>CM040173.1:13727500-14327500 GCA_022606695.1 Vaccinium macrocarpon | reverse complement strand
AGGACCTCATGCTTCCCGACCAAATGTCGACGATCCAAACCGTTAGATGTGTTTAAAATGTGTTTTTAAGGTCCACCGCGGAGATTTGTCCAAAAAAAATACCCGCAAGGGCTTCATCTGATTATTTTTTGTTAAAAACACTATATATAACTTTTTTCACAAAAACTAATCGGATGAAGCCCTTGCGGGTATTTTTTTTGGACGAATCTTCGCGGTGAACCTTGAAAACACATTTTAAACACATCTAACGGTTCGGATTGTCAAAATTTGGTTCGGAAAGTGGAAAAATTGCTTGGTCCTCATTTTATTTAAAATGAGGGATCTCTCATTAGAAGTTGATCATATATATATATATATATATATATATATATATATATATATATATATATATATATATATATATATATATATATATATATATATATATATATATATATATATATAGGGTAAACTTCTCATCCGGACTTTTCATTTCCAGACCTCATGATCCAAACATTTTTTTGACGATCCGATCCATCCAATGTGTTCAAAAGGTGTTTTCAAAGGTCCACACTGGAAATCTTCAAAAACAAATACCGGGAAGGGCTTGATCCAAGCAATTTTCACTATATATATATATATATATATATATATATATATATATATATATATATATATATATTAATTTCAAAAAAAATTTAGAAAATGCAAATAAAACAAAAGAAAAAATTAAGAACAAAACAACTAGTAAAAAAAAAAAACGGAAAAATAAGCCCCACTGAAAACAGGAGCCACTGGTTGCAAACATAAGCTCAACTGATACATTTTAATTCATAATTAATGTATTCTGTTTTTCTCATTATTTTCTTGTAAACATCAGAGAGAGAGAGAGAGAGAGAGAGAGAGAGAGAGAGAGAGAGATTCACATACCTGATCGACTTTTGTCGATGGAGCTTCCAGCAGCAGCAGATCTTAGATTAGGGTTGCAGAAAACAAATTTGATTAATTACAGTTTTTTACACTAACTTTTGATTAATTATAAATTTAACCCAGGAACCTTTAAAAAATTCCAATTTGACCCCCACTGTGTCACAATCCAAAAAGTCAACTTGACTGTGTCTCCGTCAGGACACTGCGAAACGGGTACTTTAGATCTGCAAAACCAAAGCCCCACCGATTTCCTCTCCTTGTTCTCTCCCTTGCACAATCTGACAATTGCTGCAGTGATGTTTTACTAAGGAGTCCAGCAGCATAACACAAGACATAGCTTAAGTAGCTAAAGCTCTTGCCATAGATTTCAAGACCACTTCTTTGCCCACTTGGTATAAAAACCATTCCCTACACCCTACTGTTCTAGATAGATACTTTCCTTTAAGTCATGAAGAGCCTGTTCGGATCTCACCATTTCAGCAGGTAAACCAAACACCAAGTAGTTCCCAAAAGAACCATGCCTATGAAGTCCAAGCAGATGGCCAATATACTCATCCTACATTATATTTTGCTAAAGAAAATAACCAATGAGTTAAAACTGACTAATTGCACTGATGCCTGGCCATGTCTCCACAGAAAGTCTTTAGCTACATGTCCTCAACTCTAATAGCCGCAGCAAAGATGAGAGTCTCGTATACAAAAAATAGATGACTCACACAACTACTACAATCTCGAAACCATGTAGATGTTGCTAGTGCATATGTCCAAAAACAGCTCTATTTTACATATTACTACTTTTTTATAAGAAAGAAGAAACAAGACAACAATAAGCAGAGAACAAAATAGGCTGTTTTAACCCCCTCTTTCCACACCCACTGCTCACTAGTGGTATAACAGTCTTCCCAGTCCCACACTCCCGCATTTGTGCCACCTCTTCCAAATCCAAATCCCGGCATATTCACCAAAGTCCCCTATCCTTGGTGTCTTTCCATTCAAGGAGACAATTACATGATATTCAATATCTAATTAAACCAGATTTGTAGTGCATTCTCCTTCACCACATATTGGTTTTTAGTCTCAGCAAGACTGACAAGGATATGCGACACGAAACTGACACTTTCGACTGTTTGACACACCATCTCTGAAAATTGGAGGCAATGTTGAAGACACGCTTAGGTATTTTGATGCGTATTTTAGTGCATACATGCAAAATGGGAAAACACAGGTCTCTAAATAAATCGAAAGACAGTAAACGCCATAGTATCGCTCACAACCTATGAAGCACCTACACTCCTAGGAGGCGCCATATTGCCGTATGGGACACGGGAACACATCGGGGACACGCCTAAATACTTATGGACACGCCACGTGGCGTGTTCCCCAAATTTTTTGAATTTTTTGGCGGGGACACAGCCGGGACATGTGGGGGACACAGCTGGGGGACACGACAGGGGGCAAATTGTAATTCTTTTTAAAAATTTTGGGGTCAATCTGTAATTTTTAAATTTTTCAGGGACCAATTTGCAATTTTTTAAAAAAAATTTGGGGTCAAACTGTTATTATAAATCTTTAAATTTTTGCTTTTATTTAAATTTTTATGATATATATATATATATATATAGTAGTGTTCTAGTCCGGGAGTCCCGGATCCGGGACTCCATGTTCCCGATATTTTTTTGACGATCCGAGCCGTCCAATGTGTTCAAAAGGTGTTTTCCAAGGCCCCCGTGAGAAATCTTCAAAAAAAAATACCGGGAAAGGCTTGATCCAAGCAGTTTTCGCAAAAAATTTATATTTAC
The DNA here is from genome assembly GCA_022606695.1 of Vaccinium macrocarpon. Classification (NCBI taxonomy): domain Eukaryota; kingdom Viridiplantae; phylum Streptophyta; class Magnoliopsida; order Ericales; family Ericaceae; genus Vaccinium; species Vaccinium macrocarpon. The sequence goes on along the minus strand of CM040173.1, from coordinate 14,324,792 downwards.
AGTTTTTGCGAAAAACTACTTGGATCAAGCCCTTCCCGGTATTTTTTTTTGAAGATTTCTCGCGGGGACCTTGGAAAACACCTTTTGAACACATTGGACGGCTCGGATTTTCCAAAAACAATGTTTAAAAGCATCAAAACACCGAAAAATGCTCCAGTCCGGGAAATCCGGGATCCCGACTGGATCACCGGTGTATATATATATATATATATTAATATATATATTGCCATGTCCCCCGCCGTGTCCATGTCCCTTTTTTCAAAATTGCCGTGTCCGTATCTGTGTTCGTATCCGTGTCTGTGCTACATAGCTCACAACCAACATCTATCACAAGAAAAGAAGACACCCACGAATGTCCATAGAGTGTCCTAGCTTGTTCTAGAATGTCCTCAGAGTGTCCAAAGGAAAATAGTTGACAAAAATATTTTACACTTTTGATTGGAGTGTCAGACACGACTCCGGAGAGTCAATGTCTGCCAAGTGTTTGACACCCTGACCTATGGCACAGTCTTTGTGCTAAATAGGGGCGAGACAATTCTAAGGCCACAACTCAGGAAGTATTCATGAGCAATGGTACATAAACTTTTCGAAACGTAAAAAGTACCCATGTCAGGCAATCGACCCTCGGATAAGGGCATGAAACTCGTTACCAAAATGCTTGATTGGGCATTCACCTGGCAACTACATTTTCTGATTTTAAGTCATCAGGAACTACGCATGGAACTCTATATAGTATTATGCATGCTATAAGTCACCTATTACCACCATTTATTATGGAACAAATGCAAGAAGTATAAAAGGAATATGAATATTTTGGAGTTCCCCGTATCACTGATATGGAACTCAATGAATCTGACACAAACATACATAATCATAACTGCCAATTCTCTCCATCTTTGGGACGTGATATGCACCTACGCTTATTTGTTTAACTGACTTCACATTGTGTTGATCACAGTACCTTAAAGCAGGACGATCAAAATACATTTCCTCATTATATTCTAGCCTAAATGACCATCTAATCTCTATCAATGGAAAACAAGAAGCTGGATTTGCAAGGTTTAACAATCCCAAGTCAGGAATGATTTCAGAATCTAAGTCAACCAGACTAGTGATGCATAATGAGTAACCTTATGTTCCACAGTGAATACCTGCACTAGTTAGCAGAATCAGAGTACTTGCACTGCCGCAGAAAGAAAAATCTGCAACATTGTTAGATATCATGCAGCATGACACAAAACTGTTTGATTGGAAGTGTCTATTATTCACTATTGTACAATCAACAAACTGTCAACACAACACAAAAACAAACAGTTGGAAACTTACATACAGAGGCAATCTACCCAAGGAAAGGTCATCATAACTATTACTCTCCTTTTTTCCAGTTGGAGATGTTAAGTGCGTAGTGCATACATACCTGATAATAGGAGTAGGTACAAATGCAAAATGCTGACCTAAGTTCGTGATGCCAAACAATTCACAAAGAAATGAAGCCTGGCATATTCATCCAGAGGTTCGTTCCACAATGAAACTCACTCACACATTCTGCACATACACTTTCTACAAAGCAACCATATTATTCTAGTTCATAACCATTTCAATTTTCAAGGCAAATGAAAATCATTGCCAAACGACAGAAGTTTACTGAAATTAAGACTAGAATCAATGATTGATTTCACTCTACAATAATCCAATAGTTTCTTAAAAAATATTAATGGTTATAGCTAAGGGTTCTTGGTTTTTATCAATTCCAAATTACAAAGATTTACACTGGTTGAGGTTTCAATTCTTGGTGCAATTTACACTCTCAATCCAACAAGTTTACATGTGGGAAGTATTATTGATCAAAGTTACTCTCAAATCAACATTCTAATTATTGCACCACTAACAACCACAAGTTATGGTACAAAACAACCATGAACCCCCAATACAAGTACATGTCACTGATCAGTACCCTTGTAAAAAAATTGAAAGCTCTATCGAAAATTTCAAACAAATGAGCTAAAGAACTTTCCTTTTAGGGTGCTCTTGGGTCCGTTCCGTGCTGCCAAACGTAAACAAGCTCATCCCATCCAGTGCTGGCCAAAAGCCCCTCAACAAGCACACTCATATCCACCCCAACGGCAAACTCTGTGTGGTGATCATACCGCCCAATCAGAGCATCCTCCACCATATAGTCCCACAAACAAACCGTCATGTCATACGAACACGAAGCGATCAAGCTTCCCCTGTGGGGCGAAAACTTAACCTTCCTCACTGCATAACCATGCCCGTTGAGTACAGCAACTGGAACCCGATAACTCCTCACATCCCAAACCTTGATTGACTTGTCAACTGAGGCTGTGGCAATCACACAATCGTCATATTTGTTCCAGTCACAAGACAGGATTTCAAATTCATGGGCGGGAAGGATCATTGTAGAACCGGGCTCCCGCACATCCCATATACGTGCAGTGCAGTCACCAGAGGCAGAGGCAAAGACATCTCCATGGCGAGGGTTCCAGGCGGCTGAATAGACGCAGTAGGCATGTTCCTTATGAGCAAGAAACATACAGACATATAAAAGCCATGATTATGTTGGGATCAATTTATGGAGGCCAAAACATTCAAAGCAAAGTTCATAACATCATAAATCAATGATTATCTGCATATCTGCATTAATTTGGCCATCTCCAATTCTTAGCCCTTTTCCCATCAAATTTGAATACAAAATTTTGTCAAAGCTTGGGTTGATAGGAACCACTCCAATGATTCGTCATCAAACCTTTAAAAATTTCCCTGCTCGTCCAAAAACCAAGTTTTAGAAAAAATCACTGCTCCAACGTCCTTTCTGTAGCCTCCTACAATAGAACTAAACCTTCGAGCATATCCCAGAACCCTTTTGCACCGAGTTTAGTGAAAGGATTAGAGCTCAATAGCTCATGTTATGTACAAACTTTTTAAGCACTATCTCAATTCCCCACTGAAACAAATTTGAGTGTAAAAAGTTCATTAAAACCCCCTTCTCTCTAGTTGAATTTTAATCAAACAAAGGGTGATGAGTCTGCTGAGTGACAACCGATTCCATTTTGAAGCCATTTCTTTTGGGATTGTGAAGCCTAATTCGCTTTGGGCCATGCTTCGCTGACAGTTCAAGTTTTGACCTAGTTTATCAATACTTGCTATATGTAGCAGCCTAAATAGGAGTATTACGGTTAATGCAAACCCTAGTATATAAATATTGGCTATACGCAGCAGCCTATGTAACTACTAGTCATCTTCATTCAATACATAGTAGAAACTGGTGTGAGTCGTGGATGTAACTTGTACTCTTCTTGCTTTCTGTTCTTGCTTATTCTTTGCATATTGTGTATTTGTTGTTGGTTTTGTCAAGTTTTAAAAACTTTCTGCCTTCCAAACTTTCAAATTCAACATCACTAAGTACAATTCAAGCTTTTACCCAAAATTTCTGCTCAAATTTGAGTTTGTCCATCGGAGTGGTTCATATCAAACAAACGTTGCGCTTCATATCAAACAAGGAAAACTTTCACTCAGACAAGTAAAACTGGATACCATATAACCCTAAATCCATCGAAAATCAAATAATCAGATACCTTAAAGGTCCTGACACTGGTGGGCCTGTCAACAGTCCAAAGCTTAACAGTATCATCCCAAGAAGCAGTAAGAAACGAATCACGTCGAACAGGGTTATAATCAGCTGAGTGTGCCTCACGCGTGTGCTCATGTAGTGACCGAACCGGGTTTGACGCAGGAGGGAGAGACAGGTCGTACAGTTTAACGGAGCCGTCAGCAACGGCGGCGACAACGAGTGAGTCGTGCGACTCCGACCAGGCCACGTCGTAGACGCCGTCAGCGGTGTCGAAGGCGGCAAGTTCGGTGATGGGTCCGGCTGGGGAGAGATCAAGGACGTGGAGACGGCCGTTGCCGAGTATGCCAAAGTTTTGGGCGGTGGCGACGGCGAGGCGGTGTTCGTAGAAAGGGCTGAATTTGACGGAGTAGCCATTGAAGGGGGTCTTGAAGAGTGGCATGGTGGTTTGAGGGTGGAGAGAGAGAGAGGGGTTTGGATCGGAGTTTGGAGGGTGGTTGTTTGGGTTTCAGCCTGGAGATGTGATGGTCCCTTTTGTTTTTACTTTTATTTTTGTTTTTGTTTTTGTTTTTGTTTTTGTTTTTTTGGGTTAGCTCTGGTTATGGGCCGGCCGCATCTTCACTCTATTTTTCTTTGCTTCAAATTTTATCTATGAGGCATCAAATTAATCACTAAAAATTCTAGTAGAAATAATGTTTGAATATTAACTTTTAAATTAATAGATTTCTCTTTAAATTTGACTATAGTTATCATTTTTTGCACTCCCTCTATCCTTGTTTAAGTGTCCACTATTGGAGCAAATGTATTTTGCAAATTCCAAAAAATTATATTTCTCTATATAATTATTTTTATATTTTTGCACCAAATTAAGTACTCATTCAGAACTTTAATTTGGGGCAAAAAAATTTTCAAAAATCTATGAAAATAAATATTTTTATGTCAGAAAAAATATACGTTTCTCAAATGGGATACTTAAAAAGGGATGGAGGGAGTATGTCTCCGTCCCTTTTTAAATGATACATTTGGGAAGTATGTATTTTTGTAGTCATTAAAAAATGCAAAATGCACTTTTGTAGCATGTTTTTTAATTTTTTTGCACCAAATTAAAGTACTAAATGACAACTTTAATATGGTAAACAAAAAATTAAAACATTATATAATGAAATATATTTTTTAGGGATTTAAAATTGCACATATTCCAATAAGGATCACTTAAAAAAGAACGGAAGAAGTACTTGATTGGTTAATTTCTTTAGAAGGGATGTGAGGAGATGAATAATGTGTCATGGTATCAAATTCATATTTTACCGCTGGTTGATGTAGTTATTTTTTCCGAGTAAATTACAAACCCACTTGAATACAAACTCACATTCACTCAATCTATGACAAATGATAATGTCAAAATTATTTTTGTTAATGCTAAATTTTAGTGCATAAAAGAATAATAAAATGAGTAGAGTACAAGACTTTCATGCATTGCATTTTGACACTACGAAAAGCAGTTTTGATATTATCACTTTCCTTACTCAATATTTCAAATCTACAAAGATACATCGCTTTCTTCGCTCGGAACAAAGTTGTTTGGCAAACTAATTCTCTACTCAATTACTTTGTCCTCAGCTATAAAACTTACTTCGTCCTCAGCTATAAAACTTATTCATTAATCATTCTTGAATACTATTTCAGAAAATCGTTTGAGAAATTGATACACAAACTAAAAAATGGTTTCAAAAAACGGTACGTACACAATCTCAGGTTTTTGTGAGTATTCGTCTCGTACAATGTTGCCACTGGTTAACCGACGATACCTCTACCCTTTTTTCTTTATCTTGATAATTTGATAATGGTCATATATAGTTCCCATTTTCCTCTGCCAAACAGGTTGTTAGGATCTGTTTGTTTGCCTGGGAATTGGGATATAGGGAAAGGATATGAAATCATTGGGATAGAGGGTGGATTTGGACTCCCAATGATATACATCAGATATGTAAGACATAAGCTCGTGTTTGTTTTTCCCAGAATATGGTCACAGTGAAATACATATTAAGAATAAACGCATACATTTTCAAAATTATCCTCATCTCAATAACAAAGCATCCATATTTCCTTCTTGCAAACCCAACTATCATCGAGGCATTTTGACATACCCAGTAGCTTATGCAAACCCAAACTACATTGGCAAACATTTGCATAATCAAAATGAACCTTTTTATGAATCAAAAATATTCCCATTGAAGAAGCCAAATTACTAGTCAGCCAAATTTCTACTTAGTTGGCAAGTGTTTTTGAAAAACCCAATTTCATAATCTACTTATATATACTCGAGGCTAATTTCATCTTTTACCCTTATCTTAATAAGAAGGATTTGGAATACCCACCCTCCCCAGCTGGAGATGCGCTTTGGAAAATGTAGAAATAGATATAAGCATGGTAAAGAAAAGCTCATACAAACAAAATGTATACGGGTGTTTAGGAGGCTCAATTTTTAACTTTTTGCATTTTGTATTCTGCATTTTTTAAGTTTTCATGGCCATAATGTATTTTGAATATGTAGAGTTTTTTAGAGAAATATGCAAAATGCATTTTGTTACTTAAAATGCCATGGTACCAAGCTTTTTCTTAATTAAAGGATTACAAACACATTTCTCTCGATTATAGACTATTAATTAAAGGATTGCAAACTATCAGGCATGGACACGGACATGGGGACACAACATTTCTAAAAAAATGGGGACACAGACACGGACACGGACATGGACATGGCGGGGGACATGCCACATGTATATTTATTTATTTACACACACACACACACACACACACACACACACACACACACACACACACACACATATATATATATATATATATATATATATATATATATATATATATTTATGTCAAGTTACCCATTTCACACTTCTGGCATCTCCTCAACTTCTTCTGGCTTCACCTCCACAATTGAGCCTTCAATCTTCCTTTCCATTTCAACAATGTCTTGTGAAGTCACTCTTGGGCAAAATCTTATCCCTTTTCCAGGAATTTTCAGCTAATGTGCCTTCATTCTAGCATATGTACCTCATAATTCAAGTTCACAAAAATGCACCTACACTTGGTAAGCCCCCCTCTTTGTGCACCTTCAAGTTTAGTAATATAACTCCAAAGAACTTGATCATTTTCAGTCATTGTAGTTCTACAAAATAGATACATAGCAAGCAAAGCAAATGATAAAAATGTTATAACAACAACACCATAAAGATCAAACATAAGTTCTTACATAAAACAAACATTCATCAAACAAACACTCATAAAACAAGACATTCAAAATAAGACAAACACTCATAGTTCAATACAACCGAATTGAAAACAAACACCCATAGTTCTAAATTCTAATAGGCAAGTAAGCAACTAATCCCCAAACTTCACTTAGATCCAACTTCCATCACTTCTTCAATGTCATCTCCATCATCGGTAAAGACCACGGCCTCCATTTCGGGTTCATCAAGTGAGAGGTTTGCAATCTCAAACATCCTAACCTCATCAAGTGAGCCAAATTGGTCTCTTGTAATATCCCACATCTTTGTTTGCCCTTCACAATATTGTGGGCTTCTCCTTGATGAAAGCTGAAGGTTGCTATGAACAAACACCAAGTCATCCGCCCATTGGGGGGTCATTCTATTCCTTTTCAATGAATGAATGAAGGAGTATGTACTCCAATTTCTCTCACAACATGAAGAAGAAGAAGGTTGAATAAGAATTTTCAAGGCTATAGTTTGAAGAGTCCGAGTGGATGCACCATAAATAACCCACCAATTATGAGGATCAATATTCCATCTATCTTCAATAGAATCAATGTCGGCAAATAGCCCATCCTTGGTTGAGAATTTGGCATACTCCATATTGGCTTTGGTATGCTCCGAGGAATCATCAAAGTACCTTTTGAAGCATTTCTTCATCTCATTTGTAATCTCTTCATCTTAGTATGGAGGAACTCGCTTTGGATCCTCTTGAAGCCATTTTTCATTATAATACCAAAATTACAAAGTAAATAAATAATTAAGAGGTGAATGGTACAAATACTAAGTTTGTGCAAATGGTAAATGAATTGCCTAGGATTTAGAGCATGGGCCAAGCAATGAAGAGGTGTATTGGTCTTGTTCCACTTATCCACAGTATTTTATGAACATCATAAAATTGTCCGTCATCATCCATACAAGGGTCATCTTTTCACATTTCTCAATGGCACACCTCACTTTCTCAATCATGGTATCACACATGTCATAAACCAAATGGAGAGTGGGCTTGTCCATGTCACTTGCTCTAACCATGTCATAAATAGGAGACATAAATGACATAATGTAGTCCACCTTATCCCACCATGTCTCATTCAACAAAGTTTCCCTCACAAATGAAGCCCTACTCTCCTCCCTACAACCATTTCATTGACTACTAATTACCATCGATTGAAGACCTTGCTTGATAAGCTTAAACCTCTTGAGCATCACAATGGATGAAACAAAGCGAGTGTCTGCAATCGAAAGTAACTTCAAAGGAGCAAACTCATTGAAGATTGTCAATCTCATTGAGTAATTCATTATGTGATTCTTAATTATTGATGCATTACCAATGACAATGCTAACCCAACCATGCTCATCATACACAACTGAGTTACTCTCCACATTTTTTGTGGCACAATGTTTTTCAAAGCAAGATTTATAATGTGCACTACGTAAGGAGTCCAAAATGTGTGAGGATATTGTGTTTAAATTATTTGTCCTGCCACCTTACAATTTGGAACATTATCAGTGAGGATTCGCACCACATTCTTAGCCCCAACCTCAATAACAACTCCTTTATCAATGTAGCAATGAAATGTTTGTCCTTTGTTTCTCCCTCACAATTATAGGCCTTAAGAAACATAGGTAAACCTCCAGTGACCGCCATAAAGTTAATTAAAGATCTTCATTGAGGATCACTCCAACCATCACTTGCAATCGTCACGCCCTTGTCCTTCCATGTGCCTTTTAATAGGCTCTAACAACCGTTCAACATTTGCCCTTTCTTTTTGAAACAATGTGGTTCTCAACAAGTTGTACCCCGGAGGTAGACAACCCGGTATACTATTATTTGCAGCATAAGTATATAACTAATATAGTGAGGATTTCTTGCCAAGTTGAAACGCAATCCACTAGTATAAAAACATTCAAGATATCTCAGTATGTAATTGTTCTTGGGCTCCAATATTAAAGCATTTAACGACAAGATTATCAAGTTGAGTTACGTTTACCCTCCTTTTTTATCCCAAGCCTTCTAACGTGTGATTCAAATTTGAGCTACTCGTAAAAGATGCACTAGGAGGAGGCAACGGAATTGATTTTGGTTGGGATTGTTCAGATTTCTCTTTCTCCGCTTCCATCAATCTCTTAAATTCAAAGCATCGTTACTTGTTACCGTTTTACAAGCCGTTACCCCCTCACCAACCATTTTCAACAAGTGAGCTTTCACCCTTGTGCAAGACCCATTTTTTTCTATACCACAAAAGTTGCACTTCCATTTGTAATTCCCACCTCTTCTGGGAAATTTGTCCAATTTAGGTACAAATTTCCAAAGTACTCCCCCCTTTTCCTCACCCCCAACATTGGGTACGCTATTGGCACCTGTTGAGGAAGACATTTTACTGATGGGCACAAAAAAATTGAAAAGTATTAATAAACAAAAAATTATTGTACTGATGCGTTGATTGATTTTAATGGGTTCTACGATACCATATCAGTGTACACAAAGATTTGATGCGTTGATGTCATATAATAATAATAATAATAAAATAAATATAAAAAAATAGAGTCAGGTAGTCAGCTGATAAGACAGAGAGAGATGAAACAGAGGGGGAGAGAGAGAGAGAGAGAGAGAGAGAGAGAGAGACGACAGAGAGCAAGAGAAAGAGAGAGACGAGACAGATTGAGAGAGGAGAGAGTCAAAAGACATACCTGATCGACCATTTTTGGTCGATTGTGCATCCATCAGTAGTAGCAACTCGATTTAGGGTTCACCAGTAGAGTTAGTCGACTGATGAGGATAAGGAGGTATATATAGATTGACCAAATTATACTTTTTACCTTAAGTTTTGATTAATTTCAAATTTACCCAGAAAATTTTTAAAAAATTCAATTTGACCCTGCCATGTCCCCATCTGTGTCCTCCTCATAAAATTCAAAGTAGTCGTGTCCCATGCCATGAGGCATGTCGGGACACATGTCCTGCCGTGTCCCTATGTCCGGACACTATGATACGGGGACCCCGAGAGGTGTCAGTACTTCGTAGATTACAAACATAGAATCAATAGCCTATGATGATATGAAATGTGCATCTATTAAGAGCATCTTTACTCTGGCTCCATTCGACTAAGGGCCTTTTAGACTTTTTTGGTTTCTTTAAGCTTCACAAGATAGGTCATTCTCCTCACATACATTAACTCAAAAAGTCCCAAAAGCCAGAAAGCCATTAAGTCAAACCTAAGTGGAACAAGCCCTCCATACTCTTTATTATTTCAAACTCAAATTTGAGTAAAAATCTTTAAAAGGCTCCTCCAATCCTTACTAATACCTATATCAAATTGAGTTTTTACTCAATTGAGTTAGACTTAAACTCTTACTTAAATTTTTTAAGGCAAATTTCACACCCTTATATTTATAACTTCGCCATTAAAGGGAGGAGTTTCTGGAAAATTAAAATTCCTAGCAGTCCCTCATGGACCTAGAGAAAGTTACTCCAACTTCATCCCCTTGTTTAACCATACATTCAGTACCTTATTGGGAATGGGACCACCACCTCCCTTTATTATGACAACTGGCACCCCTTGGGTCCATTGGTGGAAAAATATGGTACCCGTATCATTTATGATGTTGGTATTCCTGATGATGCCATAGTGTCTACCATATTGAGTCCAAATTATCAGTGGAGATTCCCCATCACTCAAATCTGGGAGTTAAATGAGATTAGAAATGCGTTGCCCTCCCTACGTGGAGGTATCTCATCTCAATCTCAAAGTGACCTTTGCAAATGGACTCCTAATCAAAGTCGCATCTTCACCATCTCATCATTATGGGATTAATTAAGGACACACTTCCCTACTATAGATTGGAACCACATTGTTTGGTTCTCATCACATATTCCCAAATGCAATCTTATTAGCTGGATTGCCATTCAAAACAGACTGTCCACAGATGATAGATTAGTGCTCTTTGGTGTCATTGATTCTTCAAGCTGTAGCTTTTGCTCTGATGAGGAGAATCATGATCACCTCTTCTTCAATTGTCCATTCACCACAAACAAGTCTGGGAAGCAGTGTCCCTTAAATCTAATCTCAATTGGCAACAACCACAAACTCTCTCTAACTTAGTCTCTCAACTGTCCAACTACAGAAGGAAAGGATTGAGAAGTACTCTTGCCAAACTGTCCTTTACTGTTACTCTCTATCATATCTAGATTGAGAGGAACTCTAGGAAGTTTCAAAATTTACAACATACAACACAAACTATTGTGGCCAGGATTTGTTTGGACATTAGGAGCAGGTTAATGTCCCTTCCTAAAATCCCTGGTGGATCACAAGCCTTACTAGATTCATAGAGCATTCTTGCTAACTTTAACTAACTGTAATCTGTGGCTGTAGAGACCTCAATTTGATTATCTGTGAATCCTAAGGAAGAGTTCGAGTGTATCCCCAATGATGAAAAATTGTTGATGACGTTGCAAAATTTATTTTATTTAAATCAATGCTTCGATGAACTTGGATTCACCATCCACCAAGAAAAAGACCACCAAACTCACCCAAATCAAGTCATTTGGCCCATTATAAAGCCCAACAAATAAGCCCAAGTTCTAGCCCAATAAAGGCCCAATTTCTGATCCAAAGTGTCATTTTACGGACGAAATATCACAAGAACAACCGACATACGCACGCAAGAGCATGGGCCTTCATACTGTAAAATTTTGAAAGTCAAACCTTGCGGACGCGAGGTCAAATTCCAGACAGATGTTGCAGCTTGGCATGGCTGCCCATGCTCCATTCATTCACCTCCCATAACTCCAAGAGGCTTCCATGGTGGAATATAACTCCAAGAGGCTTCCATGGTGCCTATAAAAAGGACCTTAGGCTTCTCATTTCAACACACAACAAATATCCTCAAGAAAACCTTGCTAGACAAACCTTTTTTCTCATTGCTTTTCCTATGTAAACCCTTTTCCTGAACCAAAAATTCCTTTTCGAAAATCGGCCACAAAAATCCCAAAAATATTAGTCTTAAGATTACTTTCCAAAATTATCCAAAGCCTTACCTTTAATCCTAGTTTTTCGAAGCATTAGTTAAATAAAGTGATTTTCGCGACAAACAGAGTTCATACTCGCCGAATTCGTGATTTTGAGGGGAGCATCCAAACGTTGATCAAAAGAAGTTCAGTCTTCGCCCTTTTATTAATTTGTGGTAATATTTCATTTCTCTAAATCTAGCCTCATGTATCATTAATTTTATTTATTTTTCCTTGTTCCCTTCCCTGTAATTGTCTAAATCATTCTAAATCTTCTTTTAAAATCCCATGATTATGAGTAGAGACTAATCATTTTGATTAGGCGGGATGGGTGCATTTTTCAAATAAAACCTTCTCATCCTGTAACTTAGCTCCCGAACCAAGATCACTCTGGTTATGACGGACCGGTTGTCTCAAATTTTGTACGTTGAATTCGGTTGCTTGGTTAACCTTAAAATCAAGTGGCGACTCTAACAAACGCGATGTTCTAGTACTTTCAAGGTTTCTCATGGAGGTCACGGGTGCCCACAGTGGCACATAATATATCTGCTATGCATTCATTGTTTTTAATGTCTTGATGCTAATGGCTATCCTTGGTAACAGGTACAGAGCAAAGTATGAATGCTTAGTGTCATGGTTTATCTAATCACCCAGTTGGGTCTTTGTATTGCAGGTGGTGGTTCCAAGGTCTTAAGATGTGCTCAGGGTCCCATATAAGTCACTTGAAACTAACCCCCCCACTTGGGATATTTCCTTGCAGGGGTGTTTTGCTCAATGCCTTATTTTTGCCCATATGTATTCGTATATGCAATGGATAGTGTGATCTACTCAAATGTGTGAATCCTGTGAGCTTTGGACATTATATCTTCCATGTTGAAAGTTACCATAATCTCAGATCATGTGAGAATAGAGTGAGGTCAGTTTCCGAGGGAGTGCGGGTGGTGAGGTAGAGAGATATGAGATTATATATTTATCATTGTTGCTACTTTACTGTTGTTGTTGTCTCTGTTGATACATATTTCTGTTGCTCAATTCTACTGCTACCCTCCTTTCTGTTGTACCTTAGTTGAGAGGAGGTTGTACTTATTATATGCATACACTTTTGGAATAGGGTGTTGTGAAAATGGGCCAGCAATGTCTTATTACTATTAAGTTTTCTGTTGTTGTGTGTCAGTACTGCTGTTTGTGGTACTTTTGTATGAGGATTTGATGATTTGGTCTACTGTTTTGCTGAATCAAGTTCAAGGCAAACAGATTTTTTTGGTTTGTTAAAAAACAAACGGAATTCTGCTCAAATTTCCCCATAATTTGTTAGATGGTTTTGGGGTATAGGCCTATCCTTGGGGGGTTGTTCCTGGGAATGTTTGATATCCTTGAGAGGCAGGCTTCAAAACCCAAGCAGCTTGACAGCAAATGCTCAAATACATCTTCAGATCCCCTTCAGCAATGGTTTCAAAGTTTAATCTTGAAAACTGTTGGAGAATCTCCCTCAATTCCTGAATCTCTTCTGGTAAGAAAGTAGGCTTGACCAACTCAGATGCAGATGAGCCTCTTTCAACCTTGAGTTGGATGATAGGAGATTCTGGAGAAGGGATTGGAGCTTTGGGATTAGTGATTCTATTATAGAAATCACTCACTTTTTGCTTGAACTGCTCCAGTGGAAGAGGATCACCAACATTGGTGCTAGCAGAAGCACCAGTTTCCTATCAAAAGGGTACACAAGCATATCTAGGCTTAAGTCTTCGAAGTGAGATACGATTAATACAAGCACAAACATAATGGACCAAATTACCTCAAATGTATGAGATGGTTCTGGTGGGATTTGTTCAGTAGGCATATTGGTTTCTGGAAGCTGATTAGGAACAGTTTTTCCAGCTATTTTCTCAGCCTGCTCAGTGTTGATTTCTGCAATAGAGCTTGCCTCTGTGGATATTCTAATGGGCTCACTTTGAATGCCTTCCGAGGCTAAAGCTCTTGCTACAATTCTGATGGCAGGAGGAGACATATCCTGCACTAAAGCTTGTGCCATTTCAGCAGATGTCTTAACAACATCAAGAGCAGTTTTCCTTGTGATAACTAAAGTAGGCTTGGAAGCTTCAGTGACTTCAGTAGTAGAGGGACCAGCTGACTTTTGAACTTCGACAGGAATGTCTTGAGCTGACTTTGAAAAAGCCTTCGAAGATTTAACAGGCTTTGTTGTGGCTGTTTTCTCTAAAAAGATATTACTCGAAGATAAGAACACATGAATTTGAGGATATAAGAGGAATAATGAAGGTGATTTTATAAAATTTACCTTTTATAATCTGACTTATCGTGACATCTTCTCTCTCTTCTTCCTCTGGTTCCTCAGCCAAGACATATTTTCTCTTCTTCGAAACTTCATGAGTTTCGACAAGTTTTGCTCTTTTAGGAGTAACTTCTTGCTCTGAGATGTTTTTCCTTCTTCTACCTGTTCAAAAGAACAAAAGGAGGTAAAACACCTAGTAAGAGGAGATTCGAATGTCAGTATGAGTATTTAACGGTTAAAGATCTACCTGGCTTCGAAATCGGAGGAACAGGAGCTGGAATAGATTCTTTCCTAGTCTTCTTCTTCAAGATAGATTCTGTGAATTGGATCATCAGGTAAGAAGTAGAAAAGACTTCGAAGTTAGGATAATCACACAAGTCATCAAAATATTACCCGATGGAGAAGAAGGAATGTGAGCAGTACTTTGTTGTTGTGATCTAGTCACCATATATGGCACAACCCTGAGAGGTTTGACATCCAAAGAATAGGCACTGAGGCAGAGGACTGTACTTCTGGTGCTTCTTCTTCTTCTTGAGTTGATCGAGATGTGCTTCCTGGGTCTACCCCAAAAGCATCATCTGATATCGAATCAGAAAGAGTTACATCTTCAATTTCTATACCAATTTCTCTGGCAAAAGCTTTGACAGGTGTAGTCTTGAGATATAACTCTGTAGCATTGTGCCCATGCTTCATGATAAGCAGAACTACCGCGTTGTGTCATCAACCTGTATATCTACTTTGGCCCAACATCCAGTTGTGAAAAGGCAAGAAATCATCTGCTTCTTTGTCTTCCTTCAGTTGATAAAAATATTGAAGATACCCTACTAGGGTAAGGGGAGTCGAAGCTAGTATGATGAACTTATCCCCATGAACACTAAGAGGGTACCTCTCTGCAACCTTGTGGTCTGGAAAGTAAGCTAACAGCCATAATTGTAGGAACCAGAGGGGACCTCCTAAGTTTTGATAAAGCGGCTTGGCATGATTATCAGACCCTATTTTGTAAACATAGCCTAAGAAATAAGAAGCCAAATCAATGGTTTCCCCTTGTGAAAGAGCATAGGCCAGAGGTGCGAACTCAAGTACCATTTTCTTACCTCCATGACAGAAGACCATCTTGCATAAGGTATACCAAATATATGCAAACAACTCTTTGTTAGAAACCTCATCTGAGTATTTCCTTTCAGCATCTAGAAATTTGCTATAAGAAGCATTTTTTCCAGCATACTCGATTTCACTCAAAAATGGAACTTCCGTGTGTGAGGCAATATCAAAGTAAGTGCCGTATGGAGGAAGTCCAATGAGAAAAGATACATCTAGAACTGTGGGAGCCATCATGCCACAATTGAATCTGAAACAATTGTATGATGGGTCCCAAAAGGCTAAAGCAGCATGTATAAGTGAAGGGTTTTGCAAGATACCATTTCGAAGCAAAGATATTACATGTGACAACCCAGCAGTTTTTAACTCTCTACCTTTAGCTTTAACCATTCAGATGGACCATTCTTCCCATTCTTTATAATAGTTCGGCCAGCAGATGAAATTCTTCTTGGCCCAGTTGGAGAAATCCAAGGGTCTGTTTTTCATGAGGTCACTCCCTTCGAGAAAGGGATAACATGCTATGAATGCCAAGGGGAGATCAAGAAATGCTGGTCCAAGAATTTGGATGTTACTCGCAGCTGGATGTTCGACATAAGTATGATTTTGTAGCTGACCAGAACCCGACCTAGATTTCAGAACTTCTTTGGTAACCAAACTCCTAAGCACGAAGGAGGGAGTACCTTTCGACAACTCACTTTCAGAAGCCATGGATGCAGGGGTGAGAGAGAAAGAGAGGGAGAGCAAAGTGTTTGAAAGTTTGAACGCGTAATGAAAATGTTTCAAGCCCTAGATTTATACGTTACGAGGAGGCGGTGCAGCGTTTCGGGCCAAATATCCGTTTTAAAGATTATTGGGCCTATGATTATTTTTCGGCCCACATTTGGTTTCAACTTTTGGTTGATAATTACTTTCAAATTATAAATCATTTCATACTTCGAACCACTTTTTGGTTTATTCTCATGAAATGTATTTTGTCAACTTATGCTTGAAAGTTTGAACTGGTTTAAAGCATAATTAAGTGCTTTGAAAAGCATTTAAGAGTGTATAGCAAACCATATAAGGAACTAGTATTTCATTAAAACTTAAGATATAAGGAAAGTACATGCTATAAGATCCTATTACACAGAGGAGACTAAGCATATGTTGGTGGTGAAGCAGCTGTTGGAGTAAGGATGACTTGGAAATAATGAGGAAAGCTCCAAGTCACTAAGGCATGGAATCTTGCCCAAGTAAAACTAAAAAATTCCTTTTCCATCATTCTAACTTTGTTTTCCTCATCAATTTTGAGTTTCTTCTCAGTCAATGGCCTGATTTTCAAAACCAGGGTCTTGGCTTTGACTTCGAACTTGGCCAATTTGAGAGCATTTCTTTTCATGTGATTTTTAAACCTCCTTTGAAGCCTCTTAGAAACGTCAGTGGGCATTTCGAAGGAATGCTCTTTCAGGTTTTCCACCTTTTTATGAAGTTTGGAGATCTGATCATGAAGCATTTCATAATCATGAAGGTCTTGATTAAACCCAAACGAAGCAGTGTTATTCTTCATCCACATTCAAGCGAGGAAGTTTAATTCGAAAAAGAGTGAAAGAAAGGGCTAGCTTGAATACTACATTGGAGAGTTTCGCAAGCCCATAAAAAGTTCTTAAAAGGTATATCCTCTTCAAGAATGCTTACATCCAAAAATGCAAAAGCAGCCAATAATTCTTTGGCTTTGAGGGAATCAGAATGGGGATAGAGAGAATAAGAAAGATTAGCATGATAAGGAGTAGGATCAAACTTGATATTCTTTAACTCTTCGAACCAATCCGTATTCTTGGGAAGGTCTCGAAGAGAAAGATTGGAAGGATCAATGAAGTCTCCTTCGAAATGAGGCCTTCGAACTTCATGCAACCAGTATATAAATTGAGTACTGGCCTTCTGCTTAAGCTCTCCATAGCCAGCAAAGCCTGACCTTTCATCTTCATGGACTTTAAAGAAGTCAGGAGTTAAACAAGTGGCAATGAGGCTGTTAAGCAGCATTATGTTGGGATCTCATCTGATGAAAGGGGATAAATATTTGCTCATAGCTAATGAGCGATAGTGGCTCCAACCTTTATAGCCAGCAGGGTCATCCATTCTTACCACCACTATCTCAGATGGTAAACCCCATAGAAAGGATTTATGAGCAGGGGGAGATGGAGGATTCCATGGGTCAATGGGCTCAGAAGTTTCTACTTGAGCCACTGTATAAGATCGATCTCTTCGAATCTCACCAACAATGGGCGTAACAATGTTGTTAGTGTCAACAGAAATTGGTTCATTAAGAACCAAGTTTTCGAAGGCATTTTGAGTATTAGAAATATCAGCCATGGTTGAATTCAAATGAAGATCGGTTTGCAAAGAAAATTGGTAATGGATTTTTACCAGTGATTAAGTCTTTTTATAAGCAGAATTTTAGTTTAAAACGATTCAAATTCTGGCAAAATGGAGAACGTGGGTATTAACTGCCCACTATCCATGAATCTCTCATAAGAACGAAGGGATTTATTGATAACTGCATCGTGGGATGTGATTAAAACTGCCAATAACTTCTGCTTTGGAAGCTTATAGGAATTCGAAGCAGTAAAAGGCACATTAACACTTATTCAAATCCTTTTAACAAAGATGTTAATGTGGGGGGTATGTTTACATATAAAATTAACCAATCCAATGATTAATTGACACGTAATCAAAAGTGCCAAACGTTGGCAATTACTCGTCAATGAAGACACACTGGATTAATAAGATAAAATGCACTGAATACGATGTCGTATTGCTTCTCAAATTTAGAAAGGTAGTTATTGGCAGTTACAAGCCATTACTAAAATAAGATTGGCCTCGAAGCCATGATATCAACTGCTAAACACACAAGCTCCACGTGTAAGCTTGAGAAATAAGGCGATTGGCAGTTAGAACACGTGGAATTCTTCTGGGAAGCAGTTATTTCCTTAAACACATTATCATTTGAGTTGTTAAGTCGACGTGTAGATTTAAAGCTTCTGGGAGAAGGGAGAATTCAAATTTAGACGTGGAGGAAGAATAACTGCCAACCATCAGAGTGGAAGTTGGAGTTCGAAGCAAGCTAGATTCAAATTCATGGAGCGGGAAGTTCAAATTACAAGCTACGTCTATAAATAGAAGAAATTGAAGAGTAAAGGCCCCCAGACAAATCTTCAACAAACAGCTATCAAAAACTGATGCTTGGTTTGTTCATTGGCAAAGTAGTTTAGGATTTCGAACTCAGTTCGAAGTAGTTTAGGATCTCGAACACAGTTCGAAGTAGATTAGGAAGTAGATTAGGAATTAGACTAGGATTTATCTCGATTGTTCTTGTAACAATCACCCCTATCTCGATTATTCTTGCAACAATCACTTGTTCGAAGTTCTGTTACTCTGTATTTGAAGTTGGAGACAATTTCGAAGTAAGTTTATCTTTGATTTGTTAATCGAAGTGTCTTGTTTCTTTATTGTTCTTTAATTTCCTAAGTTTATTGGTTTGCATTTCTTCACTTATTAAGAAAAATCCTCTTAATTGAGGTAATTGAACCAACAAAACACAATCGCCTGATTAAGTTTGGTTTTCCAAAGTTAATCTGAGGGAGGAGATTGAAACTCTCTCTGGCACGCTCGCACACAATTATTTTCCATTGCAAAGAAGTAAAAAGAACCAAACAGGGAGTAAAAGATACACGAAGTCTTATGAAAGCACAAATTAAAAGGGAGACAAGAACTTATTGCGAGGCGTTGATGTACATATCACTTGATCGGGCATCATTAAAATGAAGTGTGACAAAGTTTGTTGACACCCACAATCATGATTTGCATACTCTTGAAATTGTTCATTAGATGAGAACTTAAAGGGTTTTGTGTGAGTCCGAAGCTATAAATGCTGACATTGCCGAGGTTACTAGGTTATGTGTTAAGTTGTCTCATGATTTCATTAGCGCCCAATCAGGAGGGGAGGAATTTGTTGGGCTCATGGGAGAGGATCTTAAAACTCACTTGCATTCTAAAAGGGAGAGAGATTTGCAATATGGTGAAGTAGGGATGTTCGAATATTTTCATAAACAAGCCATGGATAATCTTTACTTCTTTCACACAATGCAATTGGATGTAGATAAGATGATAACCAATATCTTCCGGGTTGACCATCAAATGATTACGAATTATGGGCTTTTCATGGATACATTGTGTTTTGACATGACTTTTCGAACAAATAAAGAGTGTTGACCATTGGCTCTTTTATCGGCTTTAAATATTATTGTATTACAATGGTTGTTGGTGTAGCATTGATATATGATGAAACAACCCCATCATTTCTGTGGTTATTTCAAACTTTTTTTTTTGGAAGCAATGTTGGGGAAGAAACCTCTCACCTTTTCTCATGGATCAATATCAAGTTGCTAACACTTTATCTGAAGTTTTGCCAGATGTGAAACATGGATTGTGTACTTGCCACCTTAATCAAAATGCAATGAAGCACTTAGGCAGTTAGGCTACTTCGGTGAGGATTTTTCTGCATTTATTAATGATTTCAATACTTGCATGTTTAGTTATGAAGAGAAATCGGAATTAATTGAAGCTTGGACAACTTCGGTTAAGAATTTGAAGTCGGAAGATAATGCTAGGGTGACGAAAACTTGAAAGCTTAAAGAGAAGTGGGAATGTGCACATAAAAGTTGTCTTTCATTGCAGGGATGAGAAGCACTCAACTTAGTGAAAGCTTGAATGCCCAAATAAAGAGACACTTGAAGTTCAACCTTAACCTTGGTCTATTTTTTACATTTTTTGATTAAGCTATTTGGGAGGAGCGGTATAAAGAAATACAAACGAACTTTGAGTCTATTGAAAAGATGGTTAAAATAAACTTCTGAGGTTCTCCGATGTTACTTCGTGTTGTAAAATTTTACACTCCTTGTCTCTTTGACTTGTTTTGCAAAGAGTTTGACATTTCTCTTGGTTGCAAAGTGATAGCATCAGAGGAGTTAGGATTAGGAGATGAAATTAGATTTGTGGTTCAAAGGCATGAACAAGAAAGAGAGTATGTTGTGTTGGATAGGGTGGAACTTGATGCATTAGGAGCTAAAGCTCTTACAGAAGTTAGTTGTAGTCCTTGAAAATTTGAGAACTTTGGAATTCTATGTGGTCATGCAATCAAAGTGCTCTCGCAAATGAATGTCAAGGAAATACCTGAGAAATACATATTAGGCAGGTGGAGGCTAGATGCAAAGAATTGTTTATTCAAGAGAAAAGAAGTTAGGGTGGAGGAGAACAATCAGAAGTTGGTAATATCGGCACGGTATAGCTTTGTCCTAGAGCAGTGACATTAGTGACTTGGGCATCCAAAGAATGATGAAGCATATAAGCAGGTAGAGGATACTGTGATGCTTTTATGTGCACAAATAGACAATATTTTTCTTTCCAAACATGGCTTCGGTGCTTCAAGTAGTGGTCCCGAGTCTCCTGACATTGACATGGGGTTAGATTTGATTGATCCTAATTTTTAAAAAAACAAAGGACTTGAAAAAGATAGTGACTAACCGTGGAATCAAGGGTGGTAGAAGACAAGAGGCTTAGCATGAGAAGGTTATGAAGAGGGGAAAAAGTGTTCCAACATCTCGCTTTAGTTAGGTATTAATTTTATGTTTCTATAAATAGATATCAATTTTGTTGGTTTTTACTTCATGCAATATACTTTTGTGGTCTTAGTTCGTGTAATATACTTTCAAAGGTTTCACAATTTTCTTAGGGCCTTGAAGGATCTGACTCTGGGATAATTCTTCAAAATCCAACTTCAAACCAATAAATGGTACGATTTTAATATTTGTGATGTCCATATATTTCAAAGAAAGAATGACATGTTACTTTGATGATATGTTACTTTGGTAATAGGATGGCGGAACACCCTATTATCCACAAATGGCTCATTTACAAAGTCAAGCATCTTGTAGTACACAAGTTTCAAAGGTCTTTACTATACTTTACTTTTAATTATTGTTTTGTTCCAATTGCTAGATTAAAATCTTACATTTTATATAATTGTTTTTTTAGGAGATGGCATTTGAGCGATCAATTCACATTCATGGCTGCGTCATTCTTCCATGATGAGGAATTTTTTGAAGCTTTGGTCAGTTGTGGTTCGAGTAAGTTTGGCTGAAGCTTGTTCAAAACCAGACTTGCAATATTGACTTGAATGTGCAAGGATTTAACATTAGACATTATTTTTTGGAATACTTTTTCGATAGCATGCGAAATTATTTTGGGGATGTTTAAGTTATTAGAGGACATTTGACTTGGTTGTTTTTGGGATACCTTTGGGTACCAACCACGGCATTGGTTATTTGTTTTGCATGTTTGGATCCTAAGTTGTTTTGGTTGCCCGATTTTTTGGTGCGAGAAAGGAATGGAGAAAGAGGGGTTCCAAACAAAGCCCTTGGCAACAGAAATAGGATGACCCAGAAAACAGCAACACGCTTCACAGGAACCAACTTGTGAAAATATGTCTAAACTTATTTTTTGCCCAAAAACTATCCCGACCCTCTAGACAGGAATCAAACCATCCTGACAAAAATTCCAGTAGCTCATTGAAAATCAGTTTATTAATCTCAGACTCCATTTGACCTTCCCTTGGCCTCCATTTGAGTTATTTGATTGTGTGCTCAAAATATCTATCGTTTATACTTTATTAAAGCACTCATTCTAGTCCATTGCTGCTTATGTTTAGTTGGTATTGTGATTACTAGGGTCACCATTTGATGCAACCCTAGGCATGGGTTACGAGGCCCATGAATCTCGGCAGGGGTTACAAGGCCTATTGAATTTCAGGAGAGGGAGACGTCCTGAATGCCCGACAGGGGTTATTACGAGGCCCAAAATACTCGGCAGGGGTTACGGAACCCAAAATTTCCAATTTTGAAATTATGAACAACATTGGTTTTGGAAATGGAAAAGGAGAGTAAGTGAAAGGTTTTTAGTGGATTTGGTGACCTTGGAATAAAATGAATTTCATTTACATAAAGAGGTTTACAAATATGCGGACACCTTGGCTTTTAGCTTGATCGTGATTGGACACTCATTTATTCTCTCTCTCTCTCTCTCTCACATTGCATATTCATTTAGAGTTTGTAGAGGATTTCCTACTGGGCTAGTGTAGCTCACACTATCATTTTCAGGTATTCATCAACAAGCATCAAGCGGAGTGCATGTGTTTCGAAAGCTTATTGGAAAGAAGTTATTTGATCATCTTAGACTATATTCTTTTGAAAGATGAGCTTGTAACATTATTCATTCAATCTTTTGACATTGAGAAAATGTAATGACTTCAAACTTTACTAATATTTATCATGTGGTACGAGTATCCGAACAAGCTTGTCATTAGTTATGAACCCGGAAACATTGTGAGGAGACATTTTGGAATATATGTATGGAACAATTTGATTGTTTTATTGAGAAATGTATATTTTATTATGTTGAAAATCGAGGGCGTAACATGTTAAAAAGTTGCTAAGTTTGGTTATTCTAATGTGAGTACTTTTTTGTACAAACATTGCTAACCTTGATAACTTTTTAGTTTTGGTTAAGCCATTGATGATGCTCAGAGGTTTGTGCAAGACGGCTTTGAACACCCTACATTACCAAATAAAAGAATTTAATAGATCCATAATTCAAGAATCACCATTTTAGGAGCTTCTAGATAATTCTGATTTAGGATTCTCATTTTTTCTACAAATTAAAAGACGAAGATGCCCCCAACTCTTTTAGCAAATCCCATTCCTTGTCCCTTTATCCTAGAGCGTGCCCTCATTTCTTCTAGTGTTTGGAGTATTTATTTATTGAGCTTCATTGTGAAACTTAATTATTGGTCAGTTGATTGGGGAGGGAGAAGAAACTAAGGGCTTGTTTGGATGGATGATAAAGAGGGATATTATTTTTGGGCCCAGATGAATAATCCCGGATTCATTCTTTATCCTTGGTTTCAGTACATTTCGAAGAACGGGGATGAGTTATACCCGCCATGTTTAATCCCCCTTCCCTCCTCTACGGCTTCACTATTTAGTCCCACCTCAGGAGCAATTATTAATTAGTACCCTAGAAGAGCCTTCTCTAATACCTCTCAATCCACCCCAAGAGCGCATTGCATGTTTTTATCTATTTTGCCAATTAATAAAAAAAATTGGGAAAAATCATTTATATAGTAGGCACACTTGGATATGCAGTTTTCCTTTAATGCTAAAAACCAATTTAAAAGTAGATGATTGGATGTTTTCTCATTGAATTTTTCCGTAAGTGTATACATGAAATGCAATTTTCTTTTGGCAAACATATGAGGTTTCTCTCTTTTGCCTCCTTATGTTTAATTTCATTACTTGATATTAATAATTCTAATTTCCACATTTACTAGTTTATTGTCTATCTCCTTTACAATTTTATATGCTCGGACTTTGAGCGAATAATGGAAGACAGACTTATCTTGCATATTTTTCCTAAGTAAAAAAAAAGATGTCTAACATATTAGGTCATAAGGACAAGTGAGAAATTATATGTCCGAAATATTTTTGAAAAGTATTTATGTTTGAAAGGATTAATTCATACAAGAAGTAAACACTTGTATCATATCTTAATAAAAACTATCATGGGCAATAAAGCCAAATAATAGCCCATACTCTATTTTTTACATTATGTTCCCAAAGAATATTGTTTGAAAAAATCTACTCATTACACGTATTGCTCCCAAACACTACACTATAGTATCATATTCAAAATTCAGTCTGACCATTCCAAACACTAAAATTCCCATTTCAAAAGAAATGAAAGTCACTTGACTTATTTTGGTCTTCATTTCACTTTAGGTTTTTTTTTTTTTTTATCAATTTTTGTCCATTATCGGTTTGTCTCAATGAAAGGCATCGAAAAAGTAAAAAACTATTATAAAACTCAAAAAAAAATTTAAATAAGTAAAGTAAGTCTAATAGACAGATTTTTTGACTTATTTTTATCTTTATTCAAAAAATAGAGAGTTCAGATCATAATTTTTTATTGGTTCAATTTCTTTCATTGAAACGAAACAATAATACCCAAAAAAAAAATTGACGCAAAACTAAGAGGTGCTACTCTCTGACTAACGCAGGAAAATATTATATAAGAATGAAAAAATAAATCAATGTACTACTCCTTTTTAGATCAAACTTATAGGCTACGCCGCTGATACAAATGGGGCATCAATCTTCTGAAGTACCGCCAAAAGAAAGAAAAAAATGGGGCATCAAATCAATCATATAATTTTTTTTAACCAGGATATCATAATATCTTTTGAATAGAAGTTTCTTAAGAACATGGAAACATGTTAATGTTTAGTCAATTATTCGTCAATTATTCAATACAGTGGGACCTATTTTTGTCCTCGCATATCTGTATGTCGCATGGAGTAAAATTTATAATTCAATTATAAGGAGAGTGAACTAGCCGATTGTTGGAAATCATGTTTACTTTTTGTGATAAAATCGGAAATATGAATGCAATAAAATTAAAACTCGAAACCTAGAAATTGATGAAATGAAATGATGATCAAGGCGAGTGTATAACACTCTATACTTAAGACAAATTCGCCCCCGCTACGGTGCTTACAGTTTGCATGAACGTCTATCTCCCAGTACTACTTGATCGAACTCCCCACAAAAGCAGCACTACAATCAATGGGTCTGTTGAACCAAAACTTGTGTCTGTACTCTCTCCAATGAAAAGACTCTTACTCAACTTTATTAAAATGAATGAAAGATGCCATATATATAGGCAAACTGGTGACTCTACGAATAGTCACAATGGAGAAAAGACACCTCTGTTCACAAAAAGACACGTCTGTCCACAACGAACTGGTGTCACTTAAAAGACACAACTCTAAATCAATTCATTTTTCATTCACACTTTAAATAAAATATTATATTCAAAATATTTTTTCCAACAATCACCCACATGAATGAAATTGACTCGATAACAAATGCAAAAACAATGCAAACAACAAAGAGAGTACATGTGGAAATTTCCTGCATGGGGTTAGGTAGATTTTGGCTTTGAACCTCATCTTGTGAATAATTATCGGACTTACTAGCTAACCAGTGAACGCGATGTCTTAAACTGTTCAGCTGTTTGTGTAAGCCTAGACAATAGTCAACACACGGAATCTTTTCGAACATAGTTGGTTCTTACGGTTGTGCCCATTTTGGTCTTGGAACACGTGACTAGTTTCAGAAAGTGTTTCTTAAAGAATTCAACCTTAAAATTCTCATAGAAGTAGCCCACTTCACACTCGCATAGGTGATCTCTTATCAAGAGTATCCTGCTATACTCAACTTGGATTTATCAAGATATAAGAATCATTAAAAGTTAAAACTTAACTTAAATTGCAGCAGGCATCACTGTTTCACCATAGGAATGAGTTGGAGAGATATATCTCCTCAATGATACTCCTAAGTCTCATATAACTCGGTTGTCCTAGTGAACCTAGATCTTGGGATCTCCAATCAGCTAGGTTGGGTTGCTGTTATAGAGACTTTTAATTGGTAGGCTTCAAACCCATTCCCCTCGATGTTCACTTGTTCTCTACTAAAAACCACTTGGTTAATGGATCCGTATTTTATTATTGACCTTAAATGGTGCTAATTTCAATTGAGAACAAAAAGTGTTGTATGGTATTGTGTCTGCAATTATCATGTCAAGACTTACCATACTATCCGTGCCTTTCTAACTTTGAGTGTCAAACTTATGAATACCAACCAAAGAATAATCTGTAATTTTTTTGCACAGAATTAAATTACTCATATGAGTAATTTTCAAATGGCAATGTATGAGTTATTTGTAAATAAGCAGCACTTCCCCCACAATTATGTGATAATCTAGAATAATTCATATAATCATATATAGTTTGACATGATTGTTTTAAGTCCGGATAGACATCAAAGTCACAACTATTAACTCATACTTGTATTTTACTCAAATATACTTGTGACCATCAAAAATGTCAACTGCATTTATTTCGCTAACTAATTTTTTTAGTGAAAACAATTGTTTTAACGGTGCATGTCTACAATTACGAGACTTACTATTCTTCATGGTCTTCTATGCCTTTCTAACTACCAATGGGCATCGTATTATAAATTTTGTCACAGAATTGAACCACATTCGAATATCTTCTACGAGATGGCTTAGCCCCTCCACTTACTAGTTTTTGTCAACGCAATGAGTTGATTAGAATCCATTGTTGGCCATGCTATACACACGTGAGGATTTCCAAATCACTATTGCACTCCAATTGTAAAATTAAATCCACCCTTGGATACTCATATCACGATACTTTATTCTTCAACGATCGTTGGACATCTCCAATAGTGCAATAAATAGTTTAACTCTATGGAAATTATACATATTGCTTCCCCACAATTCTGAAATCAATTCAAAATTTATCAAAAGAATTTCCATAGCTTTTGACGTGATACAAGCAAATGTCAAGACTCTATCTTCATCTCTGGTATTTCTAAACACATTGTAAGAAACAACCCCCACATTTAGTAACTCACCCAATATCAAGTAACTCTTTACTCAATTTTCACGATTTTCCACTCAGAAAGTTGCTACGACTTTATATTAAATGCAACATGCGTTTGATGTACTTTTCAATGTTCATTGGATACCCTCCATAACATAAAAATTGATTCCACTTTTTTTTTAAAAAAAAAAATCTTGTGGGGCGATATTGTTTGATAACTACCAAACCCTCTAAATTGTGGAAACTAACACATTCCAAATCTCAATTTTCATGCCGAATCAAACATAACTTGCCCATTTTCAAAGTTAATCAAAACTCAATTTCAAATAATTCAAAACATAAATTTTCTTTTTTTGAATGTTTTCAACTGATCTGACCAAGTGATATTGAAAAGTTATAGGATATGTGACTTATTCACCGATTAACACGCTTATCGATGACTTTTTGAACTACCAAACGATTTGTGACTTTTCTCCAATAGTCACACCTTTGGTTCGAATCCAATGCTCACATTTTTGGATTTAAATCCAACATTCACATCTATCACTCCATCTTTGGGTTTTTTTTTTACAAATGACTAACACACAGTTAAATATCTTATCAAGTTCAAGAGATATACTACCACATTAAGTAAGTATTTGTGATTACTAGTGCGAGGCTTACTGCAAGTGCACATTTGACAAGATAATCATATAAAATATAAACTTAACAAAATAAGTATCTTACCTGTGAGGACCTCTAAAGAAAAACCAAACACTTTGGGATTTATTAAAATTCAAATTTTGTCTCAAGTCTGCCCATTAAATTTAGTGCAAGAAACCAGTCTTATGGAACCTTTTAATCAAAATAATAATAAAAAAATTCCTCAACAGTGTTGCTCTTTTGTTTTCTTATAAAGGAAATCAATAGCTCCCAACATGATTGAATTTATAAATTCAATCATGAAACCAAGTCATTAAACCAAATGACTTGATATTAGGTGAACATCGGAAACTGGGTTTATGTAGCCTGTTTTGTGACCGAAAATTTCAAAGTCAAAACCAATTGTTAGTTAAAAGATTATTTTAACAAGAAAATCTAGCGGTCACAACTGATCAAACTAACAGCCTCATCTACTTGAATAAACCCCAATAGAGTTCAACCAAAACCAAAATCACCAATTTTCAGGAACATTCACCACATACAAATAAGTCAACGGTTACACCACAACCGTCATATCTATTAGTTTGAACTTACGAGTTACATCTCTTGATGTATAAACTCAATTGGCACACCTTTTAGTTTAATCCCAAGAGCCACATATCTTCACATAAAAAACATGGTGACAGTCGAAATGTCACACCCAAAAACTAAGCAATGCTGACAAAGTAACCCATTTGCCGAACCGTTTGCAATTAACCATTGTAGTAAAGAGTTGGCACTTTACCCTAACGTTTTTATGACCTATAAACCCATAATTTAAAAAGCCGAGTGTTTTAAACTAATGCAGAACCACGTCTAGAAGTTAAGAAAACGAATTTGCTATAACATATTGTAACCCATGTAAAGCAACCACACAAGAAGAGGGATCACATGGCACCATTAATACTGCCCCCCAAGGCACCACGTGGGTTTGTATATCAAGCCCACAGAAGCATATCATAGGCAAAAACAAATCATTATGTCAAACTAATATGTGGTAATTACATGAGCTATCTATGGCTTCATAATTTATCTATTTATTTATTTTCCCACTTTGGACCGGAGCCCATTTGTCCACATTAAAGAACAGATGTCATTCATTTGCATATATGACTCTGAGCATAAATACTTGAAAAACTACAAATAACTCCAACATTGATCATATTGGCGGATGCACAAGCATACAAATAAAATATAATCGATGTGTGAGTTCCGAAAAGACGTTAATTGAAAGTTACCAACAGTCATCAAATGACAGTAATCAAAATCTAGTCGGTGTAATCAATAGACACAAACATTAATTACCACCACAAAATAGCAAGTCAAACAAATGAACGAAAAAATATGCTAAATGAACCCGAGAGTCACATTTCTTGATGTAAACTCACCTATCACACCTCTTCATGAAGCCATAATAGAGAGGTACCAAAATAGGAGGGTCCCTTAAAATGTGCAACTTTTCGGAGCCTAAGGCAATCATACATCTTGACTTAACCGCAAGAGTCATACCTATTTTATGTAAATGATGCAGGACAAGATATACACCATTATTATTTATGGAAACATTATTTTACTAATAATTTTTATTTACAATTAGTTAAGAGATTTTATTTGTGCTGCCTATTTTGCACGTTTTTAATTTTGTTTTGGTTAGATTTTATTTTATTTCCTTTTAACAAATAGTCTAGGTTTGCAAGTAATGCTTTGTTTGGTCACCACTCTAAGTAATTTCCTTTTAGTTAGGACTCCGACTTGTTTAAATAAGGATGTAGCCTATGGGCATATTTAACTTTTAATCAATCAATATTATTTCTGAGATTTTCTCTCTTTTTCTTGTGGATTCAAGAACTCTCGCGGATTCAAGAACCAATTTTTGTTTGAACTAGTACGCAACTAGTTTCTCGTGAAGTCCGCTACGTCAAGTGGAATAATGTTTCCATAAATAATAAGGGTGTATATCTTGTCCTGCATCAAAATCCCACTGCGTTTTCCCGATTCTGGTTAAGAGGATAGCGTTGGGCAAATCCCACCGCGCGATTCTCTTCAACCTCTGCTGATCCCTGGATTTGGCGAAGAGTCAAATGCAGTTGTCGCAGTGTTTCTTGAATTTCCGCCAACTGAGTTCGTGTTTCGTCACAAAATTCACAAAGCCCTGTCAACCAGGTTCGTTGTTCTTCTACCATCGCCCTTAGATCAGCAAGCCCCTGAGCAACGTCACGGGTTGTGTCATCAACTTTGTTAGGTGCCATCGAGCTAGAAACAATCTTGCTCTGATACCACTTGACGCAGCGGAATTCACGAGAAACTAGTTGCGTACTAGTTCAAACGAAAATAGGTTCTTGAATCCACGAGAGTTCTTGAATCCACAAGAAAAGGAGAGAGAAAATCTCAGAAATAATATTGATTGATTAAAAGTTAAATATACCCATAGGCTACATCCTTATTTATACTAGTAGGAGTCCTAACTAAAAGGAAATTACTTAGAGTAATGACCAAGCAAAGCATTACTTGGAAACCTAGACTATTTGCTAAAAGGAAATAAAATAAAATCTAACCAAAACTAAATTAAAAACATGCAAAACAAGCAGCACAAATAAAATCTCTTAATACTAATCGTAAATAAAAAATATTAGTAAAATAATGTTTACATAAATAATAAGGGTGTATATCTTATCTTGCATCAGATTTGCCCAACACAAGCCCGATATCCAGATTGTAGTTGGGAGACACCCAGCTAATTGTGTTGATGGTGATGAATCAGAACCCGATTTTAGGTCTTATGATAATTTGCCTAAATTAAGTGGTTATGAGTATTTTGAAGATATTTTAGATTCAATTTTAGATATTGATGATTTCTTGAGTATGTGAGAATGCCGTCTGAAATAAAGTGGAAATATTTGTTCGGAAAACTTATGGGACGAGTGCTACGATGGTGGTTAGATATGCAAGATAAGAGAGAACGATTGGGAAAGCGTCGTATTCGCGCATGGTCAAGAATCAAGAGACTTATGATGGAGAGATTTTTGCCATGAAATTATGAGCAACTTTTGGAAGAAAAATATAGGTCAAAGCAACAACATATAATTCACACATCTATCGAAGTTGTTGAAGAAGCTTTTAAAGAGAAAGTTGATACGAGCAGTAGCTGCAAAGGGAACATTGTGATTGCAGTTAATGATAAGCAAATCGATATGGAGGTGGGTGAGAAGTAGAAAATTTCTATGGATGTTGGTGATCAAGTTGTTGAGGACCCAATTAATTTTTCAATGGATGAAATTGATGTGGCTAATTCATCTGATGACTTTATGGTCAAACCAGCCTATCTCAATGAGCCAATTATTGATGTGTCAACCAATACCAAAATGAAACAAGATCAAGAGTACAAACAAAGTCAAGTTGGCTTTGTTGATTTTCTTGGAGTGCAACAGTATGATTGGATTCTCAATATTTATCTATTGGATCTTATCAATCAATTGAAACATGCTGAGAAGATATCATTGGAAGTAATTTTTGGTGTGGAACTTTTTTGGAAAGAAATCAAGCGATTGAAGTACTCCAAGTATTTATTTATTTGGCATGGAAGATGGCAGATTCCTAACAAGAACTCGATGATGAGTTCTTTTGAAGAAAATGAGAATGATACATGACAAGATATACACCCCTATTATGTATGAAAACATTATTTTAGTAAGAATTTTTATTTACAATTAGTATTAAGAGATTTTATTTGTGCTACCTGTTGTGCACATTTTTGATTTAGTTTTGGTTAGATTTTATTTTGTTTCCTTTTAGCAAATAGTCTATGTTTCCAAGTAGTGCTTTGCTTGGTCACCACTCTAAGTCCCTTTAGTTAGGGCTCCTACTAGTATAAATAAGGACGTAGCCTATGGGCATATTTAACTTTTAATCAATTAATATTATTTTTGAGATTTTCTTTCTTTTTTTCTTGTGGATTCAAGAACTCTCGTAGATTCGAGAACCTATTTTCGTTTGAACTAGTATGCAACTAGTTTCTCGTGAATCCCGTTGCATAAGTAAATTCAAAAGTGGATCACAACTTTAGGTGTATAGTCACATACAAAAATATGATGACAATTTTAGAGAGTCACAACCATTAGAAAATGTGTCCACTGCCTAATGACACCTTATAATCAAGCAGCGTGACTTTTCCAATAAAAAGTCGTGACCCTTTGAAAAGAAGTAACCATGATTGGGAAAACCTCTTCGCCAGGGTCAAAATACAACCATCCTAACGTTTCGGCATATATCGCCTTTTCTGAAAAGGTTGTGAATGTTCAGAAAAATCACAACCCAAATGAATCTATTAATGTACACAAAGAAACCTGTTTGCAACTATAAAAACTGATATATATTGCAGTACTGCTTCTTACACAATCAGTCTAGAATCATAGCAACCGGTGTCATAGCGAGAACAAGAATAATTACAAATGTAAATAGGGCACTACCAAGTGAGACGCATGCAGTCCACATGTCATTGACTTGTTCTATTCAAAACGCAGAGTAATACCATACAACAATCAACGCACGTAATCAAGTTGTCAAGCCATAACTTTGCATCTACATAAATTCTTATTAAGCATTGGAAAGAACTTGATTTAGCAGAATCAGACAAAAGGATCTAAATCACCGATTTCGTATGCATAAATTGAACCATATAATAAATTGACTATTCATGCAGTCGCAATATGCATGGACATGCAATTTCAATTTCTTCTTCAATAGAAACACAAAATCAGCAATTATAAATCACAAAAAATAAACATTGATATCTATCTTAAGATTGTTGGAAATCATGTTTACTTTTTGTGATAAAATCGGAAATATGAATGCATTAAATTTAAAACTCAAAACCTAGAAATTGATGAAATGAAATGATGATCAAGGCAAGTGTATAACACTCTGTACTTAAGACAGATTCACCCCCGCTACGGTCCTTACGATTTGCATGGATGTCTATCTCCCAGCACTACTTGATCGAACTCCCTACAGAAGCAGCACTACAATAGATGGGTCTGTTGAACCAAAACTTGTGTCTGTATTCTCTCCAATGAAAAGACTCCAACTCAATGAAAGTGTAGAAAAATTAACTTTATTAAAATGAATGAAAGATGCCATATATATAGGCAAACTGGTGACTCTACGAACAGTCACAATGGAGAAAAGACACCTTTGTTCA
This sequence comes from Vaccinium macrocarpon, assembly GCA_022606695.1. Taxonomy (NCBI): domain Eukaryota; kingdom Viridiplantae; phylum Streptophyta; class Magnoliopsida; order Ericales; family Ericaceae; genus Vaccinium; species Vaccinium macrocarpon. The sequence continues at coordinate 14,292,088 of CM040173.1, read as the reverse complement.
CGAAAAGACACGTCCGTCCACAGCGAACTGGTGCCACTTAAAAGACACAACTCTAAATCAATTTAATTTTCATTCACACTTTAAATAAAATATTATATTCAAAATATTTTTTTCCAACGCCGAGTTGAGTCTAAGGGGTTGTTCAAATCTAATTAAAAAATGTAGAGAGAGCATTCTTTACACAATTAGCTTAAAATTTCTCTTTTCCAACACCATTTTTTTGGACAGCATGGTGTATTAAATGTTGATCTGAACTGTTCATATTATAGAGCCCGCAAAGTACTTCATCACTTCAAAAAATAAACTTGATTGGATTTTGAAAATATGTGTAACCAAAATTTTGTTTATTTAGGAGAGGGTGTAATGAAAATTTAGTAGAGTTTTCATATCAAATGCGGAGCTCAACCTTACACCCTAATTAGAGATTCTCTCTCATTCAATCAAGCGACTAAAAGTTAGGGTTTCTCCAGGGGGAGGGGCTTGCCGCCTCTGTTAGGATTCCAAACAGCGCACCACACGCAACAGAAGTAGTAATACAAGAGAAAACACGAAACACAATATACGTGGTTTGGCCAAATTGGACCTACATCCATGGGGAGGGGGGTTTCACTATAATCTGGAGAAAATTTGAGTCTTTTGTGTTACACACTCACTCTCTATCTCACAATAGATGAAACCTCACAGTTCTCTCGTGTATCTCTCTCTCTAGGAGAGCCACAACCGGCTCCCCTCTCACACTTTATGCCTCTCTCTCTACATTGTGCTACCACCACATAATACACAAGGCATCACAGAGTATTTATAGAATTACACAGACAAAACCCTAAAACCTCTCATCTGGGCCTAAGCCTATCTGGCCCACGCGGGGTGGAATCCCAACAATCACCTCTTCCACACCGAGTGGGCAAAGTTGTCTGCAACACCCCCATGTCGCCTCCTCCAATCAGCTAACTCTGGCAAGCGCCTGTGCCACTAACCAATCGAGCATCCATGCACTACCAAACAGAGTACACAAAACCCAAAAGAGTGTATGGTTGCAAAACCAGACTCCGCAGCCAATCAAAAAAATCCTGAGTAGAGCATCCCCTAAAAAAGAATGTCTCCACTCATCCGGGTACCGCACCCCCTCAACTAGGGTGCCTCCACTCGCACATCTCAAACCTGAGATGTATGCATTCACCAATAGAAGCACCTGCAGCTTCATCGCCGCGCTCCGCCACTCTAGCATCCTGTCCTGTCAAGAAAATACAGCAACCCTCTACCCACACCAAAGGCTCACTCCTCTAAATGATCTCACACACCATCTGCAATGAGGCTAACTCCTTCTCTGACACTGCATCCCCCACCGAGCACCTCCACACCCCAAAAAACGGGATACACCTCTCGTGAATCTAGGATGTGAATGAATCTTGCTAGATCTCCGTGGCTCAAACTGATCTACCGCTCTGACAGGCGCCTATGTCATTCCCAAACAAGCATCTCCGCACCCCAACCAAGCACACCACCCGAATGAATGTATCTCTATATGCCAGATTTTTTGCGGTTGATTACAATCCTACACCCCCTGACCGGAGTGCTCGCATCCGGGCATCCAAAAACCAAGATGCTCATGCCCAATCATAGGACATAATCCGTGACTCCATCTCTCCACACCGCATAAGCTCATAACTGGAAAGATAATCCACCACAAAAACACAGAAGAAAGAGAATACCATGATGCGTCATATGATCTCCATCTCAATCTCTATGTCCGGAGCTCCCGTGAACAACCCATAGCAACTAGGCGCCTTATCCTTGCTAGCTAGCATCCTGCACACTCTTGATTCGACTACCAACGCATCCAGTACCATCCCAGTCATGACTCCTTGGTACACTCTTGCACCTATCCTATGTGCAATTGCAACTATCGTCTCTCCTGCTCATGTCACAAAACACCCATACTGCCTGACCATGCCTGACATCAGCTCCAACTGTCACTGCACTCTCACAAGCCTGTATGGTGGCCCATCATCCAATCCAATGCAGCTCGAATCATAACTGCAAATCCTGATGATAGGTCTTCAAATCCGATTGAACCAGACTGCCTCCAATCATTGCTGACCAACTCTGACCCGTCACTCTAGTAAGCGCCTGTGTCATTACCAAACAAGTGTATCCGCACCCATCAACAAAGATGCAACACCTGAGAGAATGTATCCCTGCTCACTAGCTTCTCTGACTAATCACCACGGCTTCATCGCTGCAAATCTGCAATCATCCAATTGCCCCGGTCAAACTTCGATCTCTGCAAAGTCTGTCCAATACTCTTGGTGTGTAGCTATCCAACTCCGCTTGCCTCTCTTGTCACCAATCCGTCACTTATCCGCCACTCCTGCCACTATCCTAGTCTTCTCGCCACTCTCCGTTAACTCTCCCGAGTCTCATCCTACCTCTTAGTTCACTCATGTTCCAATCCCAGCTCTCCCAGTACCCCCTGGACTCCCATCAGATCTCTAAAAAATCACCGCTCTTGCAAGCGCCTGTTGTCACTAACCAGACAAGCCTCCATGCACTCCTAAACCAACATGCAATAACCCGAAAGAGTGTATCCCTGCTTGCCAAATGCGATTGATCATCCCTGGTTTGCCTCCGACTCAACAACATCCCATCTGACTGACTTGACCATGTCTAATCCTCCTCAATCTCTCCAGATGTGTTTAGGACCGCAAAATCTGACTTGAATCACTCAAATCCAAGCCCACCAGTGAATCCAAAATCGTCCAATTAGCTAGGAATAGCCTCCTCACAACCCAAAACGCCTCCTCACATCTGAATCCGGCTCAATCCAGCAACAAAACCTGCTTTCAAGCCTCTTCACGAAAAATAGAGCGCGTGATTGAATCTGGAACGAAAAATCGAGTCGGGAACTACTCCGAACTGGCCATGAACCGGTCAAAATCCCACTGAACCGGCCAAAGAACACAATCTGATCTGCCTCCAGACCGTTATCCGGTCTGAACCCGGTCTTCCTTTTCACTAAACCGCCGGTGTGACCCATTTGAACTGACCTCTGATTTCTTTTACCCCTTTGACATGTACCTTTACCCCTTCGACCTCTTTGACTGTGAACACTGACCCTTCTGACCCTTTTGATGACGTGTCGTTGACCTATCCGACATGGCACTAACGTGTCACCACGTGGCAGCTGATTGTACGCCACATGGTCGTCTTCCAGAATATTCCACGTGTGCACCACACGGCCGTGCAGGATCTGACGCACCATGCTTCAGGTGGCGCGTGGCGGCACGTCTAGCCGTTTTCGGTGACCGGGTTTGTACATCCGTGATAGTCTCGATGAGGGCAACAAAACCCTATGCTCAAATCTTTTACCCGACCACTCTAAGCACGACCGCTAAGCCTCTGTTCCTCCGCCTCTATCCGTTGACTTTCAAATCGACCGTGGGAGCTATTCAATGTCCAAAACCGACTCCAAGCACTCCGTTGGAATCGTCTCTGAGAGTAGCACCTTTCTCTCTGATCAAAAACAAGTTTCGTCCCTTGTTTTGTCCAACCAAAGCTTCAAACAGTGCTCCAATGGTCTCTGAGTGATTTTTCGACTACTCTGCACTCTCCGATACTTCAACCCAAGCTCTGATACCAGTTGTTAGGATTCGAAACAACGCACCACACGTAACAGAAGTAGTAATACAAGAGAAAACACGACACACAATATACGTGGTTTAGCCAAATCGGACCTACATCCACGGGGATGGAGGGGTTTTACTATAATCCGGAGAAAATCTAAGTCTTTTATGTTACACACTCACTCTCTATCTCACAATAGATGAAACCTCATAGTTCTCTCGCGTATCTCTCTCTCCAGGAGAGCCACAATTGACTCCTCTCTCACACTCTCTGCATCTTTCTCTAGATTGTGCTACCACCACATAATACACAAGGCATCACAGTATTTATAGAGTTACACATACAAAACCCTAAAACCTCTCATCTGGGCCTAAGCCCATCTAGCCCACTCGAGGTGGAATCCCAACAGCCTCCCCCTACCCAGACCTCCTGTTCCTCCCATTTCACACCCCACTTGCAAACCAACAAAAACTTCAACCACCTTCGGAATTGCATGGAAGATTGATAAATTTAACGGATTAATCTCCAACAAATTTTTACTAACAGAGAGAAAAGGAAATATTACTGCTCGATAACTTCCAAGTACGTAGAACCGTACGGATTCACTACGAGAGAAAAGGGAAACATTATTGCTCAATAATTTCCCACTTTATTGCTTACTTATACGTTAACAGAAATGGGCATAACCCTCTTCCTCCTCTATTTCTCCTTTCCTCTCCCTCCTGGATTCCAAGATACACAGAGAGAGAGAGAGCATAGCCATGAAGATCAACAACGTGAAGTGGTGCGTCTCTTGTATCCTACCGTTCGGGTCACTCGATGTAATCCGGATCGTACACCCCAACGGCCGCCTCCAGGAGATACGCGGCACACTATTAATCCAGGCATTCGATTTGTTGAAATCTCATCCGAACCACGTCTTGAAAACACCCACTTTTATGCCTTCCTCCGATGGCACGGTTCGTCGGAAGATCGTGACCGTGCCGCCGGAAGCCGAGCTTCAGCGTGGGAAGATATACTTCCTGTTGCCGGCAAAGACCCGGTCGGCATGGTCGACGAGGAAGAAAAAGAGGGAATTTATGCGGAGTAACGTCAACTCTGTGACGACGAAGCGTTTTGTTTATGATCGGTATTTCAGTGAGATTATGGCCGGGAAGGTGCCGGTGCAGAGGAACGGACGGCAGAGGCGCGGCGGAGTCTGGAGGCCTCGTTTGGAGAGCATTTGTGAGGTTTAATCCAATACTACTCATCGAATCTATGTGGTGGCTCTATTTCCCAACAATTGGCAACAAATGTGATTAGCATATAATCTAGCGTGTAATTAATATGTTATGGTTGGCACTTGGTAGGGGTGGTAGGCATTTTCTGTCCCTTTTCATGTTTTTCTTTCCCGTTTCTTAGACATTCTGTATGATTGAACATATTTCACATACTATACAGGTTATTAAGTGTGATCAAATTTTAGACCAAGAATAAATACCTTGAATCAGCACTTGTCAATAAATTACTTGGTACAACGAGTGACTATAAACAAATTAGTGCGTGTTTGCGATAGACATAAATAGAAATTTTAGATTATAGCTTTTGATTATTTTGATTCTGACGCAAATTTTAGATTTTGGTTTGATCGGTTTTTTGGGAACTAATGTCGAACCGAATCGAACAAAAAATATTGGACCATTGTAGGATCGGATCTAACCAAATCGAGTAGACCGAAGATTATATTCTATATTTCTACATTTCATTTAATCTCGTCCTTCAATATCTATTTCTTTTTATCTGGGTTGTCCATCTATAATCTACTCCCCTCAAAACCAAAACCCAAAGTCATTCAGTCGGCCCTCCATCTCTTATCTATTCCTCTTTCTTTCCTCCTCTCTTCTAACGACTCACGTCTCCATCTCCTCTCTTCTCACGACTCAAGTTGTTGGATATGCCCAAAAAGATGGAGCCAAAGGGATGGGTTTCGGAAACCAATCCTCAATTTAAAGCAACAGTGGGGCCCTCTGACCCAATGGGGTTTTCTCTCTCCTTCTCATTTCGGGAAAGACTTTTTTAGTGTACAAATTGTGCATAAATGAGTCGGCGGGATCCACTTTGGAGTCCTATACAAATGATCAAAGCAAATCATCAACTTTAAAATAATTTTTCGATTAGCCTACGAGAAAATCAGCTCAATCTAAAAACTTTCAATATTTGATTCAATCCTTCAAATTTCATTCAAAATTTAGAATCCTAAAATATGAAGAAATTTTAAATAAAAGTTAACTAATCGGGTCAAGTAGTTATAAAAATTTGATTAAGCTAAATTTTTTCAAAGCGACTCAAAAAATTATTTTAAAGTTAATGAATAGCTTGGATCATTTATATGAGACTCCAAAGTGGACCCCACCGACTCATTTGTGCACAATTTGTGAACTAGGAGAGTCTTTCCCAAAATGTGAAGGAGAGAAGAAACCCCATCGAGTCAGAGGGTCCCACTGTTGCTTTAAATTGGGGACTGAGTTTTGGAAACCCATCCAAACAAGGTGGGCATCGGCCAAAAAAATCGTTAATTGGTGGGTTTGGAATGAGGACGCGGGAATATTGTTGTGCACAATCTGAGTTGTCCGTTGCTTAGATGAATGACTTAGATTTCAAACAAAATAATAGAACTATTTGCGCGAATAGTTTGTTTTTAATCCGAATCATTGAAAATACTTGTACGTAGACAACTCAGATTGTGTGCAGCAATTGCTTTGCAGAAGTAGCACAGCAGCAACCCAAGTCCCTGGAATGAAGGGGTCATGCAAGCCCATAAAATTTGGTAACAAAAACTGTGTTGGGCCAAAAAAATCGTAGAAGTGGTGGATTTGGCCCAAAATTAAGTTTTTAACTTGGCCCAAGGTTGCCCATTTCGGGCAGACTGAAATCCCTGAATGAATTGACTCCACCCAAAATCGAAACCGAACCGAAAGTAAATTGATCGGGATCAATCCTTGAAATGCATGGACCGAACCGAATCAGTACTGGAGAAAATCACCCCAAACCGATCGAAACCGAATAGATATCACCCCAAGTCCCACAACCTCTCTTTTGCATTTGTTACATTATTAACTTTGACAGGTGTAACCAAAAGGCTTATATAAGGAAAGGCAATTCGTTCTTCCACTTTGATATTTTGTTTGGGGAAATCAACGTTTCTTTCTTGGGAAAGTATATAGTATACACCTTTTGACAGTGTTCATCATATGCACTTAATATGTGGGTCAAATTGTACCACCTCATGAACACTCATAATATTTTGGTGCGTCTCGTAACTTTTTAGTAATATGATTCATAACATTTTCATTAAGAAATATGGCATTTGCTTCTCATAACTTTGAACAATAAAATTCATAATAGTTTCACTAACGTATTTCTCAAATGATAAAATTGGATAAAATGGGAGATTTTATCAAAATTATTCCTCCAATTTTAAAAGCTAGGAACTAATTTATCTAGATTTTATTGGGAAATTGGTAAAAATAAGGAATTAGGTGGAGATTTTATCAAACAAGATTTTATCATTTGGGAATACGATGTGCTTTTTATCACCCCTCCATAGAACTCAACTAAAATGGGAATTCTCATTTTATCATTTAGAAAACTTAGAATGGTTTCCTATTTGTTAAAATGGGAAATCCCATAAAAGTTGAGTTTTAGCCATGTTTTCAAAATCGCTTTTGATTCTCATTAGATAAAAGCTAAGGTGCTAAAAATCAATTTACTCACACATAATTCTTTTGCTAAAAGTAAGTTGTTGAAATCACCTTGATGCTTTTAGCGAATGGGAGTTAGGGGTTGCTAAAAGTTTTCTTTTAGCAAATGGAAAACTCAAAATCATAAGTTTCCCATTTGATAAAATCAACAGTGATAAAATCAATAGTTGATTTTAGCAAATGAGAAAAGCATTTGCTAAAATCAAATATTTTAATTAGAGGTTGCAATTTGAATCTATTTTCATGGACCTGCTCAAAGGCATCCAATTATAATCAGCCTTGTAATGACCCGTAGAAAAAAAAAAAAAAAACACTTCTGAAATTTAATGTGGGTTTATGCAAAATATAAATGTTCATAGGGAAAACTAATTAATTGTTTCAGACTCATTTCTATGTGTGAATACTTGAGGGTTGCAGGGTGGAATTGATCACACACACAAGGGTGTGGCATTTGTGTGGCTCGAGACATACAATCAGATTTTTTTATTCTGAGTGCTGCTTCTCTGCCCCCATCCCACGCCCTTTTAACTAAATTCTTTTTTTATTTAATTTCTTAATTTTTTAATCTTATTTATTTTTAATTTGGTTAACTCAAATTATATTTTCAACTAAATTATGTTTTTTTTTTTTTACCTAAATTCAACTTGCACAGGCATTGTCTTGCCTTATTATGGTTTTTACATTTTGTGGAGGTTTTGAAGAATTTTTTAGAGGGAAGAGAGAGAAGAGGAGGCCAGCCTATTGGGATATATATATAGAAATTTTCTAGTCCAAACCCTCCCGAGAATAAGAAAAAAGTGATTTTCTTGTGTTGCAAATTATTTTTGGAAAATCTGAGCCTTCCCATGAGTTCAAAAGGTGTTTTCAAGGGTTCACAAGGGAAATCTTCAAAAAAAATACCAGGAAGGGCTTGATTCAAGCCTTTCCCGGTAATTTTTTTTTTTTTTGAAGATTTCTTGCGTAAACCCTTGAAAACGCCTTCTGAACACATTGGACGGATTGGATCGTCAAAAAAATCCTTGGATCATGGAGGTCCGGAAGTCCGGAGTCCGGACTAGAAGTGGAACCTATATATATATATGATTTTGTTCAAAATCTTGCCCTACACACTTGTATATACTCCCCCACATTATACACACTCCTCATGTTTCTAATGTATTTTAAAGACACCCAAATGCATTCTCTAACTCCACATTGACCCCACTTTAATCTATTTTCATTTCCTCACATTTTTCCAATGTTATTTTCGGAAAAGTGCATAAAAATACAGGTCCTTATGTCGGACGTCAACAGTGTGGGAAATATAACTCTGATAAGCCTCAGGTAGTTAAATGTAGGGATTAGAGATGGGTGGAACTGGAGATTGAGCATGGGTCAGTTGAGTGTTGCAAACCCCGGACCCTCTCCCACATCTCCCTCTCCCTCTCACTCGTGATATCGTGTTGCAGTTTGTTGAGCAATCGGTACATTCGAAGTTGATATAGATGCAACCCTAGATTCTGAAGTGGATGCTTTTGAAAAAGAAGGTATGCAATGTCTACTTTGCTCGTCTCTACCTACATGTCGACTTCTATGGTCCGTGTTGTAGGATGATGCTCGAACTGTGCTTTGAGATGGATCCGTCATATTGATAAACCTGTTTGTCATATGCTATCACATACATGGATCAATCCCATGTAATATCTCAACAATTTGAGATGTCCTCTCGGGTTGTGTTTCTTGTCATTAAACATGTGTGCGTGCATAGACAACCTACTCCAATGAACGTGGATACTGCATAGTGAAATTGGTATGGAAAGGAAGCGGTAATTTGCAAGATTGTGCACGCATGGCAATTTGTGTGTCATTTTGATAGTACAATTGCAATAGCCAGCTGGGTGGGGGGATGCTTCTGAAGCTCATTCTAGTTGAACTTGGATTAACTATGTTGCCTTTGATGAAATACGACACCTTACTTGATCAAAAATGTCATCATGTAATTGTTTATGGCGTGGAATGTTGATAGATCTCTCAAACAACTTCTGAATATCCCCAAACTGAATTTTCAACATCTTTTCCAAACTGAATTACTTCCAAATCTTAAAATTCACTAGGTGTGCATATGCCTTGGTCTTAAGGTCAAACTTCAGGAACTTCAGTGGGTTGAAGTTCTTCGGCCCCTTAGCTGCCAGAATCTCGTTAAAGAAAGGCAAAGAGGTCAATTGGTATAGAATCTCATCCCCAAATCGGTCGGTCTTTGAGGCCGACCGTTCATTCAAGCACTCTTTGTTGGGCGATGTATATCGAACATCCTCCATGTTGTCCTTGCGGCTACGCCTTGGAGACTGCTCCTTGTGAGACTGATTCTTCCTCTTTTCTAGGGTACATTCCCTTGTACATTTTAGGGTGTATTCCCTACTATCCTCTCAAGTTCGGTACTTCTCCCGCATGGGAGATTGGTCCTTGCTCCGCTGTAGAGATTGACAGCATTTGCAACTTAGAGACCAGTCTCACTTAGAATTGTAGGATCTTCTATCTCTAGATCTTCTTTCTCCTTGGTCATTAGAACGACCGTGCCTATGGTAATACTGACGGTCAATTGTCGTTGGTGATTGGCCGTCTCAGACAGCAGATGGTAGACACACACACACACACACACAAAGAGAGAGAGAGAGAGAGAGAGAGAGAGAGAGAGAGAGAGCTTTCTTCTAAGGAGTACTAAGCCTATCAAACACCAACCTACTCAGCCTCTCCTGCCGCCCATTGTCTGTGATTCTGTGGCCAAGCCTCTCCTTCACCGATTTTCGATATCCACCATCATTGGGAGAAGAGTTGAACTAACCAAAATGTAGCACTGTAACAATAAGATGTACATCCTCCCTTAGAGCTTCAAGGGTCTTGTCTTCTGTTTGCATCCGATCCTCTAAGGCCCTGATGTATGCTCGTTCATGAGCATCAGCTAAGTGAACGCCATGCCCTTCCAACCCATCATCGAAGCCTAGTGGGTGTGAGGTGGTTATGACGTGCTTTTTTCCAGTGTCCATGACCTTTGTGGCGGTGTGTGGAGGAGTGTGGTTGCTATCCACCTTATTTTTCTCTAGAATTTCCATTTTGTACAATTAGAAACGAATCTAATACTCCTTATGCCACCGAGAAACAACCGTGAACCGACTGTGGGTTTATACTCCCACTGGGTGTGCCAATTGTTGGGGGGTGATTCATAGCGGAGCCTTCCTTTTCATGATGGTGATGCTCCTTCTCTTACTTGAACCTACAACCAGAGAACACTAGTAAGTGTCATTTGGGCCTTTTGCCCAAGGACACTCCGACGCTCAAGTTAGTAAATGAAGGATGAGCATATAAAGAGTATTTAGATATTAGATCATGTGTGTACCTCTAGGGTTTATCCTTTGGTATATATGGGCCTCTATGACTTGCTCTCCGAGTCTCATGACGTCATTCCTGACGCCCTTCATCACGTGACACATTCTCTAGCAAGCGACCATGTAGTCTTCTAGAAGCTTCTCATCAAATGCCAGGTGGCCCTTAACATGTGCCCTTGTAATCTTCTAACAGCCCTCATGGGTCAAGTCTTGGGTTAGGCCCTATTGCCCGTCCCGAGACTATCAAAGCCAGGCAACTACTACTTTGATCTGGATATGATCTCTGCCCATGTAACCTTTGACCATATAGGTTGATAAGCCCCCAAAAGTGTTAATAATTGGGCTTATCTCGCTTCTTTTTTATTACACGCACGCATATTTCATTGCTTTATACGATTGATTTTTGCGCGAGGGTCTTTTAATCTTCCGAGTCATTCACAAAGTAAGTGAATTCCACCCCCAAATCACAGCCAAGTTTGTCGCTTCAAGTTACCCTCACTCGCGAATCAATCAAAACACTCAGCGCATTCGGTCTTTGTGGACTTGACCCGGACTTTCGGTTATCATGTTACGCGTCACTTGAACCCTACGCTTGAGGAAATCATATTGGAATACAATCCTAGGACGCAAGCATAGCTCTTTGGTCATCAAAGCTTCCATGGGCCTGGTGATCATGTAAATGGCTAGCGTCGGTGCCTTATTCCTTCGGCACTAAGACTCACCTCTTCTGTTTGGCTAAACGGAACATGCATCAATACCTACGACCATAACCATGTTCGGCCCTTAAACAAGAGATGGGCCTTATGGCCCCCTGTGTGACCCTCTAACTCCTTCTAGACCATATATGGGCCAAACCTCACATATTCGGCCCACCACAAGTTGTGTTTCCAATTCACCATTTTACCCTTTAAGCCCAAATAATTTCTAAAATTTAGACTATGGTATTTCCCTTTATGAGATCGCGTTTGGAGATTGGAAGTGGAAGCTCTTCCCTCTTCATCTTCTCCGACCACCCAGGCCATGGCAAACTGCATTCGACGGACTTCCCTATCGATCTACATCTTCTGCAACCCGTGTGTGTGTGTGTCTCTCTCTCTCTCTCAAAATCTCATACTCTCCCTCTCTCTATGTCGTTGCATGTCGTTACCTCCTATTTCATATTTCAAATGCCCTGGTTGGTATAGAAAAACCTTGAAATCAGTCATAGTTGATATTTTGTACGCACATTTCTTGTAAGTTACTATACATAGTACAAGTACCAAGGTTTTTGTAAAACCTCTGGATATTTGGAGAAAAATAGCAAGGTTATGGATGGCCGTTTTGTTGGTTATCCAATTCCTATAGTAATCTGTTTGGTGGATCTTCAATTGAATCTTTTACAATACTTGAAGTATTTCGTGTAAACAATTCTTCTGCAATTGGAGACATTGAAGATGGATGAAAATTTCTAAAGAGTCACAATTGGCATCTTTTTAGACCTTTGTTATTGCTTGCTTTATATTTGTCCTTGATATATAATGCATTGCAGGATGAATTTATTTTTACTGGGATACTCATTTGAGGTTGCCACAATTCACCCTATTGCTTTTATTTTTCCTTGTTATTACTTTTATTAGGTGCGAGTCAATAAACAATAAAAAAAATAGTCTATAATAAGTTGATAATTATTTCCGTAACTTCAATAACTTTCTGATCATAATTTTTCACTTTTAAAATTTCGCTCGCCATGCCATAAAAGAAAATCCAAAAATATTTTGGACAAATGCCAATGCAAAGTCATTTTATTCATAAGCATGTCAAATGAGATCTCCTATTTACCTCATTGTAAAGGCAAAATGGGGTGAACATTTTCGCAAGCATCCGTAAACCATGGCTAATGGTTACTTAGCGCAAAAAGGTTACCACAGTACAAAAACATAGTCATATTGGTCTTCAAACATAAACAAAATGAAAATCAAATAGTACGAGTACCGTTACACGTAGCTCGCACCTAAACGTTTTGGTACCTTCTTAACTGAATTGTCATTAAATCTAAAAAATGTCCCATTGCGGGATGACGGGATCATGGTCCTCATCCTATTCTCGACCATACTCGTCAACTGCTTCTGCAAAGTAGGGGTCAACATTTGGCAAATCCTCAAACACGTAATCTTCTATCTAGATATCTACTTGTTTGAAATAAATGTCGATAGGTTACGCCTTATGAAGTTGTGAATTGCCATCGAAGCGAGTACTATCCTCGTATACCCTTTCGAATTATAAAAGGGTGTAATCTTCATCAATCTCCACCGCGCTTTCCAAACTCTGAAAGCCTACTTAACACAACTACGAAGGGAGGAGTGCACCTTGTTAAAGAATTCTTGATCATTCCTTGCAACTCGATGTCTCTCGTGCCTGAAGTCCTCCAGGTGGTACCTATACTCTTTGTATGGTGCTAGGTACCCTGGTTTGTTAGGGTACCAACATCCACCAAGTAGTACTTACCTGCATATGAAATGGTGTATGAAAATATATTAACAATGCATGTTAGGAACTTTCAAGTGTATAATGAAGGAGAGAAGGAACCCTAATTACTAGGTTTAGGATGGGGTAATCATCTTTTTTGGGAACGCGAATGATGTCCTTGAAAATATGGTAGTCATGCATAGACCCTTCCCACCTAGTTGATGCAAATGTGAAGCAAAGATTAAAATCCACCACGACCATAATGTTCATCGTATACCCATCCTTCTTTTCTTTTTCTCTCTCTAAAAAGGGAACAGCCGCCCCTCATTTTCTACACTTTAAAGTTCCTGTTGCTTGACAACCAAATGGGCGATGGACGGCGGCTTCGAAGTGGCGGGCATCATTAGTGCCATGGCCCTCACGTCTGGATGTTTTTGGGGTTGCTCTACCATCTGATGAGCGGCCCTACGGGGGACTTGGTCATTGATGAGGGTGGTATCCTTTATTGGATTTTCGGTGAGGCTTCTCATTTTCTTGTCTTCACCTTCTCCAGTCTTTCTTTTTTTCCGACCCCCTGGCCCTATTTCTTTATGGGTTTGTTGCTCTCCCCAACTATGGCTTCTTGGCTTCCTCCCTCAAGTGCATCTCCGACTGGTGTTTCTATTGGGATCTCTGGCTTTGGCTTAACGGCGAGGCGATGTATCGGTGGGGGTGGTTACCGCTGTGGTTTCCCACTATGGTCACTAATGGGTGTTGTAGTCCTTGCCTAATGGCTCGTGGAGCTTCCAGGATAGTGCGGTCTTGTTTTAGTCGTCGATTCCACCATTACTTGGGTTTTTTGGAGGTGGATTGGTGGTGTTGTGGTGGTGGTCTCGATTGCGGTGGTGTGACGGTCAGAGTTTGTGGCGGCGGTTGTGGCGGTAGATGTTTTGCATAGTGTTTTAGGTTTGCATAGTGTTTTAGGTTTAGGTTTCTTGGGGTTGGGCTTAGCCCACGTGTTTGGGCTAAGCTTTTTGTGCTTTAATGTTGTATTTGGGCTTTGAAGGCCTTTGGGTGTATTTTAATTGTTTTATTTGGGCATCTTAGGCCCAAGGGTGTTTGGGCTTTGCCCTTTAGATTGATCCAACCTTTGGTTAGATCGTTATTCTTCTCCTCAATGTATCCTTTGTCGAGTATCTTAAATAAAATTTTGTTGTTGATTACAAAATAAATTTTTTTTAAGCCTCATTCTTCGGAGGTTTATAGTATACATAAGTACCGTCAACCGCCCCAATGCAATCCTATAAAACATGTGTTGTTTTCCTTCAAACATGGATACGTACACGACTTCAAAGTATGTGTAAATTTTGAGTAGACATAAATTAACAGATATTGCTTTCAGATTTCATACCTCAAAAGGGCTGTACGTGGGTCTACTTCTCAAGTAAGGGTGGACTTCTCCTTGTTCGGTCCATGGTTGAAGCTAGTCAACTGACATCTCATCCAAACATCTCAGCACCTTTCTAATTTACCGCTAAGTAGCTGATGGGCCATGGTCGAAAAGCTTGTCCATTTGCTTTAGGCTCATCCCTCACAAGAGGTATAAGAACATTCCAAGACTTTCCAAAATGCCCACAACAGTATTTTGTGGCATACGAAATCTGTATTTTTGGATGAAATCCCAATAGAGGAGCAAATACGCATCTCTAGTCATAAAAAAAAAATAAAAATTGAGGACATTTATGATGATGGTTGGATTTCAATATGGACATCACCTAGTCGTACCCACATCCATCGGATGTGTGGAGCGGGATCTTTTGTTTTTGTTTTTAATTTCTTCGTCGGTGCAATTTCTAAAATTGTATTCATTAAATCTAGCTCTTGTTACATTGCAACTTGTACACATATGTCATAAACCTATTTGTAGTTGGCATCTAAAAAATAAGGATCCTCTTCCTCCTTATTGTTTTTGGTATGGACTAAATGTGTCATACTGGGAGGTGCCGGATCCACTCCAACAGTATTGTGCTCCATATGCAGTGTGGGGGTTACAATTTCCCTCCTAAATGTTTGGTACACCCGTTGCATATGGAGCTGGCCATTGTCTTTAGTTAACGTCTGATGTGTTTGTAGAGTTTTGGAAGGGAACACCCTTGAAATAGTCAGTGATGAACTTCTTGTAGTTGAGCCTCCCCTCCTCCAACGTGCGATTAAAAGTGCTGCTCGACACACTTCTATAATACGGGTAATTTACTGCCTGACTTCTCCCATCGTCATAGTAAAAGTCTTCATAGTGTCATTTAAAATTAGTGAACGTTGATGATAAGAATTAGCGAAGGGGAAGAAAATAGAGGTAATGGCAAAGGGTTGGTGTGGGAAAGAAAAAGATGGTGTTTATCTTTATGAATGTTGACAATTTATAAATCAGATTAGAAGACAACAAAAACTTGCCAAGGGAAAAATTCACAAGAAAAAAAAGAGAGTAACATTAACGGTCTGGACATTAGGGAAAATCGCAACATAATTTGAAAAAGTTATTGTGTTCGTTTGTATTGCATTGTTGATCCACCATTGTCTCGTAATTCTGAGGAATGAAGTTGAGCATAGAAATTTTTGAAATTTTGATCCTTCCTTATGGGAACATATATATGCAAACAGATTTGTACAAGAAAACCCAAACTACAATAAATGTTCATGTTTGGCATAATGGCATCCACAATGTAATGAGAAACTCTGAGACCTACCGACAGAGGGACACAAATCAAGGAAAGAGTGGGAAGAATACCTTTTTTGTGACTTGTTGCGTGGAACTGGAACTGCTCCAAAGTTGCAGATTGGGAACTACAAAGAGGAAGTTCATGAGGAAATAGGTTGGTGGGAGTATTTCGTGCTTGTTTGGGTGGGAACTACAAAGATTGCATAGGATAATTTTTCAGAAAATTAAAAACTCTTGTGCGCATGTGAAAATGGGCTTGAACAGGAGAGGGTGACATGGGAAGGGTCTAGGCGGTTACACCCTCACAAAAGAGGGCCGGTCAATTAGAAGCCCTATATCTTCTTTTTTTGGATAATTAAGCTTGAAATTAAAAAAGGCTAAGCTAATGTACAACCTACAAGGGGCATACCCCATGTAGGACAAAGAAAAAAGAAAAAGAAAAGAAAATTGTCTGAAATAAAAGGGATGGCCACAAGGGTTACATGAGGGTAATTAGGGAACAAAACAAGAACGCAAATACAAAGAAAGCAACTGATGCAGAGATAATAAAGCAAACCTTGAGATACAGCCTTTACATTGATCTTGTCTAGAATGGAAGAAGATGGCAAATACTAAATGTAGATTGGAAGATGTCCCTAGGGATGGCAACGGCGAGGATCGGGGACGGATTTGACCATCCCCGAACCTCATATCTACCTCCGTCCTTGCCTTGAACCCTGAACGGGGAATCCTCTTCACTCTCCAGCTCCACTCCTAATGGGGATCGAGGATTCCCGCCCTGATCCTAAAGTTACCAAACCAATAAAAAAATTTAAAAAAATCTAGAAAATACCTCAGACTTTGCCAACATATTTGATATCTAACCACCAAATAGTGAAAAACAACATGGCAACAATTGGCAATTTTCCACCAAAAATCCCAACCATTTAAATAAAATTACATAATAGCAAAGAATTCTAACCTTGAAGGCTGGAATTACTAACTAAATTATGTTTGATTATGTTTAAGAAGTGAAGAATGAAGTTTATTTATTATAAACTAATAATATATATTTTTAGGAAGCCTTAGCAATTAACAATAATTCAAGAGGTTTAAATGTGAATAATATTAGATGTGTAATAAAAAAAGGGTCGGGAACGGGTCGGGGAACGGATCGAGGATCTGTAGAACTGCCTCCAACCCGATCCCCGATTTTATTTTTATTTTTTCCTCCAAATCCAACCCAAACCCCAAAAGAATCTCTGAAACTCCAACCCGAACAGGGCAGGGATGGATCGGAACGGATCAAATTGGCCGAAATTGCCAACCCTAGATGTCCCCCTCCAAAAGGGGAAACCAAGGCCATGACAAAACCAAACCCTGACTTAACAAGGAACCATAATAGCAACTAGTCCATTGCCCAAAATAACACTTAGCCATTGGCAGACCTTCCTGGGATTCATTGGCAGATCTGCCCAGAAAAGGCATACCAAATGCTACCACACAAAACAGTATCACAAAAAGCAGTTACACTATCTAGAAATGACAGCCGTACCAAAACAACTGGGTTATAAATAGTAGCTTTTCCCATAGTTGGAGATCTTAGCAAAGTAGCAGCAGTTTAGAAGCAATAAACATTACCACAGTAACGTAATACAGATCCTGGATGATCAGTATAGATTAGCACCAACAAATTCAGGAATTGATGCAATGCATGCCAAACAAAGGAAGACACTTATGAAGCCACCAAATAATCTGAATGGCTCAATTGATGTTAACTAAAGCCTCTGCACTACTGGACACGGTAGCAGATAATTGAATGCAACATCAGAACACAACTATTTGCAGCAATTTTCAGATGCTAACCACTTATTTAGGATGACCACTAATGGCTCTAGACCCACGAAACTGCCAATTAAGGCGCAGTACAGAAACAAGCTAAGGCTACACCACATTAACTCAACTAATAACAACACATAACATAGCACTCACAGGAACATACACAGGCTCCAAATGAAAGCTACAAAATGATGAACAGTAAATCTAAACGTAGAAAGAAGCATGGAATAGAGGAAAGAGATTAGAACTCCCCTTTAGTGATTAGCTTTTGAGGAAGACCTTTGCCTGGCCATTTTTTTAGCATTCTTTTGTCGTTTTTTGATCTTTCAGACGTTGGTAAATCACTTGAATAACACTCAAAGGGATTTGTGACTAATGAGGAAGGACTTTTATAGCCAGCATCATCTTTAAAATTGGTATCATTGACACCTTCAGTAGAGGGGTCCTTATTTGGGGGTATAGTGTTATCCAGTAAATAAGAGTCGCTCTCTTGACTATCTTCGTCAGGAGAGGTGACCTCTTCCAATACATGAAAGGATTTGGAATGAAGCTTTTGCAGCAAAGAAGATGCCATTTCAGATTTTGAATCACGGTTGGAGTAACACTTTGAGTACCAGAGTTTGTTGGGACATGAGTTGGGTGGGCAGGAGTATTTGGCACCACAGCTGAGTTGGAGTTGGGTACTTTTGCTGGAGCAAAGGGGTTGCATTTTTG
This sequence comes from Vaccinium macrocarpon, assembly GCA_022606695.1. Classification (NCBI taxonomy): domain Eukaryota; kingdom Viridiplantae; phylum Streptophyta; class Magnoliopsida; order Ericales; family Ericaceae; genus Vaccinium; species Vaccinium macrocarpon. Next base: position 14,273,690 of record CM040173.1, on the reverse strand, counting down.
TTAATATAAATTGGAAAAGGGGTCACTAAGACTGAATGAGGGGATATAACTAGAGGCTTGGGCGGCATTCTCAGAAGTATTTAAGGGGGGTTTAGAGGGGGTTCAATGATTGATGTGGGTGGGATACAGACTTGTTTCCAGAGGTCAAGCTATCAATTGAGAGTTTCCCTATGCCTAATATTAGCCAATCATTTTCACCACCAAGAGAAGGGGGTTTAGAATCATCTTTTAACTGGCAAGTATGGCCAAACACATTACATATTTGGCAACTTGAAGGTAACCATTGGTACTCAATCCCCACTGTGATTGAATCAGTTTTGACTGCAATAGTGATATCATTTCGGAGTTCATCTGCTGCATCTACTTCAATGCAAATACGAGCAAAATCCAATCATTTTTTTCTTTTTTGTGGCCTCATCCACATGGATAGGCTTCCCTATGGTACTAGCAATCTTGCTGAAGCCCACTTCAGTCCAGAACTCGAATGGTAGACAATGAAACTTGACCCATACTGGAATTGTAGGTGGGTGATTTGTGGTGGGAACTAACATTCTCTTCTTGTCACGCCCTCATTTTTTAAAAAAAACAAAACAAAAATAAAGGAAATTCCTTACAATTAATAAGTCAAATGACAAAATATTTCCATAAATCCTCCCCAAGAGGTTTTCATTCAAAATGTACATCATTAATCCATTGGCAAATCAAGTATTTGGGCATCGTTGCCCCAAAGGTGAAATCAAATATTATCCCATAAGTCCAAATTGTCAAAAGATTGAATAACCAAAAGTCACATTGTCATTTATCAAAATACAAAACTTGAGATGGAAAAATAACATCATGCATGCATAAGCTTCACATAATGTATCACTCCACAAGCATCTAATCTCGTGCTCCATGCCATGTACCTGAAATGATAGGGTGAGCTTACTAGCTCGTAGGGAAACCAGACTACAACTGCCAGGCATATAAATTTGATGAGGGCACATGATGTGGGTTAGCATGAGAAGAAATGATCAAGGAACATAACGGAAGCTAACACATGTGAGACGTGTCCAAGAAGTATCCGCGTGTCCAAAATTATGTCCAAGTAACCAATGTTCACCAAAATACCATATGTACCTCAAAACATTTTCACTTCCAAGTACTCAACACCACCCAAGTTTCACTACTACAAAAACCATAAACATCACGTTTTTTTAAGCGTGATGTTTCACTTTCCATCACGCCCACGAAAGCGTGATGGCTCCGGGTGTGATTGTAAGTCATCCATTTTCTATCACGCTTATAAAGTGTGATGGAAAGACAAGATCAATCACGGCAAAAAAGTGTGATCGTTTGTGGTAAAAGCGAGATGAAAACCGCATCCCCGCGTTATTTTTTGGGCTTTTTATCTCGCTTTTCATTAAAAAGTGTGATTATATGTAAAGAAAGATCACGGCCAATAAGTGTGATCACTTGAGGTTAAAAGTGAGATGGAAACTTATTTAGCATGATCTTTTGTTGTTTAGATCTCGTTTTTTTAAAAAAAACGTGATTAAAGGTCTTTACCATCACACTTTAAAACTGTGATGTATTACTGTTTTAAACCCAAAAAAAAAAAAAAAAAATTCAAGAATCACATTCTTTCATACAAAATCTTATAAGTCTCACAACAAATTAAATTAAAACAACAATCATAAAGAAATCGAATTAACAACATTTAATAACTCACAAAATTAGTCTATATATTACTTTTCCACTATATGATACATGTGTATAATTCTTCCAGTTAAAACAATAAATTCTAATGTAAAACCAAGTGGGCATTCAAAGAACATCAATGCATAATTTGCTCTAGCCTTGAAAGGAGAACTACAAAACTACCAAACAAAATTCTCTCCAAACACTTTAGTGATCCTTTCATTCGATCAAACCAGCTTTTGCGGTGTTACAATGTCATCACACGGAGCTAAAATCCATCAAACAAAGATAATTCACGACAACGTATTCATGCTTTTCAATGAACTGATCAATCACGGCAGAGGCTAAATAAAGTAATCCACAATAGATGCTGAAACGTAAATCATGGAAACGAAGAGAGGAATTTAAGAGACCAAATATCTTATGAATTCATTATCAAACCTACTTGGAAGCATGACCTTCTAATCGGCACTCCATTTTAATCAATCATCAGGAACAAATGTAAGCTTTTTCGTATGGATAAAAACACCAGCGTATCATCTTTGTAGTAAAATGATTGAGAAATTAATTACAAAGCACAAATTTACCTAGTAGAAGAAAACAGATCAAAACCCAAGCTAAGATTCAGTCCCATTCAGGATAACTGGATAACAAATCCCATCACAGCTTTTGGATCAAAAGGCTTGTGCTAAAAAAATTTCATCCATAAAGCCACATGAAGGGAGCAAAATGTGACCGTGAGATGCCACTTTGTAAAAGTTGAAGCTTAAGCATTGAAAACAAATTAAAGTTATAATGAAGGAAAGTATCTAATGTCTACAAGCTAGCATTAAGAAGAAACGTAGAGTTGGCTATTATCTCACTTAGACAAACTCTAGATTTTGTTCCTAGCCATTATTTGCCAATTTTCTATGGAGTATGCATTCGAGTTTATTCAAGAGGCCAGAAGTGGTCTACAAGCCAGGTGTACTAGTTAAGGTAAATATATAATCCTTTCTAAGTTGAGTTGTCTATTAACAAATCGTAACCAAGAACACCAAGAACAAATTATCAAAAAAAAACATGGAACAAGAACACTACGAACATTGCCCCATAGGCAGCTGGTTAGAATTGATACATAAGATGCTTACCAAGTCATCAGCGTCCATACCCATCTGCCACGTTGCTTTGGCCGCCTCTAAAAATGTTTGCCCGACAAACATGACACCACCCTTTCTGAAAAATTTTCAAAGAAAAGAACAGAGATCAATAACAATACTGCTACAACAGAACTAAAACAAATCGTGGCTTCACAGATTTCATGTTCTCCACCTCTTGGATAAAACTTCATGCAATGACGAGTAGATCAAGACTTCATTTGACCTACTCCACCATTCCACTCCCTGCAGCCAGAGAAAGACATCAAAACTAATAAACCCATGAGTTACAATGCCGTAGAAACATAGAAAATTAGGCATACCACTAATTATTGTTGCAAGAAATCCATTGCCACCGACCCTGCGAGTTCCAATCAGCTAATGCAACCATACAATTGGGTAAAGTAAGAAATATAATCATTCTCATCCAAGGACATAAACAAAAACAACCCTCTAATTAGTAAGTCACTTTCCAGTCGAGCATTTCAACAAACAGTTGATAGGGGAGATTGGTTTTCTCCACCAAACTGGAAGAGAAGAAAACCCCATATTAGCAGCTATGGAATGTTAGAAATAAACGAACCTAAATAAACCAATTTGGTCCATATTAGTAGATATTTGTTCCTGCACACAAACACACATACATCACAGTAAAAGAGGGCTTTGAGATAAACAAGGAGATAGCACAATTCCTAAGATTATTGATTCACAATAAACGAACCTTGATGTTCACGATTCACTTTCGAACATCGTAAGAACAACGCCACAAAGGATAAGCTACTCACGAATCTTACCGAGTTAAAAATGAATTTGTAGAACCAAAACCCTAGCCCCATGAATCCCGATCTCCATGATGTTCACGGCCCGACTTTCAAATATAGCATGGTATTGAAACCATAGCCCCACTGCTCGTTATCCCAAACTTCTAAGATTCAAGAATCCATGGATCAGAAAACGTGACTTTCAGATTACACTGGAGGGATATGTATATGTACATATATAGATCTTAGAGAGGAGAGAACGAACCTGGTAGCGGAGAGAGGAGTTTTTCGGCGCAAATCGTTGGGACAGAGAGAGACTAGGGTTTCTATCTTGTAGTGGACGATGGAGCCTCAGAATGGGATGGGTCGTGGAGTCTTCTTGGGTTAGCGATACAAAGATACCATCTCACTCTTTAAAAGCGTGATTGAAAAAAGGAATTCAATCACAGTTACAAAAGAGCGTGATTGAAGAGAGGAATTCGTATCTCCGTAGTTTAATAACCCTGATAAAATAGGGATACCATCTCAGTTTTTAAAAAAAGTGAGATAAAAATTTTTTCCTCAATTTCTTTATCACGCTTTTGTCAAAAGCGTGGTCTTTTTAAAATTCTCAATGTGGTCTTTATCCCTTATTGTAGTAGTGTTTCCATTTTTGTTTCACCAAGGTCACCCAAGTTGCTCACACAAGTTTAAAACCAAGTCCACAAGTCGAGTTTCAACAAAACACAATAAATAGTCCAAAATCTCATTTCTCATTTCTTTCATTGAAGAAAAACATCATTTTCGTCAGTACTATGGATTTAATCCCTTTGTCGGGTTCCGTAGGCCCCGCATACCTTTGCTGTGTATTTGCAGGCCCCATCTGCCTCTGTCGGGTTCCATAGGCCCCACGCGCCTTTGCTGGGTATTTGTAGGCCCCGCTTGCCTCTGCCTGGTTCCATAGGCCCCGCGTGCCTTTGCTAGATATTTGTAGCCCCCTCTTGCTTCTGTTGGGTTTCATAGACCCCGTGTGCCTTTGCTGGGTATTTGTAGGCCCCACCTGCCTCTGCCGGGTTCCATAGGCCCCGGTCGCCTTTAACCAAATTTTTTTTTACCAAGTGATGGCATTGGTTTAAACACCTCATTACCACAAATATTTCATTCCATTTCAATAACAAGTCTAATTTTTCCAAGTTCCTTTCATTATTTCGCATCTTTCGATAAAAAAGGGTTACGCAAACACCCACACATGCTTTCTGAAAACCATCTAACTTTCATGTGACATTTGTTTATAAAACCATAATCTTCGAGTCAAAACTTGGGTGAAAATGATGCCAAAGGTCGATTATAAGAAGGATTGAACAATCGGGGACCAAACGGACATCAAAGGGTGGTTGAATGCCACCCAACTGACAGGGGGAGCGGCTGGAAAATATGGGGCAGCAGCATATGAATAGTAAACGGTGCAAATCTTCACCTCGAAGGTATGGAATTTCAACCCAATCACAATTGAGATAGTTTAGGCTCAAAATAGAGATGCTAGGCAGCAATTTAACATGGAAGGAGGTCAATTCCACTCCCAATTTCATCAATCAATGACCAATTTCATAGATCACAAAATCAAAGTGAGGAAAACCCACACAAAGAGGGCAAACATGATTTTTCAAGAAATTGAAGCCAAGAGCAAGATATATGTTACAAATCACAAGTATATAACTAGAGGATGTAGTAATTTGTTTTCCTACCTCAAGGTTTTGCTTGAAAATGGAGGATGAATGGAACTCTAGGTGTTGAAACCTCAAAATCCCGAAACTTGAGCTCTCGGTGCAAATCCAAGGTGACCTGAGCTCCCCATGGTGCCTAGAACACAAAAATGGTCTTGGTTCTTGAAGTGGTTGAGTGAGAAGGGAGAGTTTTGAGCTTGGAGTTATTGTTAATTTGGGGGGCAGAGGGGCACAGAGAGAGAGAGAGAGTTGATTATTTTTTTGTTAGGTTTGACTATACACACCTCTCACATTGCACTTACACCCCTCATGTTCCAAATGCATTTTAAAGACACCAAAGTGTAATCCATAACTCTAAATGTTATTTCTGGACAATTATGAAAATTTCGGGTCCATACACACTGTGCCAGCAAGGCACGCTCTAGCACGATACTTACTTTCAAAAACCAAACTTAAGTTTTCTTTACTTTAATTTATGTATGAAAATAAGGAAATACCCCCTATTTGGAAACAATGGCATTTACAGAATTTTGAAATTCTAATCACATCAAAATCTCATCCCCCCACTTTTAGTACAAAACAGAAAACGAGCACATTTTTCTCCGAAAAAATGGGCGAAAGATGACTTTGTCTTACTCAAAAATAACTTTCCATTATACCATTTTGATTAGAAAAATCCAAGGAACAATTACCGGGAATTTTTAGAGGCCAAAACGAAACTTCGCCGAAAAGTGATTTTAATTTCAAAAAGTAATTAAATTTTTCGGGTCTTTACACTTCCACTCTTTGAGGACCAGATATCTTCGAGAAAAGAAGTAGGGTCCTCCTTCCAAAACCTTTAATTTGGACTCCTCATCTTGGAATTCAAATAAATAACATGAGCCAATTTGCTTCACAGTAAATTTTCCATGATCCTTCCAAACTGAATGGGTTGTTGATCTAAGTAGCAGCAAAGGCATCTTCCCATCGAGGAAGTGACCAACTAAGCTGTGATTCCAAGCACCATCGTGTAGCTGGGTTTCATCAAACTCCGCATAAGCATATTTGCCCTTTTGAAGTTCAGGAAAGTGATGGAGTTTCAAGGAATAAGAGGGAGCTTGAGCAGCAAAAAGGGAGGCCAATTTATTAGGCTTACCCTGATTTTGAGTGAAACGGGGTAGGGAATTAGGGTTAGGGTGAGCTTGTGCTTCTTCTTGGATGATTTCTGGAATTTGTGTGCCTATAGCTGTGGGTGTTAGGGTTTGGGGCAAGATATTACTATTGGATATGATGTGATCCTCTAGCATACAATTCGGGTGACAATTAGGCTGAGATGCTCTTTGACAAGATCTATTCCCCTTGGAATGCCAGATTTCTCATGCTCCAAGCCCACGGAAGTAAGAAGATGGGCTAGGCGATCCTTGGATCCTAGTGATTCACCCCAATCTAGAAGTTCTACACAGGATTTGTCGAATGATTTGTGGGGTTGCTTCCTCCTTACAACATATGAATCTACTGCCTTGGATCCTGTAACTGTCGTAGATGAGTTAGGGTTAGCCAATTGAGGAAGATTTGGGAAGGCATCTAGGTTTTGCAAATCGATAGGTTTAGAAGGCATGAAGTTGGTGACATCTGCAAGAGAGATTGACCCGTATATCTTTTTAGCTAGACTGACCTTTTGGGTCTTTTTCGTCGTTTTATATTAACTTTTTCCAACTTTTGTCTATACTTTTATACTTTTTTTATTCCTCTCGTCGAGCTGAATAATAGGACAAACTATCAAGTCCACAATTAAACATATGTTAGCCTGTGTTATGGTGTGATCAAATATATCAATAATCACATATTCGCATGCTTATTTATGAACTAGACTATGGGTGTTGAAGGTCTGGAGTACCAAAAATGTAGACCGGCTTGTGGGTTCCATTTTTTATTCCCACAAGAATAAATCATTCTATTAATTAATTTTAAAATAATTTTTCAAATGGCCTTGCAAAAAACCAACTCAATTAGATATGTGTGAAAGGTTGATCCAAGCGTCAATTTTTCATTCAGAATTGAGGATCTTAAATTATGAATTTTAAATTGTAATACTAAATCAACTAATAGCGCATATCCAATTGAGCTGACTTTTTGTAAGGCCATTCAAAATACTATACTGAAATTAACTAACCGTTTGGATTATTCATGTGAGATCCAAAAGTGGGCCCCGCAATAATGCTTTGTATAAACAAACACCAAAGTGATCAGAGTTCCAAAGTATTTTTTTTTAGTTCCGATCTGGTTTTTGAATCCCATAGAATGGGTTTTCTTGTCAACATTTTTAGTTTAGTTCCAATCAAATTTTGGAATTGCAAGGAGTACAAACCCGTTGTCATAATTTATCACCACAACTTTGTAGTGTAAATGTCTGGGTAATTTATTGGTTCCAGGATTTCATTTGTAGACAGAGAGAAAGAAGAAGGAGAGGGGAACACATGAATAGTAGAGAGAGAGAGAGAGAGAGAGAGAGAGAGAGAGAGAGAGACATGGCGCCATTTAATTGGCCCTTGTTACATATCTCTGGCTTTTGGCTTGTAAACACGTGACAACATTTGGGGCTGGTTTGGGTGAATTGGGAAAATTGGTTTTTTTGTTTTTTTAGTTTTGTCCTTATTCAAAAAAAAAAAATACATTTGTTTGTTTTTGGTCGATTTTTTGTGGTTTCTTGGCTTATCTTGACGAGAGGAATCTAAAAAGTATAAAATATTATAAAAACTTAAAGTTTTGTGAACAAAGACGAAAAATAATCCAAAAAACCAACAAATGCAAAAAAAAAAATGAATAAGGACAAAACCAAAAAACTAGTTTTTTCAATTCACCCAAACCAACCCTTGATTGGTCATTTGTCGTGCTTGATCTTTTGACCTACGGACATTTGACAGTATCTAATTGGCTCGTCCATAAAACTTTGACTTTGACTTGTGACACTTGACAACATTTAATTGGCTAATTTTGTGTGTCCTATCAACACGTGGCAATTTGTGATAAACTAGAAATTTTATGTGCCAATAAATGCCCCCTTGAGAGTTGTTCATGCTTGAGGATGAGTGATTCTCGACTTGCTGACTTGATTTGATACCAAAAATTTGTGTATTCGGCATTTAATATTTTTTATTGACTTTTGATGTCAATTTGATTTGCAAAATTTTAACTCATAGATTAAAATTTTTCGTTCCCATCTTCAAATCCAATGGAATTTGATTGCCCAAATAATTGAAAGCCTTTCTGGTGAACAAACTTGACTCGAGTTTTTTTAAATGAAAAATTGGACTTGATTTGTTGCCAAAAATTTGGATAGCTTTGGATGTCAACTTGATTTTGGATCTTAGCCCATAGACCTAGCTAAAATTTTATGCAAGGGATTTGAACGGCCCAAATAATTACTACCCAAGTAGAATTAAACTAGGACTGATTGTAAAATTCGATGGCCCATCCATGCTCGTGCTTGCCGACCTGTAGCTTGCTCTAGAATTTTCGGCTAAGAAGGAATCCACTGCCTTGTTTTTTTGCTCGGAGAGAAAGTAGTTTAAATTAGGGAATTAAGGATTTCGGAAAGAAATTTGATTTCCTTAATTCCAATGCAATTTAACTTAATCCTTGCCTATAAATAAAGATCAATGGAAGCAATTACTTAGCACGGCGTGAATCTCCAAAGCAGAGTCACCAGGCTAGACTTCCATCCCTTTTGTCTTCTAGCTTTCATTGAATGGGTCTTTATTTCCTCAGCAACCACAAGCTCATGCCCGCACATGTTTCTGATTGGTTCTACTTCTTTTGTTTGGGCTGCTTTGGGTAAAAAACCAAAAACTGATTTTTTTTAAATTTATTTTGTCCATCAAGATTTTATGGTTTTTGAATTCCTCTCGATGAGACGAATCTAACAAGTATAAAATTATGGTCAAAACTCAACTTTTTTTAATAAAACCAAAATAGGTGGCTATTTTGGTTTTATTAAAAAAAATTGAGTTTTGACCATAATTTTATACTTGTTAAATTCGTCTCGTCTAGAGGAATCCAGAAACCATAAAATCTTGATGCAAAACTAACAAATGCAAAAAAAAATTGAATAAGGACAAAATAATTTTTTTTTAAAACCAGTTTTTGGTTTTTTACCCAAACCATTTATCAAGCATATGCAAGTGATGCTATCCATGTACACAATCCTTTTCCAGCCAGCTATATATATATATATATATATAGGGTAAACTTCTAATCCGGACTTTTAATTTCTGGACTTTTTATACAAAAATTTTCGGACTTTTAATTTCCAGACTTTTTATACAAAAATATATAAATACAGTTTTTGCGAAAACTGCTTGGATGAAGCCCTTCCCGGTATTTTTTTTTTGGAAGATTTCTCGCTCGTACTCTAGAAAACACCTTCTGAACACATTGGACGGATCGGATTTCCCAAAAAAAATTTGCAACACAAAAAAACCCCATTTTCTTTAAATCCGGGAGTATGGACTAGAAAATCCACCTATATATATATTTTCTAGACCAAATGCCATTATACAGACAATGTTTGATTTCATGGCTTACCACATTTTGCCCAATTTGGACGATTTTAAAATCAAACCCCTAAAATGATGGCATTGAAGCCCTAATTGTTGATTCCCAAATCGAAGCCCTAATTATTGATTTCCTAATCAAAACCCTAAAACTTGGGCTGGAAATTGAACTTGCCGGAAAAGGTTAACTCAAAATCCATACGGATTGTTGAGGGATTCTTGATTATCAAGGTGGGATTTTTTTTTTTTAATTTAAGATCTGGGTTTTCTTTGTCGATCCCCATTCGTGATTGCTCCTTTTTTATTTGACTCAAATTTGATATATGTTTCAAAAAAAAATCTATTTGCCGCAATGGTAGATTGGCTTTTGCAATTACATGATCTGGGTTTCTTTGCGAATCCCTATTTCTGATCGTTCCCACTTATTTCCGTCGAATTTGATGTGTTTTTCGATGATGCTAAAAATATTCAAGAAGGTATGCTGTTAAGATGCACTTGACGACGACGGGTCAGTGCTGATTTAATGCTTGAACATCTCAGAATAAAGGTCAAAAGGGTAAGCTTCTAGTCCGGACTTCGGACTTTCGGACCTCCATGATCCAATTTTTTTTTTGACGATCCGAGCCGTACAATGTGTTCAGAAGGTGTTTTCGAGGGTACACGCGAGAAATCTTCAAAAAAAATACCGGGAAAGGCTTGATCCAAACAATTTTCGCAAAAAATATATATATACAGTTTTTGCAAAAACTGCTTGGATCAAGCCCTTCCCGGTATTTTTTTTGTAAATTTCTTGCGTTGACCGTTGAAAACACCTTCTAAACAATTTGGACGGCTCGGATTTTCCAAAAATAATTTGCAACACAAAAAAAAAAATCATTTTTTCTTTATTTACGGGAGGTGTGGACTAGAAAATCCAAGAAGGTCCAAATTTTGGCAGATCACTATTTATGTAATTATCACATATCACACTTTACTTCGTTTGCATCGTACAAGCAAACGTCCTATACTCATTTTAGAGGCATGGCAAACGTCCTATACTCATTTTAGAGGCATAGCGTGGCTCAATTATAAGTTTGAGTAAATTTGCAATCCTTAGCAATAGAGTGGACACCAGTTTATGTATCAACAATGATAGGTGTACAACAAAAGTTTTCAACATGGCTCCAATACACTCACATGGTGTGTGGATCTCACACACAATTGAATGTGTAGTGTGTGTGGGTTCCACACACTATGTGAGTATGTTGGAGCCATGTTGGAGACTTTTGGTGTACCTCTATCATTTTTGTGTCCTGTATAGTAAAAAATGCAACTCTCATTTATGACATGGACCTCTTAGGTTTGTTTTTTTTTTTTTTTGTGTGTTTAAATCTAACAAAAACGCAACCAATAATTGTATTCTCATCTTATGTCTTAGATTTCCCTTTGCTATCTGGTTGTTTCCAAGATGCCTGGTGTGGATATAGCTTGGAATATCCACTCATCTAGATTGTTCAAGTCATTCACAAGGAGCAATTTATTTGATTAATCCCCCGAGTTCTTAAAAGTTGTTGTAAAAAAGAGAACGTGAGCTAAAAAAGAGTGAGGAAGACTTGCATATTTTGTTTGCAAAATTTACATCTCTTGAAGGTCGCTTTTAGTGTGTATCCCTAGGGTTAACATGGTCAATAAATTGCTATTTTTGCAGCCTTGTAAAGTGGAAGTAGTACTTTTGATTGTTTTGGTACGTACGTCATGAGCGTTTATGTTCTCTTGCAAGTAAATAGCAGTTGAAATAAATTTTAATTTCTACTTGCTTTTAGTGTAGATCTGTGACAAATTTCAAGGACATGCTTTTTGTAGATTTCCATAGTTGAACCTGATGCTTCTTTCAAAGAGTAGAAATCCCATGGTCCTTAGGTTTATGAATTGCGATGACCAATAGGTTCATTGTTTATTTTGTGCTACAAATGCAGTATTTTGGCTTTGTTCTCATTAATTATTCCTCTTCTTGGTTTCTTTTTTTCACTTACTATTCGCTAAGTTTTGGTCCAAGTCAGTGTGCTCTGGCATCTACATTGGGGAGAATTGAAGAAACTTGTCCAATACCTAAATTTTTGCCGAGCTATGTAGGAGAAATTATTTAATCTATAGAGTCGAATTATGATATGCAATGTTAGAGTAATTTGATTTGTTGTCTGTTTATATAAGGCAGAATAGGTAAGATAGTTTCTTCAAAGCTTTTCTTGTTTGTGGTTAAAAATTCGGTCAAATCAGTAGTTGTCGATCTTACCACTTGCACCCTTGGACTGTTTGCTGAAAGTTGTGTGAACATTCCTAACAAGGACACCAATATGGATTATCCAAACCTTTCTCCACAATTACACGTTCAAGTAAAGTTTAAGACAGATTCTGTTAATAGTTGTCATAAGGTCTTGGAGTCCATTGAATTGCCCACAGTAGTTTTCCATTTAAGCTATGTGTATGGTTTTTTTCTCATCAGAATTTTGTCACTTGAAAGAAGCACATCATTTTTGGAAGTTTATTTGTTTCTAACTGTACTTTTGGGACTCCTACTTGTAGAAGCTGAAAAGTGTACAAAGAGGAGGATGGTTGCAGAGGCTCACTTGGATTACTTGAGTGCTAAAAGACCTTTTTTTATTTTATTTTTTATAGACTTGTGTCCAAAGGTTAGGGATGGCAATCATGACCAAACCGATGGGTGCCCGAACCGAAACCGCTATTTTTACCCGAACCATAACCGAAATATTCCCCGTGGGTATGGGTATGGTATGGGATATGGCCGAACCGAATGGGTATGGTTTGGGTATGGTTTGAGGTCATAACCGAATCGTGACCCGAACCGAACCGTGACCTGAAACACACCGAATATGTAATTACATATTTACCCCTCAAATATATAGTAATTGCATTACTACCCCTGGGTATATATATACTCTTTACACTGGAAAAATCCCTAACACTTCGTTCTTTCCGCCCACCACAGATCGACTTAGGGTTATAGTCTTGAGTCTTTTGACTGATATTTGTAGTCTCATTTTGTTATTTTTTTCATGTTTTTTCAATTTTTTTGAGATAATAAAATATCCTAAACTCAATTTATTCATGTTTTAGTACGGTTTGGGGCGGGGCGGGATGGGTACAATTCGGTTACCCAAATGGGTAGCTATTTTTTCCTTCACAAAATCGGTTACCCGAAACCCTTTGGGTTTTGGTGCGGATCGGCCAAAACCTGAACCGATCTGCCCCATTGCCATCCCTACCGAAGGTAGTTTCAAAAAATTATGTGCTGACCAGACTATTTGGAGACTATGACGTGGGGTGAATGGATTTGACGGAGTCCACTACTGCTTTATTTTTTGTTGACAGCTGAATTGAGATGCAGTGACGTTGGGCTAGGCCAAGAAACAATAGGACCCCGTCAAATTTTTTCTAGAACCAACCTTGTCAAGTTTGGATGTATCCCTAGCATTGCTCAACTTTTATAAATAGTGTCCTGTTTACTGAATAGATGGTGTTAATTTTTGGTATTTGATTATGAGAGGCCTTGTGAAATTTTATTGCATTAAGCATTGATTTGATTATGCGAAATATGAGAAAAGTAATTAACAGCATAAGGACAAATCAGGCTTCATTTAGTTTTGAGAATAACATCTGAAATTCTAAGAGCAAATTTTCCTACTTTTATCAGTCATGTAGAATTGGAAAACTTAGTCATGCTGCCAGGTTCTGTGCATGGTTCCTGTGGGCGTTTTCTCTTTGTGTATGGTTGCTTGGCATTTGATTGACCAATCTCCTCATAACACATTTCGGAAAGAAATCTGCTGTGATATGCACATTTTTTCTGGAACTGAAATTTATAAAGACCCTAATCAAGTTGCAGGATGGACTGTTAGCGATTTTGATATCTTGTACCTGAGCAATGAACCAATCTTTGGCAGATACAGTTACTGCCTCTAGCAAAGCTTTAGAGGCATTGAGGACAAAAAAAATAATTAATACATCTGCACAAAAGATGGACATTAAGTGCACAAATGACTCCAAATTTAAGTTAGGACATCTGCTTTGTCCTAAGAAGGCATATTACAAGATGAAATTGACATTCAAAAGTACAAAAATAGACATTAAGAGATTGAAAAATTGGAATCAATAGAACATAGAAGAAGTTAAATTGGGCATTGGTATCTCGGGGCATAATGGTCCATCGATCTCTTCCTCTTTGTCGATCCATATTCACCATTGCAGTCTTCACCCCCTTACTAACTTCATTCAAGAAAGTGGGATTTTCTCTCATCATGATTCAGTTAATATCCAGTTCTTCTTCCTCAAGCCAACCACAGGGAACAAAACCCCAGGAAAGAAACTTCTCTTCATTGCCCCAGATACCCCAAGCAAGAAGGCCAGAAACCACCAACAACGAACCTGAGAAATCATATAACCCTGAACCAGCAAAAAACACAACGGCCAGCATGACATGGATTAGCTAACCCCTGTGCTTACACTAGAAATGCAGGTAGTTTTTGCATTTCTGATTTTTCTCAAAACACACATTTGTTTTGTGTTTTTTTTTTTTAAGAAACCTACAAACTAGCAGATTTTGACAAATTAGCATATACATTTTCATTACATAGTGATCTTAATTAATAGACTCTAAGGCCTTGTTCTCCAATAGATTTTAGGTACATTTTATGAAAATCTCATAAAATGAACATTTTATGGAGGGGTGATAAAATGAAGTTATTTTCCCAACTGATAAAATGTAGTGGTTTTCCTATAGATTTTAGGAGGATTTTTGGAAATCTCATAAAATCCTTTTACATTTTATGTATTGAGATTGGAGTGTCATAAAATGTGAGATTTTATGAAACAAAAATTTGCTTTGTTCACTATTTGTTTCTCATAGAAGTTTTTCCTTCAGCACTTAATATGTTGCGGAATACATTATAGTAAAGAAATTTGTCTCATAGAAGTACAAAATTGAAGTAAGATTTTTCAGTAGTTTCCAATCCTGGTCACTGGTCAGGTATTCAATACTTGCAATAGCCTCATTTTTTACGTTTCAATTATATTCTCTAATTAATGATCTAACAAAGTTAACTGAAGTTACATCTAAAGTATCCTACCTTTACATGCAACAAAATGCACAAAGTTGCCTTGGCATTGTGTAAATCACTCCCTTCTTTCAAAAGAGCTAAAATTAGATTACTTATCATTGGCCACCTTATTTCTATTACGTAAATCACGGGCATACACTATGGGCATTAACCTCGTGCAAAGCACATAAGCCTCATACCTAGTAATATATATATCCAGCTAGCTAAAGTCCCTAACGCCCTGTTTGGCAGCAGCATATGGAGGGGGGATATAAATTTGTCCCGGATATACATATCCGGGAGACCCATATTCAGTGTTTGTTTGATTAGTAGTGTCCCGGATATATTTTAGCCGGTATATCTATATCCCTCTGCAGCCTTCTTATATTTAGGGACCCTCCCCCCTATTCTAAATTATATCCGGGTACCAGATTACCCAAACACCCTTGTTGGGCCCACCACTTCCCCTCCTTTACAGGCGCAATACATAGGGAAAACAAAACAGAGACTGAGATAGAGAGAGAAAGAGAGTGAGGCGTTCGAAGAAGGAAGAAAACGCAGACAAAAATCGCAAGGCTTCGAGCATCTTCTTCAACTCTCCGGTAAAAAAATCGTGATTTCTACTCTAAATATCTACTTTTTTTGAGCTCTTTCATTATGGGTGTTGCCGATCTGCGAAAAAATTCCCCTTTTCTGAGATTTTTTTTTGTGAAAACTAGTTTGGTGTCATCTTTCAAGGATTCACTGTGCATAAAACCCTAGTCTCGGAACTAATTGTTTCATTAGATACACACGCTTTTATTTATTCGGTGTTCTAGGGTTTGGTTATGGGTCAAATGAGTTGTATAATTTTTTTTTACGTAGTCCTCAGAGGGAAATTTTAAGAATCCTTTTACTATTGTGTTTGGTAAGGATAAATATGTGTTTGCTAGTTTTCCGATCATATAATTATGGGAATCATTCCCTTTATCAGTTTTAGTTTCATATGGGTTTTGTCAAGGTATTACTCAATCTTGTTCTACCCAGCAACAAAAAAAGTTTGCTGCATTATATTTTCATTTCGTTTTTTTTTTTTAAATTTGTGCATATTCATATATCGACATATGTAAGGGGACATTTCCATGAACTTCATTTAATCCTCCTGAAAATAACTGTTCACGTTACATGTTATTAGAATCAAGACTGGACAAAATTCAAAAAAGAAGGGAAGAAGAGGCCGAGGCTTTCATGGCTATACAAAGTTTTGTGGCAATAGCTACTAAGTTAAGGCCTGTACCTTGTAATCGTGGACATTACTAGGGGTAGAGTAGCACAACGTCCGCGCATTCCTAGGGATCCAAATGCTTATCAACACCATATTAATCATATTAATAGGCTCGTACGGCATTGTGATGTGAATTGCCATGATAATTTAAGGGTAAATAGGCATACATTCGTGGTATTGTGCGGTTTAATTCGGGGTGTTGGGCTGGGAGACTCTAAGAATGTTGCTCTTGAGGAG
This sequence comes from Vaccinium macrocarpon, assembly GCA_022606695.1. NCBI lineage: Eukaryota > Viridiplantae > Streptophyta > Magnoliopsida > Ericales > Ericaceae > Vaccinium > Vaccinium macrocarpon. The sequence goes on along the minus strand of CM040173.1, from coordinate 14,257,284 downwards.
AAAGTGGCTATTTTTTTATGGATCCTTTCACACCATACGAAGAATAGGCGTACAAAATTTGAATTTTGGAGATCAGGAGAAACAATTAGCAAGCATTTCAATGCTGTACTTAAAGTCAGATTATGCCTTCAAAATGTCCTCTTCCAAAGGCCAGAACCTATACCTGCTAATCATGACTATGACAGATGGAATTGGTTTCAGGTACTTACCAATATTTTGGTGGTCTTATTGTGTTTCACATGAAATTTTTAGCAACTGATAACAAATTTTCCTTACCTTTATTGTTTTATTTTTAGAATTGTCTAGGGGCTTTAGACGGGACCTACGTGGCAGTTCACCCCCCTACTGTTGATAAGGCACGATATAGGAATAGGAAAGGTGAAATCACCACAAATGTGTTAGGTGTTTGCACTCCACAAGAAAAGTTCATCTACGTGTTACATGGTTGGGAAGGTTCCGCAACTGATTCTAGAGTCCTTGGAAACGCCTTGGCTAGGCCTAATGGATTGAGAGTCCCACATGGTAAGGTCTTACCCAACTTCAATTGTGTCTTACACTTCATTGTGTCGCCACCCATGTTTACTAAGGCATTCAATGCATTTCAGGTCAATACTATCTTGTGGATGCCGGTTACACGAACGGAGAGGGTTTTCTAGCACCCTATAGAAGCCAACGGTATCACATTAACATTTGGAGACAGGGTCATGTGCCCGCTAGCCGAGAGGAGTACTTCAACATGAAACACTCCTCTGCCCGCAATGTGATCGAGAGGTCTTTCGGTATCGTTAAGATGAGGTTTGCAATTTTGAGGTCTTGTTCATACTACCCAATCAGAACTCAATGTCGCATTGTCACGGCTTGTTGCCTCCTCCACAATCTCATTAAACGAGAAATGCCAAACAATCCTATTGAACAACAGTATGATGCTTGGGAACAAGATAACATAGCCAATATTCCGACTGATGAGGAGTACATAACATCTGTTGAGTCATCTACCGAATGGTCACAATGGAGGGATGCAATGGCTACTCAAATGTACAACACTTGGTTAGCCGAAAACCCAGGAGGTCATTAGGATTAATATGTGTTATTAGTAGGTTGTTAAAACTGTGTGTTTGCAACATTGTTGTACAAATGGGGCCTTCTTACGGCATGTAACCTTTTTGCTATGCGTTCATTTGAATGGATTTCACTATGTTCAATGAAATTTATGCTACAATCGACATCTTTGTATCATGTATTTTTCTACCACGTTGAATGAAATGTATGCAACAATCTAACATTGTTTATCATATTTTACTCTACCATAATGAATAAAATCTATGCTTTCAGAGTGAATGGATTCTACTGCATCAGAGGCTTCCTCGAAACTAAGTAGGGGTCGCTATGTGTGGAAGCGATCAGAAGAGGATTGTCTGATGCGCTGCATGAGGGACAGCTTTTCTGATATGTGGAAGGCTGACAATGGGTTCAAATCAGGCTTCTTTGTTTTACTAGAGAAGGAGATGCTAAAGTCTTTGCCTGGGACTAAAATAAGATCAAAACCGCATATCGAGTCAAAAATAAAGAACTGGAAAACACAATACAATCAACTTTCTGACATTCTTCGTCTCAGTGGCTTTGCATGGAATGACGCGACACATTCCATAGTCGTGGAACCCTCTGTTTGGGAGGAGTATGAGAAGGTAATGTAGACTGTACTTGGCATTCTCACTAATGCAAATAGTTGATTGCGTAGTATGGTTTTTGCAGGCCAATCCGAAGGTCAAAGGCATGTATGGGAAGTCATATCCCTACTATGAGGATTGGCTAGTAATATTTGGCAAGGATAGGGCTATCGGGGAGCTTGCCGAGGATGCTGCTGATGCGGCGGTTGCCATGGACAAAGAGGCTGATCTGTTATTTCAGGATTGCTACATTCCTGACTTTAGCGCATTTGGAGATAGTGCTTCTCCGAGGACCGGTGAGCAACCAACCCCCCCCAGAAAATGCTAGTCAAAAGAAAGGTAAAAGGAGGAGTAGATCAGTTGCCGAGGAGGCTGCCCTTAATGATGCAATGGTTGGTTGGTTAAGTGACACGAACAATACCTTGTCTAAAATGGCAGACTCAATGGGCTATTCGAAGCAACTCCCTGCTTCTCGGCAAAAAGTGTATGATGTGTTAGACAAGCTTGACCTTACTATGGATGAAAAGTTCAAGGCATGTGCCAATATCGGGATAGCGGAGGAAAGGGTGGACAACTTCTATGCCATTCCTGATCACGTCAAGCAAAAATGGGTCGAATCCCTCTTGAAAGGGGCAATATATCCACTGCTTATCTAGCAATCCTTGGAGTGCATATAAAACTTATATTTTGTATATGGAGTGCTTATGAAACTTGCATATATGTTTTGTCGGGGTATGTTTTTGTTGAGTATTTCGCCCCATCTCTTGGATAATATAGTCTTGTTTGTGTAGGTTTAAGACTTATTTATGGTGGTACATGGTACTATCACTCCTCTACTGGCATAGTGTTTGCCACTTTTGTATATGAATTATATGGCATAGTGTTTGCCACTTTTGTATATGAATGATATGTTCATAACTTGTTGAAAGTTGGGATTATCGAACTCTCGTCGCTGCTTATATGTCTCTGTTTTGAAAGGCAAATGGTAGATATCTAGATTTTTTTCTTATCGATATCTCGGACAGATTGGCTTATAGGTTGTAGAAAAAAGAAGGAATAGAAATGATTGCTTGTGTTGTTCAAATCCCCTTATCATTTACCCATTCTTGTTTTTTTTTTCTTGCACGGTTTTATGTTATTGGTCTTCATTCGCTTCGAACTTGTTTTACTAATCAAAAGGGCATTTCCAATCTTGACATCTCCATAGTAGCCTGTTACCATTGGTTTCTCATGCAAAATTTAGTTGGACTTTTGTACAATGCAAGTCCACACATTGGTTCTTTGGTTTTGAATCTGTTCTATTACTAGAAAAATCTCAAAATGAGTTAGGACAATTGCTATGTTTGGATCCGAATTCGGGTGGTAAAAAGAGTAATTGAAATTTGCATTTTATTTTCACCTGATTAGTCTATGGCTTTGCCATGGTAAAAAAAAAACTAGACACCATTCTACATTATTTTCATTTCGTCATTAACAAATAATGACTAAGCTGCTGACAAAAACAAAAAAAAAGGGATTAAAATGGTTAAGCCATGGGCTTGCCCTATTCACTAGATAGAGAAATTAAAGGAGGACAAAATGGGAATTAGACACCATTCTACATTATCCACCCCCATTTTAACTACAAAACAAACTAAGGATATACATATCCCCCCTTCTAAAAAAGTTAAACAAACTAAGTAACTTTTTATCTCCCCTTCTATAATAATCCCCCATCTATCTATATCCCCCCTCTTATTATATCCTCCTTCTCCCCTCATATATATATATCCCTTTAACAAGCAGGGCGTTAGTATATATAGAGTCTCCTTCCTATCCAAACCACTAAATCCAGACCTACCGTCCGGATTTCACTTTCCGGACCAAATTTTGACAATCCGAACCGTCCAATGTGTTTAAAAGGTGTTTTTAAGGTCCAAAGCGAAGATATGGCAAAAAAATACCCGGAAGAACTTGATCGGAGTAGTTTTACATAAAAACGCTAGTTTTTCATAAAAAAAAACGCTATGAAAAACTGCTTCGATCAAGCCCTTTTGGGGTTTTTTTTATTTTTGCCAAATCTTCGCGTTGGACCTTGAAAACACCTTTTAAACACATTGGACGGTTCGGATTTTCAAAAAAAAATCGGGAAGGTGTAGGTCCGGATTTTTTTTAAATCCAAGAGTTTGGACTTGAAGTTTCGTGAGTATATATATATAGGTGGATTTTCTAGTCCACACTAACGGATTTAAGGAAAAAATGGGGTTTTTTTGTGTTGCAAATTTTTTTTGGAAAATCCGATCCGTCCAATGTGTTCAGAAGGTGTTTTCTAGAGTCCACTCAAGAAATCTTCAAAAAAAAATACCGGGAAGGGCTTGATCCAAGCAATTTTCGCAAAAACTGTATTTATATATTTTTTAAAAAAACCGCTGGATCAAGCCCTTCCCGATGTTTTTTTTTGAAAATTTTCCGCGAGGGCCCTTGAAAACACCTTCTGAACACATTGGACGGATCGGATCGTCAAAAAAAATTTTGTATAAAAAGTCCGGAAATTAAAAGTCCGGACTAGAAGTTTACCCTATGTAGGAGTCCTAACTAATTGGGGGCCCTAAAATTTTTGGTTTTTTGGGGGCCTAAATCCCAAGGTTCATCAGATTGCCCTATGATCCGGTACTGGGCCTCGTTTGGATGGTGGATATCCCACCCGGATATGTTTTCACCCCCTCTGCCCCAGCCCATGTCCCCTTGTTGGCAACGACCTACGCTCTCCCCCATTTCTTTTCACCCCATCTTCTCTTCTATGCGTATGGCTTCCCCTCCCAGATAATTTTTGGGTCGGCTCAACCCTCCCCAAAAGTTATCCCCCTGTAGAAGGGGAGGTTATTGACGAAAATCACCCTCCTCATCCCCTTCATCTGTGCTACAAACGACACTGGTGTACATCTACTACTTGGAAGTTCGAGCTGTGTACGGTTTGTGCGATTTGTGGTGATCCCTGTTGCGATCTGTTGAAATCACTCCAGGTATGGTTTCGATTGGCAAAGAACTCGATTTATGTACGTGTACACAAGTTTTGATTGCAAAGAACTCAATTTGTTCCATTTTGTTTGATCTGCTGATGTAGATTTGTTGCACTCTGTTGAGTTTTTTGGGGTTTTTACCGTTTTAACATGAACTAGGGTTTTGGAGGTCACACACACACACACACACATGTACAATTTGTATATACACGGGTTACAAACATGTTACAAAAACAATGAAATATGTGTATATATTGGTTTTTATCTCCATATACACGGGTGTATATATATATATATATATATATATATATATATATATATATATATATATATATATATATATATATATATATATATATATTAATACATTATCTATATATATACATAAATCGTTTATAAATTGTATATACGCATAAAAACCCTAAAAAATAGTTTATATATACAAAGTATACATATATAAATTGTATCTACAAAAAAAAATTAGGAGAATAGAACAGGGATCTATATAAACGAGACTACTTGTCAGTGTGCGTGTGTTAGATATCATACTCATCATGAAACCTTTTCTAGCTATCTATTAGGATGCCAAGATTGAACATAAAACAATTATGGAGGAGAGAAAAGCAAGAGGCAATAATGGCATTAAACACGTTCATTTAGGCTGCAATGGGGTGTTTCACCTTTACTTGTTCATCGTATCAACGGCTCAGTAGCCCCATCCTGAGTGTGCACAGAATCCTGACTTCTACTAGACCCAAGTCAATGCTGTCAATAGGCTTGTTAATGGTAACGAGATTGATTGCCACGAACAGTTGAGGGTAAATAGACAAACTTTCCTAAGACTGTGTTGTTTAGTTCGAAGTGTTGGTTTAGGGGACTCTCGGTACGTATGTGTCAAGGAGAGGGTAGCTATTTTCTTTTGGATTCTTGCACACCATATGAAGCAAAGGCGTACAAAACATCAGTTTTAGAGATCCACTGAAACCATAAGTAGGCATTTCAATGTTGTACTCTAAGCTGTCTTGCGCCTTCATAGAATTCTACTTGTAACTCCGGAGCCTGTACCTGCGAATGACTAAGACAGTAGATGTAATTGGTTTCAGGTACATGTCCATTACAAATATTTATAGTTAATACATTTTATACCCTCGCTCCAGCACATGTACTTTCTTGCAATAACCTACTCAAATTGTCATAGAATTGTCTCGGGGCTTTGGATGGGACCTTCGTGCCAGTCTATCCCCTGACAGCAGACAGGCCACGCTATAGGTCAAGGAAGGGTGAGATTACAACAAATGTTTTAAGTGTTTGTACTCGAGACCTAAAATTTGTCTTTGTCTTGTCTGAATGGGAAGGGTCAGCCACTAACTCTAGAGTCCTCAGAGATGCCATCGCAAGAGCAAATGGTTTGAGAGTCCCCTATGGTATGTTCCAATTGCTCACCTTTCCATTGAATCAATTACAAGACAAATGTCTTGACTTCCCTTGGTTACAGGACATTATTACCTTGACAGCGGATACACAAATGAAGAGGGTTTTCTAGCAACGTACCGTGACGACCGACATCACCTTAATATTTGGAGGCAAGTTCACATGGCCGCTAGCAAAGAGGAGTACTTCAATATGAAGCACTCCACCGCTAGGAATGTCATTGAGAGAAGCTTTGGTGTGTTGAAAATGAGATTTGCAATTTTGAGGTCTCCCTCGTATTACCCCATCCGGACTCAAACTCGTATCATCACAGCATGTTGCCTTATCCATAATCTCATTAAAAGAGAGATGCCCAATGATCCAACAGAGTTGGAGTACACACAGTGGGAACAAGCTCACCTCCATGAAGTTGATGTTGATGATGATCACATTACAAACATAGAAACTTCTAATAAATGGACCGCGGAGAGGGATGCGTTAACTACTACCATGTACAACCATTGGCTAGCGAATGGTGGGGGACAAAAGGTTTATCCACCATGAGTGCTTACCATTTTATAAGTATTGAAGGAAACTGTATTAAGAACTTCATTTTAAGTATTTGTATTAGGAACTTATTTGTTGGGAGTTTCTATTATGCAATTTGTATTAAAGGACTTTGTTTTAATTATTTCCACGTGTCATGGACATTTAATGTGAACAACTTCGAACATAGTTTAATTTTTCCATTTGTGGCCTCCAATATATATGCTTTTGAAGGGATGGATACCCAAGAAGGCCAAATGTCAAACAAAAAGACAACGAGGAGCTGTAGGGTATGGAGGAAATTGGAAGAGGATGCATGTATGAAAATCATGGTCAATGAAATTTCTGACAAGTGGAGCGTCGATAATGTCTTCAGACCCGGTTTCTTCACGTTGATTGAAAACGATTTGGAGAAGGTGTTGCCGGAAAGCCTGATAGGCGCATGAAAAGCTTGCTTTTGAGCGCCTAAGTAGGGTGGTTGAGCATGTTAGACGTGCATTTAAGCTTCGTTTTCCATATAATATGTGCACGTGGTATTTGTGAGTGTTGAGCGTATTTTGCAGGTAATTCGAGGTTATGAGTGCAATTTTGTGATAGTGGAAGTTCATGCACATAGATCAGAAGTTAGAAAAGAGTGGATTGTGCATGGAAGTGAGCAAAACCCGTCAGGAGCGCTACCCTATTTTGCTGGAGCGCTCCAATTGGGCACAAAAGGGTCCCAAAAATGAACAAAAAGTTTTTGAGCGCTACACCACTACCGGCGTAATAGCATTAATGGTCAACGGTCAAATGAGGATTTAGCCGGTCAATGCACGCGCTAATCAAGGCGGTAGCGCTACCTACATTTTCATTTAGCGCTACCGAATGGATAACAGGCATAGTAAACGCTGTCGTACGGCCTTTCCGCGTAGATTCTTTCTGAATTTTCGTTAGATTTTCATTAGGATTACTAGACTAGTATATACACTTATGTTTTAACCCAGATTAGGGTTCCACAACTTTTACTTACGTTTTTGCTATACAAGTTTTCGGCTACGGATCTCCAGTTCTTCGTTCAGCATTCCGCTTTCAGTTTTATTTTCCAGAATTCCAGTGTTCAGATTGTTTGTGGATTTATAATTAAGTTCAGTTTTTCCTTTGCAATTTACGGTATTGTTCTTCATTATTCTTATATTATATTCGTTAAGCATGCGTAGATCTAGGTTTAATTTGTTCTCTGTAATCAGTATAAGCATGAGTGAGTAGTCGCCTTGAGTGCGGCTGCAGGGCGAAGGCGCCTATGTCCAGGCTAATCGATATTTCACCTCGAGGCCAAATTAAATCAATTTTCGAGCAATTTTGGGAACTAGAAACTTTTCTAACGAACAAACCCAGGCATTACCGGAATTCGAATCCGCACGGAATCTGGTGATAGGTGGTGCGCATTTGTTAGGAAGCCCTTCTTGTATTCTAAAATCAGTAAAAGGATTAATTGTGGCCCAAGTAAATATTGGTTAGGATAGGCGTGGACGCTGGGTTCCCTCAGCTGTGCTCTCTTTTTAATTAATTTGCATCCAGTTCAATTAGCCTAGTGATTAGTTAATAAATTCCATAAAATCAAAGGGTGGCTACCTAAAAGCCAGTTCAAACTGCACTCCACACTTTGAGTCAAGCACTCCAGTCGTCTCTGTGGTTCGACTTCGGTACTTCCGAAATGATTGTGCTACACTAGTCGAGAGTCCTACGCTTGGGACGCGTCTTCATTCGTCTTATCTTTAGTCACCTGATCGGTCAAGCATTACATAAAGGCACCCCCCCACATTGACTCTAAAGTCAAATATTGGAGACAAATGTATAACAAAATATTTGACATTTTAGCACTTAGTGGGTTTGGTTGGGACAATGTCAACAAACGCATCAATGTAGAGGAGGATGTGTGGAATGAGTTTGAAAAGGTATCTCATTATGGTTTAATTAAAATGTTTAAGCAATGTCATATCATACTCAACTTTAATTCTTTCTGTAGGGCACCCTAAAAAAGCGAAAAGAGGTGTACAAGAAGCGTTTCCCTTACTATGAGGAATGGAAAATTCTCTTCGGAAAGGATAGCGCAACCGGGGTAGGTGCGGAGGATCCAACCCAAATGGAGGCATTGCCTCCAAGAAATGAAGTTGTCCATGAAGTTGTTGAAGAGGATTCTTTGGAGATGGGTAAATTGAATCCTTCTCTCGAAGGGGACTTGTACAATGAATTCTTTAGTCCTGAATTTGTGAATGCATCATACACGAGTTCCACACCTATGACCTCCATACCTATAGGCTCCACCCCCACACTTCCACATCTACTGGAGCCAGCCCCCACACCTCCACACCTATGGGTTCCACACATTTGCCCTCCACACGTCGTATGTCAATCCTGACGTCCACCATGCCTCCAGCCATTGCTACACCTAAGAAGGGGGAAAAGAGGACAAGAAGCAGTGATGATGGGTTAGTGCTGCAGCTACAGGTGTTCTGTTAGACCTGAAATGTGTTGTCTTTTGTTATGAATTGGGGTAGTGGATGAATTGTTGCAGTTGTGTTGCTGCTGCACCTGTTTGTGTACTTATGTTTTTTAAGCTATGTTCGTACTGTGATGCTATGTGTTTATGTTTGTGAAACCTATTTAAGCCTTGTGCATCCTGTTGTTCATCTAATTTGTTGTTAATTGGGCGATGATGAACTATTTTTGTGGGCTATGAAGAAAATTTTCTGAGCCTTTCATTGTTTTATGAGCCCTATGGAACCTGTTGTTGATATATTCTGAGGCTTTAATGCATTCTGGACTTTTTGTGGACACTTTATGAGGCTTAGAGGTGTCTGTTTGTGGCCTGATAGCAGGGTAAACATGGCAGTGAAGATGCTTTTTCTGAGCCGTCTGTGTTAAAAGTAATGTTGTTACCCTGGGGATGATGACTAATGTTGAAGTTGTTACCTTGGCGATGATGAATTTTCTGAGCCACTGATTTTAAAACAAGCCCGAGTTGTGCTTGCTTGTGCTATTACTTGTTAAAATATGGGTTGTTATCCAAGAATATGAAATGTTTTTGCGGGCTGTTTGGCTATGTTTGGACCTGTTTGAGCCATGGGCCAATTATGAAATGTTTTTTTGGGCTATTTGGCTATGTTTGGACCTGTTTGAGCCATGAGAAAATTATGAAATGTTTTTTTGGGCTGTTTGGCTATGTTTGGACCTGTTTTAGCCCTAAGCCAATTCTGGTGTGTGTTAGTGAATTTCTGTTAACTTGAGGCAATGACCCTACAATTTCTGAGGTACAGTCACTCATGCACTGCACTCACACACCTGCACTGTGCTATTTTTCATGACAGTAGTAAGCTGTTAATTGGTGCTGCTGTGATGAACTGGTTATGTAGTATATGTTCATTTCAATGTGTTTGGTGCTACTGTCAATGTGTTTGGTGTAGTGTGTGACTGTAGTGCAACTACAAGTGTGTGAGTGCAGGTGTGTGCAGTGCATGAGTACAGTGCAAGTGCAAGTTTGCACGTGTGTGCCTAAGTACAATGCACTTTGTGATATTTTTTTAGTTCAGTGCAAGTTTGTGCAATGTTTGTGTATTTGATAGTGTATCTTATTGGATTTGTACATAGAATTTCTCAGTAGGCTGTGATGAGAAATTTGAATTGGTAAGACGGGGATTTGAAGGCGAGGCAACATTAGATGGCCTTTTGGAAACTAATGTTGCAGCCTCCACCTTGTATCTTTACAAATGGTTGCACACACTCAAGTATCTGAGCCTACTTGTTAGTTTCCCAAATTTACAGGTGAACATGGTAGAATTTTGACCTTTTCATGTTGTTTGTCATTAATGTTTTCTTTGTTATTAGTAGTCATGGCAGGAAAAAAATCATACTATGTCGTATGTGTTGGGAGGACACCCGGAATATATGATACTTGGGCAAGTTGTAGCCAACAAGTGAATGGGTTTTCGGGTGCAATTCATGAGAAGTATGCTTCATTGGAGGAGGCGAACTCCGCTCTCCAAGCGTTTTTGGAAAGCCTAGCTAGGAGGAGGGGTAATGTGGAGGATCAACATTTGGAAAGTCACGCACCATTGCTTATCCCTATGGAAGCTGCCGTTAATGACCAGGAGGGAACAAGACTTGTGAAGAAAACGTGGTGCCTGAAATTGACATGGTTTTTACTCGGGGCAACAATGACAACGATAATAGCATTTGTGGTGATTAAATATGTTTGTTTTTAGTACCCTAAATTGTATGAAATTTGTAAGATTTTATATGACTAGGATATTTGACTTGTACTAAACCTATAACTTTTAGTTTGTCTCATTGAATGAAGAATGGTAAGTAGCATGTTGCCAGTATACTTTTTTGGTGTATTTGAGTGAAAGGGTAGGTACCCATGTTATTGTTGACCGTTAAGTACTGAACTTTCCAACTAATATTTCAAGTAAACAAAAAGACCAATAAATAGGTATATCTCAGACTCAATTCTTCATTCCAACCTCTTCTACAAACATTGCCTATTTTCTTGTGTATCATGTCAAGGCCACACCGGAGTACGACCAACCCCCGCTAGACTTGGAGTTCCGATGAGGAGCAAACTTTAGTACAATGCCTTACAAGCCTTGTACAAATGAAAGTTTGGCAATAAGATTTTGGGTTTCGTCCTAGCTACCTACAAGTGTTGAAAAATCAAATGGCTGAGTCTTACCCCGAAAGTGGTATAACGTGTAAGGACCCATATTTTTACACAAATTTTCCGGAATAATGTTGGGTAAATGTGAGGAATTAAATTTTGACTTTAGGGGTCGAAGAGAGAACATTTAAATGCATTTGGGTCTCTTTAAAGTACATTTGGAAGTTTTGGGGTGAAAGTGCAATGGGGTGAAACTATACAACACATTATACTTTCATTTTTTTCAAAAAATCAGCCTCTCTCTCCCTCTCTCTGCCCGACTCTCCCTCTCTCCCTCCTCTCCTCCATTTCTTTGCTCCAAGCTCAAACCCACCAAAAACCTTCAAGTCTCCTTCATAAACCCCACCTAAAATCACCTCCTCTACGCATTTTGAAGCTTGGGTTGCATTGATTTCGCACCGAAAGCACACATTTCGGGTTGGAGCAATTGGAGGCTAGGGTTTTCATCTACCCACTCATTTCAAGCAAAATCCTTGAGGTAGGAAGACAAATTCTTCTCCCTCTAGTTGTATTTAGATGATGTATAGCATATACTTGCTCCTTGTTCTCAAATTCCATCTATTTCTTGAATTTCTTCCATGGTTGGTTTGTTTGAGCACAATTTTGTGATCTATGGATTGAGCCTTTGATTGATGCTATTGTTGGTTGTTTAGCACTCCTTTGATGTCCATTAGTCACTCTACATTTCCAATTTTTGGCCTTGAACCTTACATTTAAGTTTGGGTTGAAATTCCACACCAATAGGGTGAAAATCATTACCTTTGCCCGCTTTCCGAGAGAACATCCCCTTTTTTGGGTGGTTTTAGGCCACCCTTTTGATGCCCGCTTGGTCCCCGATCGTCCGTTTCATCGTGATCTTTGAACTATACTATCATTTTGAACACCGAATCCACATCGAACTCATAAAATTGACCCTTCGACACATGAATTAACAAAATTTATGTTTGACGTATCGGACACGTGCCGGTTGACACATTTTGGCGAAAATGGTGAACCTTTGAAAGAAATGGGATTTTTGGGACTTTATGAAAGACAAAGATTTTTAAATGTGAAATTGTTGGATAAAATGAACTCTAGGGATCACCCGTTTGGTGTCCCTGGCCATGGGTGCACGGAGCCCGCGAAATCCGGCAGGGGTGCACGGAGCCCATGAAATCCGGCAGGGGTGTACGGAGCCCACGAAATCCGGCAGGGGTGCACGGAGCCCATGAAATCCGGCAGAGGGATACTTCCCTATTAGAATCGAAGATGGTTTTCTTATGAAATATCAATTGTGGTGAATTTGGACAAAATTGGCACTTTTGACAAAATTGACTTTCGGTTTGCGAAATGAGAATTTTGGGAAAACTACTTGGGCTTGGTTAGATATTTGCAAGGTTTTGGGACACTTGGATACGTTTAGGACACTTGGACACTCTTTGATTACCTTGTGGTTGAATCATAACCTTCCGTCCATTCTAACTTGTACATTGGTCATGCTCACTCCACATTCATCTATTATGTATGCATCATGTTCATACACCTAGCGTTAGTAGAATAGTTTTCCTACTGGGCTAGTGAGCTCAACATATCAATTTTTCAGGTACACGGCATGGAGCATGAGGTTGGATGCTTGTCGAGTGACATGTACATGGAGCTTGAACATGCATGAAGTTATTTTTTTTCCATCTTGTATTATATTTTTGGAAAGATGGTTTTGTAACTTCAATTTATCAAACTTTTGACTATATAGCAATGTAATAACCTTGAACTTGTATTTATGTATTCGGCTATGGAACGCTAGTGAACAGAACTTGTGTATTCGAAATGATGGGGTTATATTATGTTGTCTTTGACTATTCAAGAGAAATTTTGAGATATTGACTTGTCCTATGTGGATTTTTATTTACTTTTGAGTTATTAAAATTGAGGGCGTGACATAACGGATATTCACATAGAAGGTAAGATTAAGACATGGAAGTCTACTTATTATACCATAGTTCATCAAATCTTTATGCATGAAGGGTTTTCTTGGGATGCAAATGAAAAAAAGGTTCTTGCGGCAAATGAAGTGTGGACTAATTATATCCAAGTAAGTTATAATATTTTCTATATTTTATATTAGCCAAATTATTTAATACTCATTCAATTTCTCCACTCTTTATGTAGGTTCATCCCCGGGCTATGAATTTCAAGGACAAACAATTTCCATTGTTCGACGGATGGAGCTTTTGCTTTGAATGTCAATAGATCGAAATTGGTGAAACTTTATTAAATAAACTCTTAGTTATGCACTTTATTATCCTTGTAATAAATCTCAAATAAATTAGTATATTTATTTCAGACCATATGTATCATTTTTTTAAAATCCTTTTAATTGTATCTCAAATAAATTTGTATTAATTATTTGAGAGTTCAATAAAATTTCTTTGTATTTTTTTTTTGTATGAGTGACCCATTTAATAAATGTTTTAGTTTGTTAATTTATTATTCATTGTGCTGACGTAATAAAAAACAAAATGAGATAGCCCAACAAATGAAAAAAAAATACTTTCTTCAATTTTTTTTAATGACAACCAACCATTCAAATGTTTAATTAAAAAAAAAATTTAAAAAAGTAATTAATATTATTTTTTCCGGTGAAATAACTTAATTAAACTTTAAATCATCCAAAAATAAAAAATAATAATTTATTTCATGTAATTATATAATTACATTAATCATTAATAATGTTTGCTACACCACAAGGGCAAATAAGTCATTTGACCTCTTTTTCAATCATCCACCCCTCTTATTTTTAAGTTATCCAAACTAAGCCAAAAGTTATTCCTCTATTTAATCTTTCATCCAAATCATCTATACTTTTTATCCCCCTCCATAGACATCACATCAATCTGGACCCCCCTCCAAAAATAATACCCCCTCTTATCTTATCCCCCTCTAAAACTTATCCCCTTGAAAATAATACCCTATCTAATCGGGGCCTTAGTTCTAAAATAAATATAACAATATATTACAAGGGTTGAAAAGAAAGACACAACAACCAACAAAATAACTACAAATAAATTCTTCACACATCCAATCACTCTTTAGTCTTCATCTCCCCCACCGTTCTGAGGCGTGAAGCAATAGTGCCATCGAATATGATTGGGAAATTTTTTCCCGTTCCAGTTTGCAATATGTGTACTACCCTACAAAATTTAAAAAATATAAAACTTATATTAAGTAAGGAAAATGAAATAAATATAACAAATAGTATTGAGAATATCTTACTTGGACAAATTCGTTCCAAAGTTGTTCATTTTCGACAACGAAGTTGTTTTCGTTTTCATCCCATCCAATTCCATCAATTTGATGCAGTTGATTAATATAAGAAAAATTTCGCTTCCAAAGCCTAATCTTTTGTTCAATATGAATTTTTGTGATACCAGCTTAAGGGAAACAAGCTTCCGTCTGATTTTTTTAGGACTTCTGAATATGAGGAACTCAATCCAAAATTACTTTGCCAAACACCCTCATCTACTAGGGCCATAAGGTATTAGAGGGAAAATTCCTCCTCCTCCTTGGTCCAAACATGACGTGCCATTGAAACCAAGTTAAAAACACAAAAACACAAATGAAATAGAAACTGCTATTTTTTTATTCAAAAATCGATTTGTAAAAAAAAAGAGAGCTCTGTTTGGTATTTATAAAGAAAATGTTATCAAACATTCAACCACAAACTCACCATTCAATCATCTATCTACCACTCCACCAACCATTAACCATTCAACTACCATCTACTCACCATTCAAATCAACAAGTAATTGTCTTTTATTAATTTATGAAATTCATAATTATTAATTTTATCCCGTGCATATTTTCTTTGTTGTCTTTTATTCATTTAACAAATTAACTATTAATTATTTTCCCCCAAATATTATATTTTTTGTTGTCTTTTATTCATTTAACGAATTTAATAATTATTAATTAATTTTCCCCCGAAAATATTTTTTTTTGTTTTAAACCATTTTAAATATTTTTATGTATTTTTCTTAATTATTATGTAATTATTATAGATTTATTATTATTATAACGAAATTAATCCATTTACTTTACTAAAATAAGAAATTGGGGGCAAATAGGTCATTTGCCCTCATATCCTATCAAATCCACCTTTCAAATCCCCCTTCTCAAAATACCATTCAAACACTTCACTAACAAATCCACCCTTCTTATGAGGTGGGGTCACCCTCATTACAAATCCACCCAAAATCATCTCCAATCGTCAAACGAGGCCTAATGCCTTGTTTTGCGACATGATTTACACCCAGATTTGGCTCAACCCCGGATTTGTAATCTAGGGCCCACTCCAGACGGCGTTTGGCGCATAATTTTCATCCCAAACTCCACCTGGACTATTTTCATTGTTTGGAGTGCAAATTCGGCTTCACCCGGATTTGCCAACGATAGCCCTAACCCTGTCGTTGGCTAACAAGGATGGATTTGAGGTTTTTTTAAACTTATTTTACCCCTCCAAATCCGGTTGATTTGGAGGGTTTTTTGAACAAAAAAACTATTTTAAAAAGAGAGAGAGAGAGAGAGAGAGAGAGAGAGAGAGAGAGAGAGTACTTGAAAACCACGTTGGAGGAGTCGTCGTATCTGAGTTACCGTAGTCATTGCCAGATCTGGAGGAGTCGTCGTAGCCGAGTCGCGTAGTCGTCGCCTGTGTGTTCTGAGAAATTGAAACCAATTTCTCTAAAGAAGAAGAAGACACAGACATCTGTCTTTTTACCCTTTTGCAAAATTACGCGGGAAGCCCCTGGAGATTATTAACATTTACATTGAAAGCAAACAATGTTGTGATATTGTGATTTTTTGTTTATGTTAAAATGGATAATAACATTTTTTTTGGGTTAAATTATAACATTTTATTTTATTGTATGGATTTTTGTACGGAAATATTTTTTAAACATCTAATATAATTTAAATATATTTATGTATATAAGGTGCCTTTATTCTTCTTCTTATTATGTATTTATTGTTATTATAATAAAATTAATCCATTTATTTATTAAATTAAAAAACTGGGGGCAAATAGGTCATTTGCTCTCTTATCCTATCAAATCCACTTTCTCAAAATACCATCCAAACACCTCACTAACAAATCCATCCTCATTATGAGATGGGGTCACCTTCATTACAAATCCACTCTCATTACAAATTCACCCAAAATCATCTCCGGTCGCCAATTGGGGCGTAAGGTTGGAACAATATTCAATTCTAAAAATTAACTCAGGAATGTTACGCTCCATGCGAGAGCAAATGGTTTTATCGGTAACAAAAATCTCTAAGAGTCATGAGGATGGGATAAAGGTTAATATAACCTATGGTTGTCATTGAGGTGGAAAACCCAAGACAACAATTTTGAATCCTGTTAAATCCCATCTAACGACAAACATAGATTGTAAAGTCCATAGGAATATCTCTTCGCAAGTTAACGGGAACTGGATATTGAATTTGATTGAATTGAACCATAATCATGAGATGGACCCGGATAAAATGAAATATATTACTTCCTCCATCCCAAATTGTTGGTCCTTTATATTTTGGGATGTCCCAAAATGTTGGTCCTTATTTCTAAAAACAACTATCAAAATATGTCAAACTTTTAGTTTTACCCTTAAAAGTATTCTTTCCCTCCCAATTTATTTCACAATTTTTGAATTTCGTGTCATTTCTAAAAAAAAAAATAATGATTTTAAAAAGTTTGTATAAAACAACTAATTGCGATATGTCAAACAAGATCCATATTGCATATTTTTTTGAGATCTATATTGACAAATATACTAAACAATTTAACACCACTTAATAAACTTCACAGTTTTGAAGGATAATTTTGCAACTTTAAGACAATAATTTTGTCTCCTTAAAAAGTGGGATTCCCCAAAAGAGACAAGCAATTTAGGATGAAGGGAGTAAGTGTCATCAGACTGTCCCACCACATGAGACGAGGACAAGTGAATTGCACACGGTAGCCAGAATCAGATTAAACAAAACAATTACCTTGTGTGACTGAGGTTGGGGCTATAGACAATTTGATGTGGTTAGAAAAAGATGCAAGGAATTACAAGGATAAATTCAGGCATTTACAGGTCAAGGAAGGGGATGCTCATGCAATGTATAAGTACTTTTTTAAGATGCAAAAAGAGAATGGTAGCTTCTTTTATGTCATCGATGTTGAAGATAATTGATTTCAGAATATCTTTTAGGTTGATATGCAATAGTAGAGTGTTATACAAAGAACTCAATGACATGGTTACCTTTGACACCACTTACCTTGTTAACACGTACGATATGCCTTTCACACCCTTTGTAAGGGTCAACCATCATGGAAAGTCAATTTTATTTGGATATGGTTTGATATCAGAGGACACGGCTTCATTGTATCATAAGATCTCACATCGGAAAGTTATAAAACGATTGAGTAATACACAAGATAATGACCACCAACTATTATTAACTCGAGATTAACCTTTTGATCTACATAATTAGTTACGTAGTTACGGGGTAGCAAGTCAAATAGTGCGGGTTCCACAAGGAGACAAATTTGGGTGGGCCCGACAAAGGATAAGTTTAAGGTGCTTGTCGTGCTTGGGTGGGCTCTACATGAGAATAAATTGAGGAGGTTGACGTGCTTAAATAGGTATTTGTCACGTCATTACATATGTCTAATCATCCTAAATTTTTGTGTGATACACATACTTGACGAGACGAACAAATGAATGGTTCAGATCAAAAAATGAGATCCAAAGTGGGGCCCATAGCTGTGCACAACACACATCCCGCTCCCATATCCAATTTGTGTTTAATTTTTCTCCTACCCTGATATACATATCTCTTTGAAGGGGAATAAGTATTAAATTATATATCTGGTTTCCACATATCAATTGTCAGTGCAGAGAAATTTTTTAGTGCGGAGTGGGCACTGCTTACGTGGTGCCCGAGAGCATCGCCATCTAAAAATGTTTTGGACGGTCAAAATTTTAAAGAGAGAGAGGAGAGAGAGTAGGAGGAATTTGGGCCATCCACAATACCTTTGGACAATCAAGATGCACGCTCTGCACCACGTGGCGTTGCCCACTCAGTACTGAAAAATTTCCCCATTTTATGGCTTAAATGATGCCCTTTTTGTTTGGGGGACAAAATAATAATTTTCCACCATGGTACTTTATCCATCCCTCATATCAATTGTCAAACTACGAAACAAACTAAATAATTGTTAATCCCTTCTAAAATAATCTCTCCAATTATATCTACCTCTTATTATATCCCCTATCTGATCCAAAAATTTTGAACGCAAACACACAAGCATAAAGTCTCTCTTTCTTCCAAAAGAAAAAAAAAATAGCTTGAAGATTTACCGGAGGTTCAACTACCTTGATGCCCTGTTTGTTAGCCATATATCTGGTGTTTTTTTGGTTTTGATGGTCAGGATATATGTTTTTCCTGGGATTCTATATCCTTATGTGGGGGTAAAATTTAGACACAGCCAGCCCCAATCTAAATATGTAATCAGGGCGTGCATTACTAGAATAACCCTTGGTCCCACCTTTCCCCGCCTCGTCTGCCTTAATTGATGGAGAAGAAGAAGAAGAAGAGTGAAAATGGCCGCTCGAAATTAATGAAAACCCAAACCCAGATCTGAATGAATTAAATACCTCTTTTTCAATCCCCAATTCAGATATTCGAATTAATTAAAACGCAAAGCTATTTTTAAAACCCAGTTCTCGACGTACTTTGGCCGATCCTGAGGATTCAAACACAAATTCCCTTAATCGACCCCTTACCATATTCCAATTTGGGTTTTATTATTATTATTTTTGTGTGTGTGTGGGTGGTCGAAGAGGAGCCGGTGGACTTGTGATGACTAGTCACTAGGGGTGAAAATCGGTCGGTTCGGTTCGGTTTTCGGGGTGTCCCGGACCGAACCGATCGGTTCGGGGTGATTTGGCCCGGAACCGATCCCGACCGAAAAAAACAATGGACCGATCGGTTCGGGGTGGTTCGGTTTTTTTCGGTTTTTTCGGTCCGGAGTTAAAATTGAGATGGACGGCTAGGATTTGTTATTTTTTGGGGGTTAAGATCATTTTTTTCGGTTTTCGGTGCAAATACGGGTGGTTTCGGGGTATTTCGGTCCAAATTGGCATGGTTTCGGTTCGGTTCGGTCCAATTTCCAGGAAACCGAGACCGAACCGATAATTTTTCGGTTTGGTTTCGGTTCGGTTCGGTTCGGTCCGGTCCAATTTCCAGGAAACCGAGACCGAACCGATCGGTCGGTTTTTTTCGGTTTTTTTGGTTTTTCTTTCACCCCTACTAGTCACTGCAGGCGGTGTAGTGGGGGCAAATGGGTGCCGTATTGTATGGGACACAAAGCCTTTGCAAAATGTAATTTTGTGAAGTCCATTTTCAGGTCCAACACAAATGATCCGAACTGTTAAATAATTTTAAAATAATTATTAAAGTGATCTCAGAGAAAATCAAATCTATTGGATGTTTTTACGTTACTCGTCTATTCTTTTATTTTCATTCAGAATTCAAGACCCTACCAGTTTGAAATAATCTTCAGGAAAAGTTATAAAATTGTGGGCTTAGAAAATCATTGATCTGAACCATAAGAGTCATATGACTCGTTAAGAAGATCATCCAGTAAAAAAATAATATTATTCGGACATCAATAGGTGTCAAAATACTAAAAATATGAGTTTTTTTATATCTATAGATGTCCGAACAAGATTTTTTTTTACTGGATGCTCTTCTCAACGATCTGGATCTTCTACAAGGATCTAAAAGGGACGGAGGGAGTAGGTCGCTAGTCAAGGATCCGGATCTTCTATGAAGATTTTGTGAGGGTTTTGCTGTCAGGCAAATATGCAGAGTAAAATAAGTTCCTGCATAAATATTTAAACCCCCATATAATCTAAACTAGGAATCGCCACGTTTAAGGATCGTGAATTTTCATTTTAGGTAAAAATGAAGATAATACAAACAAGAAGATAAATGTTATAACCACTTATTACCACTTGGCTGTTCGAGTGCAACTGGGTTTTCAACTTTTTGGTTTTTTGCATTCGTTAGTTTTTATGTCAATCTTTCATGGGTTTTAAATTTGCCTCATCGTGAAGAATAGGAAAAGTAAAGATTATAAGAATAAACAAACAATTTTAAGAAATATCAAAAAATAGACATACAGTCTTTTAAGTGTCTTTTCTTGGATTATTCCCAAAAGATTGGGTAAAAGTCTTTTTTTACTTTTCCGATTCCTCAAGTCAGGAGGAATTAATACTCCACAAGAGATTGGCGTAAAACCAAAGAACACGGAAAAAAAAAAAAAAAAAGAATAACCACCACCAAAAGTTGAAAAGTCAGTTGCACTGGAAATTTCTCAGGACAAAAAATGTTTCTCTGGATTAATTCCTCCACTGCTCCATAATCCAAATAGATAATCACTTGAAAGCAGATAATAGGCAAAAGTAACGATCCGCACAAATAAAAGAAGCCTCATTTCAAGATCTGGTGGAAACTCTATTAACTTGTGCAAATGTACCAGACTCACAGGCCAGCCAGCTACGAGGCATGGAAAATAAGTCAACTTGAACTTATATTCCAGAAAAATTCGAACAAGAACACAATTTGTTAAAAATAGAGCCCCCCCCCTCGTGCAGTCGAGGACAATGAGCAAAGATCGGGATCATTCCAAAGATGAACAATGATACTAAAAGGTGTAATGGGTCCTTTTAATTTAAGAGTGCTACTAAGAAAAGATAAGGCAAGACAACAGCAAGGTATATACCAGAACTTTTGGCAGCTTTATCCACTGATAAATTGCAAATACCGATTACTTTTTCAACATCCTCTGATGAACAGCAAAATCAACCGGAACTCCATTAACTTTGCTGCCATAACTATGAAAAGAGAAACTATATCACTCCAAATAACGACGACCTCCAAAGTCCATCCCCGTGGCTAGCTGTAGATATCTGTCAAACAGAATAAAAAAGCTTCAGAAATTAGCTGTGTACTTGAAGTTCAATAAGTCAATAGTGCAAAACAATACTTAGAAGACCAAGCAACACACCACATCAATTTTCAAGGGTTATGCTTGTTTAGTGCTACTATATCCCCGTAAAATTATGTGAACGTCAAAGCCATTGATCCATACTCCCAGTCATCTGGCTCCTTTATATTCAAATTTATTTTTGCTCAGAAATTCGTATCTACTGTTGGAAGTGTACACACTTTCTATTGAAAAATACACAGGTAAAATTACCTCCAAATCGTCATTGGACCGATGCTAGACATAGATATGAAAAAACACACAAATGCACAAAAGCAAACATATTCATATCAATCTTCATTCAGAAATTAGCAAAATCATAGTGTCATGAAAAGGTTGCACCCTATCCAAGTTTGAGACTGCTACCAAAATCAAAAAAAAGATGCAGAATAAAAGATAGAAATGTCCATATAAAACTTGAAAAGGAATACTGCACAACAGGTAAGCAGAGAGAGCAAACTCAAAACTGGCAGCTACAAGTTGACAAGTAACAACTCGGTGTGAACCCAAAACCAACTATGACAATCAAGTGCTACATACATGTTATTAACCAGGCAAGTGAGGCAACATATCCAACCAACAGCTAGTAGCCATTGTTCCACGTCAGATGTAAGGATCTCATCAAAAGCTCTTCTTCGACTGCATGTGCATGTAAAAGTAAATAACAACCAATGCCATAAACATACCCAAATAATGATGAAACACAACCTCAAGACATTAGGCTGTTGAATATGTTTTCAAGTACACAGCCAAGTTTCTTGAACTATACTATATCAGTACAACAAAACCAACCGCAAAAAATATACAAATAAATAACATGATTCTTCTTTTTTATGAGAGAAAAGGACAATGAAAATCCTTTCCAGCAATTCACAGGAAGTTATACTCCCACAAAGGACTTCTATTCACTTCCACCACATCGACCACATCACAAGATTGAAAATAAGATAACCACTAACTGATACCCACATAGCAAGCAAAGGTAAATGTGACACCTAAAAACTTAGAGCATCTAGATTCTAGAACTCCAACCAAAAAGCTTTCTTAACTGTCAGAATCGAATTCTTGCTTATGAACAAATGGTTTTTGGAATTTGATTAAGCAATGTGGACAGTTGGCTGGCGAAGATTACTAGTGGGGAACAATGGACTAGTGAAGATTACGAGTGGGGAACAATGGACGGATAAGATAATTCTGGCCTTCATAATAGGCCAGTTTCCAGGAGATTTACTAAAACAAGAACAGAACTGGGAAAGAATAATTTGATCACCTTAAAATTAAACCAAGCAAAAAACTTCTAAAGACAAACCAAATACTGGTTTTCACTGCCGGACCAACCAAATACTGGTTTTAACTGCCTGTCCGGCATTCAGTTCTAGCAGTTTATTGTGACAACAAATCCCCACCAGCAACTGGTACCATGAGTGCACAAAATACAAACAGGCCGTGGCATCACCCACCAACTCCAAATGTAACACCCCAATTTTTACACAATTTAGTGGAAAAAATAGAGAAACCACTCCCTGTGATGTCCTAGGATTATTGCTTACATATTTGTCTTGTAGTCTTTACAGAATATTTGTCTTGTGAATTGTGGGGATAGCTCTCAAGTTAGATATTGATTTTGGGAGTGTCACGTGGAAGCATGAGAAGGATAGGAATTTGACGAAGTGTTGTTATATGCATGGGTTAGCCTATTTATATACATGGGTTTTCGTCCGTGGCATATGCAAGTTTAAGAGCAAATATGGGAAATGAGAGGCAGTAAGATATTGAGCATGACCAAGAGCAGAATAGGGGCACCAAGTCCTGCAATTAGTGGTGATCTTAATTAAGGTACCAGTTAAATCTCTTTGCAAAGAGTGTTCTTTGATTCTCTCATATTTGTACTCTTTTGTAATTTAAGTTTATTGGTTCAGTTATTGTCACATTTTGTATCGTGATAGAGAATATTTGACTGAAAGCGATGGAACAAATTGGTACATGTACTAATGTACGAGCTCACAAGGTGGGATGAGTACGGAGATATGATTGATTTCCCTAATGGAGATCCAGTCCAGTATACTTTTCTACTGCCCAAAAGGGGGCACACTGATTTGACCCAGTTGGTGCTTGGCATGTTACTGAGATGGCCATGAAACAGGCTACAAATGATTTATTGTTTCAGAATAATTCCTTTTGATTTGTTATCGTCGATTATTGAGCACATCCTTATTCGAGCAATGTTTATTGTCCTCATTGCACATACTACCCAGCCCTTCTATATTTTTCAGATGCAGAGCAAATTAGTGGTAGGCTGGTAGCCTATTGGAGTATTAGGAGGATTAGCTTTGAGAGACTATATTGAAGAAGTTAGTGATGTCATTTTAATTTCAATGATTTGTTGTATAATTCTGAGGTTATTAGAAGCTCATTTATTTTGAGGTGAGTGTGGTCGTCACACCAAATACCAAGTACACAAACCAAAAGGCCCCGAAAAACACACTCCCTTTCTTTCAGGAAGAGAGCACCACCTGGAAATAACTTTGCCTATATTATATACATCATAACAAGACTAGAGACATTCTACACAAAAGGCTAACATTTGGAGGAGCTTTAGAATGCTAAATCATCTGTTAAGAATCATAGGCTCTCCCTTTTGCATAACACATAAGTGTGCAGTAACTTTGTTAACAGTTTGTGTTGAAACTCTATAGACATATCTTGTTTTACGGTTCCACTCGAATATTCATTTTCCCAGTTTTTATCAAGCACTACCACCACAAACCTTCTAGCCAAAAAACTAAGGCATTCAAAGCACCCCTTCAAAATATATTCATTTTCCCAGTTTTTATCAAGCACTACAACCACAAACCTTCTAGCCAAAAAAATAAGGCGTTCAAAGCACCCCTTCAAAATACAATGATAACTAGCCTTCCACAAATGCTCTTCAAACCACATTTAAAACATCTCAAACTACTAAAATTTGTGAGAGCGAGGATTGAGAGCAAAAATGTGGAGAAAGGATTGAAAGCGGGAGCAGAATGCCCTACCAGAGGATTATGTGACCAGGGTCTAGACATGTGTCCGACATACCATTGACCCTATTCAGGGCACCGTTGAGCATGTTGTAGTCTTGTAGATATACCTCCCTAAATGTCAAATTCAAAGAATTGAAGGGCAGGTATCTCATCGGAATTCAGACATCTACTAGAACACCAATGGTGTCATCAGGATACCACCACTATAAAGAGTAACTCAGCATTCATGCAAAACATGTGCATAAAATCTTTGCATAGCATGCATTTAACCACTTTTCTAAGGTCAGAACAATGTAACGCTAAAATAAAATATATAAAACATCCAAAATATCTACAAGCCACACTTTAAGCTCTTCATACAAATTGTTTTGACTTCCAAATTCTTCACGTGGTGAAGTTGAGCCCTCAAAATTTTACATAACAGTAATGCCAAAGACACGGCTCTGTACCATAGATTCAACCAGAAGCTGATGTGGCCGGACAACTTAACATGTGGACACCATCAAGGTTATTAACCGTTTTAGGCTAAGTTTTTTGTTTGATTTTAGTAACACAGTTGCTAAAATCAACCATGATTTTAGCAAATGAGTTCACCATGTGCTAAAATCATGGTTGACTTTAGCTAAAAGAGACCATAATTTTAGCACATGTTGAACTCATTTGCTAAAATCAAACAGAAAGAAAAATGAAAATCAATTGCAAGCTGTCTCTCTGATCAAAACCTACAGCAAGAAAAGAGAGGGAGAGCAATGAACCCTCTGCAAGACTCCATGAACCACCAAACTCCAGCCTTTGACGCTAAAATCAACTCCTGCTCTTTCTAAATTGCATTATTGGTGGGATGAAACAGATATGTAGAGCAACAACATAAACCTTCAATGCCAAACGACACAAATTTTTGAATTCATTCTTCTGAATGCTTATAATCAGGACAAGCAAAATCCAGCAATGAGTGATCAGTGAAGGAGATCAAGAACAAGCCCCAAATTGATATCTTAAATTGCAGTTCTCCCACAAAACTTAGTAAATCACACAAAAAATTTGGTGTAAAAAATTATGGGTTTGTTTCCAAATTACTGTGTAGATCAGTTCTTCCACAAAATTAAATCAAGCCAGTCAATTATTTTTTGGTCTATTTTCATCCAGAGATTCCATGAACATCTGATTATCAAGATCTTTTCAATCACATATGTCGATATTAGGGTTATTACGAAGAAACCAGGTTATTAAGAAGAACCCAGAAACAGAATTAGGATTTGGGTTTCCAAAACCAAGTTAACATTTTAAAAATAGAAGAAGATATTGAAGCTTTGATGGATCAAAACTAAACCACAAATTGGTGGAATAAAATGAAGTCAGTGTGGTGAGAATCAAATAAATGAGGTCGGTGAAGGGAGGAGAAATCGGACTCCAACACAAACGGA
Source organism: Vaccinium macrocarpon (assembly GCA_022606695.1). NCBI lineage: Eukaryota > Viridiplantae > Streptophyta > Magnoliopsida > Ericales > Ericaceae > Vaccinium > Vaccinium macrocarpon. The sequence continues at coordinate 14,231,447 of CM040173.1, read as the reverse complement.
GGTGGAAAGAGGAGTGGGTTTCACAATCGGGTGATAGAACTCTGGTCAACGACTGGAGTCCAGTGAGGGGAGTTCATGATTCTCTCTTTCTCATAACACAATACAACTACTTTTTTATTTCATTCTCTCAAAATCCAAGTGGAACTCACATGTTGAGTTGTACAGCCACATCAGCATCTGTGGCCTCTATGTTACACAGCTAGGTCTCCAGCATTACTGTTTAGAAAGACGATGACAATTACTACCTTATCCTTAACTTCCAGCCAACAACAATACTAATACAAAGACGATGACAATTAGAAAGGGGAAAATTCTGGGGGAGGGTTTAGCATAACTGCCAATACAAACAGCATAGAAGAATCTACAATGACAAAATACATTATTTTAACTATGAACAGCTTTCATCCCAAAACAATTCCAGTAAAATCGTGTAAACGAAAAATATTTACCAAGGAAAGTAAAATATCATGAACCACCTGCCCAATCTGATAACCCCACGCATCCCAAGTCCCAACCCCTTCCATTGCCCAAAATTATGTGTAGTTTCACCCAAAAGAAAGGTTCCACCATTAGTTTCTTTCATGTGATTCAAACAGAGCCCCTTCATTATCTTGTTTAATCCAGTCAATACATTTCTGAAAATCAATAAAATTCATAGGAAAAGATCACAAATCAGTTTTCATTTTTTCAGAACAGACCACTCGGCCATCACCATGTGAAGTGGGTAGCTTTACGCTCGCCAATTACTAAAACTAAGCTAAGTTTCACCCTAAGCGAAGGCTTTTTAAGCATCAAGATGCAAACTTTATCCAGTAGTTTCATTCTAATGATTCAAATTCATCCATTTCCTTATCTCTCTAATTCAAGCAAAGACCCTACTGGGAAAAAAATAAACATTGAAAACCATAAAACAAAGCAAATAGTCTAAGAGCAACAGATCTCTCTCACCATTTGAACCCGACCGCTTCGCCTGCTTGATCTTCTCAAGCTGAACCTGGGTGTCCATAAACAACTGCATCCTCTGAACCTCCAAATCTTTCGCAAACTGCATCCTCTGCTTCTCCAATTCAATCACCTGCCTCTGTTTCTCCCCCTCTACCCTCTGATAAATCTCCCCAAACCTCTCGATCGCCCTCGCTAAATCCCTCATCCCTTCAGCCTCGCCGTCCCCCCTCCTCCTCTGGCCTCCTGCTCCTCTACTCTCCTCGCTCGTCTCCAAATCCTCCTCCTCCTCATCCACCTCCTCTTCCTCAGCCGCTGCCGCAGCAGCCACCGCCGAGTAATTCCTCCTAAAATACGAATCCGAAACGACCGGAGCCGAACGATCTGGTCCCGGCCGTTTCTGAGGAAGCACAACCGGCTGCGCTACCACCGCAGCAGCCGGTTGAGGCTTCCTGTAGGACAAAGGAAGAGCGAGTGGCGGCGACTGGGGAACCGAAACCCTAGATTTCCCCGCCGCGGTGGGCCCGATCAGGACATCGAGCCGGTCGAAGAACGGCCATGTGCTCGAAACGGCGCCGTTGGCATCCGAAACCCTAGCTTTCTCCACCTTGTATTTCTTCTTCAAGGTGTCGATCCGGTTCTTGCACTGGACGTCTGTGCGACGAGTCTTTTTCGAGTGGCCGTGACGGGCATTCACGGCGTCGGCCACCTCCTGCCAGTCCTTCTGACGGAGGTTACCGCGGTTCAGGTCGAGGTAACGGCGGCCCCAAGCGTCGACGAGAGTCGACGTGGCTTCCTCGCTCCAGCAGTCCTCTCGAAACGGTAACGTCCGCGTCGGCGCCGTTTGGGGCGTCACCGATTCAATCAATTCACCCATCCTCTCTCACTATCTCTCTCTCTCCCTGCGTGGAAATAATCGGAGATGTTGATCGATGACGGCGGCGGCGGTGGTGTTCTCTCTTTCTGTCTCTCTCTCTCTCTCTAGAAGGAGGAGTAGGTGGGGGGAATAGGAGGAGGTGGGGTAAGAAGTGGGGGATAAGGGAGATGAGCGGCGAGGATGCGCCGGTTGTCGGCTGACGCGTGAGGCGCATGATAGTAGTATATGTCTCTATGTATGTGCGTACGGTGAAAGCTGACCGACTCGGTGAGGTCGCCGTGGTGAGGAAGTGACGGACACGCGCTTGGGGGTTGGACCCGGTTGGTTTCGTGTCGGGTTTTTGTTTTTACGTTACGTCGTCGTCGTCGGTTTAGTTATTTCTTTAAAGATTATTTTTGGGGAAGGAAGGAAGGAAGGAGGGGAGAAAAACGGGGAAACGGAAAACGGAGGAGAGAGAGAGAGAGAGAGAGAGAGAGAGAGAGGGGATAGGTTTCTGTCCTTTTCTGCACGAATAATTATGGACGGAAATAGTAGGGCGGCAGATCTGTGTGTGGATCTTTAGGATCAAATTGTTGGGCCACCTCCTACTTTGTTAGGCACTTGGGCTAAAGTTTGGGTCCGCATTGATAGTCACTACATACTACTTTTTGGGGAAAATTTCAAAAAGAACCTGACTTTTTCTCAAAATTGCAAATAGACATTTGAGTTTTTCATTTTACGGTATCAAATAACAAGAAGTTTCCTATGAGGGTTTTCTCACAAAAAAACAATTGTGAGCTATTGGATCGCATGAAGGCCAGAGGATCCAACGGCCCATAATTATTTTCTCGTATTTTTTTTGTGAGGGAACCCTCACAGGATATGTTCTGACACCTAGACTATTTTAAAACTCATCAATGTCCCCCTTGTTGTCAACTTCCGTTAAGAGTCAAACGAAATCCATCACTGAATCGCACTTTGTTCCCTTAAAATTGAAAAGCTTTAGTTATGATTAAAGAAGAAATCCTTTAACCAAAAGCAATAAAATGTATTAGATAATCGAAAATCAACATCTTGAAAATACACCAAATATCAAAATATTTACATAAATATGGATATACAAATAGTTACAATCACCATAATCAAATCCTATCTATATAACAATTAATAAAGAGAAGAACTCCAATTAACTTCCATCTTCTCATTCAGTTGTTCCACACAAGGCAATCATGTACCCAGGCAACTATGGAACTTACAAGATAATGCATGAGAGAGACAGAGGGACCAAAAAAATTTTCAGGTACCCATTTGTTAGCATCCAGAGCCATCGAATAGTCTTGCCATCTAAAGGCATCATCTCCCCTGAGTTTTGCTTTTGCAAATTTCTTCTTTGCTTCAGTAGTCAGTTGAACAGCGATTAAACATTTTTCAAAACCAACTACAGTGACATAATAAAGCTTACATTTGCAGCAATGAATAATGTTTGACTGACTGGGTGTATATGAATTAAACTAAAGACGCATCCCAAGCGTAGGACTCTCGACTGGTGTAGCACAATATCCGAAAGTACCAAAGTCGAACCAAAGAGACAGATGAATGGTGTTTGACTCAAAAGAGTTGAATTCTAGTTTTAACTGGCTCTTAGGAAGCCACCCCTTGTGCAATTCGATTGGTTTATTAACTAAATTGATGAAATTAATTAACTATGGATTTAAAAGAAGAATATAGCCGTGGAAACTCTAATGTCCGCAACTAGCCCTAACCAATATTCACTCGGGTCACAGTTCCTTCAAATAACCGATTTTAGAATAGGAAAAGGTTCCCTAACGAATGCATGCCACCTATCACCAGTTTTCGTGTGCAGTCAAGAGGAAGGCTCCGGATTCCTTCGCCCCGCTTACAAGGACTCCAACGATGCCCGGGATTTGTTCATTAGAAAAAGTTTTATATCCCAAAGTTGCTAAAAAATTTAATTATGTCGAACCCGAGGTGAACATCGATTATTCCATCCACGGGTGCCTTCACCCCACGGCCGCACCCTATGAATCTACTCACTCATGATTTTATTGAACGTGGCAATAATATTAAACCTAGATCTAAACATGATTTTAGCAATTGAAATAAAACTAAAACACGATACCACAAGTTTGCAGCAAGAGAACGGCATCGAACACCAAGGAAGAACAAGAATTCAAGCTGGAAAGTGCTAAGGAACTTGAACTAAACTTGAATCTCAAAACAATTCTGAAAACAGCAGCCAAAGTTAAGAAAATAAATGTAAGTTATCAATTGTGCAATCCTAATTTCGAGTTCTAAAGGGGTATTTATATGGATCACCCCCCAAATAGTTACCATTAACATTTGAAATAAAAACGAAGTTAACTCTACGCGACCAGAACCTCGTCATTTATAAAACCAGTTAAGCTCTCGGTAGCGCTACACCAATTACTTGGTAGAGCTACCGAACCCATTTAATCCATTCTTGATCGTTGACCTCTGTTGACCGTTGACCTGTACGCATATCGGTAGCGCTATTGATGTAGCGCTTATGAAGGTTCTGTTCAGATTTTGAGCCATGTTGTGCCATTTTTTAGCGCTATACCCAATCCTTAGTAGCGCTCACGACGATCCAAATTTCTTCCCTCGAAAAATCAACTTCATCAATTAGTCTCCACGGCCTCCCATGCTCTCAAGCTCCATCTCAGCCTCTTCAATGTCTCTAATTAGCGCCAACACATCACGAATATCTGCAAATAAAACCCAAAACATAAAACCAACCACGTGCACGCATTACACGAAAAATGAGGATTAAACTCACATCTAACGCGCTACTTTTACCCTACTTAGGCCCTTTAAATTCACGAATTTTGCGTGCCTATCAAACAAGAAAGAAAAACGATGATAAACCTATTACGGGAGATGGAATGATTACAAAAAATAAATAGATGATTTGTCCTTTCATTGAGAGAGAGAGAGAGAGAGAGCTTAAAGCCAACCAACACATCAAGAAATATTTTTCTAAGACTAAAATTAGTGCTTAGAAGTCATCCCAACAACCAAGCTACATACTTACAAATGATCCGCATAATTGTCACAAAAATAAGCTATATCAAACTTTTAGCCTAAGCTTCTACATCCTATCAATGAACTCGGTTCAACATTTCATCAATCACTCCCCAAACCAACTGATTCAAATGTGTCAGGCTGTCAATTACTTTTAGTAAGTTTCTATATTACAATTACTTCAAAAATCATAATTCCAGGCTTCCATTTAGAAGCATACACTACTATTACCCTATTTAGGGCTCGTTTGGATGAAGTATTATAGAGAGGGATAAGATAATCAGGAGGGATAAGAACACAATCCCTCAACAAAAGCCGAAGTACGCCTCTATGAGAACACAATCCCTGAATCACTCGTACAACTTTACACTCATCAAACTCCTGAATCAATTGGTTTTCGGAAACACATTAGAGCTTGTAACAATGCATTCTCATTCACTTCTTTTGGCGTTATCTTTGATGAGCAATACACTATAAACAATACTGGAATATGCACATTTCGTGTGCAAGGCCAAGTCTACCATTTCCTCAATAGCCTAAGATTGAAGTTACATGTTGAGGCTAATCAGGTGTCTGTTGATAAAAGGGAGATATCAAAGACTCATAGGAAGATTGATATACTTATTCCACACAAGGCCGAATCTTGCCTATGCATTGAGTATTGTTAGCTAGTTTATGTATAATCCTGGAGAAAACGTATGAATGCAGTTATGCACATTTTGAGGTATTTGAAGATTGCTCCTGAAAAAAAGACATCTTATTTACTAAACATATTGGTTGTCAAAGCATGGATGCATATACTGATGCTGACCGGATTGGAGCAATAAATGACAGATGATCTACTTCAGGATATTTCACCTTTTTAGGTGGTAATCTCATCACATGGAGAAATAAGAAACATAATGTTGTTGCATGTACAAGAGCTGAGGAGAGGTATGACACTTAGGAGTGTGTGAGGCATTGTGGCTAAGACTTCTTTTGATGGATTGGGGTATTCGCATAGGAAACCAATTCAACTTTATTGTGACAATGAAGTAGCATGTGATATTACTCATAATCCAATACACATTATTGTACAAAGCATGAGGAGCAAGATAGATTTTTTTGTTAAGGAGAAATTAGGTGAGAAAATTGTAGAGTTGCTTAAAATTCGATTAGAAGCTCAATTCGGCATGTGTAATATCTATGCACCAACTCGATGGGGAGCGTTGTGACATAGGGTTAGTAGTCAAAGATTCTCTATTGTAATTATTTCCTATTGTAGGAGATAATTTTTCTTTTCATTTTAAAGCTATATATATATAGAGAGAGAGGAAGAGCTTCCTATCCAAAACACACCCGTCCACTCCTCATAGTTCTGGACCAAATTTTGACAATCTGAACCGCTCAATGTGCTTAAAATGTGTTTTTAAGGTGTAACGCGAGGATTTGTAAAAAAATATTACCGGGAAGGGCTTGATCCAAACAGTTTTTCATAAAACTGCACATATACACTTTTTTATGAAAAACTAATCCGATCAAGCCCTTCCCGGTATTTTTTTTTATGAATCTTCGAGTTGGACCTTAAAAACACCTTTTAAACACATCTAACAATCCGGATCGTCAAAATTTGGTTTAGAAAGCAAGGTCCAGACGTTAGGTCTACATTTTGTGGTTTGGATAAGAAGCTCTTCCTATATATATATATATATATATATATATGAAGCGCATTTTATCATTTGTCATTCCTAATCTGTTACATGGTGGGGGTGGAATGAGACTCAATCCCAGAATGCAGTGTGTGTCATCTAAAAACTCTACCGCATGAGCTAGCCACCATTCGCTATTATTTGCTAGTTTAGAAATATTATTCTATTAGGGAAATAACTTGATTATAGGAATAGCGTGATTGGATGATCTCTATAAATATGTACATGATTACATAATTATCATGAATGAAAACATTATTCTCTGGTTTTCAAGTTTGTGCTAGCCACAAATTCAAAACCGATGAATCGTTACTTATGAGAATTTGTGATGTGTTCGTTTTTTCTTATAAGGTGATACAAACAAACACCTTCCACTAACCGAACACGCTTCCCAAACTGCCCTCCTTTTAAACAAAGGCCCAATTACCCTCTTGAAAATAGCAACTTCTTAACACAAAAGTGGTAGCATAAGGCCCCATTCCACGAATTTTTTTGGTACCTACCGAGTACCACGTGGCTGAGACTACATGGTAACCGAACGTTGCATCCAGACTATCCAAAAGTATATTGGACGACCAAGATTAAAACATCCTATCTCCAAATCTGAACCACTCAAAGTCAAAATGAACGGCTTAAATGAGTTGAAGGGATACTCTCGATACTGAAAATTTGCTCCGAATCAACTAAGTCAACTTATTCAAAAGGGGTAATTTCTAAAACCGCCCCAAATTTTACACTCAATGTCTCATCGTTTCCAAAACTTTAACAAATTTCAATTTAATTTCGAAACTTCTCATCCTTTATTCAAAATGATTAATTCCGTCTCAATTCGTGGGTTCACCAATGGAAAATGCTGACATGGACCCTTAACGGTAAAAAACAAATGTTAGCTTCAAAAAAAAATCTCAACCTCAATCTCTCTCTCTCTAAAATGAATATGTAGAGTCGGATAAAGAATTTTCAACACACTTTCCTTCAGCTCTAAAAATACTGTAAAAACAAAAAATCTTCCTCAGACCCTCTCTCTCTCTCTCTCTCTCTCTCTCTCTTAGTGGCAATGACAAGCCCTTACACCATTCTCGTACCTCACCGCCGACTGCAAAATTGCCAGTGAGACATCGGCTAGCAACTGCTAATTTCAAGCAATTTTCACGCGAATAGAAGTGTGGATTTCAACCGTTGGTTCTCAATCGATGGGTTTGCGAAGACAAACGGAAACCTTCCTTTCATTAATTCAAAATTGATGGATTTCTCTCCGTTTGCCATATCCAAGCTTGAAAATTCTTGCTTAGGTGATTCCTTTGGCTCCCGACATGCATAGCATAGCAGCAATCACTGTCGGTGCATCGAGATTTATGCACACCCAAAAAAGAGGATGTACTAAAAGTTCAAGAAAAAACATACGAACCATTAAAGAGTACCATTTTAAAAACAAATCCAATTCAACGAAAGCCAATTAGTTTAGAGAAAATGCCAATCAGTTGAATTAAGAGTCAAAAGAATACAAAACGAAAAATTCAAACAACAAAATCATAGACATACATTCAAAATTTCCCAAATCGACTACCCAACATAGAAAACACATAATTCCATAACTACACAGACACAGAAGTGTATTACCGTCAGCGGCCATGGCAAATACGAAGAAGTTCCTGTGCCGTTGTTCCTTGCATAGAGTTGATGAGAGCTTGGAAGGAGCGATGGGATTGAGACGGACGCTACCCAAAAATTTAGAGATAGAAGAGGTGAGAGAGGGAGTACGGGTATAGTGGAGGGTGTTTGTTAGTCACGAGGACTATCCTGAAAAAAGGATCGAATTTGATTGAGTTCAAATGTCTTGTTAATTTCGAATTCAAATTTGTTTCTTTGGGGACCCATTGGATTTTTTTGCAGAGGAGGTGATATCTGGTTTTGAAGGATTTATGATAAAGAAGAAAGGTTTGAGAGCTTGGGAGGATAGAGGGATAGATATACATTATGTGCATATTTTGAGGGACATGTGTCAGCATTTTTACAAGATTTGGATACCACATAAGCTCATTTAATGGAGCCAAACGGCCAAGTAATCAAATTCAGCTAGTGAGATCACGGATTGAGATGGAAGGAGCCATTTTGATTGACGGAGGGGAAGTTTGGGAATTTAATTAAAATTTGTAAAAATTTAGGGGGCCATGAGACATTGAGTTTAAAATTTGGGGGACATTTTGAAATTTTCCCTGTTAAAAAAGCCCGCTTAATTCACAATCCGAAATGACACTATCTTACTATATATATGAAAAAACTAATAAGACAAAAAAGCCCAATGGGCCTAATTATACTTGAACTGCCTTGCCTCGTTTCACAACGTCTTAGGACTTGTTCTCAAATAGATTTTATGAAATAAAATTTAGCTTTGATAAAATATAGTTTTATTTGAAGGTCCAATTGATAAAATCTGGGTTTGATAAAATTGTTTTTCACATGATTTTATTATGAGATAAAGCTAATTTTGATAAAAATTAGTTTTGTTAAAATCAGTTGAGGATTTAGATTTTATCAAAACTAGGGAGAAATCAAGGGCTTGTTCGGGGTCTACTTTAAAAATCCACACAAATGATCTAAATCATCAATTAGTTATAAAATTATTGTTTGAGTCATCTATAAAAAAAATCAAGTCAATTGTATAACTTTAAATATTTGATCCAGTTGTCTAACTTTCTTTCAAACTTCTATCAAAATTCATGATTCTAAATTGTGAATGAATAATTAGAAGGCGGATCAACCGCTTACAATTTTTTGAATAAGCTGATTTTTTAGGAGTGACTCAAAAGTTTATTTAAAAAATTAATGAACAACACGGATCATTTGTGTGGGTCTTCAAAGTGAATCCCATAGATCCATCTTGCACTGGATATGCACTACAATAGTATATCTACAAATGTAGAAGAGAGAGAAAATAAAGTCTGGCATTTGGAGGCCCCACAGAAAACAAGAAGAAAGTAGAAACTAGGGGTGAAATTAGTCCGTTCGGTTCGGTTTTCGGGGTGTTCGGAACCGAACTGATTGGTTCAGGGTGATTTTGCTGGGAACAGGGCCGGCCCAAGGGTTTGAGATGCCTTAGGCCTAGCCCAAAAATTGTGCCCTTCAAGTACAACGTTTAAATAATTTTTCGAGTAACAATCACTATATGAGAAAACCAAAACAATATAAAGTTCTACAAGCATCACATAATAACGAAAAAATTAAAACACAAAGTCTCTAGATACATATAACGCATGAGTATCACTTGAATATTACTAGTGTTGCAATTTTAGAAGCAAAAGTATCAATTATACTTGGGCCTTTTTTATATTGTGATTTTTTTAAAATCAATTTTAGTTTTGGGATTTTTTTAAAATTTTAGGCCACAATAATTTTTGGGTCTTTTTTAAACATTGGGCCACAATGTTGGGCTCTTTTGTCACTCCTAATGAATTTTTTTCTTTTATTTTGGTCCAAAAAGTGTTCTAGTCAAGCCCATAGGTATAAAATGGTTGGGTGCCCCCAAAATTGGCCTTTTTTGTGGTGCCCTAGGCCCAGGCCTTGTGGGCCTTGGGCCGGCCCTGGCTGGGAACCGATCCCGACCGAAAAAAACAATGGACCGATTGGTTCGGGGTGGTTCGGTTTTTTCGGTCCAATGTTAAAATTGAGATGGACGACTATGATTTGTTATTTTTCGCTTTGATTTAGGCAGTCTAGTTGTTTCCCCAGCTTCGAGAAACCCTAATTTCGCTTAATATCTTCGATTCGCATGAATTTATTGAGATTTTTTTCTGGGTCTTTTTTTAGCATAAGTTTTATTTTTTGGCTGTGTTTTGCTTTGTTTTAGGTTTTGCGTTTATGATTGATCGTGTTTCTTTGATTTTGAAGTAGCAAAAACTTGAAGTTTAACCCTAGTTTCCGAAATCATGTGTCCTTGATTATTTGTACAAGGATTTCTTATATAGCCCCTTAAAGATTGAGTGCATCCCTGTATCTTAAAACAGTTTTGTTGATTGTTTCACGATTCTCTCACCTGCAATTAAATCAGTTACTTCAATGGACGAGGAATGGAAATATAAGTAATTCATTATAGCAAGAGGAAAAGAAAAAAAAAAGTTTCCTGAATTTGGAAAGTAACATTAGATGCATATTTGAATGTATTAGGAGAATAAACTTGGACCTGAACCTAAGATGATACAACACTATTGTGCTCTTATCCTACAGATTAAACCAGTTCGGCTAATACTGCAATACTTGGTTTGTGTGCGGAACGTGTTATCTCATATTTTTCATTCTCTTATGACATTATTCCTTCTTTCTCTTTCACAATGCAAAGTATATTTGAGGAAGGAGGAGTTAAATCACAACTTAATCCCGTATAAAGATGTTCTAGAATGGGTTAACTGAAATTGAAGTATGTGTCACGTAATTACAAATGTTTTTAAAAAAAAACCCAAGTATACTTGGCGCTGATTCCATTTTCTTCTTCTTTTTGATAAAAATGATTTTAGTGCTTCAGTTTATTCCTCATTTTGCATCTGCGTATGGAAAGAGTTATCTCATCTAATTTCTTTATATGACATTGTTTCTTCTTTTGGGGTGACATATGACATTGTTTCATCCTCTCCTTTCATGATGCAAAAATAAATTTGAGAAAAATGTTTATCGGATGAGATTGGTTTACAAAGAAAGCAGAAAGAAAGTAGGACCTGAACCCCTGATGATATAAGAAATGTGTTCCTGTTTGATTAATAAATTGTTGTACAGTTCCAGATTGTAGGTTTTCAACATTTGGGTGTTTCAGTATATGAGATGAGATGAGTTAACTGATATTTCATTTATGACGTTGGTTCTTCTCTTCCTTCCATGATTCCATGTACATTCAATGAGGAAAAAGTTAAACCAGAAGTAAATCACCACTCCAGGACCACAAGTTAACTGTTCCGGAAGAAATAGATTTATGATCAATGGTAGTGCTCCATTTTTTTAAGTTGGCCCTTTTATTTTTGTGAAGACCATGTCTGGAATCAGAAAACAAAAGATGATAGAAACCAGAAATAGGAATGCCCTTCCTGCAAAGGGGAAGGCTCCCAAGACAGGGAATGATTCTACTATCTATTTGGCATGCTTTAGTACACGGTTGAAGGCCCTTTACTCGAACTGGCAGGATCTCAAAGCTGAGTTCTGGGGCTCTTCTGATGTCCTTGTAGTTGCTACGCCTCCTGCTTCTGATGATATGCGGTACCTGAAATCGTCTGCTCTCAATGTATGGTTGCTTGGTTATGAATTCCCGGAGACAATCATGATATTCATGAACAAGCAGATCCATTTCTTGTGTAGCGAGAATAAGGCTTCTTTGCTTGAAGCTGTGAGGGGATCTGCCATGGAGGCTGTGGGTGTGGAAGTTGTCATGCATGTGAAGGCAAGGTTTGATGATGGGACTGCACAGATGGATGCTGTGCTCCGTGCCATCTATGCTCAGTCAAAATCGAATCCTATTGTTGGATACATAGCAAGAGAGGCTTCTGTGGGAATTCTTCTGGTGGCATGGGCACTCAAATCCTATTGTTGGATACATAGCAAGAGAGGCTTCAGTCAAAATCGAATCCTATTCTTCAACTTGCTGATATTACCAGTGGGTTTTCTGATGTTTTCGCTGTAAAGGACCATGAAGAGGTTACTAATGTGAAGAAGGCTGCATTTTTGGCTGCTACTGTGATGAAGAATTTTGTTGTTCATAGGCTGGAAAAGGTCATTGATGACGAGAAAAAAGTTGCGCATTCTGTGTTGGTGGATGACACTAAGAAGGCGATACTGGGGCTTACTAAACTGAAGAAGGGTAACATAGATATCTGCTACCCTCCAATCTTCCAAAGTGGTGGAAATTTCGATCTCCAGCCTAGTGCTTCAAGTGATGATGAGTTTTTGTACTACAAATCTGCCAGTGCGATCATTTGTGCTATTGGATGTCAATACAACAACTATTGTTCTAATGTTGCCAGGACGTTTCTTATTGATTTCACTCTGACATAGGGCAAGGCGTATGAGGTTCTACTCGGGGGTCATGAAGCAGCAATCAGTGCTTTAAATCCTGGGAACAAAGTCAGTGCTGCGTATCAAGCCGCCCTCACTGTGGTTGAGAGGGATGCTCCTGAATTAGTTCCAAACCTGACAAAATCTGCTGGGACGGGAATCGGGTTGGAGTTCTGTGAGTCGGGATTAAGTCTCAACGCCAAGAATGACCGTATGTTGAAACCAGGCATGGTTTTTAATGTGACGCTTGGTTTCCAGAACTTGGAAGCACAAACCAATAACCCGAAGAGTCATAATTTCTCTTTGTTACTTGCGGATATTGTGATTGTTACGGAGAAGGGTCCGGACGTGGCAACTGCATTGAGCTCTAAGTCTGTTAATGATGTTGTTTATTCCTTAATCGAGGTCGAGGAAGAGGAAGAGGAAGAGGAAGACCTGCCAAAGGCGAAATCAGAGGCCAATGGCACACACAGAAAACTTGTATTCCAAGGCTACTCTCAGGTCAGACAACCATGAGATATTGAAGGAAGAGCTCCGAAGGCAGCAGTTGCAAACACTTAGGTGGAATGTTTTGGCAAGGGAATCTGGGAAAGCAGAATGGGCTGCTTTGGTTTCTGAGGAGGAGCTTGTAATTGGAAGGAACAAGTTTGAGCCCATAAAGTTGATTGAGCTTTGGATCGTGCCCACTTTCGGTGGTTGCGAAAGAAAGCTGAGTGGTATTTTAGAGAGAAAATGACCAAAACATGGTTTTTAAAACTAAATATTCCAATTTCATGGTAAGGTTTTTGGAAATGACCAATAACATGAGAAGGAAAAAAATAATTTCACATACATGGTACCAATATTTCGACTGACAAAAATACCCCCAGGTAAAAAAAATCCCCAATAATTTCCCCTCCCCGTAAATTGACACCTTACGTCCACAATCTAACAAAACTTGCTCCGAGCAACAACAAAACTTGCTCTATGTATAACCTTGTCATGCACTCTATATGAAACCACAAGCACCAGACTGTTCTTCTCAGAAATTTTATTTCTTATTTCCTTAGGATTTTAGATGGCATGAACCATGCATACAAGTCCATCCGTTCGATGTTCCATTGTCAGTGGGGTGACTTTTGCACTCTTTTTATAACATGAAAAATAATGTACTGTCACTAACACTGAAAAACTTGCTCCGAGCAAGAACAAAACATGCTCTTTATATAACACTGACGTGCATTGTGTATGAAACCACAAGCACGTGACTATTCTTCCCATAAATTTTATGAACAGACAATCTCAAAATTGCACCATGCATGCAACAATGTTGCACCATAAATTAAAACCCTTGCACCTTTCAATAAAAGCATTGCACTCACGTTAGTCCAACTTGCCTTGCTATTGTGAGATCAAATTTTTTGGATGGACAATCTCAAAATTGCACTGTGTATACAACAACATTGCACTGTAAATGAAAAAACCTTGCACCTTCCAATAAAAGCATTGCACTCACGTTAGTCCAACTTGCCTTGCTAGCGTGAGATCAAATCAAATTTTTTGGATGGACAATCTCAAAATTGCACCTTGTATACAACAACATTGCACTGTAAATGAAAAAACCTTGCACCTTGCAATAAAAGCATTGCACTCACGTTAGTCTAACTTGCCTTGCCAGTTGAGATCAAATAATATTGCACTTGAATAAGGACCACTGAGTTTGGAGACCCTTACTCATTGTATGAAAATTTATCACATCTTGCAATAACATTAGTTGCTCTCTATTTTTCTTAACTAGCACCATAATGGTTACGATTTGATTTACACCTTGTATGAAATAACATGCTCCTTATATGAAAAATTGTTGCATCTTGTAATAACATGACTTTTTCTTTTTTTTCCCAAACTAGCACCATAATTGTCTAATTTTTTTCTCATTAATTGGAGCATTGTTTGCATTATAGAGGGTAATTATGTTTTCATGGACAGTGCACTTTGCAACCAAATGAGGCGACTATGTTGCCTGTTTTTTAAACAATTCTTGCTCCCTGTATGAACAAATTTTGCACCTTATGTAAAAAAATGGCACTAATTGACAATAACACAGCACTAGAATTGGGGAAACCACATTTGCTTCTTGTATTAACAAATTTTGCACTTTAAATGAAATAATATGGTGCCCTTTGATAACAACATTGCACCGAAAAAAAAAAAAAGGGAATCAATTTTTTTTTTTGAAACATGGGGTAGAGCTTTCGGCATCCAAAAGGCCTCCATCATACTTGAGTTCAATACAATCATATGGATTTGACGATACAAGTGAGGCCACATTGATTTCTAAGTGGCTGAATTTCTTTCAAACATTTTGTCGAACACATTTTGTGATGAACCAAAGTCACCACTTCCCTGGGCAAACATTTCTATCAATACACATCCAATTCCTCAAATCCAAAACCAATCATTGAGAAAATCACAAATTTTGTATAATTAACAGGAAAAAAAGACCTTAAACTGTGATCCTCAAGCTCTTCGTAAATGTCCCACAACCGAATACACTCGCTGCTGCAACAATCATCGGGTAACGGTTTCTCCGGTGGCGGCAACAACTTTTTCTCCTTCTCCTTCTCCTTCTCCTTCTCCCCTTCCTCCTCTTTCTTCATGTCGTTCAACCTGGAGGATTCGGGAAATTATTTCCGCAGCGTCTGTTGGAAGCAGAAAGAGTTGGGTTTGATTTGGGAAAAAAATAGAATGAGGGTATTTTGGATAGTTCCCTCGTAATTTGCCATGTATGAGTCATTATAATTTTCCTTGTCATGTTTTGGGTATTTCACAAACCATGACCATCTTTTGGTCATTTGTTTGGGAAAAGACCATTTTTTGGTCATTTTCCCTATTTTAGAAGCCCTCTCGAACAGGTTTCTATATTCAACTTCAAGGCCAGGCGAGTGTGTTGTCATCATGTATGGGAACATTAAGCATGCTTTCTTCTAGCCAGCAAAGAAGGAAATTGGCGTTGTTGTTCACTTCCATTTGCACAACCATATAATGGTTGGAACCAAGAAAACTAAGGACGTGCATTCTATGTTGAAGTGACGGAGGTGGTCCAGACACTTTGGGGTGGAAATGGAGAGATTGTAGAGGAACAATGGGAAAAGGGACTAGAGAAATAAAATCAACTTGGATTTCCAGAATTTCGTTAATGTGGGGGTGTCTTCACCGGAGTGAGCTCTCTAAACCTCTTGGGGGTCGAACTGTTGGAATAATGGTATCTATTGCTATTTGATACATTACGGTCATTAATATTAGTCCATTAGGCGAAGGTGCGGAAAGAGAGGGATTCGAACCCTCGGTAAACAAAAGTCTACATAGCAATTCCAATGCTACGCCTTGAACCACTCGGCCATCTCTCCTACATAATGATTATGACTAAAAAACAGAGTGAATAGCGAGTCATTCCTAATAGATTTTAGATTATTGAATAGGTACAACCAATCAATTCGAACTAGAAAGAAAGTTTTCATCAAAGAAAGATTTTTTCTTCGAGGCTTGGGGGCTAAAAATACAAATTTTTCTTGAGGAAAACTATTAAAAAAGTCTCTGCATATTTGAGAAGACGATGCCCCCCTTTTTTTGAAATGAATATGTTTTTATGTGATTTCGTACGATACAATTCTTTTCTTTGTGGGATCATTTTCCCACGAGAGGTAATGAGAAGAATTATAGAATGGATTGCTTTCTATGCCTAGATCGCGAATGAATGGAAATTTTATTGATAGGACCTTTTCAATTATAGCCTTTTCTTGATAGATCGCGAATGAGTGGATTGAGTGGTGCGCACTTGAGCCTTTTCTTCTCGCCGGTGGGGATGGCTTGCACACGTAGATAAATGCGTCAGTGCCTAGCTCAGACAGTGGTGGTCCGGGAAGGCACTCCGACGATTAAGTCAGTCACCGGAGGGGGAAAATGCCTCAAAGGACTTAGAGAAATAGAGGAGTTAAGAGGTAGTAAATGAGGAGAGAGAGATGCCCATTGTGGTAGTTGTGAGTGGGTATTTATAGGCAGAGGGGGCATGCGTCTCACGCACTCGGTGCCCCTCACGCACCTGTCATTCGCGCTCGGAATGACAGGTGAGGTGACATCTGTCCTTACCATAGATGCCATGCCCGGGATGATGTCACGGCACGTGGGCTTGAGTAGTCAAATCACCCTTGAGACATTCCCCATCACCCACGTGCTGCTGCAGGCGGCGGTGTCAGAGTAGGTGCCTACCACATTAAATGTTCCATCGTGGAACATGTAGCGTGCCTGGTACGCTTCCCCCGAACCAAGTTAATTCCGAGCCCTTGCGTTTTCGAAATCGACCGGCTCAGCACGTTGGTGGCCCAGCCCCCGGGCGCTCGGCACGCCGATCGACAGAGGTCCCAAGGGTACTCTGAGAGCCAAACAAAGAATGTCATGCCCTCAGCACTTCTCGCTCGGCAAAGATCGTTCAAATCCATATTTGTCAAAAACCACACACCCGTGCTCCTAGCTGAGGGTTCCGTACGCTCGGCACCATCAAGATGGATCGAACTGCATTCAGCTCTGCTGATTGTGAGACAATGACCCTTTTAGCCCTCTGCGGTTGTGGGGAGGATCCTCTGCTGCCCCCCTGTGAATTGGGCCGCTACAGTTAACAAGATGAATGATCTCTGGGGACAAACCCAATTCAAAGGGCTCAACCTCGAGTTCGATCAACCTTTAATGGAACTTGGTTTCTACGGAGTTCCTTATCAGACCTCGGCTTTCATTGTCCCAACTTCAAGTTGCTTGGTTGAGCTGATAAAAGATCGTTGCCCTGTGGTTACTCTTAGTGAGATCAAAATTGTGAATTTAGAAAGAGTGGGTCTTGGCCAGGCACAGGCAAACTTCGACATGGTTATTATGTTCAAGGACTTCAAGCGTAATGTGCTTCGGATTGGTTCTATTCCTTCATCTTCACTGGATGGGATCAAGGAATGGCTTGATAGAATAGACATTAAGTATTATGAAAGCAATGCTCCAAAACGGGCATAGATGAGGAGGTAGATTCTTGGGGAGATCTTTGTTTTCAAAAGAAAGGTGGTCCAGTTGATGCACGATAGCTACTCTTAGTTTTTTTTTTTTTTTTTTTTGTGTTTTTCCTTCTTCTCGTTTTTTAGGTAATCTAGGATCTTAAGATGACAGGTCTCGTAACTTTCGTGGGTTCTTATAAGGTTATTGAGTTTGCTTGCTTTTAGTTGATAGATCTTTTTTCAGGTTGTGATGTTGAATGCTCTCTCTCTCTCTCTCTCTCTCTCTCTCTCTCTCTCTCTCTCTCTCTCTCTCTCTCTCTCTCTCTCTCTCTCTCTCTCTCTCTCTCTCTCTCTCTCTCCTGCTTCGTGTTACTTGGTGGTGGTAGACAAATAAAAAATCTTCTTCCATTCAGTTGTAGTTTGATCTACTATTAGGCTGTGAATGCTTGTTTTCTTTTTCATATTCTGCAGTGAAAGATACTTATGAGTCATTGCACGGATATATTGAATCTGAATTTGTCCTTTTGAACCATGATCTACTTATTGCATTTTCCCATTCTCTTTTTCTTGTTATGGGTGTTTGGTTGTCTACTACCAAAAGTCATCTTTCTCGTAACTAGTTCTTTGTTTTGAACAATCTAGGCTAAAATTGAAAATGAACTCTGAGACTTTTCAAATTTCTACTTCTCATTCTTATTTCCCCCTCAATTTCTCTCTCTCATTCCTACCCCTCCGATTATCCTCTATTGCTCTACACTTTTGGCTCTGGAGATCCCCTTTCCTATTTCCTCATAACTAGTTCTCTATTTTTAGTTTCTTTATGTTTTTACTCTTCATCAATTTTTTGGACCAACTTTTTTCTAATTTTTTTTTGGCAAATTTACTTCCATTTTATGTAATTCTTATAAAGTACGGGACACTTTCACTAACCAAAAAAAACTTGCTAAAAGCATTACTCACACATTTTCCACAATTTATTTATTTATTTATAACTGGACGGGTCGTGTTCACAAATATTTCCCAATTTGATTTTTTAAAAAACTTGCTAAAAGTAATACACTTTTTTCACACTACCATAATTACATAAATAAGGGCAAAATAGTAAATAATCAATCCATTATTCATTATCATAATTGTTCTCCCAAACACTACTAATGCATTCTACATATTTCTCCCAAACACTCCTCCTAGATTCAAAACACATTATGATCATCTATTCAAATATATAAAAGGGGAGCAACACTTTGGTGTGGATTCCCTTTGAGGCTGGCTCACATTTTCAACTTCTGAAATTACCCATCAATTACAACGGCTCACACAACAGAAACTATTGAATTTTTTAGGGCGAATAAGTAAATTAAATATGGCAGTTAGACCCCTTAATCCCACCCACGTTGCACCCTTGTAGTTACCACTTACCTGTTCCACTTTTCACATGGAAAACCTGTCCACGACATGTGTAGCACATTTGCAAGCTACAGAGGGTGAATTAACTAAAGGCAACTCTCCTCATTGTGAGTTTTGGATCTTTCTTCTCCAAATAGAGATTCCGTTTGGGGTCTATCTATAATCTTTTGTTTCTCTGTTCTTTCTTTTGCTTTTCTTTTTCCTTTTTCACCTTCCCAAACTGCCAAAAAAACAAAATTACCCTTCATTTAACCCTTGCACCATTAACGGTGAGGACAAAAAGTAAAATGTCAAGGATACAACATCCATGTATATTAAGTTCTTGCAGTTACTCGATTCTTAGCGGTTACTCCTTCCTACTACAAAGTTAGCCGTGAAATAATCATGGATGTCTATCAATTTATCAAGTAACTCTATGAGAATAATCTACACCCATTTCCACAAAATCCAAGAAGGTATCTTCAATTCTCTACTTTTAATTCATGCTTTAATTTTTATGTTCATATGCATTGTCATTGCCCTGTATATTTAGTTAGTTGTCACTAGCATTTTTTTCCTTTTCCTAACGTCATTAGTATTTGTTTTACCTTTTCTAACATCACTGTCTGTCTTTTCTCCCTTCTAACTCCTGTTTTTTTCAAGTTACGAGCATTTTC
Source organism: Vaccinium macrocarpon (assembly GCA_022606695.1). Classification (NCBI taxonomy): domain Eukaryota; kingdom Viridiplantae; phylum Streptophyta; class Magnoliopsida; order Ericales; family Ericaceae; genus Vaccinium; species Vaccinium macrocarpon. The sequence continues at coordinate 14,211,790 of CM040173.1, read as the reverse complement.
TTTATTCTGATATGTTTTTCATGTGATTTATTAATTCTAATTAATTCATACTATTATTAATTTTTTCTTTTATAAATATTGTTGGCCTATTAAGAAGCAACGAGTGAATAAGATAAGTGTAGCGGAAATGAGAATGTTGAGGTGAATGTGTGGTAAGACTAGACGTGATAGGATTAAAAATGAAACAATTCGCGAGATGGTGGGTGTAGCACCTATAGAGGAGAAGTTAAGGGAAAATAGGTTAAGGTGGTTTGGGCATGTCTATCGTAGGCCAACGGATGCAGTAGTTAAGAGAGTGGATATGATAGCTTTGGGTAGAAACGCACAAGGGAGGGGAAGACCCAAATTGACTTTAGGTGCGGTAGTACACAAAGATCTAAGTATACTGGGTTTAAGCGATGAAGTAACATTTGACAGAGCTCAATGGAGAAAAATGATTCATGTAGCCAACCCCAATTGATTGGGACATAAGGCTTGGTTTGGTTTGGTTTCTTTTATAAATATTGTTGGGTTTGCACACGCTTTTTCACTAAATTATTTTTACTAAATTAAGAATGTGTGATTATTTATTTCCATTCGCTGTTCTTGGTGATTTGTGGACTTCTTACTTGCTTCTTCTTTCTTCCCAAATATAATATAGAATGTCATTACGTATTTAGTTCAATTGATGCTTTTAGACAGATTGATTGAAGGTGGAATACCTATTTTTTTGAAGAATTGATTAGTGTTATTGTGTTCTGCAGAAATTAGAATGGGTGTGACTAGATGCCAGGCACACGGATCACATGTGCAAATCGAACTTTAATTTTTTTACATTGTGTGTGCTAGGTATTATTTTTTCTTATTTATATTTTCCCCCCAGATCGTGTGTGCTCAATGCGTTTTTTTTTTATAATCAATGTTCGACTTGCACACACGTTGCGTGTGCCCCGACCTCTTGTAACAAAAAAAGTCAAAAGACCCAAAAAGTTGAAAGTTAGAAAAGTTGAAGAGTGAGAGAGAGAGAGAGAGAGAGAGAGAGAGAAGAGAGAGAGAGAGAGATGATTTTTTTTAAGCAGTTATTGAAGTCAGATATGGGAGTATTACATTAAGGAAAGCTCCAATCTAAGCAAAATAATTTACCTCACGTCTTGAACCACTATGAAAACAAAAAAAGGGGACTTGTTGCTAGGTTACTTTCGACCAAAGCACAGTAAAAAATTGCAACAATAAGAACCACCAAAGCAAACACGAATGGAAAATCACAAAAGCAAATTATACAAGGTTGTTAATAACATTGTTAGCAAGAACAAGTTGTAATTAACCTCTAAGAAGCCATTAAAAAAAAATCAAAACAAAGAACACACCATTTTATTCTACTCCTAGGCTTTTTAGCCTTTTTTTTTCCATATATATATATATACGGAAATCTTCTTATCCAAACCTCCCAGAAATAAGAAAAAAATGATTTTTTTTGTGTCGCAATTTTTTTTTTTTGGAAAATCCAATCTGTCCAATGTGTTCAGAAGTTGTAAATACAGTTTTTGTGAAAAATGCTTGGATCAAGCCCTTCCTGGTATTTTTTTTGAAGATTTTTCGCGGGTATCCTTGAAAACACCTTCTGAACACATTGGATGGATCAGATCGTCAAAAAAAAATTGGATAAAACGTCTGCAAATCAAAAGTCCGGATAAAAAGCAGATCCTATATATATAGAGTCCCCTTCCTATCCAAACCACTATGAGTCCGGACCTCCACTTTCGGGCCAAATTTTGAACGGTCCGAACCGTTAGATGTGTTTAGAAGGTGTTTTTTAGGGCTCACGTGAGGATTTGGCAAAAACAAATACCCGGAAGGGCTTGATCCAAGTAGTTTTTCATAAAAACGCATTTAGTTTTTATGAAAAACTGCTTGGATCAAGCCCTTCCGGGTATTTTTTTTGCCAAATCCTTTTAAGGGCCCTAAAAAACACCTTCTAAACACATCTAACGGTTTGGATCGTCGAAATTTGGCCCGGAAAGTGGAGGTCCATACCGTAACACGGTCCAGGATCCTTGATAGGAAGTTTTTTTTTTTTTTTTCTCTCTCTCTCTCTCTCTCTCTATGGTAAGCCCCACATGTTGTATATATCCAGGCTTATCTCACTTATTGTGATCACACACACGTGCATTTTATGCCTTTATAAGATTGATTTTGCGCGAGTTGTGTTTTTGATAAGTTTTAGAAAATCGGAGCTAAAAGGCGTGTCCAAAGCTCCAAATAATCCCCGGTTGTACCCGGAGGTATCCAAGACCTCGCAATTCCATGGAGGACAATCGCCGAAGCTTGAAAGTCGATTCAAGGAGCTTTGGAAGGTTCAAGGTTCAGCCCGGAACAAAAGAATATGAAATCTAGAGTTATGAGGCTCAAGGAAATCCGACCAACCAATAGAAAAAGGCTCATATCTCTCATTTTAAAAAGGCCATGAAGATTAGGTCAATTGGGTTTGAAAGTAGACTCATAGAGCTTTCCAACGGTTCAAGAATCGCCTCGAAGTTCGACGGCCGGGCGCGTGCTCACAAATTGGGGCAAAAATCTGTCTGAACAGACGCTGATGGATCGATCCATCACTTTCCATGGATCGATCCAAGCTTCAAAATTTCCCAACAGAAGCCCTTGGATCGATCCAAGGTGTTAATGGATCGATCCAAACACCTTCTGGATATCATTTTGAGCAACTTTTTGACTTTCCTTTTTATGGATATTTTTCCATTAATAGTATGTTTTGGATATTTTGAGAGAGAAAGAGGTTTTGTGTATAAGTATCATTCTCCCCTCTCTTCTCTCCTACCTCCTCCATTAGTTTTTAGTTTTACTTTAAGTCATTCTCCCCCATTGTTGTCTTCAAGCTTTTAGTGTAATTTTCTTCAAGAACCTTGGTAAACTTTTATTGTATTGTATTTTCTTCTTCATTAATAGTTCTTGTAATTGTTGGCTCTACATATAAATCTAGTTTATTTGCATTTCTATCGGTTAAATCTTGTTCTTGTTTTTCCATCTTCTTCCGTAAGAAACACTAGTTTAAATTTGTTGTTTGTTAATTCCTCAAGTCTTAAAAGTGTAGGGAAGCTTAGGTTCAATATCAATATCAAGTTTAATCATGAATTTTATTTCCTTCAAATTTCGAATTAGGATTAGCTTGAGCATAATTAGTGAGTAGTTAATTGGGCTTGGTCATGGGGTGATTAACACTCCATGACTTAGGATTAATTGGTTTCTCTCATTAAAAGGCAAACACCTCTTATGTTTCCAAAGTGTTAGGATTAATTTTATGTATCAAAATTCGGGTTTGTTAATCTCTTTGATCACACGTAGCCAAGGACTTGACCACTTGGCACGTGTGATGCTTTGGACGATGTCAATCCAAATGTTTGTATAAATGGCACAAGAATTCTACACTTTATCGAATACCATTTCTAGTTCAAAGAGTTAGGATCGATTTTATGTACCAAAGTCTAGGTTTGTTAATTTTTTTGATCTCTCGTAGTTAATGGTTGATTCTCCTTTTTCACGTGTGATGCTTGTAGCGATGTCAACCTAGATGTTTGCCAAATGGTTACAAGAATTCTAATCTCAACAATAGAGGAACGGATTAGCCTAAGTTATGGTTGTTAAAATCCCCTAGACTACGCCTTAGTTTAATTTGACGTTTTTAATCTTCCGAGTCGTTCACGAAGTTAAGAGAATTTCACCACCAAACTCCAAACGCCAAGTTTGCCGCTTTAAGGCTAAAACTTTCACTTGCAAGACAACTCTCACACCAGGTGCGTTCGGTCCCTGTGGATTCGACTCGGTTATTATGCTATCTCCGACCTAGCCCTACGCTTGGGGCAACACTTTCTACGACACAATCCAAGGTCGCAAGCACTATCTATATATATATATATATATATATATATATATATATATATATATATTTAAGTTCACAAACTAACTTTTAAATATTCAATATTAATAGTGTTGGGCTATTGTTTGGTTCTTTTACTTCTTTGCAATGGAAAATGATTGTGTGCAAGTGTGCCAGAGAGAGTTTCAATCTCCTCCCTCAGATTAACTTTGGAAAAACCAAATCTAATCAGACGATTGTGTTTTATTGGTTCAATTACCTCAATTAAGAGGATTTTTCTTAATAAGTGAAGAAATGCAAACCAATAAACTTAGGAAATCAAAGAACAATAAAGAAACAAGATACTTCGATTGATGAATCAAAGATAAACTTACTTCGAAATCGTCTCCAACTTCAAATACAGAATAACAGAACTTCGAACAGGTGATTGTTACAAGAACAACCGAGATAAAGGTGATTGTTACAAGAACAATCGAGATGAATCCTAATCTACTTCGAACTGAGTTCGAAATCCTAAACTACTTTGCCGATGAACAAACCAAACATCAGTTTTTGATAGCTGTTTGTTGAAGATTTGTCCGGGACTTTCTACTTTTCAATTTCTTCTATGTATAGATGATGCTTGCAGTTGGACTTCCCGCCCAATGAATTTGAATTTTGGCTTGCGTCGAACTCTAATTCCCACTCTTCGAATTGGTAGTTATTCTTCCTCCATGTTTGAATTTGAATTCTTTCTTCCTCAAGAAGCTTTAAATCTGCATGTTTGTTTAAACAAACTCAAATGATAATATGTTAAGGAAATAACCTCCTTCTATAAGTACTCCACATGTTCTAACTGCTAATTTGTCTTGTTTCACAAGTTTCCACGTGGAGTTTATATGTTAATAAGTTAACATCATGGCTTCGAAGCCAATTTTAATTTTAGCAATAGCTTATAACTGCCAATAACTGCTTTTCCAATTTAAGAAATAATACAACACTGTATTTACTCAACTTTGTCTTATTAATCCAGTGTATCTTCATTGACAAGTAATTGTCAACGTTTGACACTTTTAATTATGTGTCAATTAATTATTGGATTGGTTAATTTTATATGTAAACAGCTATACAAATGAAGGTTATGTAGTTTTTTAATAAAAAATTATTTATAATTATTTAAATCTGGAATGGTATCCGGTATTACAGTGGTATCAGTATCACCTTGTTTGGATGGGTTCTTAGGAACCTGTTCTTGAGAACCATTTTCGGAACTGGTTTTCAAAATTCATACATATGTGGGTCCTCCCAACTTCCAACTTTTAAGTCCAAATAAAAATAAATAAAAAAGAAGGAAATTCAAAGTAGATCTGTCCCCAAATTGAAACAGAACAAAGGAGGGAGAGGGACGACACCCATCACCACCGCTTCCCCTGCTCCCCCTCTTCCCGCGACCACCACTTCCTTCGGGGAGACTCACGTCCTCCAAATAACACCATCGGCCGGCCGAAGCTTGGAACCGCTAAGGGGAGGAGTTCAACCCGATGGTCATTCATTCAAGCGACATAGGTCTCTCTCTCTCTCTCTCTCTCTCTCTCTCTCTCTCTCTCTCAATTTGAAGCCGGTTTCCCTAGGACCCATAAAACAGCTTCAAACAGATTTTAGATGTTAGAAGAGCAAAACACCCAGTGTTTTCTTGGTTTTGAAGCTCTTTTTGTCTTAATCGATTGGATTTTGTGCTCTAATTGAAAACTGAGCATCTTCTCAACAAAACTGGTAAAGACTCTCACACTTATCCCTGTTTTGAAATTGTGAATCAGTTGGTATGGGAATTTTGACTGGTTGGGCGGTGCCTGCACATTGTTTGATGAAATGCCCAACAAATTTAGATTACTTAAAACTACTGAGGTTCTGCTAAGATTTAGCTTAGAATCAATTTTGAAATCTTCTTTTTAGCACATTATGAACAATATATACAGATTTGGATTGTTTTGATGTTTTCTTGTTTTCAACAATATATAAAGATTATGAGTTCATGTACAAACTATTAGTAATTCTCAGTTATGTGCTATAATAATAATTGCTTCTTTGTGTGGTAGTAGTGATTAATTGGAATGCGAATTGATTCTTGATATTAGACAACAAAGAGTCTACATCTTTGAAAATTATTTCTTTTGAACGATTTCCTTCAACTTGTGCATTAGAAAATAATGAAAAACCTAAATATTAGTGACACAGATTGCTTTATGATGAAAATGAAAAGGAAAATGCTGATATTGACACGACTAGATTATGGAAACACCTATTCAATATATCCTTATAGGTTGATAAGATTGCTTCAGCATTTTGCTTATATATTTGCAGCCGTGATTTGACCTGTAAACAACAATAGACATATTCTAGAAGCCAAAAGGAGTCGGAGGATAGATTTGTAAACAAAAATAGATTTTAAATTCAAATTTATCGTTCTGGATTCAAGAGAATATATCTCTGCTGGTCACCAGGGGGATGTACATTATGTAATGGAAAGCCATATGGGTTGCACAGAATGTTTCCCAAACTAAATTTAAGAAGTGACAAATATGAAGACCATTATTTTACATTTGTAGCAAAGCCCCCCTATTAAGTATAATCTTTTTTTTTATTATTGAAGAGCAGCTAAGAGGCAACTAATATTCACGTATATTCAACATTGCACAAGTTTCATAAACAAAATCTTGACTTAGCAGGGAAGTTCAAGAAGGGGAAGGGGAAGGGTAAACAACCAACCTATGAAGACCATGCATTAATGCATTTGATGACACTCTTTCCCACTTGACTTATATCACCTCTTTATCCCCTTCAGGACTTGGTTTTGAATCTTTTTCTTATGTACTTCTGTGCATGCTGTGACCACTTGTGTACATGGCCTGATGGCCTAACCATCTCAGATGACATCTTTATCTTGTCTTAAACTAGTTACAGTTGTCCTTGCATAAAGCATTCATTTCAAGTCCTCAAGCTGTTCAACTCTTGAAAACTATGACTACTCACAGCAAGAATTCAGAGCAAAAGGGGTGATTTTAAAGGGTTGGACTTTATCTAAAGTTCTGCAGATATTTACTACTTCTGCTCTGTAGATTATTCAGTGAGAAGAATTCTTCAAACCTTTTTATTCCAAGTTGTTAGTAAGGTATTTTTTTTCTTCAGAATGTTGATCCGCAGGCTGTTTTCCTCATTAGTCAGTTTCCAATATAGTTCGGAGAGGAGAGCAAGGTTCTGGCAGTAGTTTTTTTTTACACCAAGACCCCATTATCCTTATTTTGGCAAACTTGGTGCCAGCTAACGCGGTGCATTTCCTTCTTTCCACGGTGTCACCCAACAATTGTTTTTTAATTAGTACGATCAAGTTTCTTAGAGGGAAAGTTTCATAACCTGTTATTGTTTATGATAGATTTAATCAACTAGAAAGATTTTATCCATTCTGCTGGTAGGCTGGCTATAGAAATATAACCTGTTATCTCATTTATGATATCTCCTCTACTGAATTGTTTACCAAAATCAAAGTAAACTAAGCCGAACAACTAACGTCCCAATCAATTGGGGTTGGCTCTATTGGAGCGTAACCATTAGGTCCATTATATAGAAATAGAACCTCATGCCTGCACATCGTCTGAGATTCACTCTCTTTAAAAGCATTGATATCCGCTAATGCCAACTTGTCAGAAGCCTAGCCGCTTACTTTCTCTGCCTCTTCCTTCGCCTTACAAAAATATATCCTTGTCAAAATTGAGTTTCAACTTTCTGTTAACTTGGTTTCGTAATTCAGTTCATAGAGGTATATGATCCTATTATATTTGCCTTACCTCAACTTGTATAATTTATGTAATCTCTTTCTCTCTCTTTCTCTCTCTCTCTACGCACGCGCGAATGTGTAACTTTGCCTCATACGTTTTTTTTTCTGGACTTCCACAGTTCCTCACTGGTGGTAAAATGGCAACTCCATCAACCAGGAATACGAGACATGGTACAGGTAGTAGTGATGATGAGGACATAGTTCTAATAGCCACTGCATTGTTGTTGGATTCTAGTTCTTCTGAAGAAGATGATCAGCCAATACCGAGAGGTCCGAGACGTCCACAACGTAATTTTGAGGTAGATGGCGAAGCTTACACAAATTTCTTGTTGAATGGAAATCCCCATACGATGACTGATTTACTGCGTGTAGATAGTTTTACATTTGTATCGTTGGTGGGTCTCATAGTGGAAAGAGGTCGCATAGATTGGAATCGTAAGCGTCTATCAGTGGAAGTGTCACTAGCAATGTTCTTATATATTTGCGGTCTCAACCACCGAATGAGAACAACCGCCGACCGTTTCCAATGTTCGACAGAAACTGTTCATCGTCACTTCAAGTATATGGTACGTGCACTTTGCAATGTTGCCCCCCTGATAATTCACCCACCTGATATGAACGAAGTCCCCGCCAAAATTGTCAACGACAGAAGATTCAACCCGTGGTTTGAGGTTAGAATTATCCAATTGATGGATGGAAATATTTTGATAATCTAACTGGGTTTTTGTAACGACCAAAAAGTTTATCTTCTAACCAAATTCATACGTCTATTTTTACGCGCAGTTCAATCTCGTCTAATGCCGCATTTAATTGGGAGAAATTGCTCCTCAATTTAACCTTTTCCTAAATATTTGCCTGAAATTATTAACCAATTTTTTTTCCGTAGAACTGTGTTGGGGCAATCGATGGGACACACGTAGATGCTTGGGTGGCAAAAACTTCGTGAGAGGCTGTACGGGGGGTAGGAAAAGCAAAAAACACGGAATGTGATGGCAGTTTGTTCGTTCGATGGTAAGTTTACTTTTGTGTACCCAGGATGGGAGGGCAGCGCCCATGACTCACGTGTTCTCGCAGCTGCAGTTGCAGATGAGGTCAACAACTTCCCACAACCCCCTGCACGTAAGTGAAAATAAAAACATACCTTCACTATTGACAAATGTTTTGCATAAATTACCTTCTCATTGACATAGAATTGTCATTTGTTTAGATAAATTCTATCTCGTTGATGCTGGATACCCTAACACCACTGGATTCCTCGCCCCGTATCGTGGACAACGCTATCACAGGGACGATTTCGATGGGCCCAACACTGTTTATGAGTCTGCCATGGATTTGTTCAACCATAGACATGCTATGTTGAGAAATGATATTGAGAAATGCTTCGGTGTTCTAAAGGGTCGGTTTAAAATTCTTAAAGGCATGCCAAATTTTGACGAGATACGGCAGCCGTTAATTGTGACTGCGTGTTGTGTTGTACACAACTGGGTTATAATGCAGCGNTGGTTGGGATGACCAGTTCGAAGAAACGGTGGAGAACGGGGGAAACCCTCCTCAATTTCCTACAATCCCTTTAGACATGTCTCGTGGCGCTACAGATGTGATGGGTAATGTCCGGGATGGAATTGCTGCTTCTATGTGGGAAGCCTATGTCAATAGCCATTAGGAATTCGCAAGTGCTTTTACTAGCTACCACTCGGATTGTATTTTTTTTTCCCCTTTTTGGAATTCATTTAGGCGACTAGGTTTAGAAATTGGCACAAACTATGCATGTGGCTGAGATTTAGGAGGGTTAAGTTATATACTGTTGCAAAACTAGATGGATGCTTAAAGTTTTGATGCATGTGGTATTGATACTGACTATTGAGGTTTTGAATTTGTGGATTACTGGCCTTGTTCGTTTTCCTGTTTAGTTTTAGTTTTAGTTTTGATGACATCATCATTTTCCTCATTTCTCTCTCTATCTCTTCACTCATTAAAAAATGCTTTGGCTTTATGCTAATTTTTTTGACTCTCGAACATTTGCTTCAGAAAACATGTCGATAGGTTGCACTTGAATTGCATATATCTACTGCTTTTGATAAATGGAGCTTTTCTGATGGAAAGAAGATAAGATGTGGTGGTTATTAACTTAGGAAAATGGGTGATACAGTTAATTGTTCTGCTTATCAATGTTAAGTGATGGATTAAGAAATATTGGGATTGCAATTTTTTTGTAATAGATTCTTTGTACGTAGCTAACAAACACATGACATGATGAGAGGGAGGGGATGAGAACGTCTTTTGCTTGAAAGGTAGCCCATTAGTGGAAGAACAAAATATTCAGAATCTGGTATTGTGAGAGCATGGCTAACTGTCCTTGTGCAAGCCCTTTTTGGGGTCTAACTTAGTACTTAATTTCCAGAAATCCTGATTCTGGTCTTTTCCTCTTCCATCTTATAACCTTGTATAATGAGGCTGCTTGGGCTAACAACGAGTGGATTATAATAACAAAACTTCTGTTGCAGTAGTAACACCAGCAGGTTTTTTTTCCGGCTATGTCAAGCTATTTGGAAACCTGTTTGGTAATTCATTTCATAAAGTGCCTCTCTTAGAGGCAAAATATCAGAGGATCAGAAAATGAATGCTAAAATATCGTCTTCTCCATCTTTAATTACCTGAACAAATATGATTACGAGAATATCACATATTGATATCGGTAGGGCTTATTATGCAAATTTCCACTTCTGTTTGTGTTTATTTGAGGAACTGTTCATGTATTTTATATTGTACAGGAAAATGGACATTCTTCCATGTATACTTGGATATTGAGTACTGGATGGTGGGAAAGCCGTCCTCCTGTTAACCCAGATGCCGTCATTGTAATTGGCTTCTTATAACACAAATTCCCCTGCAATTTGTAGATTTTCTTCCCTTGATAATTCATGAAATGCATTTATAGAACTATAACTTGCTTATAATGCATTTTCTTCCCTTGATAATTCATGTATTAACCTGGAATTAGGTGGAGTGCGAAGAAGGCCCCCTTCTGGAGGGGCCCGAACCATCAGTGAGATGGATGGCTAAATGGCTATCCAACTTGTTATAAGCAAGGAGGAACAAGGCAGCCGATGGCCCGTAAACGGCGATATTCATATTGAGAGAGGAGGATCGAGAACAAAAAAGTGTGCAAACTTGTTAGTTACTGTTTACGAAAAATTAATTTTGTAGATTAATTTTCAGCTTTTTGTGATAAACAGAACCAGTGTGTTTATTGTATCTTAATTCTCTCTACCTATTTTCCATGTTCCCGATATTCGTTTCCTCAAAGCTTTTGCTGGGTAATTCTATCAATGCACGATTATAACCAACAAAAAAACTTCAATATCTATACAATTTAGTGAGAACAAACAAAGCGACATGACAACAAGAACTTATTGGCCCCGACAACTTAGTTATCAAGAACAAAAGCAAGCACTTATAGCCTTTTTGTTTCATTCCTGTATGCCATGAAGCAAGCTATAACTTGAAATTGAGAAAGAAAGCTAAAAGGACTACACATCAGTCACTAAGGCCTCTGCCGAACCTACAAGATATAACTTCCTTAACACCACTACCAGATATCGAATACGTTGAAACTAATAAACAAAATCATTAAGGCCAATGCTGAACCTGCTTTGTAAACAGTTTCTCAACTGACAAAAGATGGTGCTCATTCTACTAAGGGTCTATGCCTCTGCCTAACTGTCCTAGGCTTCCATTTACAAAAGATAAAAGCAATTTTTGTGCTCGGTGGCTGCCAATTATACCAAATAGATAGCGCTTGTTTAATTTCATATACTAAATTCCCTGAAACAAGTAATACCGTAATAACTAACAAACAATGCTTCGCGCTTCTGAAGCTATTTTCATCATCAGAAGATAAGTAGCCACAGAACATCTACACTCTAGAAAAACCGGAAAGCATGAGATTATACAATTTCGGAACTATCATCATGACATATACTATAACAGTAACAAACAAGTGACAGATGCAAAGCATAGGCAAACTAATTGGTGCACTTAAACTATGGTTTTCAACTCTGAAACACAGTTACAGCAGTTAAAGAAGCCGATCCAAAACATTACAGCAGCCGCATAAGTTGTTTCTTACTTAAAACCTGCGATTTGAGCTCCTAATAGTGCATTTTGAGCTCTTAAAAACACATTTCCAGCAACTAACAATTACAACTCCTACAAGTTACACATAAAAGTAGTTGAGTACCAAATATTACATGCCAATATCAAGTTTTGCAAAAAGGAAAACATAGCATCGAATCGGAGAAAAGTCACCCCAAATTCATTAGCCAAGCCATCCTGGCAGTCGGGTGGATACACAACCATATTTGCCTCACATCAGCACTCACCCTAAACATCTCTGATGCTTTAAGATATATGGTCGGCGGGATATAGTCAATGAACGAATTTAGGAGGTCCATGGCAGCTGGTATGCTGTAACGGTCCTCATTGGACTGTTGAACTTGGCCTCCCTCACCTTGAAGCTGTTTGGTACGCAAGTCGAGGTAATTGCCCAATATTTGGAACAGCTCATTCTTCTTCGTTTTTTCAGCAGCCTTACTGTCACACTCCTGTGACTTTCTCTTGCGGGACCCAGAGGATGCACCAACTTGGCCTTGTGATAAGGACATGCGCATATCATCTTCGTCATCCGACTCGGGCGCCCCTCGACTGGACGCCCTATTAAGTTCTCCGGTGGCCACAGAGTTATTGTAAAGTTCACGTAGGAGCTCAAAATGGGGAAGGCCTTTCTCTCTGAACTTGGCAACGTCAGGGTTTCTCTATAGTTAGAAAAGGAGTGAAAATTTAATTTTAGTCGATCAAGTGATTGGACTCAGCTACTCAGTGTCTAACTACAATCAAGCTGTACGGAACACAAGTAGAAAGAACTACATAATGCCACAAATACGTCACACTGACACATACCTCAATAATATCTTCCCAAACTTCATCTGGCGCGGTGACGGTGCCCAATTCTTCGTCCCACCCGAATCCTGTTCTTTTTATCAAATCAGTGAATTTGTTGAACAACTGCTTCATCCGTTTATTTTTCCCCTTCAACCTTCTTTTGTTGTACCTCGTAGTGCCCGTCCGCTTAGCAACATCATCTACAATTCTATTCCAATTTGATTCTTGGAACGGGACCTTTTTCACGGAATTTGGACCCAACCTTCTCTTTTGCTCCTCCAACATTGCAAGTATGAATTCCCGGGTGTGGTTTTCAGGCCACTTCTTTAAATCATCATAGTCCTCCTCCATTGGACTCGAAATCGATGGGGTGCAAGAATTTTAAGACGAGGTTGGAGATGATGCGAGCTTCCTCTTTTGTTTTGGTGCAACTCGCACAGGTGTCGAAGGGGTGAAGTGCTGACCTGTACCCACAACAATAAGTAACAACTTTTAGTCAATTCCAACCAAGAGTCCAGTTAAAGTTAATGTTATCCTATCCAATAAGAAACTAACAAGCTATGCCTTTTCATAGTACAAGATAACCACAAACTATGGTTTTTGGGTAATAGCCTTGGTCTAATACCTAGCAAAATTACTATTTGGTGCCATCTTTAGATATTTCATGCACAATCGAGTAAACAGAACATATTTAAGATGCCTAAGATACCATAAATTTTACGTCTTTTTATAGAATTTTTGTTGCTTCTTTTGAGGTTTTTCAGTTTCAAATCAGACTCATTCCGTCTCCGAGCTACTTTTATGATAACTCCCAAAGAGAGGAACAGGAAAACTGATAACATAGGAGGGGGAAAATTTACTGAAGGCAATGAACAAAACAAAATTTCCAGTTGTTTTGGTTTTCTTCTGTCGTGGGATTTGTTTCTAGAAACTTGGTTCATTCATTTTACTTATTGCCTTACTGTGAATAAAAAAGGTACAGAAATTTTACTTGAAAAACTCGGAACACAAAAAGATTCAGATATAAAAACTGAAAGGTCAGATGGATTTCCCTTGGGTGCTGACTTCTTGTTCATTTTTTTTCTGGAGTAGGCCCAAGGAAAAAGGAATTCAATGGGTCAGCAACATTGCACAATGAGTCTCTAAGGGTATGATTTCTTTCTTCATTTTCTTTAGTTTGAACAAGGCTGTGCCTGTGCTAGTGAACAAAGTGAACAAACTATGAGCAATGAGGTAACTGGTAAATCATGAATATTTGCCCCCTTGTTGGTATGCAAGCTTGACCCGGTTTGATGAAAGGTAAACTGCAGTATACTGTAATTGGTCATGAATTAACATTTTGGAGCAACAAAGTGGAAACAAGTGCAGAACAAGTGTGAAGCAGTCACCTTCAATGTGGCTACATTTGCTGGTAGTCTTGAAAGTGAAAATTTACTGTGATCTGGAGTTGTGACAAGAGATGTGAAGCCATGGTTATTGGAGAAGCAGTTTTAGAAACCATAATTTCACTGTCAAGGAGTTCTTCTCCAACCTCATCTTTGTTGCTAGAACTATATTGTCACTCCAGGATTCGTAACAAACAATTTTTCTTTAGTATTACCAATGAGAAAAGGTACTTGAAAGCGAATAACAATCCCATTGTTTCTCCTTGTTGTGGTGATGACATTGAAGTTTAATACTCCTATATTGGCAAGAGCTAATGGCATAAAGGTGTACTGAAAGCCTGGCAGGAACTAGAGGCTTTGAGGTTTGGCCTTGGATGTAGTTTGATTTTACACATTACTGAAAAAGTTTAGGACTTAAGAAATAAGGGGAGTGATCTTTCCCATTTATCTCTCTTCCTGGCCGGGTGAACTAGGTTTGGGGTTCGATCATGCAAATAGTATAAGCTGTTAATATTTCGTGACAAGGTCATGAATTGGTCTTTGGTAGATGACTATAGTGGCAGATTTGTTTGGGTATGAACATATTTGAACCATTGATTACCGAACACATACGGTCCAGATCAGATTAGCATTAAGCACGCATGTTATCCTTTCCCGGACAACACACACCCCGTTGCCGGCTAAAATAATTGGTGTGCTGAGTGATTTTAAATTGAGAGTCAGGGACATGTGGATGTGGGTTATTAGCTGGATGCCATGTATTTTTGGCCCCACGGGCCCCTATCAAAATTGGCAGCAATACAAATGGTGTCCAAGAGAGGCAAATTTACTTGTCTAGCTTCCCCACATGGAGAGTTTTGACAAATACCACAAACCATCAGGGCTTGATCAGAATTGCTATAGACAAGGAAGCTAATACTGAATTATACACAGAATGTGAGTATTTTTTTTTATAAAAAAAAAGTGTTTGCAAAACACTACTTTATGTCCTTACATTACTCACATCTTTGTAAGTTTCGGTGTAAACTTCTTTATGCATAACATTTCTGGGACTCGATTTATAGGATTACGTGACAAGAACTTATTATATGTACAAATCATATATGCGAAACGCTTAAAACACTAAATAACATCAAGCAATGTAACAAACGATAGACAAAATTACACAAATTCACATACATATATAGCCAGAATTGTTTGGTATACATATATCTCACATAGTAAATGTGGAGCTCATACACATTGGACAGTTTTAATCGCATTTGTATCAAGATCTGTACTCATTGGTCTTTATCATTCATTTCTTAATTACATCAAAGGAATTAACTACAATTCTCTTCTTATTTTTTGCCAATCAAAAGGGCCTTGAATCAATTACCCATTTGTTTTTCCCCCATTGGGACCAGAACGCCCATTTCATTACTAGTATTACTCTTAAACTAAAAATAAAAATAAAATGAGGAAGGTAGAATCCAAAAATCATATACTATTTAGGAATAGCTTTATGGATTTTGATTGTACTGCTGCTCAAAACAATCTTTCGGAAAATTTGATTTGTACAAATCATCCCTGGCCCTTGCTATGAAGATGACCTTATATGGATGTCATTCCTTTCATCATCTCAATCATTACAAATGCATGTGCCTAGCATGTGGAGAAACTTTAAAACACTTTCTTTTCTTTTCTTTTTTTTTTTTTTTTCAGATTACGGATGTTCACGCGGTTCATACAAGACCTTAATCCAATTTGTACTGCGCAAAAGGTAAAGTAGGTTCCGGGGGCATAATCTCCAAAGGCCACATAGCGTGAGGGAATCGAACCTAAGGCGCTTGATAAAACAAACCCCAAGTTCCGAGACACAGTCAATTTGCCACCCCGGGGCTAAGAAACTTTAATACTTTCTGTAAGCTCCTTTTATGAACAGGGAAAAAGAGAGAGGTTATCAATAGCTTTTACTTATACAGTTATACTACAATACTCTGTCGATCTGGTTGTAAGTTGTAACCTTTGAATCTCAACAGAGACGTCCGCTTTCGGGATTTGGGGCCTGTAGCGAGGTAACTCACTATGGGATTGTAGTGAGGTCAATTCAGCCGTCCATTTAGACATCGACGGCTCAGATTTAATTGAAAGTCCAAATAATTCGACGCGTTCATTGTTTGGATTAAAATTTGAGCGTTTATTGCGGAGATGGAGGTCCAGATGGCCTCACTACAACCATGTAGTGAGGCCCTCATTGCAAGGATCCCGGACCCTGGGTTCGAGTATATAGAGAGAGACAATGAACCCCTTTTAGTTATTAATCCACTAATAATCCTTTAACCCCTCACAGATGATAAAATGTTGACAAAAAAATAATCCAGTTTTTACTCCATTTTTCCCCTCAAACTCTTGTCAAGACAAACCAAACCAGAAAATGAAAAATGTTCGTTAAAAACACAAACTTTGGAGGGAAATTTTGCAATGTTATAGGGTGAGAGGTTGTATGTTTTGGGGAGGGTTGCGAAGGATGCTCTGACCTAATAGCTTTTTTGGGTGGGAATGTTCAAAACATGTGGTTTATGCTTGGTATGGTGAAAAGACGATATCTTGAGATAAGAACTTCTACACTTGTCCTTTTTTGACCTAATCTCTAAGGCAATTGCAGAGTCTCCAAGTATTACATCCAGTTGATGCTTAACAAATTGATGCTCAACAAATTGTTAATATCCCCCTCTGAAAACCTTAGCCCTAAAAAACAAATTCAAAGCCGGGCAAACAAACTACTGCACAATAAAATGGCATTTTCAGAACACACACCTTGTACGTTTGTCAACAGAAAAAAACAACCCGTTGTAGAACCAATTTGAATAGACATCCACACAGGGTTGGAAAACGAGATTGCAATTTCATAGTCAAAGTTCCATGACAAGCAGCAACGATTTTGATTTACGATGTATCTGAAGAAGTGCATAAGGCTACGAATTATTCATGCCAACAGTTCGAGAAATCTTACCTCTACATATGCGGCTCTTCGTGGATCGGAGAACCCATTTCCCACACCTTACACCAGTGTTCTCAGTTGCCACTGTCGTGTGTTTTCGCGCCTTGATTTTTCGTTCGGGCCATGTGTGCATCTTCTTCCGGGGCTGTATGGACGTAGATTATGAAGACTCCATCGCCATAGAGTAATGGTAGTAGGTGAGATTTGACGGAATGTGCAGGCTTCTAGCTAGCTTGGCGTGGCAATCGATTTTGAGAGAGTGAAGGACAATGAGCCGGTGGGTAGGGGAGATGGAGTTATGGAGGGGAGAGAGAGAGAGAGAGAGAGAGAGAGAGAGAGAGAGAGAGAGAGAGAGAGATGGAGATGGAGTTATGGAGGAGAGAGACAGAGAGATGGAGATCGATGAAGAGAGAGATACGGTGGGTAGGAAGAGTAAAGAGTATAACGTATATATGTACGGTGGGTTAAAAAAAAAAGCCAGAAAACTGGTTGGGGAAACCAAACAGGGGTTGGGTCTCAAGACCAGGTCTGAGAAACCCAACCAAACAAGGTGTATATGTTGTACCGTAAAACCGCCATTATATCCCGTCTGGTATTCAGAACTTTGATTGAATATTAGTAGCAAAAACAAAAAGCAATGGGAGACAATTCAGAGACATGAGTGAGGTTTCTGCAATTATTGAAAACGTCAGGGAGATCATCGAAATTTACCCTATTATAAAATGCATGTGGATTAGGCAATAGTCATTCGTTCCAAAATCCCGATCTCTCTCCAGGGCTAGGTTTCAGTTAAAGGCAAAGAGGTGAGAGAATGGCTCCCAGACGTAGGACGCGTCTAGTGAAGTTAGATGGCAGCAGCGTGTTCCGAACGGCACGCAAACAGAAATTGAGGGAGTATTTTTGAAGAAAAAAAAAGGGAAGTTGTCGTTTGAGGACGAGTTTAATGATGAAGATGACTATCACCGCCCAATGACCCGAGCTGAGATTGAGAGCTACAATAAACAGATCGAGGAGACCGGGGTATGTTGTATAGAATTCCATTCGCCTACTTTTCAATTACTAATAAATAATTGCTTTGAATATCTGTCTAATTAATCAATTTTAAACCCCCTTATCGTATGGTGTTGAGCATTCCACTGGTTTGTAATGCTTTGACAATGGATTTGGCTAGCCCATCGGAGGGGCTCTTAACACATTTAGTCCTTGTAACTTTCCTATTCAGGTCATGATCATCTCCTCTGCATGGAATGGTATAAGGATAGTTCAGCCCACTGTCCGATGGGCTCACTTAGTTTGGTTCTCTCATTATGTCCCTCGATGGGCCCTTATTCAATGGATGGCCTTCCATGGGCGGTTGTCTACGAAGGATAGGCTATTCAATTGGGGAGTAGTCCAGTCTACTGAATGTATGCTTTATGTAAATGGTGTGGAGACTCATAATCATCTCTTTTTTGAGTGTTCATTCTCTAATTGGCTTTGGAAACAGTTTTTGAGGAAGTAGGGTTCTTCTGGATACGCTGTTTGGTTGGGAAGTGAAGTGGATTGGGCCATTCCCAAAGGCAAGGGTAAGTCCCTCAAATCTATGGTTCTTCGTTGGCTTTTGCTGCAGCTATCTGTCTTCTTCGGGGTGAGAAGAATAACCGTATTTTTAAGGGAACTAGAAAGGATGTGCAAGCTTTGTGGAGGGACATGAAAGTTGAAATTTGTCTAGCCATGTCATCTTGGAGAAATTTTCCCAATTTGGTGGATAATCAATGGATTGTTGCAGAGTGGGGTTTGCCTAGTGTTTGCTTACAGTGTACTGATTGATTGTTGTATGTCTTTGTTTTCTTTCTTCTCAGGAGCAGTAGTTTGCTTCTTGTTCTAGGGCTGAGCCTTGTTGTTTCTTGTGTTTTGGTATAATAAAATGACATTTACCAAAACAAAAAAAAACTTTCCTATTCGGGATTTGCAGGGGTTTGATGTCGATGTTCCCCCTGGAGTGTATAATACTGGTGTAATTCACCCTGATCCGGACTTTGACAAGGATCCCTGGAAGTTGGAGAAGCTCAACCGTTGCTCAAGGATGGCCATTGACGTCTACAACAAAGAATATGTAAGTTTGTCTTCTTCTTTTTGGCGTTTTCCCCCTTTCTTCCATCACTGCCTGTTTATTTGTGTCCTCTGTCGACTCTGTATTACTGTTGTTCTACCTCTGTCTCATACCGTATAAGAAAGCAAAGTACGAGTTTATGAGGGTCCTCAAGGTATGCTCTACGATGGCCGCTGGTTATGTGCATTATATTACCTTTGAGGCCAAGGCTGAGGGTGCTGCTCCTACGTGCTTCCAAGCTATTGTTTTTGCTGGAATCACTGAGGATAATATAAAGGTTATCATGTCTCGTCCTAAACCATCATCTTGATTAACCACTGGTACGTGTTTCTGTTTGACTTGTTTTGTTTCTCATTGTTAGTTATCAGACTGGTTAGCATAATTTCACATTAATTTGCGTGGCGAAAGAGTTCTAATGGGAAGTAGTGGAGAATATTGCAACTGTAGCAGATTGTACCAGAAAATGTTTGCGACTGTTGCATCCTTTTTATGTTGGTTTTTCAACCTATCCTTGCATGTATTGACACTCTCTTGTGGTATTTGCAGGTGAAGGAGATATAGTCGTAATAGGATTGAGGAATCCGGGGTTGAAGATATCAGGTCTAGAGTGTTGTGGATTCTGTCTATCTTTACTTCCTCACTTCATGATTCCAAAAAAAATTTCCAAAAAGATTCTTTCCTCATCTCTCATCTCTTATCTCTTCAATCATTAATCATATTTCTCTCTTTACTCATACCCATCTCTCCAATTATTATTCTCATTTCTCTCTATCTCTCTCCAATTATTACACATCTCTTTAACTATTACTTTTTCCTAATCCTAACACTCTCTCAAAATTATTTCTCAAAATTATCAACCAAACAAAGCCAAGGGTAGTGCATGTATGTTGTGATGCACAGGTCGGTGTATCCGTAACATGTTAATTGTCTTTCACTGCTTGTACTGGTAGTTGCTTGAATCGTAAATAGTTCGGTATCTCCGTAAATTGTGCATGTTGATTGTCTTTCACTGCTAGTAGTTGCTTGATTCGTAAACTGCTTCAAGCTGTTAATTGTTTGCAGCCTTGTGTTCGTACTTGGAACAACGTGCCATCGAGTTGGATGTTTTGGTTGAAGTCGAGAGGTGGGAGGTGTGATTACCAATCGGCAGAGCATAAATCCTTTCTAGAACGAAAAAGAGAGAAGAAAATCTGTATTTTAATAGGTGCACACCTGCTTCCCTTGTAGAAAAAAATGAACGGAAGAAAGGGTTACTTCCAAGGCGATTGACTGGCAATTTGCTCACTTCCGATTCCGACCTCCTATTCTTCTTCAAAATGGAAAGACTTTTGAGTTAGTAGTCGACTATACCACTCAGTATACACGACGTTGTCCAAAGTCCAAACAAATTGTCTTCATCTGAAGGTCTTTTTTTCTCCTAAATAAAAAATTTGTCCCAACTCACCTTGAGTCATCTTCGAATTATGCTTTGCTCATTACTGTTTAGAAATCTGGAAACGTAAATGAGCTTGGTGGGGACTAATTGCTTTACCTTTACTTAAAGAATACAGTATCAACAAAGGAAATAAGCTATGATGATCAATCTTATCGTCCATTAATAGAGATCCATTTTAAATTAGCGCAAAATTGCCATAGTTTGTCATGTCAAAATTAGCAGCTCCTCAGAGATTTCCAACCAACACTAACAGCCAAACCCTTTTGGGATTGTCTTTGTCTTGTATATTTTTCTAGGGCTAACGAATATTCTTTCTTCGTTATTTGTTGGTTCTCAATTCTGTGCAAAATAGACAATCTATTATCAAGTCGGTACAAAAACCATCTTCAAGGAGAGTGACTTCCATTGATTATATATATGATATGATCGATAATATGTTTTTCTAAGTCTAACTTATAATTTCCACTAATTCTTTTCTTTTCATGATTATTATTTGTTAACATCCTCCTCCTAATGTTACTATTTTAGATGTTTAAAGTGATGTAGATACCGTCATCTATATGATCAACTAGAGTGGTTTTATACAAAATGTCTAGGCATACATACACGTAATATTCCTGACCGTCCATTCATATTTTGATGTTAAGCTTGCAGTCGTCAAATTACTTCTCTTCTAAAAGATGAAAGAATATTTTTCTAATAAATCTCCCCCTCGTTCTCTCCTCTTTTTGTAGAGAACATATCCACATGTAAATGGTGCCCTTCGTGATGAAATAGGAAACAAAACGTCTCAATATTTTTAAACGAGGCTATGTGTCGTGTAGAGTACATTTTTGTAAGTAAAACAGATCCTTTAGACACGAGCCTCCCCTAGTTCAACAAACAAGTACTGTAGCACAAAAAAAAAGAAAAAAAAGAAAAGAAGAGAAGGACTTGATCCAAACAGTTTTTCATTAAAAACATGTTTAAAAACATTGAACTGTTCAATCGTCAAAATTTGGTTCCAGAAAGTAAAAAATAGGGCTAGGTCGGCATGGAAACTTAAATAAGGGTTCTTTATTGAAAGCTCCTTTTGTGCGTGTGTGTGTGTATACTCATACAATCAACTTCCCATCCAAATCTCTAACTTCCAAACCCCGTCTGAACCTCATAGGTCGAGGCCAAATCTTGACGATCCGAAGTGTTCATTATTTTAAAAACATGTGTTTTAAGGGCCTACGCGAGAATTCTTCAAAAAAAGATACTTGAAAGGGCTTGATCCGAGCAGTTTTTGATAAAAATTGTATATGTTCGGTTTTAATGAAAACTGTTCGAACCAAGCTCTTCCGGGTTTTTTTTCCCAAAAGATTTATAGCGTAAGCCCTTAAAAACACGTTTTAAAAAAATTGAGCGGTTCGGGGAACAAGAAATCTAGAGAACAAGGAGAACCAAGCTCTTGGTGCTTGTCTCAAGCCATAAAGTGCTTTATTTAACTTACAAACATAATGTGGATGAAGTTTATCCTTATAACCCAAAGGTTGTTTCATATAGACCTCTTCTTCAGCAATGCCATGTAAAAATGCATTGGAAACATCAAGTTGTCTAATGTTCCAATCATGATGAACAGCTAGACTGAGTACTATTCTTACGGTGGGTTGCTTTATAACAGGGCTAAATGTCCCAGTCCATACCTTCAGATTGTTGATTGCCATTAGCCACTAACCTGGCTTTGTACCTTGCTACACTTCCATCAGAATGTCTTTTAATTCTATAAATCCACTGACAACCTATAATGTTTGCCCCAATGGGAGGTGGCACCAAAGTCCAAGTATTTTGCTGAACAAGGGCTTTGTATTCTTCTGCCATTGCAGCTTGCCATGCATAATGTTTTATTGCCTCAGAAAAGTGTGCAGGTTCTGTAGTAAGAACAGTGGAGCACATAGTGGGAATTGAAACATTAGTCACAGTATTCAAGCTCACAATAGTTTTAGGTTTAAGAATGCCATGTTTAGATCTTGTAGTCATAGGATGATTGTTTAGAGTAGTAGAAGTAAGAGCAAAAGGTGGTATGGAAGATGAAACAGGAACTTAAGTTGTTATTGGAGGCAAAGGTATGGGATAATCAGAATCATTAGTCAATTCAGATTGGGAAAACACATGGTGATTATCATATGCAGAGGTAGAAGAAGTGGGCAGTGAAACAGGTAAATAAACATAAATTGGTATGGAGATAGGCACAGAGGAAGGAGAGGTATTAGGACTAGTAGTAGTAGGAGAGTATGAAGAACTGGAACTAGAAGTTGAAACCTCAATATCAGTGAATGAGGTCAAAGGAATAGTAAAATTAGGTGTAACAGGAGTAAAGGACTTAGAACTTGAATTTATCACTAGCTGAGGAAAAGGAAAGGAATCTTCAACAAACCTAACATGTCTAGATGTATACACTTTGGTACTTATAGGATCGTAACATCTAAATCCTTTGGTATAGTCACAGTACCCAAGAAAAATGCATGGAGTTGATCTAGGAATAAACTTGTGAGACACTTAAGGCCTAAGCCAAGGATAGCAACAACACCCAAAGGGTTTGAGATTAGAATAATCTGGATTAGCTTGAAACAAAACCACATAAGGAACTTGGAATTTTAATGAAGTATGAGGTAATCTATCGACCAAACACATTGCTGTATTAAGAGCTTCAAGCCAAAAAGACACAGGCAATTTAGCTTGTAATAGTAATGTGACAGTAGTCTCAATAAGATGTCTATGCTTCCTCTCAACTACTCCATTTTGCTCAGGTGTGTAGGGACAAGTGGTTTGATGAATTACTCCAGTAGAAAGAAACAAATGAAGAAGGAAGTGATTAATGAATTCACCACCATTATCACTTTGAACTGTTTGAATGGAGTTGTGAAATTGAGTGTTGACATAGGCTTTGAAGTGAGATATCTTGTCTTTCACCTCTGACTTATAATGCATAGGAAACAACCATGAATATCTAGAGAAATCATCAACTATCAACAGATAATACTTGTATCCTTTATTAGAGTGAATTGGAGATGGACCCCACACATCTACATGAACAAGTTGAAAAGGTGCAGAAAATTCAGAAACAGGAAACTGAAGTTTATGGCTCTTGGCCATTTGACAACAAGCACAATCAAGCAAATGTGGCTTAACCACTGGAAGATTAAATTGTTTTATTAAGGAAACAAACAGATGAGTACTTGGATGTCCAAGTTTTTTATGCCAAAGTTCAGTTGATGAACCTGTAACAAGAGCTGTAGCACTAGAAGACATAGAACAGATAGCTTCAGAGGGAGTCAGAATAGGGTATAACCCCTTGTGGCATGGACCCCAATAAAGGATTCTCTGAGTTGATTTGTCCTGAATAGCAAGACCATTGGAGTAAAAAATAAGCAAACAATGATTATCTGTGGCAAATTGGTGAACAGAAATCAGATTGTGAGTAATTTGAGGAGTATAAAGGATATTAGAGAGATGAAAACTAGTAAGAAGGTGTAGATAGACAACCATTACCACTGTGAGTGACCTGTAAATTTTGTCCATTTCCCACCATTACTCCTTCATTCATTGCAGTTGGTTAAGGATGAGCAATAGTTTGAACATTGTTTGTAATATGACTGGTTGCTCCAGAATCAAAGTACCAGTTGATTACCAGTTCCAGAACCAGCAGTTGATGAGTACTCAGCAAAAGGAGCAGATGAATTCATGCTCATGTCAACTCCAGGTGCACAAAAACCGGATGGCATATAAGACATATTATAGGGCACATTAGAAGGCACGTTATGCTGACCAGTAAAACCAGCAAATGCAGGAGGTGGTGCATTCTGTGTCACCCCAAATTGTGCAGTAGATGAATGCATCATTGGTAGACCTTGTGCCACAGAAACATTTGGCTTCTTTAACCCTTCATTGGACCTTGGAGGTATAGTAAACTGAGGAGGAACACTCGGATAGTGAGAGGGAACATTCTGATAAACAGGAAACTCTTGAGAACCACCAAACTGAGGCTGTGAACCACCAAACCCTTGGGAAAAGAATTGAGACTATGAACCACCAAACTGTGGTTGTGAAGCACAAAAATAATGTGGACCAGTAAACTGTGGTTGTGAAGGATTAAAATAGCCTTTCCATTGCTGAAAATTAGGACCATTTGACCTGTAATAACAATAATTTGTGGAGTGGTTGTTCCTTCCACATATATCACAATGAAACTTTGATTTACCCCCTCTTCCTCTATTATTATTTCTGCCACTGTTGTTTAGAAAATACTGCTGTTGTGTATTTCCAGATCCATCAATACCATATCCACTATGCATTTGCTGTGAATGTTGAACAGGAACCATATCTCTGTGATTCTGATTCTGATTTCCATGAGATGTCACCAGAACTGTGTTACGAATTTCCAACTCAGACGTTGCTTTGCTTAACTGTATCTCCTCACTTTTCATCATAGTCACAAGTTCATCAAATGACATCTTGTATCCTCTAGTCTTTACAGCCCTAACTGCTGTTCTAAGTCCATTAAATGCTTTTGGTAGGCCTTGTAAAGCACAAAAAACTAACTCATCATCATCAATTACACACCCTGCTGCTGTCAACTTTTGTGCTATTTCTTGAATCTTATCAACATACGCCTCTATAGTTGACGTTTTCGAAACACAATACAATGCATCCTTAAGTTCTTGAACATGAGCTTCTGACAGTGTATTATATCTTTTTGCCAAAGAGTCCCAAACCTGATATACATGCCGTAACCCTAGAGCATATGGAAGTGTACTTTGTGATAAAGATGCATTCAAACAGGACT
Organism: Vaccinium macrocarpon; assembly: GCA_022606695.1. Taxonomy (NCBI): domain Eukaryota; kingdom Viridiplantae; phylum Streptophyta; class Magnoliopsida; order Ericales; family Ericaceae; genus Vaccinium; species Vaccinium macrocarpon. The sequence goes on along the minus strand of CM040173.1, from coordinate 14,186,468 downwards.
TGAGTTGAGAATCAATTAATTTCCACAAAGTATACTCAGGATTCACAGAAATTTCACCTTGAGAATTACGAATTTCAGGAGAAGGAGATTTAATTGTACCATCAAGATAACCGTAGAAACCATTAGCTTCCATTACACTTTCAACTTGAATACGCCACAGCATGTAATTTGACCCATCAAGTTTGATATTAACCAGCGAGTGGAAATTTGACACAAGAAAGGCCAACGCTGATGGTAGAGTTGCTGTAGATGTTGTGGTTGACGAATTCCCTGAGTTTGATGCCATTATTCTTCGATCTTGATGCTAACTTTCGATCTTGATGATCACCTTTGAAAGACCTTGCTTGATTCGTATATAATTCCTTAGAATCGACAGACGTAGGTCTTCGATCGCTCTGATACCATAACGAAAATGTGAAACCCTAGTTTATGAGATTCAAGAGAACAACAGAGAGAGAATTCATTTGTGTTTCATTTCAGTTCTGAAATCGATGATTACAAAGAGAGGGACCTTTCCCTTTTTATATGGCTTATCTGCCTCTTAACCACCTGCATTACACACTTCTCTTCTAAAACAGAATTACATTGATTAACCGACTTAAGCTTGTGACGTGTCACTTCTTGACTTCCAACTTAACATCTCAGCAGCTCATTTTTGACAGCTTGGCATTCCCTTGTTCTTAGTGAGTTCTGCTAACAAATATAACCACTCAGCTGTGATAAGTTATGGAAATTTTCCATGAAATTGTGCAACTGTAATCTTTTCTTGTCATGTATAGGTCTGTGCAGATCGTATACAATCAGACCTTGAGGAGTTAATGAAGGCTTTAACTGAACGTTGCAAGAAACATGGGTTCGAGATTATATCCGCGGCAGTTATTGAACTCCCCATTGGTACCTTCTACTCCTGCGTATTTTATTTTGATTGTTTTTTTATGGCTTCTTGGAGGTTAATTACAACTTATTCATGCTTGCAATGTTATAACAGTCTCTGAAGTTGAAGTTTTAATGAGTTGCGTAATTTGCTTTTGTGATTTTCCATTCATGTTTGTTTTGGTGGTTCTTAATTTGCAATTTGTGATTTTGCTTTGTTTCAAAGATAAACGTAGCATCTCTTTATGAATTTCAGCTAGTTGTACATTATGTGAGGACCCCCAGAAAGAAGTTGTTAAGAATAAATAAATAAATAAACGCAAAATCTCTTTATGAATTTCAGCTAGTTGTACATTATGTACGGACCCCCAGAAAGAAGTTGTTCAGAATAAATAAATAAATAAACGCAGAATCTCTTTGTGAATTTCAGCTAGTTGTACATTATGTACTGACCCCCAGAAAGAAGTTGTTAAGAATAAATAAAGTTTCTCCTCCTCTAACAACTTAAGTTTTTAGATGAGTTGGTGGTAAACAATCTAATAGAAGTTTTTGGCCAAAAGAAACCTAGCAACAAGTCCTTGTAAGTTTTTATATTTCCGTAATGGTTCAAGATGTAAGGTAAGTTATTTTGCTTACGTTGGAGCTTTCCCTGAATGTAATATTCCATCCTATCTGACTACAAGAACTGATTAAAAAAATTCAGCTCTCTCTTGTGCATGTCACGCGTACATTGGCACTGAGCAATTCAGATACCCATAAACACTTCTACCCTGATGGAAGCAGGATTCTAATCTCGAAATTTTGGTTGAGTATTTACTGTTTAGAGGCAATGATGGACAGCCCCCAGGCCCAGCCTTGGAATTTTTGTAGCCCTAGACGAGAATGTAAAATAGGGCCCTACGTTTTCATAAAAGAAAAAAATTAACTTCAAATGCTAGATACTTTGTTCTATACTACTCTAAAGAAGTACGAATCTTTTTTTTAGCTAAAGAGTCCACCAGCGTTAAAATAAGTGGATATTTTCCAAATATGATATACTTTAGAATCTATTTTGAGTATTTTAGTCAAGAGATATATAAAATAAAATAATTTAACCAAATCATAAAAAATAACTATAATTAATTTTAATAAAAGAAACCCTGACAATCATTTTCTGGCTTCCAAAATGGCTCGCCGTTAGATCACAACTCTTGTAAGAAATGACAATCATTTTCTGGCTTCCAAAATGGCTCACCGTTGGAAGAGAGAATTTTGGTCTAAATATCCAATACTATGGCCTTGAGTATCCAAATGGCTCCTTGTTTGAGAAGAGTATCTCCAATCTATCCTCTATTTCTTCAAATATAGAGGAAAAACGATTCCAACTCATCTTCTATTTCAACTTTATCCCTTGATTTCATCCTTGTAGCATATAGGGATTGATAGAGATACGGAGTGTTTCATCAACCCTCCCAAATAAAGGATCGGACTCATCCACCCTCTATATTTGGAGAACACCCCTTGTATAACGAGATGGGTTTTTCTTTTTAGAGAGTTGATGAGACGTTCTATGTCTCTATTCATCTGAGGTGAAATCGAGGATTAAAAAATGGATTAACTTACAGAAAAAAATAGAGAGATATGGTGGATTGATTGGAGATGCTGTCAGACTCTTTCTATATAGTCTGCTTAGCTCTTCGCTCAAAAGCTAATTAAAAGCTTGACTTGACGTCCCTCAACACCAAGATGAGTTCGTGAAAAGTTATTCAGTACTTGTGGGAAATAAATCTTCTTATGTGACCCTACTTATTTTGTTTGATCATCAAAAGGGTTGGTACATATCCTAGAACGAATGTGATCGACCAGGGACGGTACTAAGGGGTGAAGGGGGGCCCGCCCCTTGCAACGGCAAGTATCTCACGTATATCATCATGTGTTATACTAGTTTTTCAAGGTTAATTAAGAAAAATTCAATGAGACTGGTCCCTATAAGTTCCTTGAGTGAAAGAAAATTCCTAAAATTTTATTTGTGTGAGGTAAAAACTCCTAAAATTTCAAGTTATCAATCATTTTTTAGGTTGCTTTTATAAAATTTAACGGTGGCTACGCACATGCACACAATATCGTCTCTTATTCGGTGCCGACAAATTCTTTCAAAATATATATTTTTTATGAATATGAAAATACACGTGATTCGACCCCTGCTTGACTCCTGCTTGACTCCAATCCTGCATCCGCCACTGAATGTGACCAAAATATTTGTTTGATTGAATAACTGATAAACTAAGGCTCCGTTTGTTTAGGGCGGAAAACGTTTCTTGGAAAAACTTTTTCAGTGGAAAACATTTTCCGGTGTTTGGTACGATGGAAAAGTAAAGTCAATGAAAAACATTTTCCAAAGTCAATGAAAAATGGACCACTTGGGCTAGAAAATGATTTCCGAACTTTAAGCCTGGAAAACATTTTCCATGAGCTCTCAGTCCAACCATCCTCGACCCCGGCATTTCACTTACTCCAATTGTCTCTCTCTATCTCTCTCTCTGTCTCCCCAATACCATCGTCACCTGCAGCGGTGGCTCCCCTTGCCATCTCCTTCCGTCAGCAACTACTCCTTTGAAGCTGCCGCCGCAGCCGTGTGCCACCGTCATCCAAGCTGACGTCTTCATCTCTATCTATTGACATGGGTGGCGAATCAAACTGCTACTGATTCACTTTTCTATCTTCTCTCACTGATCAATCTATTGAAATCAAAGAATTTGGTTTAACAATTTTACAGCAGATCATAGTCTTCAAATCCAGATGCTAATATATATGTCTGATTTACAGCAGATCGTAGTCAATCCAAATTTACAACAGATCATAGTTTATCAAAATCGGAGTCGGTGGAGGAGGAGCCTCCTCTTCCTCCTCCTCCTCCTCCTCCTCTCTCTCTCTCTCTCTCTCTCTCTCTCTCTCTCTCTCTATATATATATATATATATATATATATATATATATATATATATATATATAGGGTAAACTTCTTATCCGGACTTTTTATTTCCGGACCTCATGATCCAAACATTTTTTTGACAATCTAATCTGTCCAATGTGTTCAAAAAGTATTTTCAAGGGTTCACGCAGGAAATCTTCAAAAGAAAAAATTACCGGGAAGGGCTTGATCCAAGTGGTTTTCGCAAAAAATATATATTTACATTTCGCAGGTCTAATACAGGTAAAAATAGTCCAGGCGGGTGGCGACCCGGGTTTGTTACAATTCGCGGGTCGAAAGACCTCTCCAGAATTCTATTTTTTATTGTACGTGGAGTTTGCAGTTTCGTTACTGCACAAGAGCAAAATACAAGTGTTGTGGTTGTAATGGACTTCTTATATACAGTATCTGGCCAAATGAAGAGACTAATTAAGGGTATCTATCAATGACAAAATTTGCAACCGCTGCAACTCCTTTTGATTCATGAATGAAACGAATTTGTTTAGTGCTATAAATATTTACTTGTTGTTGTGCTCGTGGTAGATTATATACTGGATAAAATTGGAAGATCATTTGGTGATCCATATATTGTAAAGTCACTGCTTCCTGCATACTATGAAGTCACTTTTTCTTGAGAATACAAACATCCATAGTCAGTTTGGAAAATGGAAGAAATGCCAAATCCCCATTAAAAACTTGAAATGCTACTGTTCTCAATTTGGAGATGCAATGAGGTACCAACCCAACCTGGAGAAACAGAATGATCCAGAATCCAATTAAAAACTTTGCCTTGAATATGAATCAATAAGCTACTATACATCCAACCAAAACCCTGATTTCATTAACATTTGAAAAAAAAAAACCCTAATTTTTCAAAACACGAATCGTAACCCTTGTTTGACCAAAGAGGGACCTGCTGGTCGAAACACAGAACCCTGAGAGAGAGAGAGAGAGAGAGAGAGAGAGAGAGAGAGAGAGATGTGCTTGTGCTGGTGGTTGTAAGGACTAAATTTCGGATTCCTTTGTTTTGGCAATTCTGTTTGACAAAACACACATTTACATCGAGTTGTAATTTTATTATTTAAAGTGTCTGTTTAGGTGTGGAAGGAAATCAATATGTAATTCTTTTTTATTGCGGTCATTATTTTGATGTAATTCAAGAAACTTGCTCAAGCAACGTACGAGCTACACATCAAGCAAATGGGTTGTCTTTAGTAACTTGCTCGAGCAACTCCGAAACTACTCAAACACATTTTGAAGCTTATAAATATAACGTTGGCTAGGGTTTTGATGATGCAACTTGGCCAACACTCATATTTTCCACCTCCAAACATCTGTGGCGGCTAGGGTTTGTGAATCTTGAAGAACTTCAAAGATTGATTGATTCTCTAAACCAGCACAAATAATCTTCGAGAGGATTTTACATCAACGTCATCGTTCTTTAGGTTAAGCCCTTTCGTAGAGTTCGAAAGGCAAAGGATTGGAAGGCTTGTGCGATTCAAGGCATTGCGATCAAGATCACTGGGTGCGGTGTACATGTGATTCGGCAGGTGATACTTAAAACGTTGTGAGGATTTACTTCGTTTGGATAGGTACATCTGCAACTGTACAAAAGTTATAGTGATTTGATTCCTTCCTATGGTTTTTACCCATTCAGGGGTTTTCCACGTATATCGTGAGTTCATCTGTTTGATTGTTTGTGTGATTTTGTGCTGGGTAACTTATTGATTCACATTCATACTATTAGGGTTGTTTATTTAACAGATTATTAAGGAACCCTGATTTTCCAATTGGTATTAGAGCAAGCTGCTCCTTCCGTTGGGATTTATTTTCTTAGAGCAGATCCATTATGAGTATGAACATGAATCACATGTCTAGAAATTTGCCTACACTTGATTTTGAAAATCTTGATTATTGGAAATCTAGAATAAAGGCTATAATGAGATCAGCCGGTGAAGAAATTTGGGATTCATGTGTTGTGGGGCACACTTGGCCCATGAAAACTATAGAGGACAAACAGGTTAAAAAACTTCAATCTGAGTTATTTGTCGCTGAAAAAGCATTACTTCAGGCTAACAATCGTGCACTTGATATTTTATTTTCTTCTATTGATATTAATGAGCACAGGAAAATAGCTAACTGTGAAATAGTGAAAGAGGCACGGGACATTCTGGTTACTTGTCATGAGGGGACAGACGTGGTTAAGCAGTTTAAGCTACAAAGGCTTACTATGGAGTTTGAGACCATCAGAATGCAAGAGGAGGAGACATTCAATCAATTTTACTCCAAGCTCATCGCCATCGTCAATAGCTGTTAGAACTTGGGTGAGCCAATTCCTTCCTTTCGTATTATTAAGAAAATTTTACGTTCCTTACCTCCTAAATTTAAAACTCAAGTAACTATGCTGGAAGGTAAGAGAAAATTAAAAGAAAAATTTGTTCAAGAAATAGTTGGGATTCTCCGAACTTATGAGGCTGATCTATTGCAATCTGAACCTATTCAGCCTAAAGTAAAACATTCTGAGATTTCTATTGCTTTTAAAAGTACTCAGAAAAATAATAAAGGTTCAGCTAGTAATAGTGATATCGATTTTGAGGAGATGAAAGTTTTTTTCAAACAATTTAAAAATATTATGAAAAAGAAAAATGATAAAGTAAAAGGAGAATTTTCTAAAAAGATTAAAAAGGAGAGAAAAGGACCAGCTAAGGGACCACAGTGTTTTGAGTGTCATGGTTTTGGTCATTATGCCCTAGATTGTGCTAAAACAAAGAAAAAGAAGGTTTTTGTTGCTCAAACGTGGGATGATAGCGATTCTGATGAATCGAATGAAGAACAGGATGTCAACGAAAATAATGATAGAAATTTTTTGGCTCTCGGAGTTTCCTTAAATCCTCAGGGTCTTTCTAAATCAAGTGGTTTTGAGACAAATAATAGTGAGGCAGAAAGCTGTGATGACATGGATGAGATCAAAGAGGAGTACAATAAACTTCAAGTTTTTAGTAGAAAATTGATGAAGGTGAATGATAAGCTTTCTGATAAGGTCAAGAGTTTAGAAGCTAGTTTGAATGAACGCACTCAAGAGAGGGATGAGAAAAATAAAGAAATTGAGCTCCTTCTTGAGGAAAATAAGGCCTTAACTAGTCGAAGTTTAAGGAGAAATTAGAGGATGAAACAAAGATGGGGACCCAAGTATTGGATCATATTCTTTCCATCCAACAGCATCCTAGTGATTGTTCAGGGCTTGGTTATCATGTGACATCTTCAACTCCGTCAATTGGGAAAGAAGGGACTAATCATAAAGATAAGAAGAAGAATGCTAATGACATACAAAACTAGCTCAATTCTCCCACGCCAAAGAAGCAAACGACAACAGTGGTAAACGGACATCCCAAATGCAATGAGGTAAAAACTAAAGTTATTAATAATGTTAAGTCTCAAGTGTTAACTCCTATCGTTAAATTTGTACCTACTTGTCATTTTTGTGGTATGATTAGCCATATTAGACCGCACTGTAGGAAGATGCATGAGTCATACACTTCACATCCACATGTAGCTCGTCCTTATGGTCATAATATTTTTTTGCCCACATGTCATTATTGTGGAATTAGAGGTCATATTCGTCCTTACTGTTTTTCTCTCCATGCCTATCATAGAACTCTTCCCCATTACCATAACATGAATAATCATAAAAAGTATTTTCAAAGGCATGGACAAAGAACCCATTCGCATGCTAATTATACTACAAGAAATCCAACACCCATAACTACTAAAAAGACTAGTGTTTAAAAGGGAAAACCTATACAGATTTGGGTTCATAAAAGTGAGTTGGTCTCTACGGTTGATGATGATCTTGACTCTCTAGATGACTTCAGTTCATTTGGAGAGGTTGGCCTTGCCTTTTGAGGTTAGACAGTGGTTCCATAATCTAGGTTTTTATTTGATCTTGCATATCATAATACCTAGATTTATAGAGTTTTAGAGTTTGTTTCATAGTTGACTTCTTTTTATTTTCTTTGAGTTATTATATCACAAAAAATTCAAAAATTTTATGTCTATTTATTAGTTGTTATGTGGATTGAACTAATAGTCTTCAGTGCGTTGTTGAATATCATCGGCTTTTATGAACATGTTCTTCTGTAATTTTTTTATTGCACTTCTTTATGGTATTCTCCCTGCAAGGACATTTGAATGCCAATACCCATGAGTATCTGACATTCTGTACACTTGTTCATGGCTATTATGGATGGTTGACAGTTAAGGGTCTTGTTTCATTAACTTGGTCTGTATCTTGAGATTTCTTTTTGAGATTGACCCGTGGTTAGAATTCCAAATGTGATTTTGAAATCCATCCACCACCAATTGTTTTTTGCCTCCATCTCCTCCTCTGGAATTGTGAGAATGAATGACTGAGGAAATGGCTACCTATAGAACAAAAATCCTAGTAGTGTGAAAGCCGCCGATGATAGTGCAAAATACAATGAAAAAAAAGTTCCATCAGTGAGGTTATATAAAAAAAAAGAGAATTTATAGAAAATGTGGTATTAGTATTGGACCACTTGCTTAGTAACTGGTTGCATTCGGCTCTATCCAGTCCAGACAGTCGCGTCAAACGACGAGTGGGGTAAAAGAGAATACTTTGTAAAAAAAATAAAAAATAGAGGTTGAGGGAGAGCTCCGCAATTACTTATCAACAAAAAATCATTGAGGACCTAGCTTGGTTTGACTTCTTGAGGGGGAGTCATCTTGATACTCCTATTGTTCATGAGAATATGGGTCCTAAATTGAGCTAACCTGATATCTAGGCCATGGATGCGCACACACACACTTTCCTCACATGTCAGTGATCATGGCGTGTTGTATTTCTTCTGCCTTGCATGGTCTTATATCATCAAGTTGTGTATTAAAGTATAAACGTCTTGTTCATATCTCATCTTATGATATAATACTTGCGCTAAAACATTCTCATGCTTGTATCTTCAAAAAAAAAATCTTTTAGTATTTAGTTTCATTATGTGTGATTGAGTTTCGCATGTTTTTCATTCTTTATTTCACTTTTGAATTTAGCCGTCATATTATCTATGCTAATTTCCGCACTCTATTTTATTTATTTTTTATTTGGCTGCTTCTCTTAGTCTTAAATTGTTCATATTTATTGCTTTATTATTTATCCTATTTGCCCTTTGTCATTCCATGTCAAAAAGGGGGAGAATGATGAAGGGGGAGTAGGTTGATTGTTATTCGAATATGTTTGGATGTTGAGTTTTGTTTGTAGGCTCTCTACAACTCGTTCATATAGGATAGATTGCCTTTGTTGTGTGTTTTGTCAGGGAAGTTCCAAAGGGAGAGATTGTAAGGAATAACTTTCGGATTCCTTTGTTTTGGCAATTCCGTTTGATAAAACACACATTTACATCGAGTTATAATTTTACTATTTAGAGTGTCTGTTTAGGTGTGAAAAGAAATCAATATGTAATTCTTTTTATTGCGGTCATTATTTTGATGTAATTCAAGAAACTTGCTCAAGCAACGTACGAGCTACACATCAAGCAAATGGGCTGCCTTTAGTAACTTGCTTGAGCAACTCCGAACCTACTCAAGCACATTTTGAAGCTTATAAATATAACGTTGGCTAGGGTTTTGATCATGCAACTTGGCCAACACTCATATTTTCCACCTCCAAACATCTGTGGCGGCTAGGGTTTGTGAATCTCGAAGAACTTCAAAGATTGATTGATTCTCTAAGCCAACAAATAATCTTCGAGAGGATTTTACATCAACATCATCGTTATTTAAGTTAATCCCTTTCGTAGAGTTCGAAAGGCAAAAGATTGGAAGGCTTGTGCGATTCAAGGCGTTGGCGATCAAGATCACTGGGTGCGGTGTACGTATGACTCGACAGGTGATACTTAGAATGCTGTGAGGATTTACTTTGTTTGGATAGGTATATCTGTAACTGCATAACAATTATATTGATTTGATTCCTTCCCGTGGTTTTTACCCATTCAGGGGTATTCCACGTATATCGTGCGTTCATCTGTTTGATTGTTTGTGTAATTTGTGCTGGGTAACTTATTGATTCACATTCATACTATTAGGGTTGTTTATTTAATAGATTATTAATGAACCCTATTTTTTCAGTGGTGTATCGGTGGTGGTGGTACGAGAATTTGTGTTCGATTTCACCACAAGTCAGAATAGTGGACAGAGATGGAGTCCTCGTCTTGGGCTTGATTTGAACTTCGATTTCACGTTAAAAATTATTTTTGGAAAATCCGAACCATCCAATGTGTTCAAAAGGTGTTGTCAAGGGTCCACGAGGAAAATCTTTTTAAAAAAATACCGGGAAGGGCTTGATCCAAGCAGTTTTTTTGCAAAAACTATAAATATACAGTTTTTGCGGAAAATTGCTGGGATAAAGCCCTTCTCGGTATTTTTTTTTTAGATTTTCCACGTGGACCCTTGAAAACACCGTTTGAACACATTGGACCGTTCGGATCGTCAAAAAATGCTTAGATCATAGAGGTCCGGATGTCCGGAGTCTGGATAGGAAGTGGAACCCATATATATATTCCAACTATTCAATCCAAGATCCCGGATTGGAGGTTTTTTGATGTTTTGATACTTTTCCGAGGCGTTCAATGTGTTCAAAAGGTGTTTTCAATGGTTTGCGCGAGAAATCTTCAAAAAATAAAATACCGGGATGGGCTTGATCCAAACAATTTTTTGCAAAAACTGTATATTTACAATTTTGCCAAATATTGCTTGGATCAAGCCCTTCTTGACATTTTTTTTTGAAGATTTCTCGCGTGAACCTAGAAAACACCTTTTGAACACATTGAACTGTTCGGATTTTCAAAAAAAAATCGGGAAGGTGGAGTCCCGGATTCGGGAGTCTCGGATGAGATCCAGACTCTCTCTCTCTCTCTCTCTCTCTCTCTCTATATATATATATATATATATATATATATATATATATGAGGATGATCTAATGAGGACACCCTCATTAAAATTTTATGATGACTTCATGGATCGAGTTCGAATCTCGACGATTTGAACCGTTCAATATGTTTAAAACATGTTTTAAGGGTTACCGCAGGGAATCGCAAAAAAAAATACCGGGAAGGGCTGCATTTGAGCATTTTTCGATAAATTGTATATTTACGGTTATTATGGAAAACTGCTCGGATCAAGTCGTTTCGGGGATTTTTTTTTGCAATTCCTCACATTGAAGCATTTTTTGATAAATTGTATATTTACTGTTATTATGGAAAACTGCTCGGATCAAGTTGTTTCGTGGATTTTTTTTTTTGCAATTCCTCACATTGAGCGGATCAGATCGTCTAAATTTGGTCTGGAAAATCAAAAAAGGGGTGGTCCTCACAAAGAAGATCCATGAGGGAGTCCTTAAGAGATCATGATTGTGTGTGTGTGTGTGTGTGTGTGTGTGTGTGTATTTTTCTAGTTCACACCTCCCGGAAATAAGAAAAACATGATTTTTTTGTGTTGCAAATTATTTTTGGAAAATCCGATCCGTCCAATGTGTTCAGAAAGTGTTTTCAAGGGTCCACGTGCGAAATCTACAAAAAAAATACCGGGAAGGGGCTTGATCCAAGCGGTTTTAAGAAAATATGTATTGCGAAAATTGCTTGGATCAAGCCCTTCCTTGTATTTATTTTGGTTGATTTCTCGCGAGGACCCTTAAAAACACCTTTTAAACACATTGGACGGTTTGAATTTTGCAAAGACGTATCGGGAACGTGGAGGTCCAGAAGTCTGGAGTCCGGACTAGAAGCAGAGTCTATATATATATATATATATATATATATATATATATATATATATATATATATATATATATATATATATATATAGAAGGCGGTTCAAGTCCAGAATTTGGACCTCAATGATCTGAACATTTTTTTGACAATCCGAGCTGTCCAATGTGTTCAGAAAGTGTTTTCAGGGATCCACACGAGAATACGCAAAAAAAAAAAAAAAATACCGGGAAGGGCTTGATCCAAGCAGTTTTTCGCAAAACTGTATACATTGAAAAACTGCTTGGATCAAGCCCCTCCCGGTATTTTTTTTTTTTGAAGATTTTTCGCGGGGACCATGGAAAATACCTTTTGAACACATTGGATGGATTGGATTTTTCCAAAACAATTTGCAACACAAAAAATACCCATTTTATTCCAATCAGGGATCCCTGACTAGAACCGTGGGGTATATATGTCTATAAGAAGTTTTCTATGAGGGTTCTTTGAAGCTTAAACACACATGTTAAAAGAGATGAAGAGGCTTCTTTGAAGCTTAAACACATGTGCATGGATGATCAAGAGCAAAATCATGTCTCAATAAGCAATCTGACTTGAGTGTTTAACTGTACTACTTGAGTACTTACGTACCCAACTTGAATGCTCAGTTCTTTTCAACCTTATTATGTTTTTCTAATGTTTAATCAGTTTGATCTTGTTCCTAGCTACTTATACTAGTTATTTACATCTATGGTGATCTATTGAAGTTCTGATCAACTCATGTTTTAGGCTAAAATGCATTTTGTGGCTTGTTTATCTTTCAAATAAAGATTTTGGAGTTCTTTGATCCTCTTGAAAGGAGTTTTTGGATCTGAAAGGATGATAAAAAGGAAGAAAAAGAAGTATTTTTGGAAGAGGAAACAAGAACAAAAGCAAAAAGGGTGATGACATGAAAACTTGAGACTGAAACTTGAGTACTCAAATACCTGATTTGAGCACTCATGTAGTTACTTGAGTACTCAAGTTCCTTACTTGAGTGCTCAAGTCCAGACCGTGAATAGATCCCTTTGATGTAAATAACTTTCTTTTAACTATGCCTATCCATCATGAGTTCCATTCTGTTTATAATCATTTTATCATATTTTAGTTTATTTTTGAAGAAGATCATTGCATGAATTTGTTCATCGATTACGCATTTCACGTGGCATTTTATGTTTATTTTAGGACAAACAATTTCATGCTTTGCACATTCCATGCATCCTATGCCATCTATTATATCATGTACCATAAACTTATCATTTTGTATGTGTGACACCCGTTCCTAAAATGCATGTGCATTTCATGTGATAGTGCATTTCATGTACATTTTCCATGTCATATGCAATTTGGTGTGTGACGTGTCGTGTTATTAATAGTACATGTATAGTTTGAATATATGCATTAAATACCTTATTTGCTTGTGTTCCAAGTATGTGTGTAGTTGTGGCCAAAAAAAAAAAAAGACTTAGAAGTTAAGGAGAAGGGTGAACGTGGCTATGGGGGAGGAATATTTTAATTAGCCTTATTAATTGCTTGTGGAATAATTGGTAGGGGGGCACCTCACCCACCCCCTTAGGTGATAAGGATTAGAAGACTTTCAGAATTTTCATTTCTCTGCCTCATTTACGTAGAGAGAGAGAGAGAGAGAGAGAGAGAGAGAGAGAGAGAGAGAGAGAGAGAGAGAGAGGTGAGAAGCTTGGGAAAATTTCTGAGAAAGGTATGAATTTTATACTATATTATTTCAACTCCAAAAATTATGATATTTTAACCGTAGTTGTGTTTATGTGTTATATAGATCGTGTAAAATTTTCAGAAGTTTTTGTGAAGTGTGAAATTTATTAATAATGTTTTACTGGGCTGCTGTTTGTGGGAATCTGTTGCTGGCAGCTCTGCCATGCTTCACGAAAACGGGCATAATTTGGTCTAGAAAAATCTAATTTTCATTCTACTTGTTTTTTTAGAAACTAAACACATAGGGATTTCATAATATATAAGCCACATAGCCCAATTGTTTCTGAGATATAGCAGGTTTTGGTTTAAATTTGAAGAAAATTCTATTTTTGTAATTTTACAGCAAGTGACTGGTCTGTTTGACGTTGGTTTAAAAATAGCTATCGAGCTCAGAAAATTCTGAATTTTTGATATGATGTTCCCATATGTGTCTAGTATTTATGGTAAAAATTTTGTGAGAAAAGGATGTGTAGATTAATTCTGTAAGTTCGAGACCATAAGGGCTGTTATGTGATTCTATGCATATTCATGCATTTCATTTGCATTTAAGCATGGTGGTTGAACGAGAGACTTATAGATGTCTTATAAATTATATTGTTAGGTGAAGATAGCGTGAGGAGGATCACGGTAACGTCTTCAGACCGTAGAGGATAGAGATTTTAGCGAAGTTGGTCTTTTGTTAGGTGAGAATGTATAGCTTCTATAATAAATATAAATGTTGTGTTTTTCAAAATTGTCTTGGGATTATTACTGTTCTTGTAAGCTCCTTTGATGTTTTTCGAGTATGCGATGACTATATTCTACTTGGATGGATCAAATGATTTTGATGATGGATCAAATAATTTTTGATGGATGAAAATAGAATTTTTATGCCTCTTGTGCCAATGTTCTTGTTTGCAAGCTTGGTTGCTGCTTGCATTTGTGGCAAGCTTGGTTGCTGGTAAAGAATGGCCCTTGTCACCGCCACTATATGTGAGCCTGTGAATGGGGTAACGGTATCGTCTTAACTCTTGGTCGTGAGGTAGACGACTCGTTGGCACACATGGTAAAATTTATGCGTTGATGTTATGAGGAATGGGTGAGAATATGATTATTGAAAAATCCTCTTTGGTTATGTTATGGAAAAATGAGTTTTGTGAATAGAGAAGGTTGGTTGAAAATTTTATGAAGTGGATGATTTTTAAACTTCAATACATTTAAGGAGCTTGAACATTTCTTTTTATTATGTTGCTAACGTACATTCTCCTGTGACCTTTTTTGTTGCAGATACCTGGATGAACTAGTTGTTGGTCCAACTACAGTGCCAGTCAGGGGTTTATAGTGGTTGTTCTTGAACTTTTGTTAGACTATGGATGCTATGTACATATTAGTTTGCGAGGATTGTGTGGTTGTGTTGTGGTCCAATATTTTGGACTTGTATAAATGTCGGGGAAGTCGTGAATACTTAGACTGTGATTGACTTTGGTGTTGATGTAATTATTTATGTTGCGTGCTTTAGCTGCGGGTTACAGTCTATTTTTATTTTATTTTGTCTCTTGTAGTTGCGGGGGGATCCCGAGATGTGTACAAGTCTTGTCAGGTGGTCCTACCACTTTGGGTAGGTTAGATCCTGTCGGAGTGGGGTGTGACAGTATGCATCGCATAGGCATTCACCTCTTCACGTGCATTTTCATTTGTGATATTATTTATTTGTTACCCATTCCTGGTTCCTCTTTTTACGTCAATAAAGTTGGATAAATAATATTTTCTAAATTCCACAAATGCTAAGTAGAGACGGACTCTCGAGTCGGGCGAGAGGGGTACCATAAAACCTTTCCCCTCTCGTAACCAAACTCCCGAACCTAAGATATTATGGTGAAGATGGACTGGTTTTAAACTTTATCCAAAACAAGGCACGAGTCATTCGAGTTCGGTTCCTCGTGAACATTCCGCTAAAACTTGGGTGGTGACTCCGAATCAAATTCCTCGGAGCGGTGTCCACAAGCTGGCGACTCTGCTGGGGACTCTAGTTAATGTATATTTTGATTTAATTACACTTGTGTAATTTTTTTTAAAATATGCATTAATTAAGAGGGTTTGACTTGAAAGGTATTTTGTGGATTTTTAAAATGTTTGTTGTCTAACTTTTGCATTGCACGTGCATGGTTACTAACCTCGCTGGCGTGTTTTGGCAATCCTGCCCAGCTTGCCGGTGATGAGGAATCCCAAAATGTCCAACAACCCTTGACCGTGATGAGTCACACCTATCGCTATCACCATCGCCTCACAGTATCCTTGGCGTTGGGAGTCAATTCTGACTCTTAGTCCGGGTACCCTTTTGAGACCAAGACTAGCCTTTTGCATATAGTTAACCTTAGAACCTTCCATGTTAGGCAACGAACCCATGCATTAGGACTACGTGCTCTATCCTGCTTACGTGTTACTTTTTTTCTTATCCCATCATACTGCATGCATACATTTGCATTGGTACATATCTCTTTTGTATATATTGTACTGTCAATTTAGCATAGGTTAGGTACCCTCACAGCTAGTAGAAGGTTGTTCCAGCCTGATGATGAGTCGTGCATCCCAAATGCACGTTGTTATTGCAAGTTAGTCTTTAGGATGACTGGATGTGGGAAAATTTAGACTTTCAGATTTTTGACAATAATCTAACTGAATTTAGGGATGATAGGCCTATCATCAGGGACAATTGCTCCTAAATTCCAAGCGTAGATTTTAATAAGGATTTGTGAAGTCACATTTTCCCAAATCCGTTTGTTTAATGCAAAAGACTTAATATTAAAAGAAAACTTGAGGATTGAGGCAATCTTCCAAAGCTGTCTAACTTAGTCTAGGAGACTTTAAATCCATGGAGTTTGCAATACCTTCGGTTTTTGTCGTGCCCAAACGGCTACCCATGTTTCGAACTAGCCTTAGGGTCATTAGTATCTAGATTGCAACACCCATATCACACTGTCTCAGATGGTTAAGAAAAGCGATTGGCTCTGGTTCCGACGAAGCTTGGAATTTAACCTGCCATGTAATGACTTATCCGGGGTGTTGGAAAATCTTCTGTGCAATGGCCTTAAGTGAGATTCGAATCTTGTAGACTAACCCTATGATTAACCATAAGATATATGTCAGTCTAGGAGACTATAAATTAATGGAGTTTGAGATATCTCTAATGTTCGTCGTGCTCGAACAGCTCTCTGTGTTTCGGGCTAGCCTTAAGTGCATCTGTATTCGTATTTCAACAACCTTATTGCTCTATCTCGGACGATCTAAAAGGAGATTGACTCTGATTCCACGACACTTGAAATTTAACTTGCTTGTCACGACTTACCCGTAGTTGTTGTTTCGAACATCTGTGCAATGTCTTAAGTGAGACCAAGACCGGTAGTCTAGATCTTAGGACGACCTTTTAGAAAGTAGTTGGGAAATGGGAGTTAGTGGTGGCGCGGCGTTGCTAGGGGATATCCGGTGATGGTGGATCAGTGGTTTGAGATGAGTGGTAAAGAGAGGGAGGCGTTGGTGGTGGCATGACATCGGTGGTCATGGCTCCAGTGTTCTTTTTTTTTTTTTTTTTTGGTGTGAAGAGCTACATATATTTTAGAAAGTGTTTGCAAAAGGGAAAAAAATA
Organism: Vaccinium macrocarpon; assembly: GCA_022606695.1. NCBI lineage: Eukaryota > Viridiplantae > Streptophyta > Magnoliopsida > Ericales > Ericaceae > Vaccinium > Vaccinium macrocarpon. The sequence continues at coordinate 14,169,500 of CM040173.1, read as the reverse complement.
GGAAACCACAGACGGCTGATATTTTCTTTGCCGTTTTTTGTTTTTTTTCCTTGTTTCATACCAGGGCTCCGTATATTATTTTCAAAAGGAAGAGGATTGGGTCCCAAGTTGCCTCAACGGTCAATGCTCTTACTAGCAATTTTGCATTTTGTGGGACAAATACAGATGCAAAAAAAAGTTGTCAACCAACAAAATTAAAGAAGAGTGAGAATAAAATTAAGGACTAACATGGATATATAGCTGGCGTAAACGCTTGGCTATTATAAGTCATATAAATACACCTATAGTCCTTGTAATTTTCCTTTCATGTCAATTCAGTCTTCATTATTTAATTTCATTGATTATGCCTTGTACTCTTCACATTGTAACGTCCCATGTAGACCACTAGCCCAGTAATTTGATTTGATTCACAAGCCACACCATATGACCCAAAATGTTTAAGCCCAATGTACTAGTAGTCTCTTGCATAGTTTGTTATATGCCAAAGATTACTCATGTAATGTAAACAATCAATATGAGACTAAACACCATCTACCCTCAAACTTGGGATATTACAGTCATTTCCCCCTTAGGGATGCAACGTCCTTGTTGCATAGATCCAACAATCTCCCCTGGCGTCCGTGGTGGCAGAGCGCATCCTACCAATCACTTGGACTAGGGCGAGACTCTAATACCATTTGTAACGCCTCATGTAGACCACTAGCTCAGCACCTTGATTTGATCTATTAGTCACACCACATGATCCAAAATGTTTAAGCTCAAGGTACTAGTAATTACTTACGTAGTTTGTTATATGCCCAGAATTACTCATGTAAACAATTAATGTGGGACTAAACACCATCTACTCACAAACCAAAGGTATTACACACATTTTCTCTAGTTAAAATTTGTCCAATTAATGAGGTCACAACTCTCTTTTGCCTCTTTTAGCTTCTCTTCAGAGCCAGGTTGTGAAGCCCCAAGTCCTATTCCCCACTAAGATATCCATCTCCACACGTCCCTGTTAAGTTGAAGTAATACAATCTAAACCATCCTTTATCTACCCCTACGACATCTCACACCCTCTCTCTGATCTATTGATGCAAATAATTAATTTTTTCCTTTTTTTTTTTTTTTTTGTAAATCTTTGATTTTCTTTTGTTTCATCTCTCGTCATAAAGGCTTTTTCCTCCTCCCGTGAAAGTTTTATTCTCTTTTTTAGGAATTTTCTTTGCCTTTTAGACATACTCCATTGACATCTACATGTGTGGTGTTCAATCTGTATGAATTCAAAAAATTATATTATTACAAGGAATAAATAGATATTCTATCAAGTACATTCTAAACCAAAACACTTTACTTACATGTACAAATGAAGTCCTATGTACTCGCGTCTCTTGCAATCCAAATCAACTAAAATCAACATGAACCACAAATTAATACAAAGCACAACTTATAGGGACCAATTTTGTTAATTTCTTAAAAGGCATAGCATGTTATTAATTTGTACTTGCACTCATGTAATCAGAAGGAGGGCACTCCTTCAATCAATTAACGTAAGAGTTTGAATTATTTGGGAGAACATGCATTGACATTGCCACATTAATCTCTAACATACGTGTGTGTGTGTATATATATATATATATATATATACTCCCTCTGTCCCAATTTGTTTGCTCACAATAGGAATACGTGCAATTTCAAACCCTTACAAAATATATTTCTCTATATTATTTTTTAATTTGTTTTATACCAAATTAAAGTGCTCATTGAGTACTTTAATTTAGTGTAAAAAAATTTAAAAATATTATATAAAAGTACATTTTTTAACATCTACAAAAAATACACGTTTTTCAAAGCGAGTAAACAAATTGGGACAGAGGGAGTATATATATATATATCTATCTGTATATGATATATCAATGTATCATATATAGATGTATATGTTCATCCAAATTTTAGAGTCTAGGCCTCCACGTCTCAAAATCGACTCATAAGCGAACGAAGTGTATGATCCCTTACGATGTACCAGTATTTTGGACTTTTAGTGGATCTAATGCCAGCAGTATCGGCCGAAGATGACACAAGGTCCCATCACCAACACCGATAGCTATAGAAGAGTACTTGGGAGCTACTTTGTTTTGGACTATAGATTCTTGTTATAAATTAAAAATTTCAATTATAATCAGAATAAATAATGCATCCGTTGAAGTGTTTGGATAATATGTGCAGAAAAAATTGTATAATCCGAAAAATAGATTGTGATGTGTTTTTTAAGGATGTTGCTTTTTCCTAGAAGTTATGACCAACCCTTTAAATGAAAACATAAAGCATGAATTGATATTTAATCTTTCAGGTTGAACGTGGTTTGAGAATAGAAAATGAGAATCCAAGAAACTCCTCTGTACTTCTCAAGTTACATCTCTATCTTCACTTTTTGAAAATGCATTCTCAGAGAATGATCCCGCATTTATCATTCAAACAATCAAAATCTGGAAATGCAATATGTAAAATGTAATAAGGAGGTATCCAAACACAACATATAGTTAGACTCAGAATAGTTACATAGTATACATAGCTGTTAAACCGAGTAATTATTCAACACTCCAGTAGTACCACGTGGTATTCCCAACCATTTACATAGCGACAAATCTTCTGATAGGAACATCTATCATTCACTTTTGTGGGGTGGTTGGGAGATAAGGGGTGACTGTGACCCACATTGTGTGCTTCCGATCTTTTATTTGCAAGAAGTACCACATACCATTGTCACATGGTACTCCGGGAATACCCAATAAGTAGCCTTGTTAGACCTGTCGGTGGAATATGGCTAGCTTTTGCATTCATAAATATTTACTTAATATGAAACAGCAACACTCATCAATTACCCCAAACTAAAGAGAAATCCAACTCCTTTGTGCAACCAATAACTTGGATGGGATTTACATTTAAAGAGAGTGATCTTGAACTCATCTACTCCACTAAATAGAAAATAACGTACGTACAGACCTGCTACATATTTATATGACAACTGCTCCAGTTTTTCTAGAGAAAAGTAGCGAAAGGATACTACAATAAGCTATTTTATGAGGTGGTACATATAATTATAAGTGTTGAGATCTTCGATACAAGCTACCTACGATATACTTAATTAATTCTAGCTTACAACATATATATTTCATAATAAAAATAGTTATATAAGAAGAAAAGCAAAACAACTCTTCATCCCTCGTGTGAGCTTCTGCTGAAACTTTAGACATTTCCCTTGATTCCGATCGAGCACCCTGTGCCTTCCAATTCATCTGCTGCATGCTTCTGCAATATTAAAGGTCCGGCAAGTTTAGTCACACATCAATGGAGTACGTTTGAGAGGGTAGATTGGGTACAGACTTGACTTTTGACATCATTTCTACCAAGTGTCTGTCTTCTAATTTGAACTCATCATCACCTCAACTTTAAGAAGACAGATCGAGTTTTAACAACTGAACTAGTTGTGCCCTTAGCATTTCAAATTGCAGTATAGCAACAAACGTGGAATCCGAAGCATATATGTAATGCCGACTGTGAAAAAAACAAAGAAGAAAGAAATTTGTCTCTAGGGTTGTAGACATATGGAAGTTGGGACTGAGCCACACGCTTTAGCTGTGTTTGCCAGCCAACTTTTGGGGTCACTGGAGGTTATGCTCGGGTTTAGCTTCAAGGTTCTAAAATTAATCAAGGTGGGTGCAAGCTATCCGGTAAAAAAAATAAAAATAGTGCAAGATAGTGCGACATGGTCAGTGGTAAATCTAACAGAAAAAGTAGTGCAAGATAGTGCAACATAATCAGTGGTAAATCTAACAAGGATATTATTTAGAACAAAAAGGCTGTTACGGAAACAAATCATTGTATAGCATACACAGCTGCTTTCTAAAAGCACTAGTGCTTGTCTATTGAATATCCAACTAGGTGGTTGTAGTCCCAGTTGACCAGGTTCTATTGTCCCTACATGAAATCTTTGAATTTGAACCTCAAGACGTGAGCTGATCATAAATGACTATCTATTATTTTTGTTCGGGTAAATTTCAAAAAACCCCCAAAACTTTGACCTGAATATCAAAAATATTCTCAAACTTTTAATTTTTTCAATCGTACTCCCAAACTTTCATTCTGTAATCAAAATTGCTCCCACCGTCTACATCCGTCAGCTCACTAACGGGAATTGTTTACCTGGACACGAATAGACCCAAAAAACAGTTAAGTGGCCCAAAACGACGTAGTTTTGGGCCCTTTTTTTTTTTTAAAAAAAAAATCTCCTTCTTCCTCCTCCCACAACCACCTGAACCACCACCATCAACACCAAAATCACCTGAGAAATCACCCACCGTAGCTCTAGCACCACCACCGCCGACACCCATCAACCTTTGACCATGTTTCTTACGTTTTTCGCTAGTAACAGTTCCAGATCTGGCCGCCTTGGCCAAAACCGTGGCTTTCCCAAGCACCACGGAGTCTTCACGGACACCACCGCTCACCACCACTCCGGTTTGGGTGTTTAGGTCGATTGCTGTTGCTCCCACCGTCGTTTTGAGCGGCGGTGTAAACTCCTCTGCCCCTTTTTCGCCATCATTGCCACTGCTGATGGTGGTGGTTCAGGTGGTTGTGGGAGGAGGAAGAAAGAGTTTTTTTTTTTATTTAAAAAAAGGGCCCAAAACGACATCGTTTTGGGCCACTTAAAGGTTTTTTGGGTCGGTTAGTGTCTAGGTAAGCAATTCCTGTTAGTGAGCTGACGGATGCAGACGGTGGGAGCAATTTTGATTACGGAATGAAAGTTTGGGAGTACGATTGAAAAAATTGAAAGTTTGAGAGTATTTTTGATATTCAGGTCAAAGTTTGGAGGGTTTTTTGAAATTTACCCTTATTGTTCAACCCATTAACGAAAGTTTCAAACATTTTCTCAGTAGGAGTTAGAACTCCCACCCACCTTCCTGCAACTAAATATAGCTACACAAGTATCATTGAGTCAACGGCCCTCGTTCGCGTATATGTTAGGCATAAAATTAGGGTGAGTTTCCGAATGAATTTTTATCAAAATCTGATAAAATCAAAATAAAATTCATTCGGAAACTCACCCTAGTAGGGAAGAAATCTTAGGGCTTAATTTTATCATTTGTTTACTATAGTAGTGGCATGGTATCATTTTGGTCCCTAGCATGTAAAGTGTGACTATTAGGTCTGATATTCAAAAAGTGTGCTTCAATGGTCAGCATAGCTAACTCGGTTCGAGTTCTCCAATCAAGACGGCTATTTTTGGAACTTTCCAACCCAATATTCATACAGAGGACTAAAAGGATGCTTCGTTAGTACTCCCTCCGTCCCAATTTTATAGTCTCTTTTGGGAGTTTATATCACTTTTCAAAGTGTTATATCTTATAATTTATAATGTTTTAGGTAATTTTAAACACTTAGCTTATTAGATTAAATCAAGATCTATCAAACAAGATTCATATTGCATCTAAAATGTATTACCGATTGAAAAATATAATCATTTTTTTATCCGGTTAGAATAAAACAAAGGATTATAAAATTGGGACGGAGGAGTACTTAATTTAGTGACCAATAGTATAATGACACAGCAAAAGGAGGGAAAAAAAAATGACATGTAAGCACAATATCTGTTAGGCGTAAGATGTGCGTCCACTCATCTAATATACACTCACTTACATCAAATACTATTATTTTTTACCTTTCCTCCACTTTTTCCTAGACATCTTCTCGTCTCTTTCAACATTGTCATTGGCAAACGCTGCATAATGTTGTAATACACGAGCAATTCCTCTAGCCGTTGGTGCGACAAAAGGGGTGAAAGAGTAACGACCAACAAACAGTTGGGGGTTCACCACTTACCAAACCAAACTAAATCAAACCAAGCTTTATGTCCTAATCAATTGGGGTCGGCTACATAATTTTTTTTTTCTTCATTGAGCTCTAGCAAGTATTGTTTTATCACTTAAACCTAATATATTCAGATCTTTGCGTACTATCGCATCTAATGTCAATTTGGGTCTTTCTATCTCTTGTGCATTGCTACCCAAAACTAGCTTATCCACTCTCTTAATCTACATTCGCTGGCCTACGATAGACATGCCCAAACCACCTTAGTCTATTTTCCATTAGCTTCTCCTCTATAGGTGCTACACCTATCACCTCGCGAATTATTTCATTTCTAATCATATCTTGTCTAGTCTTACTACACATTCACCTTAACATTCTCATTTTCGCTGCACTTATATTGTTCACTTGTTGCTTCTTAATAGACCAATATTCAGTCCCGTAAAGCATCGCTAGTCTAATGACAGTTCTATAAAAAAAATTCTTTCAATTTTCTTGATACCCTCTTGTCACACAGTACACTAATAGCGCTTCTCCACTTGAGTCACTCCACTTGGATCCTATGAGTTACATCAGCTGCAATCTCTCTATCTTGACTAATAATAGAGCCTAAATACCTATGAGTCACATCACCACTTGGGGTAGTATTTGAAAGGAATCATTGAAAATTTAAGCCACTGCCAATAAATTCAACTCCATCACCATGTTTATGGTTGCCATGAGGAAAATGGAAGAAGAGAGTGTTGAGTAAAGTGAATGGGAGATGGAGTTGTATATATATATATATATATATATATATATATATATATGCACTTAATTGGAGCTTGAATTAGAGTTTGGGTAAAGGCAAGGAGTATGTGTGAGAGTGAGCTTGTGGTCTTGAATGATGGTTGCAAGCAAGCAGAGGCCGAACTAAAGAGCGGAAGAGTGCCACCTCACACCCAGTTTTTAAAAAAAAAAAGAAATATCGAGAAATTATATATATGTAATGTGTACCTTAGTGATAAGGTGCACCCTTTCTAAGCTTGAGGTCACTTGTTCAAGCCGATCTAATACCTTTACTTTTTGTGCCAAGTAACATACCAAAGCTAAAGCTACCAATTAGGTTGCTTTTGGGATTGGAACCTTGACCATCTTGTTCCCAAACAAATTCCGTACCACTTGTCACTAGACCAAAAGAAATCCAAAAACTATTATATATTCTAAAACTATTGTGGTAATAATTTTTCTCCCGAGTATCTTAATTTCTGAATAAGAATTTTCTCTCTTCTGTAATTTGATTTGGAATCAATCTTAGACCATTATCAAGATTTAAAAGCATGTCGAGTTTCAATTTGGTAGAACTTTACACTAGGGATGATTAATTGACTGAAGACGAGTTATTTTTGTTGGTATTTTGTATAATTGATCTTAGGATACATGTACTTTTTGATATTAAATATATTGATGTTTTTTGGATGCCAACTCCACTTTCAAATCCTAATTCTGTCACTGTAGGTAAGGGAGTGAAGAAGGTGGGTGTATGGGAAAAGAAAGAGGAAAATGTATTTCAGAGATTTTGGAGGAATGTAATTCGTGGTGCTTTCGGATTCATGTGGCCCACTGTTCTACTTCTTAGATCGGCATGCTTTTCTTCTGCTGATTTTGAGAGAAGTTATTTTAGGGATGTGTTTTTGATGGTTTTTTCTCGTTGTGTTGCTCTTTTAGCTTTTGGTTTTGGTTAGCCCCTTGCCAACTTTTTTTTAGGCTTCCTGGCTTGGGGTGGCATATGATTGTTGAGGTGTATATATGCCTTCTTTATTGGGTCGTATGCTCTTTGTTGTGATGCCATTTTGTCTGGACCTATTTAATCTTTGTTGTTTTCATTAAAGATTAAGAAATTATCTTTTTGCTGTTAAAAAAGAAAGAAAGAGATTTGGGAGGAATGTACTGAGAAAGTGTCTGCAGTTAGAAAAAGATTCATCCATTTGAACTCTTACCATTATTTGTGTAGCAAAGTGTCTTTTTTTTTTTATAATATTTATACTGCGGGGATCGAACCGCATAATCAAGCCGAAAAGTTAAGAAGCCTTAATCAGATGCCGAACTGTTATTAGGAAATACTACAAGTTTGGCTATGTTATGTAGAGTTGCGTGTACTTTTTAGAAATGCATTATTTTGAGAATTTAATTTCACTTTATTTATTTATTTATAATAATTGTGACCATTATATATACACACATGTATTATAATATAGTTACAAGATTTTTTATTGGCAAAAAAGAATTTATTTAGCATTGAAAAGAGTTACAATGATTAAAAGGAGCACACTCATGAAACGATATCACAACAGAAAAACCTGGCATCTCAACAAGGTTCACACCCCAAACACCCACAATCACACACCAGCCGAGCCCCAGATTGGCAAGTACCAACCAGAGCTAAATAACAAAGAAAAAGCAGTAGTGGAATCAATCCTAATTAACACAAGAAACAAAAAAAAAAAAAAAAAAAAAAAACCCCTAAAAGTTTATCTATTTCTTTAGATGCTATATGCTGCAGCTCTTTCTTGAGGTGATCAACTAGCTAGCTAGTTTGAAATCTAAACACAGAGAACAGGAGAAAGGCCTCGAATTCAGGTTGCCCTTAACTAGCTAAGATGAGGCTATAATGGTGGACTTAATGTTTCGCGCGTCGCGGTTCAACTAAGCTAGCATGAGGATTAAACATGAACTCGCGCAGCTATTTATGTTTTCACGAGTACAAGAAGCCATTAATTTTACATAACATCAAAACAAAAACAGTCAGCTTATAAATAGATGTCATGAATACAAGGTTGGCGTAATATATAAATTTATGAGCAAATGTCCAGAATATCTATGCTAATGCTATAAATTCCAGATTGGAGTAACAAATTTATTTTCCAATATCAGAAATTTTTATACAATTAAAGAAGGTGCATGCATGTTGCGTGGAGTGTGTATTGTATAGCATTTCCCTAATGTGGAAGAAGTAGCAGAAGAAAAAAAGAAATACTCCATGTAAAAATGGGAGAAATAACAAATGCTTGCATTCAACAAGTTTTTAATCCAAACGTCCTAATTGAGAGTATGATTAAAAGGCAAACTCCAAAACAGATTATTTGCTTCATTTCCGAAGAGAACCTATGTAGTTAATTTTTTCGAAGTCCCTTCGGGGACATCCGATAAATTTTTTTCAAAACAACAAAAAGAAGGGGACGAAGATGTTAATGTTAAATTGTACATGTTCAACATTGTTAAATCTGGTTCGAAATATATACGTCTTGAGTAAAGAGGCTACTTTATTGGTCATATTGTAGATTTGGAGATTATAACTAATCTATGTGAGACGAGTACTTAGACACTTTTCCGTATGTGCAAATCTAGGAAAAAAGTGAAAAAAAGGTATTCGTGAAAATACTTAGAAAGCCTAGTTTTGATTCAAAGATAAATTACCAAAGAATAGAGAGTTGGCTCGGACTTACATGTCAGTTATCAAAATGTGATAATTAACCGGAGCGAGACAAACTCTAATATCAAGAGAATTAGCCAAATTCCATTACACTCTTCAAGGTAGGAAGAGGGGATTCAGAGTAGAGGAATAAGACATATTTTTGCACTGCCACAATATATATTCTCTGCAGATCAAAATTCTCAGGCATGTTCCTTTTGATTTGGAAATAAATATAAGGACAAGGAAGATGTCTAATAGATTGTACTGAAATTTCAATTTCAAAGTATTGCAAACCCCAATAATTTGTTCTTAATTATGCAGTCCAAGAAAATTCAGATAATGCGAAATGTGTGATCACCAAAGAAGCGATTTTCTAATTTCTAAAACTCCAAAACCATGAATAAGAAACAACTCATTAATGGATTTTCTATTTGTGACTAAAAAAAAGCACAATAATATTTCTGTCGGTATTTATTTTATTTAATTTCATACAATCAAGCATTGGATTCTTAGGACAAACAAATGTCGACACATATGACAGCACTGCATGCCAATTGACAACGTAATTAATAATTTTTTCGAAACCGAACAGAGTTTTAATTTCACAACTAAAATTTGAAATGTAAGGGAATTTGGATAGACTTTTGTACCATATATTGTAAATAATTCTCCATCTTAATTAGTACGTGAATCACATGCAACAAATTCACGGGGGACAAAATCGTGCAGAATCCCAAAAGACCCACCAAAAAATAAAAAATAAAAAAGAATAAGCTAGAATTATTAAATTAGGCAACCAATAAATCACAATCTTAAGATCACTAAGCAAATTAGGGTTTCGGAGCCCTCGAATTCATGCATGTTTAATCACTAGGTCAATCCTCACCTAAAATTACCATTTTTAGGTAATATTTTGTCGGTTTGTAAAAACAAATTTTTACTAATTTTCTTCTAACGAATATTTGAATCTAAATTTCGAGTGATGTTGAAATAATAATTAATTTGAAATCATAGTATAGTAAAATTACCATCAAATGGACTGCTTCGAAGCGTTGAGTTCATTATTACTCCCCCCCTTCAATATCTGATTCTTCTTCTTCTTTTTCTTCTTATACGGGATACCCCTAGCCTTCGCTTGACACTCCTTCACTTCCCGTAAATAAACCCGAATAGCTCCGTTCCCGAACGGGTTCGTGTCCGACGACCCACCGTGCTCTTCATAGGCCGCTCTCAGCCGTCCGATCAACGCGTCGAGGCTGCCCCACGCTTGCCGGAGAGGGCAAGTGCAAGGGGCAGGTGGGTCCGGTTGCCCGAAAAACACGCAACCGTTGATGTGAACCTTAGTTTTACCAAACTGATCGAGGTATCGTAGGAAATCCAGTACGTGGTTGCAATTGCACTGGGTCAGTGAAACAGGCGGCCTTTGGTTTTTTAAGTACTGGCCGAAGGTATTCCAGTCTCTTCGTTTCTGGGATTCATACCGGCTCAAGGGAGCCGGTACTGTATGGGAAAGATCACTGCCAGCGGATCTCGATGATTCGCCAACGGTGTTTTTTACTATTTCAGTCGACATGATTGTAGTAAAAGGAGGTGAAAGAGGTTTTGTGTATTTTTGGGAAGAAAATAGGGAGGAGGGGAGGTGGGATAAAATGGGGCAGTGTAGTGGAGAAAGATTGAGATCACATCTTTGAGTCTATTGAGGAGACATGATATGGGACCCAATGGAGATGCTTTGTCCTCCTTTTTCTTCTTCTCTCTCTTCCTCTCTCTCTCATCACTCACTCATTTCATTTTTTTCTTTCCCTTTTAAATTATATTATTAGCACTAACCATTTTTTAATTATAATCTGAAATAATTGTACGAGTCGTAATCAATAGGATTAGGAAAAAAGGAAAACTAGCCACAAAACAATTTTTTAGTGCATATTATTCTATCCACATTTATGCTGAAATGGTTGTTTTATAATTATGATACTTTTGACTGGAATTCTATTTCATGACCCACTTTATTCTTTAGAACAATTTTGTACACAATTTTATATGTTCTTTGACAATTTTTTATCAAAAAAAAAAAAAAAGAATTTAGGGTCTTAAAATTCAGCCATGTAAATGAAAACAATAGGAAAGAAAAACATGTACTCTCTCTCTCTCTTTGCCAATCCAAATTTTAATTGCCCTTACTACTATTTTATTACTTTAGTTGTGAGTTTTGTTTGAGTGCTAAAAAGAGGCGTATAAGAAATGTATCAACTTTTGGATATGTAATTCCAGAAAGGGAGATGAATTGTGGGGCAGTCAAAAATAGAATAAGGGTCTAATTTTATGGGACGGAGAGAGTATTATTATTTATGCTAAATGTTTTACAAAATGATCTTACATACTGCCTTTTTGTACATCTCATCCGTGGCCCAATGAGCATTTTTATTTTCCTCTGGTTTCTTGCCAATGTTTTAGAAGAAATTTTGCTCTTCGTTTTTCTTTTTTTGACCCTTTGTGGATTGGAGTTTAATCGCCGTTTGAATTATAGTTTAATTTGGATCCAACCAATCCAACTTGGTATGCAAGTGTGTGATTTGGATCATCGTTGATATTGCCAAAGTCACGGGTAATGCGCTACTAATACTAATACAATAACACATAACCAAAGGATAGCATGATGAAAAACCAACCCCTAATTCTAATAGTACAGTACCATTTGTACAGATTTTGTACAAATGAGTTGTTTAGGGCCTCTTCGGGACCCATGCGGATAATCGGAGTCGTCTATGTTTTTCAAAATAATGTTTATAGGTATCTTGTAAAAAATTAACTAAATCGGATATCGCGGAAAATGATTCATCGTTTCATCTAGTTTTTAGTTCTGAATATATAAAGATGAACTGATGGAGAAGTTACTTATATCCAATTTAGCTGGTTTTTTTACAAGGTACTAGTTAACATTATTTGGAGAAATATGAACGGATCCAATTATTTGTGTAGGATCCTAAGAAGGCCTAAACAACAAATTTGTACAAAAAATTTGTACTCACAAATTTATCCATAATTCATTCTTATCATTATATTTCCAAATACTACTCATGTTGTAAAATGCATTCTGCATATTTCTTTTAAACACTTCATAAATTCAATAATACATTTGCATCATAGTCTAAAAAGCTTAAAAACTAAAAGTTGAAAATGAAAAGCTAAAAAATGTAGTCTTTCCCAAATACATCCAGTATTGTTAGTTAAGCATGTTGTGCATAATATTGTTGTGTATGTGATTCTGCATATTTCTTTTAAACACTTCATAGATTCAATAATACATTCTCATCATAATTTAAAAAGCTTTAAAACTAAAAAGTTGAAAATAAAAAGCCAAAAAATGTAGGCTCTGTGCTGTCTCTTAAGCATGTTGTGGATATTGTTATGTATGTGTTGTATTAGTCATATATACCTCTAAATAAATGAAAAGGACTATGGTATTACACTTTTGCTTTGAGAACATAGATACCTTAAAAAAATAAAAAGATGGAGTATGATTTTCCAATTATTTTTTCTTAATTTAAACCTCATGTTCTGGAATATTTCGCTTGGCCAATTACATTTGAATTTCGATAATTTTTCGAACATAAATTATATTTTTAAAAATCGTTGTGTTAGCGACTGCTGCCTTTTATCGTCTCCTGTGTCCATCCTCGATAGTTTTACGGATTACTTATTATTTCTGAAATGAAAAAGGTTTACAATTCGGCCACAACATTTTTGTTTTTGCCCATAATTATTTTCATATATTTGCTGGACAATACCGAATCATATGATACAGTGTGTCGTTGCAAATAGTCAAGGAATCTGTTGCTATTAAGGCTTGGTTTGGCTAAAATGAAAAAACTAGTTTTTTGGTTTTTTTGATTTTGTCCTTATTCAAATTTTTTTTGCATTCGTTGGTTTTGGGTCGATTTTTTGTGGTTTCTTGGCTTGTCTCGACGAGAGGAATCTAAAAAGTATAAAATTATTAGCCAAATTTTAAGTTTTGTGAATAAAGACGAAAAATAATAAAAAAAAACCGGTTTTTTCAATCATTTTTCGTCTTTATTCACAAAACTTAAAATTTGGCTAATAATTTTATACTTTTTAGATTACTCTCGTCGAGACAAGCCAAGAAACCTCAAAAAATCGACCGAAAACCAACGAATACAAAAAAAAATTGAATAAAGACAAAACCAAAAAACCAAAAAACTAGTTTTTTCATTTTAGCCAAACAAAGCCTAAATCATTTGATCACGAGACCTTAATTTTTTGATAAATAATTGATTAAGTATTACCTAAAGCAAAGGGCTGCTATCCAATTTAAATTAATCCATCAAATCAATCTACAGTGCCACCAAATAGTCTTTGGTGCTAATTTTAAACATGATTTGACGTGGCCTAATCAGATTCCATTATTCTATAACTTGTTTTCACCTTCAACAGTTTCAAAGTGTGAAAAATTATTACAGCCATCATCATCATCATCACCACCAATAAATTATTGTTCTCCATCACCAATATTATATAAAATAATGAAAAAGATAAGGATACAGATGTATCATGGAGGTTTAGAGACATACACTTTGTTCACTTTATATTTTTAAAAAAAATTTTAAAAAGATTTTTTCTTCATCTCTCATCTCTCTAATCATTAATCATATTTCTCTTTCTACTCATACCCGTCTATCCATTCATTATTCTCATTTTTTTCTCAATCTCTCTCCAATTATTACACATCTTTCTAATTATTACATTTTTCAAAAACTTATCCAAACACTATCTTAAAAATATTTCTCAAAATATTATTCTCAAAATTCTCAACCAAACCAGCGATAGACTTTAGAATTTTTACAGTGTAATTTTATCATTGAATTTTTACAGCTGTGAGGTCATCCTTATCAAGAGTACCAAAATTTTCACCAAATTTAACTTCAAAAACATTTTTTACAAATTTAGCAAGTTTACTTATCCAAAATTCCCAAAAGCAGACTTTCTATTCAAATTTTACTAGAAAGGTTAGTGAATAGTAAGTTAACAAAGTTGAGGTGTTACTGTAGCAAAGCTACAAGTTTAACAATTTTGCAAAAGATTTGTTAAGCCTGATTTTGGAGGATTTTGTTGCATTTCACTCATCAAATTTAGCTTTTAAGAGATTTGATGAGTGATATATTGATTCTCTGAGTTAGAATGATTATTCGGTGCTCCTGGCATACCTACAAATGTTTTCTCCACCATACATTTGTGTGGAAGTCACACTAACTTGGTGATGAAACATTTGCGCATAAATCCATGGTAAAAAAGGCTCCTAAAACATCACTTGGTGGTGCTCCAAGAAATAACGGTGTTGGTATAGAAACTCAGATTTTAGAATTTTTACAATGTAATTTTATCATTGATTTTTTTACAGCTATGAGTTAGAGTGATTATTCGGTGCTCCTGGAATACCTCCAGAGGTTTTCTCCACCGCACATTTGTGTGGAAGTCACACTAACTTGGCGATGAAACATATGCACACAAATGTATGGTGAATAGAGCTCCTAAATCATCACATGACGGTACTCCAAGAGCTAGCATGCAAGTAATAATTCCTACGATGTTGGTCACATAATTGTACCATATGCAGAGTAGGTCCCAATTCAGTTGAAAATTTGGTAGGCTTTCAAGGGTTTTTCTTATGTTTCCACTCTAAATTGTCAGATTGTTAGTGAAATTTTTGTCAAAATTCTGCACGAAATGACTTTACTTTTTACTCCCCATCCCATAAAGTTGTATCACTACGAAACTACGTGCAATTTTCAAACTAAAAAATAATGTATTTACCAAAATAATTTTTGAATTTTTTTTGCATCGTTTAAAATTTCTCGATGAGATCTATCAAACAAGATCCATATTGACTAAAAAATTATTTTCGTAAGCACGTTATTTTTTAGCTTGAAAATTGCACGTAGTTTCGTAGTGATACAACTTTATGGGACGAAGGGAGTATATCAAAAGAAACACTTCATAGAATAATTTTTCGGAACGGAAGGAATACTATTTTTGTTACTCAACTAATTGTTTTTTCCCTAATGATAGCTTTAACATATATAAGCCCCCTTACAAGATCACTCGGACTAGAACACTGAATTTTTTTTAATTAATATGTGCATAAACTGACTTGGACATATGAATTTAAAATTAAAAAACAACAACAAAAACTATGATAAGATTGCGATAGTGAGCAATATAGTAGCGTAGGGTCTGGTATCTACATTATTATTATATACTATGTGATTGTAGGTATCTTTGTGATATTGATATTTAATGGTTCTAGTCTCTGTCTTACTGACTTTTCATAATTTACTTGGAAATGTGCTAAAAGCCGTGGGATATCAAATGTACCCTTTGAATCCTGTTTAGGGAACTTTGAGCTATAGGGTTAGGTTTTTGAGTGCATGTACATGCATGTAGAGACAATTGTGCATGATTATATGTTCCCACATTTTTCCTGCAACTATGCATATATGCAGGTATTTCTGGCCATCAGGGACTGTTTAGTCATTTATGGAAATTACAAAAGGATGATAATTACGAGTAATGGTACATTCAAATATTCAATATTTGACTTATCCAAAAAAAATATTCAATATTTGTTGCTCACTTGTTTTTTATCGGCAATTTCAACATTGTTCACTGTTGTTCACTGATCCAAGTGTAAGAACAGTGAGGGCACGGGACGACACTTCTCTTTGTAATAATTTTAACTTTACCCCTAAATTACAAGGGTCATGACAATTTATATCCCCAAAATTATACACTTTTCCCCTTTTATATCATTCACATCCCCTGGTACCTTTATCAAGTTTTCAAAAAAGTTCTCCACTTATTTGTTTCACATAAAGACCTGTTATCTACATATTGATTGTAGCAAATTTTGCATCGTAAATTCATTTCTTTTATATTACTGTTGTGAGAAAACATTTTTTATACCACCAGTGTAAACAAAAGATTCTTCCAAATTGATTGCATTGCGTCATATTTCCATGTTCTACAATTTGGGATCACTGTTTGGACACATGGGGCAGTGTAATCAATTTGGAGGAAACTTTTATTTACACTGGCATTGTGATAAATGTTCTCTTTCTTGTTGTTCACTATACGTAAAAGATAAAAATTCTAAGAACATGTTTAATGATGTCTCTACCGAGCTAAAGTTCAGCTACACCACTACACTTGAGAGGTTATTTTTTTCTTTATAAGTTCTAACAAATATAAGCATTTGAAATTTTGAATTATTAAACTGGGCGTAAGTGCCCATAATCATAGGTTAATTAAGATCAACTGATAGTTCTATGAGCGTAACAAGTAAGTAAACAAATGACTCCCCTTTTCCGAAAATAAAATCTTTAGTCTCGACAAAATATTAAAATCCATTGTTTATGTAAATTGGATACCAGAGTCGGATCCAATGTTTAAATGGGATCTATATACCACTCTATAATGTAAACAAGAATAAACAAAATGTACGTTTTTTTTTTTTTTTTTTAAATTTTTTTAATAACCGATGAAGAGCCCTACAACAGCCTATTAATTGGACCCACTACACAATCCAAACCTCAGAAGGAATTGCCGCAACCCACACAACAGGTACTCATTCTGTGGAGAATTAAACCCCTAACCAATGGGATTACTCCCAAGGTCAAACACTCACACACTAACCACTGGGCAACTTCCATCTGTGAATTGGGTGAGCATATTTGCCTAACAAAATTATTGGTACTTACGTGGTACCATGTAGCACGGCCTATGAGAGAAATTCCACCCCCCCACCCCCCCAAAAAAAAAAAAAAAGACACACACACACACTCTCTCTCTCTCCTACTCCTATAATGGCCTACGTGATACTCCAAGTCAATAATGTATAGAAAATGTTACACAATTTTAAAATACAACTTCAGATATAGTGTTTTATGCATCTAGTTTCATATGCATCGAACGGTTTTGCACGTATTTATATCGGAAGTCATATTTTTATTGGCTGTGTTAACTTTTTGGTAAAATATCACCCAACACCCAACTTGGGTCCCTTCCAATTAATTACCTCATCGAAGATGATTATCGGTGTGTCATTATTGAAACTTGTCTCGACGTTATTGGCGCAGAGCAGTACTACATAAATTAAATTGGCACATGGCACTTTGAAAGAATTCGATAATTACTCCTGTTGCATTAATTATATTAATAAGAGGGTCCCAGAGTTTTACTTTTTAATGTTCATCTAGGAAGCCTTCAGAGTAATAGCAGCAACTTGCGCAAAATTTTTGCTCTGTTTACGTTTTAACATACATCTTTTTCAACACTTTAATAATACACTCTATTTTACCCATACTCTATTAAAATATTAGTTTTTCTCTAATTTAAATATTACAACATATTCCCAATTACTATTGGAGACAGGAAGAGAAGAGAGAGTCGAGGAGAGAGAGAGAGAGAGAGAGAGGAACTAATAAACAAATAATAGGTTGTGAACAATTGTGTTGGGTAGATTTGCTCAAGGACTGTTCATAAACGAAAAATAGCTAAGTGTTTACCAAAACTGTTGCAGGCCACTTTTTTCCTCTTTGATCAGCTAAAATAGCTAATAAATTACTAGGTGTAACCAAATACACTCATCGAATTTTATATTTTCTCTGCTAGTCTATAGAATCCAATTGCAATTATTTTTGTTTATTATTAATTCGCTAACTAGAATACACAATGGGAAAGGTTACAACACACATCTCCATTTGGATGTATTCACAAGCACCTCTAAAATATATAACTAATTAAGCTTCTGAACTTGCTCTTAGAGGCTGTATTAATGTACTGCCATCCATTTTGTTTTGTTTTGTGTTTTTTTTAATTATTTATTTATAACAAGGTGTCTAGGTTAGTTCTCGCGCATCTCGATTAATTCTTAGAGCAAACTTCTAAGTTGCAATAGAATAAGAGTAACGACGTAAGGTACATGTAGAAATAGAGAAGAAGGTGACTTTCATAGCTGCAGTCCATACAAGTCACACTCCAATAGTTTCCGATGCTCCCGTAAAACTTAAAGCAAAAATTTCGAAAGGAGAAATACAAACTTGATGCTTAAATCAGTCCACGATCGCACGTTACTTAGATATATAGTTACTCCATACCCCAAAGGACATCAAATCTCATCCCACTCAATACGGAAAATCTCGAAGACAAAGCAACAATCTAGTATAACTAACTCACTATCCCGATAATATGATCATAAAATGTTCTACTGACCCACAATGCATCTGTTAAAATAATTCGGTTGCGAATAATCTGGAAAAACAACAAAAACAGAAACAAATTAGAATGAACAGAAACTTACTGGACCAAATTCAGTACACCGGAATTTGGCAAAAGACGACTCGAAATGAACCGGGGCAAGTATTATGATACTCTGTCCTTAAAACAGATTTGTCCTCCACTATGGTGCTGATGGACTACACAAACGTCTGTTTTCCAGGACTACCCGATTTTCACTGCACGGATGTAGCACTCCAATCTTTGCGATGTGAACCGTAAAACGTGACGCAAAGAACTCTCGATATTCAATGCGGGCGTGACGCGGATACGTAATGTATGCTAGAAAACGTGAAAGAAATGAAGAGAGGAAGGTTCTATTTATAAGAAAACAGACACTCGAACGGAGAGACACGAAGACGAAATGGCGTGACTATTCGGAACCGAACAGTTACGACTTGTACTATTTCACGAACGGTAACGACGGGAAAGGGAAAGAACGCACTGGTTCGGAAGGAGAAGGAATCAACATGTATGACCTGGCCTGGTTGTAATAAATTTCCAAGCAAAAGGTAAGAACCTAATGGGCCTAAGCCCATCTTATCTAATGACCCAACCCGGTTCGGTCGGACGGACGGCGGCGGGTGCGTGCGTTATATAGACCAAAGTCCACTATGTCCATGCCTTCTCTCCCAACAAAAGTTGTAATGACCCAAAGGGCCAACCCATAGAGTTAAACTAAGGGTAAATATACCCAATCAACTTGTTCTCCACAACCAATGTGGGACAAGTGTTTTTTCCCCCTTCTACCAAATTCACGTAGGCACTTTTGAGGTCAATTTCTCATTCACCTTGACTTGATTTTGGCCAACCGAGTGTTCGGTCTAAATCTCCTAACCTAGACGTACACAACGGTATGTGGGTCCGTCCACGTGGACGTGTGGGGCCCACTTAAATAATTAAATAAAATTGACAAAAATCAAGTTTTTCCAACAACATCAATTAACAAAGGAGGACGAAGATTTTTGGTTTTCAACTCCAAGGTAAGTACGAGAGATGCAATTATGAATGAAAGAGATGCTTTACAATTGAAAGGATCTATTGCAAGGGAGAAGAATAAATGAAATTTACCTCTCACAACCGAAGTCTTTAGAGGGTCAGAAGTGGTAGGTGGTGGTGGTGGAATAGTCGTAGCAACGGGGTAGACTCTCCTCGGAGTACTCTGGCCCTACGCGTAACCATCCCTCTACTTAGAACCCAGATTCGATGCCGACGAACTCATTTTACGCTTAACTTGAGACCTTTGACCCGAAGTGGTCTACTGATACCGTGGATGCTCATGTTTATCCCTCTGTTGTTGATTAACACTCTGCCCAGACCTCGGCCAGCTTCCTACAGAACTCGACTCACTGCTCACACTTGCTCCCTGTGGACAGTTTCTCACTAGATGACCAAGTTGGCTGCAATAGCGACAAGATTTAGGAGGTCGAGGGCACATAGAATGAAAATGCCCTGGTTTGCCACACTTATGGCACAACACCTAACAGAAATCTTATTGGAACACTTACTTGATACGTGATTAAACCCACTACAAAAGTAATAGGTCCTCGAGATTGCATACACTAAAAATGATAATGACCCACTTGACCACACCTATGGCACACAAAATGAGATTCAAAAGGAACCCTCGAGCTCTCAAAGAAGTATGTGGGCTAACACTTGGGTGGCCCAAGCCTGAAATGATTCCCCATTTCTCTTCCTCCCCTTGTTTCCAAACCTCTCCCCTTGTTTCCAGGACCTCTCGAAAATGAACCCACATCAATGGTTTGTTGTTTAGCTCCCCGTACTATTGGGATTATGTATTTTTCAAAAGAAACTCTTCAAAGAACACTTGTCTAACATTGGCTAACTAGAGAATATTTATGTTCTTTATAAGTGTGGGGGCTCCATGAACCATTGATGAGCTAGGCCCAAGAGAGGCCTCGTGCGCGCACGGGTTGGGCCAAGGTCCAAGCCAATTTGTGAAAACCGATCCAGAAACTAGTTAACCAGGTGCGTGTTGCGAACCTTGCGCGCAGGGGGGGGCTGCAAATCCCTGAATTTGGAGCCTCGCGCACATACGAAAGTTGCCCACGGAAAGATTTTCCTTTTGACCAATAAAACCTTTTTTGGAAATGATCCGTTACATAAAATTTTCCCTACTGTTACAAAAATAAAAAAAGGTGTTTTATTTTCAGTACAAAAGAGCTGTTACGGAACTATTTAAAACATGTGCTAAATTAGTTTTGGTAAATTGATTCAATCACTTTGCTGTGATTGATTTTTATTTCCGAAAAAACTATTTTCTCCACACCTATATAAGGAGCTTTACTCCAACCATTTCAAACACACCGAAAACACTTTTCACTACACAAATTCAGAGAGCAAGAAGGTCGATTGTGTTTGCATTTCCAGTCTTTTCCCGTGCAGAAAAGATTGAGACAGAGGCTGTATTCTGGACTGTTTTATCTTGGAGGCGGCGTGGCTACAACTGCTTGCACAGAGAGGGCGGAGCCGCGAAACGTCATAAAAAGAGCAACCTAGTCCGTGACTCAACCCAAACAGCAGCCATTAATTTTTTGAGGTAAACGGTTCCATTAATTTTTTAAAGTATTCTCAATAATTTTAAGACATTTTTATCTGCAATGGAATTCGAGAACAAATCAGTTTTTGCTCCCACAGATATCAACAAGCCATTTCGATTTGAAGGCTTGCATTATAAACGGTGGAAATAGAAGTTGTTCTTTTACCTCATTACCCAGAAATTGGTTTCCTACTGTTCTTCCATTAAACCCGCTATTGCTAATCCGTCCACTGACCAAAACCGTCAAGAAATTAAAGATTGGACCGACAATGATTTTTTGTCCAAAAACTGTATCCTAAATGCCTTGTCTGATGACATGTATGATTACTACTCTACTTTTGAAACCGCCAAAGAAGTTTGGGTTACACTAAAGAAAAATTATGATACGGAGGAGGCTAGGTCGAAAAAATATGCTGTAAGTCGATATCAGAAATTTCAGATGGTCGATGATAAATCTGTGGTGGCCCAATCCCATGAGTTACGGAAAATTACTCATGAAATTTTGTCTGAAGGTATGACCATTGATGAACAATTTCAGGTTGCAATCCTCATTGACAAGCTTCCTACAGGATGGAAAGATTTCAAGAAAGATCTTCGCCACAAAACAAAGGAGTTTTCGATGGAGAGTTTGATTGCCCGTCTTCGAGTTGAGGAGGAGGCACGGAAACAAGATCAGAAAGATGAGATTCTTTTTGTTATCAACAAAAAGAATCAGAGTTCAGTTGTGCTCAAGCCGAAAGGAAAGATCATGAAACCAAACTAGAACTGCAAGACTCAGAATATGAAGCCCTATCAGAACATGAACCAACCCTTTTCGGGTGGCCAGGCTAGAAACACGGACTCTGTCCAATTTGTGTTTTACAATTGTAACAAGCCTGGTCACATGGCAAGAAATTACAAGAATGCCATGCGTCGCTCTGGTCCCCAGGCGAACATGGTGAATGATGAACCACTCGTGGCTATGATATCAGAAATCAATCTGATAAGTGGTTCATAAGGGTGGTGGATAGACACTGGTGCTTCTTGCCATGTCTGTTATGATCGTTCTTTGTTCAAGAACTATTAAGAAATTGATGATAAGAAAGTGTTGTTGGGTGACTCCCACACCACTAAGGTTCTTGGTGTTGGTGACATTGATATCAAGTTCACCTTTGGAAGGACTGTCACTCTGAAAGAAGTTCTGCATACTCCAGAGATTAGAAAGAATCTTGTGTCCGGTTACCTCCTCAACAAGGCTGGCTTTACTCAGACACTTGGAGTGAATCAGTATACGCTCACCAAAAATGGAGGTTTTGTTGGTAACATTATGCTACTGATTGGATGTTTAAATTGAATGTTGAAATGAATAAAATTACTGCTTCCTCTTATATGGTTTGTTCTGTGAATGTTTGGCATTCTAGGCTTTGTCACGTAAACAAGAAATTGATTAAGAACATGAGCAACTTAGGTTTTATTCCTAACATTTCCTTAAATGATTTTGAGAAATGTGAATTATGTAGTCAAGCAAAAATCACTAAGAAACCGCATAAATCAATTTCTAAAGAGTTAGAATTGCTTGATTTGGTGCAAACTGATATTTGTGAACTAGACGGAGTTCTCACTAGAAATGCACAACGATATTTTATCACGTTCGTTGACGATCATTCAAATTACACTTCTATTTATTTGATGAGGCATAAAAGTGAGGCTTTTGACATGTTTAAGATTTTTCTAAATGAAGTTGAGAATTAGTTCAATAGAAAGATCAAGAGACTCCGTAGTGATAGAGGAACCGAATATGACTCGAATGATTTTATTGAATTCTATAATTCTACTAGTATTATTCATGAGAAGACTGCTCCCTACTCACTTGAAATGAATGGAAAGATAGAACGTAAAAATAGAACTTTGCGTGAACTTGTAGTTGCTATTATGCTAAGTACTGGTGCAGCTTCACACTGGTGGAGCTTCACACTGGTGGCATGAAATTTTATTAACTGTATGTTATGTGTTGAATAGAATTCCTAACTATAAGTCTTTGATTTCACCTTATGAATTGTGGAAAAACAAGAAGCCCAATGTTTCTTATTTCAAAGTTTGGAGTTGTTTAGCTTATGTTCGTATTCCTGACCCTAAAAGGTCAAAACTAGCTAGTAGAGCTTATGAATGTGTTTTTGTTGGTTATGCTGTAAACAGTAAAGCTTATAGATTTTTTGATATCAACAATAAGGTGATTATAGAATCTATTGACGCTGACTTTTATGAGGATAAGTTTCCTTTTAAATCTAGAAATAGTGGGGGCACTAAATCTAGTAGTAGTACACCTAGATTAGAAGAACCTAGAAACGTGAACTCTAGGGACATTGATATTGAACCAAGAAGAAGCAAGAGGGCTCGCGTCTCGAAGGACTTTGGTCCTGATTTTGCATTCTCCTTAGGAGAGGACCCCACTACACTTCAGGAAGCCTTGTCTTCCCCAGACGCTGATTTTTGGCAAGAAGCCATTAGTGATGAGATGGACTCACTAGAAACCAATAGAACATGGAAACTAGTAGACTTACCACCTGGTTGCAAAACAATTGGTTGTAAATGGGTCCTTAAAAGGAAGTTAAAACCTGATGGTACAGTAGACAAATTCAAAGCTAGACTAGTAGCTAAGGGATATAGGCAAAGGGAGAATATTGATTTCTTTGACACTTATTCTCCTATGACATGGACTACCTCTATCTGAGTTTTGATTGCCATAGCAGCTATCCATAATCCAGTGGTACACCAAATGGCTGTTAAAACCGCTTTCTTAAATGGTGATTTAGTAGAAGAGATATATATGGACCAACCCGAAGGGTTTGTTGTCCACGGGCAGGAACGAAAAGGGTGTAAACTAGTTAAATCTCTGTACGGCCTTAAACAAGCCCCTAAACAATGGCATGAAAAATTTGATAATCTAGTTATTTCGAATGGTTTCAAGGTTAACGAAAGTGATAAGTGCATTTACTACAAGTTTGAGAATTCAGTTTGCACTTTGATATGTCTGTATGTTGATGACTTGCTTATACTTGGTTCTAGCTTTTCTATTGTGAACGAAACCAAATCTTTGCTTAGCAAGAATTTTGACATGAAGATTTAGGAGAAACTGATGTTATTTTGGGTATCAAAATTACTAGGTTAGATAATGGCATCTCACTTGATCAGACTCACTATATTGAGAAAATTTTGAAGAAGTATAATTATTTTGATTGTAAACCTGTTTTCACCCCTTTTGATCCTGCTGTGAAATTATTTAAGAACAATGGTGATAGTGTTAGACAATCTGACTATGCAAGTATCATTGGTAGTCTTCATTATGCTACTGACTATACTAGACCAGATATTGCATATGTTGTGGGTGTATTGTGCCGGTTTACTAGCCGACCTAGTATGGATCGTTGGCATGCTATTGAGAGGGTAATGCAATATCTAAAAAGGACTATGAACCTTGGATTGCATTACTCTAAATATCCCATTGTGTTAGAGGGATATAGTGATGCTAATTGGAATACCCTCTCAAATTATTCCAAGGCGACCAATGGATATGTGTTCAATATTGCTAGTGGTGTAGTTTCTTGGAAATCCAAGAAACAGACAATATTGGCACAATATACGATGGAGTCAGAGTTGATAGCACTAGATACTGCTAGTGAAGAGGCAGGTTGGTTGAGAAACCTTCTGCCAGAAATCTCTCTATGGGAGAGACTGATACCGGCGATCTTAATCCACTGCGATAGTACCGCAGCTATTGCAAAAGTTCAGAACCATTATTATAACGACAAGAGACGACAAATACGTCATAAGCACAGTACAATGAGAGAGTTCCTCACTACTGGTGTTGTTAGAGTGGATTATGTCCGGACAGAAGAAAACCTTGCTGATCCTTTGACGAAGGGACTAGCTCGGGAAAAGGTGTGGTACACCTCGAAAGGGATTGGACTGAGGCCCATTGAGAAATGAGTCACTTGTGATGGATACCCAACCTATAGACTGGAGATCCCAAGAAATAGGTTCAAAGGGAAAAATGAGTCACATGGGTGATATGTTGAGAATCATGCTAAATTAAAAAATTAATTCAATCCCTAAGTAGCATGACATCCTGTAGCGTGACAAGGTTATGTTATTTTTATAACACTTAATGAGTTCTATAGCTCTATGTGGAGTGGAGTACCTAGACTACAGAAGTACTCTTGATAGACTCACCCATATGAATTTTGGAGTGTGGCCGCTCCTCGGGAGAATTGTGGCAAATTCTCTAGGTCATTCATGAAACCGAGATATAAGCACATGGCCGTAAAGTGCTGGCTTAAGAACATTACACAAAGTAGAGTTGTGCGCGTGGTGCATTCAGCTTTAGAGTTCAAGACCACAAGTCACTCTAGTATTTTACTGAAGCACTTACACTATGTAACAGTTCAAGTCGGTAGACACCTTTACTTATGCACTGCTTTATAACTTCTTGCTCGATGAATATATTTTTTAAAAATACAAGTGGGGGATTGTTGGGATTATGTATTTTTCAAAAGAAACTCTTCATAGAACACTTGTCCCACATTGGCTAACTAGAGAACATTTATGTTCTTTATAAGTGTGGGGGCTCCATGAACCATTGATGAGCTAGGCCTAAGAGAGGCCTCGCACGCACACGGGTTGGGCCAAGGTCCAAGCCAATTTGTGAAAACCGATCCGGAAACCAGTTAATCGGGTGCGCGTTGCGAACCTCGCGCGCATGGGGGGCTGCAAATCCCTGAATTTGGAGCCTCGCGCACATATGGAAGTTAGCCCACGTTTTGCAAAAATTATTTACGGAAAGATTTTCTTTTGACCAATCAAGCACACCGAAAACACTTTTCACTACACAAATTCAGAGGGCAAGAAGGTCGATTATGTTTGCATTTCTGGTCTTTTCCCGTGCAGAAAAGATCGAGATAGAGGCTGTATTCTGGGCTTTTTTATCTTGGAGGCGGCATGGCTACAACTGCTTGCACAAAGAAGGCAGAGCTGCGAAACGTCTTAAAGAGAGCGACCTAGTCCGCGACTCAACCCAAACAACAGCCAATTTTTGTGGTATTTCTGTTCCTTTACAGATTTTGAGGTAAACGGTTCCATTAATTTTTTAAAGTATTCTCAACACGTACTACCATACCATGATCCCCAGTTGGACCCTTCCCCAGTTGGCTTACTACACCCTTTATTTGCAAATTACGGTCACGACTATTATTTTTGACCTCGTCCTTCCTAACTTTAAGGTTCAACGTCGTCATATTATTAGCATATAAGAAAAAAAAATCAGACACAACAATATCGACATGAGATCAAAACCTCCATTTTGCCAACACGAATTTAATAACAACCACATTACTATAGAATCAAATCACTATTCTCATCCACACGAGTCAACAACATTGCGCTTTTACCAAATGTAATGCAATGCTTAATAGCACAAATTTGCACAAATCAAAGTTCGTTGATTCGCGGACAAATAGCCAGAAATCGGATTCCTCAATACTCATATGAACTCTGTGAATAACCAGAGGTACAAGTATCTGATATTAAAATCCATTGATTCACATTCAAATAGCCGGGGATTATATCATTGCCCCAGTCCAGTTGATTCCGCGATAACGATGTGAGAAAAGCGAGAGACATAGGCATCCAATACTAAAATCCATTGATTCACGTCCAAATAGCTGAAAATCATACCATCTCCCCAATCCTGTTGATTCCACAATTTACCAAAGGATTTGAAAGAGAAAATGGTTGTCTTTTGTAAAACTCAGTTTCATCCGATGGATGTAAGTGCAATGCCAACTAGTTGGATGAATGTCACTCATGCAAACACACAATGCATGTAAAATCAATCTTTCTTGAGAAAACAATGCAATGGTTTTAGCCCCGAGACTATAAGTCTCCCCACGGTCTCCAAGTTTTCAAACCTAATGCTCTGATACCAAGTTGTCACGCCCTCAATATCAAAGACAATATGGCCAAGGTTGTGATTTCGGTTGAAACAAAACCGTCGCGCCCTTGAGATTTCATTCTTTAGATTTCAAAAAATCAAAGGTGGTTCTTGTGGAGATATATTACCCCTCAACTGATTTCTTCTTCCTTTGAAGATTTTCTTCAAAATTCTTCAAGACCCAGGATCAAAATATTGGTCATTGTGAAACCTGACTTCCATGGCAGATATTCCAACTAGCGGTGGTGACTCGACACCGTCTAGTGAGATAACACCATTGGCGGTGCGTTTAGAGCAGATGGCGAGGACCGTGTCATCCGGTGGTGGTCCAATTTTATTGGTTCTAGGAGAGAGCAGTGTGGTTGGGGCTGATCCAGTATACAAGGAGGGCCGTGCGGCCTTTGTTGGAGAGCAGGCCCACCGTGCGACTGAGTTGGTGGGAGACGAAGCACCTACAGTCATGCATGAGGCCGAGGCCTTGTTGCATAGTTTTGAAATTGCCTAATCAGAGACCCATGAGGGTCAGGCCATGGATGAGCCAGTGGGAAGTGACAGGCTGGGGCCGGAGAGTGCGGCGGTTGGTGAGAGTAGCGCAGCCATGGAGGTTGGAGTGGGTAAAACTTGACTATCCTAATTAAGGGCATAACACATACCCTAATTAATCACCACAAGAGGGTGAATGACTCGACACCACATAGGAGTCCTTAAGCCCCGTGGTCGAGCTGGTTTGGCTGTGAATAAGGCCAGATTAATAAGAGTGCACTAATAAGTTAGGATGCACTAACTCGACATAGGACATAAAAAGATGCCCCTAATATGGCCGTGCTAGGTAGGCTATGTGTATAGCCTAGGATAGCATTCTGGAATACATAACTCAGTTCGGCATGATGAGCTGAGCTATGTACGAGTTATTTCAAGCTATGTAGAAGCACGACACCGCCACGTATAGCGCGGTGAGACATTCCAGAATAATCTATAGCAATTCCTTATGAGATAAGGAGCAATCCCACAACATAAGGAATCAATATGGGAAGTCCTAATGTGATTAGGAGTATACCCCATATAGGAAAGAGTCCTATATGGAAAGAAAGACCAATCTTGGATGAGATCTATCAGGATATGGAAACTTGCTCCTAATAGCAAAGCCCTATTAGGAAGAGGATCCTTAAACCTAGTAGGAAAACAGAAGGCATGAGATGCCTAAATTCACAAAGCATCTACACTTATAAATACAAGACAAAAACCATGACAAAAGGTACGCTATAAAACCCAGTTATACGCATTGTGTTATTTGCTTAATTAGTAACCCAATACTAACTTAAGCATTGGAGGGCCTTTGTCGAAGAGAGGCAAAGGTGCTCTAACCCTTGTCTGTCTTGCAGATTCATGGTTCCAGCAAGAAAGCACATGATCAAGACCATATGTGGATTTTATCCTTGTACAATTGGCGCCGTCTGTGGGAAACGCTTACGAAAAGTCCATTTTTCTCTCAAGAAGATTGACAATGGTGATTTTAGAACTTGTTGTATGCACTCCATGACGAAAAGAGGTGGGCAATGACGGTGAAAGAGTGCAAAGGTAGACGGAACTCCTGTAATTCTGAAAGCACCACAAAAGAAGCTCGCTACCAGAAGATTTAACATAGGGCATATTCCTGAGATTCTGAAGTTTAGGGATACACGTCTAGTGCTCTATGATTCTCCAAGATCAAGTGAGCGACGAAGGCGCTCAAGTACACCACCAAAAAGAAATAGGGGAGTCTCTCTCCGCTGTGAGAAAGGGAGGAGCCCCCCGAGCAGAAAAAACCACAAGAGACCCTGAAATCAAGAACAGGAAGATAGCCTCGACCAGAGGGAACAAGAGGCAGAAGAGTTGGCACGAGAGGTCACTTGGCGTGAAAAAAAATTTCAGGATCTAAAAAAACAACTCTAAGAGAAGGAGAAAGACTTACGTTTGTGGACAAGATCTGCGCAATACGAAAAAGATGGAATGAGTCATCACCATGATAACGTTTCTAATGTAAGAAAAGTCTCTCCATGAAAAAGGAGAGAGAGGAGCCCCTCCATCGAGAAAAAAGAGAGTAGAAAACATGCTAGGGACAGATACAAGAGATCTAGTTCTAACAAGCACGCCCTCGAGCAATATGAAAAAAGAAGGGAGATCGGTCAAGCTAAAGGAGATCCCAAAACTACACGGGAGGCAGCAAAGGTAGCCTTAGGTCAGATCCTTAAGTCACCTTTGGCCCACTGGATCCAAGTAGAAAAAACTTTGAGTAGGGTTAAACACTATGCGTTTATACCCTATGAGACCAGTACTGATCCATTGGCTCATATCCAACACTATCAACAGGCCATGGTCATGCATGAGCAAGATGATGCCTTGCTGTGCAAGATGTCCCCGTCTAGCTTAGGGAATGTGGCCATAAGTCGGTACCATAAACTCTCAGAAAGGTCAATCTTGTGCTGAGCCCAGCTAGCCAAGGAATTTACTGCTTCGTTCCTAACAAGTCGAGTAACTCCGAAGACGTTCGATGCATTAACCTCTATGAGACAGAGGGATGATGAGACTCTGCGATAGTACTCCAAATGCTACTGGGAGGTTTTCAACAAGATTGAAAACTGCAGTGAAGAGTATGCTTTGGAAACATTCAAAACAAGCCTGCCCATGCATAGTGAGCTATGAGAATCGCTTACAATGCATCCAATGAAAACTGTGGCTAAACTTATGGAAAGAATCCAAGAGCACGCACGGGTAGAAGATGATATCCTGCAAGCTGGGGGGAAGATTGTGTCTGGACAACCCCAGCTCCCAAAAAAGAAAGTGGTAGAATCAAGGGTGTACAAGAAAGAGTACACATTGGGAAGAAAAGACTTCACACATCTAAGGAAGGACAAGGTTGATCCAAATCCCAAGTCTTACTTTAGCATCATGGCAACCTTCAATATTCCGATCTACAGGATACTATACAAGACAAGGAACGAGTCATGGTTCAAAAGGCCCCCAAAGATGACAGGGAACCCAGAGAGGAAGTGAGCCACGAACGAGCATTGTAGCTACCATAGAGATTGGGGTCATATGACTAAAGATTGTGTGGAATACAAGAAGTTCCTGGAGGAAAAGGTGGCAGAGGGCCATCTACAGGAATTTTTGGTTAGTGATCAAAAGGATGCCGAGCTGATAGAAGAGATGGACTACGAAAAAGGTCTAAAGGGAACAATCCATATGATACATGGATTAATTGCCCTATACTCAAGCAACGAGATAAGGTATATTCAAAGGATCAATGGGTAGGTAAAGCAGTTCATGAAGCTCGGCACGAAGAGGTCGAGGACTGAGTGAGTAATGGAGACTCCCATTACCTTCACTGATGACGATCTAGATGGGGTAATTGTACCCCATAATGATGCATTGGTAATTACCCTATGAATAGGGGAGTATGACGTGGAAAAAATCCTTGTGGATTAGGGAGCTAGCATTGAGATCATGTATTACCATACTTTCAAAAAATTGGAGCTCCCACCGATCTCGCTATAAAAGTGTTTGGTCCATCTGATGGGATTCAGCGCATAGACAGTATGGCCTATGGGAAAGGTCACGTTGCCTGTCAGATCAGGATCAGTTGTTCTTAAAACTGATTTCTTGGTGGTGGACCTGTCGTCCTCGTATAACGTGATTATACGGAGAACTTGGATGCACAAGATGAAATCTATCCCTTCCACCTACCATTAGAAAATCAAGTATCCGAGTGCGGATGGAATTGAATGCATTAGGGGTAACCAAAAAATGGCCGACTAATGTTTCAACATGGTAATGAAAAGATCCACAAGGGCAGAACTTGTTCAGATGGTTGAAATACCAAACCAACCTACTTTGGAAGACATTGGGGTGACCCCCGCCAAGAAGATGGTGGAAAGATTAAAAAAATATAGATCAAGGAGGATGATGCAGAACAGTATTTCCTAGTCATGGAAAAACTTGTTGAACATGAAGAAAGAGATTTGGTTGCTTTTTTAAAGGACCATGTTGACGTCTTTGGATAGACTCCCCAGGAGATGCCTGGGATAGACCCTGAGGTGATCTGCCACCATTTAAACGTGGATCCTCAGCACAAATTAGTTGTGCAAAAGGCGAGAAGGTCAACACCACAACACACAAATGCTGTGATTGAAGAAGTAGATCGGCTACTTGAAGCAGATGCCATACGAGAGGTGAACTATCTGGATTGGCTAGCTAAAACTGTGGTGGTAAAAAAGAAGAACGAGAAATGGAAGATTTGTGTGGATTTTACTAGCCTCAACAAAGCATGCCCCAAGGACAGCTTTCCACTTCCCAGGATCAACCAACTAGTAGATGCCACGTCAGGCTATGACAGGATGAGCTTCCTTGACGCATATCGAGGATATCATCAAATAGCTATGTACGAGCCCAACCAAGAGAAGACGTCTTTCATCTCGCCAAAAGGACTTTACTGTTACAAGGTCATGCCATTTGGACTAAGAAATGCTGGGGCGACCTATGAGAGACTGATCACTACGATGTCCAAGGACCAACTCGGCAAGTCCATGGGTTTATATAGACGATATGGTGGTAAAAAGAAAGGTAAAGACTGATCATCTCGTCAACCTAAAGGTAACTTTCAACATACTAAGGAAGTACAAATTAAAGCTAAATGCCTCAAAATGCACTTTTGGGGCCAGCTCGGGAAAGTTTCGCGCTTCAGAATCTCCAAAGCCCTAAGACCACGAAAGAGGTCCAAAAGATTAACAGGATGGCAATAGCTTTTAACCATTTTATTAGTAAGTCCTCAGATCGTTGTAAACCATTCTTTCAACTTCTGAAGAAGAGAGAAGGATATAAGTGGGGAGCCGAGCAAGAGAAAGGCCTTCCAGAGTTGAAGGTTTATTTATCATCACCACCCTAGCTCTTTACTCCAGAAGCTGGGGAGCGGTTGATACTATATCTTGCGGTATCCAAGCATGCAGTCAGCTCGGTTCTCCTACGAATAAATGGGATAGAATAGGCTCCAATCTATTTTGTGAGCAAGACCTTATTAAACGCAAAAACACGGTACTTACCATTGGAGAAATTGGTATATGCTTTTATCAGTACCTTAAGAAAACTGCCACACTACTTCCTACAACATCCCATTACTATGTGTACTAAATATCTACTAAGGGTTTTGCTTAGGAAGGCAGATTTCTTAGGCAGAATATCCAAATGGTCCATTGAGTTGAGTCAGTTTGACCTCAATAAAAAGCCTAGGACGACAATAAAAGGACAAATTTTGGCTGACTTTATAGCAAAATTCACTTTGACAGTACCTCCACCACCACCACCAACCCTCCATGAGAAGGAGCAAAGCATTGTCCCTAAGTAGCCAATGGGAAACGTCGAACTAGATCCAGAAGAGTGGAGGTTATACGTTGACACGTCAGCTTGCAAAAAAGGGTCAAAAGCAGGAGTGGTGCTGTTCTCCCCAGAAGGGTTGGAGCTAGAGCAAGAATTATGGCTGGGGTTTAATGCCATTAACAATGTGGCAGAGTATGAAGCCATCCTCGCTGGACTCAGAAGTGCCATATAACTCAAGGTCAGTAAGTTACGAGTATTTGCGATTCGCAGCTAGTTGTTAATCAACTTTTAGGAGAGTACACTTTAAAGAGTGAGAAGATGGCTGCATATTCTGAGGTAGCTAAAGATCTGCTAAATAAGTTTGACGAAGTCCACATCCAACAAATAAGCTCGGGGCAAAACGCACATGCAAACTTATTAGTTTGCTTGGGCTCGTCAGTCAAAATAGAGTACCATTGCACAATGGTTGTGGATTACTTAAGTGAGCCAAGCATTAGCCAAGCAGTGGAGATAGTTATGGAGACCGAGCTAGGGCTGAGCTGGATGGACCAATAGTGGCATACCTACGAGATGGGACTTTGCCAGAAGACAAGAGGGAAGCTCACAAGATCAAAACAAAGTTAGTGCGTTTCTGGCTCTCCCCCAAAAGGTAAGCTTTATAGA
Source organism: Vaccinium macrocarpon (assembly GCA_022606695.1). Taxonomy (NCBI): domain Eukaryota; kingdom Viridiplantae; phylum Streptophyta; class Magnoliopsida; order Ericales; family Ericaceae; genus Vaccinium; species Vaccinium macrocarpon. Next base: position 14,136,308 of record CM040173.1, on the reverse strand, counting down.
AAATCTTTTCTTGGCCCATATTTATTGTGTGTACATCCATCTTTGGTTCAAAAGTTCCTCCATGAGATCCATACTGGAACATGTGGAGGATATACAGGCGGGGTATTGGTGGCCCTACATGCAAGAAGATGCAAAGGTCTTTGTCAAGAAGTGCGAAAAGTGTCGAGGTATTCACCTCTTTATCTGAGCTCCAATAGAGGATCTTCTTCCCCTAACAAGCCCGTGGCCATTTGCACAATGGGAATTGGATATCGTGGGTCCCCTCCCCATGGCAACTGGGAAATGAAATTCTTACTCATTGGCACATATTACTTCACCAAAAGGATAGAGGGCGAAGCTTTGGCAAAGATCAAAGAGGCCATGGTGGAAAGTTTTGTGCGAAATAAGATAATAACGAGATTTAGGGTACTTTATTCCATCATCTCAGATAATGGGTCCCAGTTCGGCAAGAAGTTCAAAGCTTTTCATGCTCAACATGGCATCAAAAACTACTATTCAACCCTAGCTTATCCACAGAGTAATGGGTAAGCAGAAGCTTCAAACAAGACCATCCTTAAGAGTCTCAAGAAAAGGTTGGAAAGTAAGAAGGGAAAATGTCCAGACGAGTTACCAGCTGTACTCTGGGCATACAAGACCACTCCTCGGCGATCTACGGGAGAGACGTCATACTCCCTTGCTTATGGGCCAAAGGCGGTGATCCCATTAGAGATTGGCTTGCCGACCAATCACACTACTCTTGTGGAGTCTGGAGGCAACGATAAAGCCCTGACCGAGAAACTCGATCTTGCCAAAGAAAAAAAAGAGCGTACATTGATTACATTGGCAACATACCAAGAACAACTACGGAGAAGTTATACAAGAAGGTGCAACCAATAGAGTTCAAGGTTGGGGATCTAGTCCTAAAGAAAGTCTTGGCCAATACCAAGGTGTCCTCTGACGGGAAGCTTGGGCCGAACTGGGAAGGCCCATACAAGATTGTAGGGATTGCTGGCATGGGGCCTATCATTTGGCCGACTTGGACAGAGACCCAGTACCACGGCCATGGAACGTCTTAAACCTGCGAAGATTTTACGAGTAATTTATGTGATGACGAATGCAATCACATCTGTTTTTTTTAGTGAATACGGATAAATTCACATTTGTTTTTAGTACATGGTTGGGATTATGAGTAAAATCCCCAACATCAGTTATTTAGATTTTCTATTGATATTTCTAGCATTAATGAAATTTTATCTTTTCTTATCATGATTTTGATTAATACGAACCAAAATTTACCTTAAATTTGGATTCCTATGGGGGAGCAGAGGGTATGTGTGTTCCAATCCTAATAAATCTAAGTACGAAGGCACTTAGAATTTCTAAGTACGAGAAAACCTAGATTTGCAACAAATAATGCAATAAATTTCTAAGTATGAGAAAACTTAGATTTGCAACGAATATTGCAATTACGATTTCCCTAAGTATGAAAAAACTTAGATTGATTTGCAACGAATATTGCAATTTGCAACAGATAATGCAATAAATTTCTAGGTATGAAAACACTTAGACTTGCATCGAGTATAGAAAGGACTTATGTTTGCAATGATTAGTGCAAGACCCAAGTACGAAACACTTGAATAGTTATCTAAGTATAAATAAAATTTGCAACGAAAGCTAACTTAGGTGCCAGAGTGCTTGCTAAAATTTCCAAAAAAGTATGAGTACGAACAAACTCAAAATAAGTATGAATGGACTTAACAGTATTAGGATGCCACAAGTGGAACAGGCCACGCAGGGCCGAACAGAGCGATAAAAGTAACCAAGGCATCAAGCCTCTTCACTATGCCCTTCGACAACAGTGGCAAGATTGGGATCAGAGTTATGACCTTCAACAGTGCCCTCAGCAACACCGTCTCCAAGGACGGTGAGATCAATGATGGCTTCATCTGTGTGGATTTGCTCTGGAAGGGGTTCAGGTTAAGTTTCAGGGTTGGGTTGAGCCTGAGCGTCAGAATGGGCCTGAGCAGTAGCCGCCTCACTTGGTAACACCATGTTGGCCCAAAGAGGGGAAGATGGGTCCACCTTAAGCTTGCTAAGGCATTGCTGCCAAGCTACGCCCCAAACGACATCTTGTTCCACTGGCATCTGCACTTTGTAGTTGTTAGTGATCACCACAACAACACGATCATATTCACCATCTGCCTTAGCCTCTGTAGCTGCGAGTTGTTGATGGAGTTCACGCTCAACCTCCTCAGCTTTCCACTTTAGCTCGGCATTCCCTCCCTTCAGCCCCTCCACCTCTTCCCAAGCGTCCATCAAAGATTGAGCATGCTGAGCACTCTCCTTCTCCGCTTTCTTCTGCTCTTTCATTAGCTTATTATCGGTGTCTTTGGCTCTCTCCAAACCAACAGACACCTTTTGCATAATCTGCAGGATAAGCAAGGTTCATGAGGAAAAATGACATTCTAAGTAAAATAGGAGGAAAAATTGGAAAGTTTTCTTCACCTTAGTGCTGGACTGGAATATGGATTTCATGAGGCTATCGTAGGAGTTGTTCTTCTCCTTGTCCTTGTGTAAAGGAAGAAGCGCAGCCCGGGAAACACCATATGCCACATCCACAGATGAAATATCTTGTCAATCATGGAGAAGGGGGTACCGTCAGGCCGAGCCAAGACGGGGACCCAGGGCTGTATAAGAGGAGGAGAATCGGTGAAGTATTGACTTGAGCTTGAGTCCCCAGTCCTCCTCCTCTACAGGGGAGGATGAACGTTCTGAGGACTTTTCGCTGGTCTCTTATCCCTCTGTTGCTCAGGGAGAGAGAAGATTGGCGTCTGAGATGGAGTGACAGCATGAACGACCGGGGGAGCACGGAAGCCCACCCACCGAGATTCAGCTCGTCTAACAAATTGATTGGATGACGAGGCATGTCTTGCACAGGGGAAGGCGAGTAGCTTGATGAATCCGAATCTACAAGAATGAGGGACTGCTCGGCTATGGCAAGAATGGCCGCATGATGATCAAACTCTCTTTCTTCTTCCCTTTCTTCTTCTCCTTCAACTACCATTTTTCCGGATGCGCTTACCTCTTGATCTATATGAGTAATGATTGAGATGGCCGTGGGGATTTTAGAAACGTGAGCAAAGGTAATTTGTTATTGGGGATCTACCCTAGCTCGACTACGGGTGACCCTACCTCTGTAGTGTCTGCGACCTCTGTCAGAAGGAGGAAGAAGGATGGTAAGAGTTGGCACAGGAGGCCAAGGATGCCTACTATGATGCTCTCCTTCTTTTCTAACACCTCCCTAGTAGGATGGAGTATACCCCAAGAGGATGTGTGTAGCTCAGCCCAATCTAACCAGTGTTGGTTCAAACTCGTCAAAGAGTAGAGCCAATGTTATTTCCTCACGATGGAGATTGGAGTGGTTCAAATGGTCAAGCTTGTTTATGTTATCCGCTACAAAAAAAGAAGAACAGACAAAATGGGCAAGAATATTGTTGAGAATAAGAGAATTGAGAAAGCATAAGAGCAAATAGAGAAAGAACAACAAGTGTTTGAGCACTAACGTGGGTGGCCAAGGGCCGTGGGGCAAGAAAATCCAATTGCGTTCCCCTCGGCGTCTTTAGGCTCCCAATTGCCAGAGACTACGAGATAGTCATTAGCCTCGCCTTTAGAAGAGTTCGGCAAATCAATGATAAGCCTCTAGTTAGGGTTCCTGGCCTTGAAGTAGTAAGAGCCGTTGGCGGTGGGAACTACACTGTATAAGAAGTGTAGATCCCACCAGTTCAGGTGGAAGCCCTGGAGCTTGTTAAGGGCAACAGTACCCATGACCACCCTAACAAATTTAGGGCATAACTGCATAGGGGCTAGTCGGCAGCAGTTGCAAACCTCCCTGAAAAAGGGATGGAGGGGGAATCGCAAACCACCCTCAACTATAAAAATGAGGGGAATATGGAGTGTGTCTTCAGATTGACCAAATTGACCCATGTCGTTGGGTCGATTCAAACGAAAGTGGACATTGACGGGGACATTGTAGTTCTGGCGGAAGTCCGCTATTTTCTGAGCATTGCTAAGAAGGGTTCTATGCTTCTCCATAGTTAGGGTTTCACTATTGAAACCCAAGGGGTGGAAATGAAGAAGACGGTGAACAGTAACCTAAAACGAGGAATGATAGGGGCAAAAAGGTATTTACGTGGAAAGAGACGGTCCTAGAATGAGATTTTCTAGCTCGAAATAGGGATTTTTTACAAAGAACGGATGTGTACCAAAACACTTTTCTCTGAATCATGGGTTTTATGCAATTAGCAAGAAGTTCCTTCTCTTTCTCTCTCACTACCTTTCTTTGTTTAGGTAATGGGAGGGGAAGAGGCTAAGATAAATTTGAAGGGTTTAGGGGTAGGGATAGTGATTATCTCACCCAAAACCCCATAAAAGTGGCACATGATGCATATAAAACGTCACCAGAATCATCCTTTAGGCTTATCTGAGCCACCAATGGTTCATTTCGCATGCGAAAGTAACCCTGCCCCCCACGTGAAGGGGAGGCGTGCATGAGATACGTTAAGAACCATTGAAGCTTTGCGCACTACAGATGAATAATAGTGTGACAAGCCTGGGGAGCAATTGGAGTGGGTAAAACCTAACTATCCTAGTTAAGAGCATAGGAGGTGCCCTAATTAATCACCACGAGAGAGTGAATGGCTTGGCACCACATAGGGAGTCCTTAAGCCCTGTGCCGAGTTGGTTTGGCCATGAATAAGGCCAGATTAATAAGAGTGAACTAATAAGTCAGGATGCACTAGCTTGGCATAGGACATAAAAGGATGCCCCTAATATGGCCAAGCTAGGTAGGTTACGTGTATAGCCTAATATAGCATTTTGAAATGAATAATTCAGCTCAACGTGATGAGCTGAGCTGTGTACGGGTTATTTCGAGCTACATGGAAGCATGCCACCGCCACGTATAGGGCGGTGAGACATTCTAGAATAATCTATAGCGATTTCTTATGAGATAAGGAGCAATCCTGCAGAATAATAGATCAATATGGGAAGTCCTAACATGATTAGGAGTATACCCCATATAGGAAAGAGTCCTATATGGAAAGAAAGACCACTCCTGGATGAGATCTATTAGGACATGGAAACTTGCTTCTAATAGGAAAGCCCTATTAGGAAGACGATTCCTAAACCTAGTAGGAAAACAGAAGGCACGAAATGCCTAAATTCACAAAGCATCTACACCTATAAATACAAGACAAAAACCATGACAAAAGGTATGTTGTAACACCTAGTTATATGCATTGTGCTCTTTGCTTAATTAATAACCCAGTACAAACTTAAACATCAGAGGGCCTTTGCCGACGAGAGGCAATGGTGCTCTAACCTTGTCTGTTTTGCAGATTCAGGGTTCCGACAAGAAGGCATGTGATCAAGACCATACGTGGATTTTATCCTTGTATAGAGGTTGATCCTCTGATTGGTAATGTCGATGCTTAGAATAGTTCTACACCGATATACATGGGTGCTCCAGGTACGGGTATCCTTTCTCCTGATGTTGAGATGCATGTTGATGGTATAGATGTTTTTGTTGACCTGAGGGTTGCTCGAGGAGAGGTGGGTGGTGAGGTTGTAGTCCCTTTGGAGTTTAGAAGTGATCTATTAGAGACGCCCACTGAGCAACAAGTTCCGAGTAGTTCAGGGGCTAGTAGGGAATCCAAGGGGAAGGATGTAGTGATAGAGGACCTTAGAGAGAGGGGTAGTAGTGGTGACGAGAGATCAGTTGACCCTGTCTTGTTTCCTAGGCCTTCGGGTTCTTCAGTGAACCTAGGTGCGACTTTAAGAGATACTTTGGAGGGTGGGACTAATGAGACTAGGGCTGTACAACAATTCCCTGACCTTGGGGCTTTGGGGGGTGTGGAACCCATGCAAGACATGGAGCATGAGGAGGTGCGTGTTGGAGAGGTACGGGTGTCTATAGTTGATGCAGTACATAGGGCACCGAGGGATAGACTGCCTTTCACTCCTCAGACTTATGTGCCTCGAGTTCACTTTTTCGCACCTTTCGGTTGTTCGATATATGAGCTAAGTTGCCTTTTTACCCTGATGGACTGATCCTGTGGGGCCCAAAGACTCACATCTCAAATAGACCCTTGGTATGTATTTGCGCTTGTATTTTCCCTTTGAATTACTTTCTCAGTGCACTTGTCTTGTGGCTTTACTAACTAAATCCATGCAATGGTCTTTAAAACAGGTGGATGATTCTATTGTTGGATATGGCGGGCCATCTGATTGTTTTGCGCAATATTAGAGGTTGTCACAGAGAGTAAGGAACTTGGTAGATGCTATAGGTTTTATCTTTTTTTTTTAGGATAACCACAAATGATGAGAGCTTTGATGGGATACCACCAACACTTTTCACTTTAGCTTCAAAGAGATGACGATCACCCTGCTGGACTTTGCAGTGATCACTGGTTTGAGGGTCGATGGTGATCCGATCCTGTTTGACTCAAGCTTGTACTTGGACCGTGCAGCGATACGACACTTTCTGGGGAGAGATATGGGATATGAGTCATCTGTGTAGTGTGACCACTTGCCAGCCATTTGGGACCATGAGCCAGGATCAACTGAGGAGGCTCGTCGGATGGCCAGGACTTACTTGTTATACCTTTTCGGCTTGGTTCTATTTTCTGGCAGAAAGGGCCATGTTCACTTTGGTTAGTACCAGGTTTAGCAAACTTGGAGACGGCAAGCAGGTTTGACTGGGGTGGTGTGGCTTTGTGCACCTTGTACATTTTCTTGGGTTCTGTCGTCCGTGGGAAGGGGATCAAGCTTGGTGGTTATTGGAGGGTCCTTGAGGTCATGTTTTTGACCTTCTTTTTACCTTGTATGCCATATGATTGTATCATGCACTGTTGCTTCTGTTCTTGTCTTAATGATTTAATCCAAAATGCAGGTGTGGGCTTATGAAGTCTTGGGAGTACCAGCTCCTAAAAATTCTCACCCAAACAAGGTTGTGTTCCCGCATGCAGAGAAGTGGGCACAACAGTATGTGGGGAAGGGCGCATTTAAGGGTGATTTGAAGGGTTTCCGCCTTTTCCTTGACTAAAGCACGGGTGCCACTGTATGACTTTTATCCTTTCGAGATTCCTTTCAAACTCTCTTGATTTGTGCAATGACCCTTATCAACATGACTTGAAACTTGCTACAGGTTCGTTGGAATGCATGGGGTAGGTGGTGTAAACCTTATTTGATTTAGAGCAGGGAGATAACACGAGGACGTTTGTTGTTGGAGTCCCTGTATGGCTAGTAGTGGTACTTGGGTGAGAGGGTGTTATGTCAATCTCTGGGGATAGACTTCTTCAGAGTGCCAGCCCGCTCCCTCTGTGGGTTCAGAGGACCCATGAGTACACAGTGGCTGAGGTGGAGGCATGTACTGTTCTTTACATGCAGCTGGTTTTCGACCCCTCCTTGGACTATGCCGGATATGTGAGGAGTACACTGGTCAATTCTTTAGATATGGAGCGTCGTTTAGCCGAGCCAGTGCCTGCAGCGACTGCTTCCCTACCCGTGTTGAGGAGAAAGATAGATGTTATGATGGCAGGTGGAGGCATGGGGATTATAGACGTTCCTGCGGTGATTGGACCTATGACACTTGCAACGACTGAGGTATCCTAAAAAGATAGAAAAGAAATAGTCAAATTTCAATTCTAATTTGAATGTTCATGCGTGTTACTTGTTAATACTTTTATTCTGTTTTTTGCAGATTCTAGTTGAATGGGCCGCATCTCATGTCCAGTTGATACGTGACTTGGAGACTTTAGTTCGTCGCATTATGTTAGGTGACAGACTTGAGGTGCGACCCAAACCTGAGCCTAGCGTGGTGCAGAATCCTGGTAGTGGAGATGGTGATGGAGATGATGATGGAAATGGTGGAGCTAGTGGCAGACGTGGTGGTAGAGCTGGCCGAGGATGCGGCTGTGGTGCTGGAGATGGCCGTGGTACTAAAGGTAGCCGCAGGGGTGGTAGAGTATGAGGGAATTGCAGAGACTACAGTGCAGGTGGTAGCCGTGGGGTTGGCAATAGTCGCAGTGGTGACAGTGAGACTGGAGGTGGTGGCGAGTCTGTAGTTGTCGTAGGCCTCGGCGTGCTCGTAGAGCTCCTGTCAGCAGTGTGACTGAGCAGATATCTTTTTATATTCTGTCTTGAGGTTTGCATACTTTGATTGTTTACTAACGCATTCTTTCCTTTTTGTGTAGAATGTACCTCGTCCTTCGTTGCCTCGCAAGAGACCTTTGATGAAAAACGTCAGTGGAGTTCGGAGGCGTGCCCCACTTGTAGTCCTGTCGCCTAGCAGAGTGTTGCAGTCTTCAGTTGAAAGGCCAGGAGAAGGTGTTCTCGTGTGGGTTCCGCGGGGGAGAGACAGCGTAGTAGCAGTGACAGTGGTGGTGGCAGTGACAATAGTGGCAGCGGCATAGATGACCATGTGGACCACCTGAGCACACATGAGGAGTACTAGCACTTGGTAGTGGGCCATCGCTAGGATTTCAAGAGACATTGCTCTGGTTCTTAGGACGAGCCTGCATTCTCGGTTTTGATTTGGGCGTCTGTTTGCCCAGGTTTTGCTTCTTTTTTTTCATGGATATAGCTTGCGTGCCATGGTAGCTTCTGATGTTGGGACTGTTTTACCCATGGACGGATGTACTTTTACTTTCATGTCATGGATGCCATTTGGTTTTTATATATTGCACATGTTCGTTATGCTTAAAATGACTCATACACATGCTTTGCGGGTTACTGAAATTTGACAATATGTGACATATGCCCCAGGGTGATGAAAATGGTGTGACTTTGGATTGAATTTTGGAGAATGACATGCAGAAATACAAATTGACTCATTAAACAAGATCACTAAGTGTTAGGGCATAATGCGACCCATTGCGCCAAAAATTTTGAATATATATGACACGTGACCAACAAAACATCCAATAAGTTATAAATGCACGCCATAACTTTCTTGAATGATTGGAGTAGGAAAATTGACATTCAGACACATTTCAACTTGCTCATACCATTTGCTTGGTTGCTTTTGGTCTTGGGCACTCTGAGGCCTCAGGCTTTGCCATTAACTTCCCCGAATCACTTCGATTGATCTTCATGAATGCTTGAAATGGTTCATTAAAGCCATTGACATCAAAGAAGTAACATGAAAACTTTCACTTCGTTGACTTTTGGCGTACCTAAGATTTCGGAGGATCCGTCTATACAAATGTGATCATAATGCCAAAGGACTACCCCAATAGCTTTCGAATGTCCATTGCAACTTGTTTGTGAAAGAAAAGTGACGAAAACATGTTTGGATCAAGTTCTGAGGTCGAAAACAGAGTTTCATTTTGATCTGCCAAGGTTGGCCGGTTGGCCAACACAGGTTAGCTGCACGGCTACGTTAGTTGGCTGTCCGACTCTCTTATCAATCTGCCAAGTTTTTGACTTTTTGGTAGGTTCTCGGCTTCTGCGTGGTCTTTTGCTGACCTCTAGGCATCTCTCAGTGCTGAGATTTTCCAGTATACCCAATTCAAAGACGTTTAGCAAATTATGAAAGGCTTTTCCATTATCCAACATGGCACGCTTCCCGAGGTGATAAATTTTAACTAATGTGTAATATTTCATGCATGTATAGCATAAATGGAGCCTCCCCACAGCTTCTTTTTGCTTGCACAATCAAAAGCTTCACTCCTTCATCTCCCTCAAACAACCATGAGTCTTCTGGCTTTTGTTCGACCTTGGCTTGATAAACTTGACGACTTTGGATGGCTTAACTTTCAAGATCATCAGATGTCCTCATTGCGCTATATCCGGGACGTAACTATCCGTCTTGAGCTTTTGCACACCGTATTTCAATTTTGGGACTCGAAGGTGCATGTGTTCCATTTCGGCTTTGATGAGCTATGCCCCACTGTGGATGAATTCCATGCATACCTCGGTGGATTTGGTTTGGAGACACCAATCGTACCTCTGCATGGGGTAAACTTTGCCAACATATTGTTTGCCAAGCTTGGGATGAGTAATAAAGCAGCGAAATCCATGCTCCCAGGTGGTGTTATCAACATTTCGTGTACCTTTGAACAGTTTCGTCCTGAAGGCTTCGCACTGTGCCTCTGCTTGCTTGCTGCTTTCTTGTTTGTCAGGTTTGTTGGGCTAGCGAGCTCATCACTGGTTGGTGTTGCCATGCAAATTGAAGAGCCAAGGACGTGGCTCCAATGGTTTTGGCTGAAACTTTGATGGGACTAGATGGGGTTCATGTTGGTGACACTAATATCTTTGAGGTAGGCTTCTCACTCAACTCTCCTTTTTTTGGTTTTTCTCACTTTCTTGTTTTACCTCAACACTCGGGTTTAGGCTGTCTATGATTTCTTACTTGTTTCCTCACTTTCACATAGATATGGCTATGTGATAAGGCTAATCCGTTGGAACTTGTGCCAAGGAGGCAGATTCATGAAACACGAGGGTTTATTTAGAGGGATTTCCTAGAAGTCTTCGATGATGTGCAAGGCTGGTTTAGAGTGCTTTTCCAGCTTACAGAAGAGGTAATCACTTGGGGCTTGACTTGGCTTGACACTCTAGCTATGTCTGTAAGCAACATGGGGCATCAACAGATGGTTTTGGTTGGCTTGACTTGCTAGACCTTCTACATTCCTAACCACATTCTTCGCCAACTTGGCATTCGTCAGGCAATACCATGGCTAGAGGACTTTGTTATGCCAAATCTTAACTTTGCCACTTTCAGAGCTTACCAAACACTTGAAGGGAGCGCATGACCAATCCAAAAGAGCAGTATCCGAGTGTCAATCTTTCATATTGTTATGTGAGATGGTTGATACGAGACATTGAAACAAGAGAGTATGGAAGCCAAAGTTCACTTAAAAACTCGATCTTAATGTGCCTGAAATAAATTGCTTAGACCTACGATATGTTTCGTGTGGGACCACACTATGTTGTTTGCTTTTGTGTTCTGAAAGTTTCATGCTCAGCCATGTAATCCAGGAAGTTTAAAAGATGAATTATGAAAGTTTGCATTTTGATTCGCGCGCAATGGTTATAAACCAACTCAAAGAGATATTTTTCTTAAAAGATGGCGACTGGTCCTCAAGGTGAGGATGCCTACGTATCTGTTTTACAAGAATTAGGTCATGACGTAGTACAAATTTGGTTAGGGTTCACTCGGGTATTGACACTCTCCTTTTGCGCTCTAAGTTTTGCCTAGCACCACCCTTTCGGGTTTTCGGTCTAGCGAGCTTATTTGACTGATTTGCCTTAACTTTTACTCCCTCCGTTCCTTTTTATTTGACCCTTTTGGGGAATCGAAATTTTAAGGAGACAAGGATGGGACATTAATTTTGTGTTGAGTTTCCAATTTTGCCCCTCCCTATATCAACGTTTCTATCCGAAAATTCAGCCTCCTATAAATCTGGCGCCATTTTAGGGAAAGATGAATTTTTGAACAATCAATTGGTAATGTACTTTCCTTTACCCACGTGTGAATTAAAAAATGCATTAATCTACTCCTAAAAATTTGGCGCTTTACTTTCACCAGTTTGAGAAATTCCCTCCTAAAGTTTTGCCCCATATCAAATTTGAACCAAAACTAGTTGGCGGGGATTGCTAGAAGTTTCGGAGTCTGGGTATAAATCCATAATTAGTTCCATATTTTGTGCCAAATCTTCCTCTCTTTCATTTTTACACTCCCACTTTCTTCTTTTACTCCTGATTTTACTCCACTGTGATTACCCCTATGTGAATCCATATCCTTCTTCTCCCCTTTTTTCTCTGCCACGTCACCTCTCTCTCTCTTACTACCATCCCTCTCCAAACCAAAATGGACTCTTTCCTTGAAATTCCTTCGGTTCACCATAGATCAAGAAGGAATCTTACCAATCAACAACGACAACTAATTTTTGAGATGCTTTTGATGAAAGTTCAACAAGGTAAATTAAAAAGAGGTTCTATTCCCGGAGGTTGTTTTTGCATTTTTGTGCCAATCCAAAAACAGTTCGACGGATTTGGCAACGAGCAATAGGGTGTTTCACCAATGGATTGGCTGTTGATGTATCATCTAAACTACCAACACATGCTGGTCGCAAGCCAAACCACTTCGATGTCAACAGAATTGCTGAAATTGATCTTCGTCAGCCGAACTAGTCTTCTGGTCATTGTCGATGGCCTTGAACGCGTGCGAAAACCACGCTGTATAGGCAGGTCAAGAAAGGGCATATTAGGCCTCATACAAACGCATTGAAGCCGTATCTTTCCGATGACCATAAAAGGGCACGACTTCAATTTTGTTTGTCTATGCTTGAGCCATCCAGTCTCTACACCCAACCAACTTTCAAAAATATGTACAACTATGTGCATATTGATGAAAAATGGTTTTTTATGACAAAAGAGGCAGAGCGATACTATTTGCTTCCAGAAGAACAGGAACCGTTGCGGACTTGCAAAAGTAAACGGTTCATTACAAAAGTCATGTTCTTGGCTGCTGTTGCTCGACCACGATATGATCCAAGCCGAAATCAAGAGTTTTCAGGTAAGATTGGAATTTTTCCATTCACTTTCATAGAACCTGCTAAACGAAGAAGCAAGAATCGTGCGGCAGGTACATTGGAGACGAAAGCTGTAATTCGTGTGACAAAAGAAATCATCCGCACTTGTTTAATTGAGAATGTTTTGCCGGCTATTCGTGCTAAATGGCCGCGTTGCATTGATGGTGAGACTATTTTTATTCAATAAGACAATGCAAGGCCCCATGTTCATGATATGGATCCTGAATTTATTGAAGTTGCTTCTAAAGACGGATTTGACATCCGTTTATCGTTTCAACCTCCTAATAGCCCAGATTTGAACGTCTTAGATCTTGGGTTTTTTCGAGCTATTCAATCCTTGCAATATCAACAAGCACCCAAGACAATTGACGAGCTTGTTTCTGCTGTCAAAAAATCATTTGAAGAGCTCTCATCAGAAAGTCTAAACCATGTTTTTTTAACATTTCAAGCTTGTATGGTTGAGGTCATGAAAGTTTATGGTGGAATCAATTACAAGGTGCCTCATATGGGAAAAAACAGTTTGGAGAGGAATGGAAATCTTCCCATTCAAATTCAATGTGAGCTTGATGTTGTGGAAAAAGCACCGGATCACCTACAACAAAAAGTCGGCGGGAGTTGTGAGAAGAGGTAATTTTTTTTTCTTTCTTGTCTTAAACGAAAAATTACCGAGGTTGAAACATTAATTTTTTTTCCTCTTTTCTCGTCTTCCAGGTTAGTTCCAAAATGGTGGCAGATTGGTTTTTGAAAAATGCTGCAATTGGAAGGAGCTGTTGTTTTTGAAGTATGGTGTAGTTGGTTTTGAAGCTTGGACAAATCTGTAACTAGTCTAGTCACTCTTTTTGTTTGATCAGGATGAAGCTCTTGATGGTGAAAGATGCAATGTAAATGTAGCTTAAGCAAAAAAATGTAAACGTAACTGACGTTTTTTTGAGGTTGAAATGGACATATGGAATGTGCAAGTGTATTGTTGGGCAACGCAATCAATTTACTTTTTGAGTTAAATGCATTTTTAATGTTTTTTATACCCAACAGTTGAATGTTGAAAAGTAAGGGTAAAATAGGAAAGTTGCACAAATTTCTTGTTCATTTTTGGAAATGGGACAATCAATATGGAACTTCCAAAAAAGGAAAGAAGGACCAATAAAAAGGAACGGAGGGAGTACCTAAATTGCCCAATGTGGGTTTTCAACTTAGTAGGTTGCTCTAAATTTTGCCTAGCACTGTCCGCCCTTGCGGTTTTCAATTCAGCGAGCTTCTCTCATGGGTAATATCTCTTGAGCTGATCCATGTTGACCAAAGTGGAAAATGAGTTGTGTTGCGCCTCTGTATAAGATTTTCTTGATGATGTAAAGACCTGCTCATTTTGGTCAAAACTTCCCACAAGGATAAAAAACTGAGGCTCGGATCTCCTTCAAAACCATGTCACCTTCTTGCAAGTCTATGGATTTCACTTTCTTGTTGAATGCCCGTGCTATTCTGCGCTGATAACCCTGAACATGATACAGGGCTTTGAGCAGCCTTTCATCAAACAACATGAGCTCCTCGAATCTTGAGCTTTGCCATTCTCCTTCACTAACCCCTATTTCGACCATGACCATCAGAGATGATACCTCAAGCTTAATTTGGAGGACGGCCTCCATGCCATATACCAAAGAATAAGGCGTTGCCCCTGTCGGAGTACGAACAGACGCCCGATACCCCCGTAATGTAGTTGTTCATGACAATTTCTTGCGGACTGAGTGGTCTTTTCTAGTATTGTCATGAGAGTTTTGTTTGACACTTCCACAGCTCCATTGGTCTATGGTCAATAAATAGTTGACTTGTGAACTTGCAACCCGAACTCTTAAAGAATTTCCGCGGCTCTACCCTTGCAATGAAACGCATTATCTAACACCAAGGCTCTGCTTGATGAAATGGGCGACTTGCACTGTTGTCACAGTTGCATATGAAGCAGCTTCGACCCACTTGGTAAAATAGTTTATTGTTACCAAAATGAATTTGTGCTCATTAGATGCAGCCGGTGTAATCCTGCCAATCACATCGATGCCCCAGGTAGAGAAAGGCCAAGGTGAAGTCATAGAGTGTAATTCTGACGGAGGTACATGCATAAGGCTGGCGTGAATTTGGCATTTGTGGCACCGCCTCACGTATTGGATGCACTCGGTTTCCATGGTTGACCAATAGTATCCCTGACGGAAAATCTTCTTGGCAAGCATCATCCCATTCATGTGAGGACCACTGACTCCTTTGTGGATTTCTTCCATGATCATGGTGGCTTCCGCATCATGCACACACAACTTATGTACTCCATAATGCGATCAGCGATATAGCTTCCCTTCACAGATGATGTATTGAGAGGCTAACCTTTGGAGAGCAATTTGATCCTTTTTCTCAATCCCAGCTGGATACTCCTTTTTCTCGATGAAGTTCCAAATATCATGATACCATGGTAGACCATCATCCGGTTCATCAACAACCATGACATATTCGAAGACAGGCTTATCCCTCTGCTCTATTGTGATTGGCCTAAGCTTAACTCCATTTGGTATTTCCACCATTGAGGCTAAAGTTGCTAAAGCACCAGCAAACCGATTTTTCAATCTTGGAACATGGGTGAACATGACCATTTGGAACTGTGGAATCAAATCTTTGAGATCTTGGTAATAGGGCTTGAGCTTGTCTTCTATACCCTTCCAATCTCCATTGGCTTGTGAAACCACCAAATTGGAGTCTCCGACTACCTCCAGTTTTTTGACTCCTATTTCTAAGTCAGCTTTTATCCCTACAATGCATGCCTCATATTTTGACTAGTTGTTAGTGACTTCAAAATTTAACTTGAAAGAAAGAGGGATGTGTGACCCGTCTGGCGACACTAACAACACTCCAATTCCAAATCCTTTCTAGTTAGCAGCTCCATCAAAATACAACACCCAAAAGTCCTTGGTTGTCGTCATTACATTCCCGTCAGGGAATTCAAACACTACATCTTCTGGCCCTTCCACAGGATGGTCTGCTAAAATTCTGCAACATCTCTTCCTTTAACTGACTTCTGAGTGATGCACTTAATATCAAATTCTGCCAGCATAAGCAACCATTACACTAGTTTGCCTATCAATGCTAGCTTTTCAAATAGATACTTGAGAGGATCTATTCGAGAGATTAGTTTCACGGAATAAGCAAGCATGTAGTGTCTCAACTTTTTGGAAGCCCAGACTAGTGCCCAATAGACTTTTTCCAATGATGTGTATCGCTTTTCACATCCTATCATTTTCTTGCTAATGTAGTAAACAACCTTTTCGCTTCCCCCTTCTCCTTCTTGTGCTAGCATACATCCCATAGTTGATGAAGTGACAGACAAGTACAAAATGAGAGATTGCCCCGATATGGGTGGCATTAGTGCTGGAGGGTTCTGGAGATAACTTTTAATGGTCCCAAACGCTTCCTGACACTTGTCGTCCCATTTGAATAGCAAGCCCTTCTTAAGTAATTAAAACATCGGCTCGCAAGTTGAGGTTAACTTGGCGATGAATCTGCTAATGAATTGGATCTTTCCGAGGAAGCTTCGTATCTCCTTCTTTGTTCGAGGCGACTCCATTTCTAGAATGGCTTTGGTTGTGGACGGATCTACCTCGATTCCTCATGTTGTGATCATAAACCTAAGCATTTTTCCAGTCGTGACTTTCAAATGTACATTTCTCGGGATTGAGACGCAACCTGTATTTACGGATTCTCTCAAAGAACTTCCTCAAAGCAGGCAAATGTCCTTCCATTTCCTTGGCTTTGACAATCATGTCATCCACATAGACTTTTACCTCCTTGTGGATCATGTCATGTAATAATGTTGTGGCCGCTCTCTGGTAAATAGACCCTGCATTCTTTAGTCCGAACGACATAACCCTATGGCAGTAGGTACCCCATTTAGTGGTGAAAGTAGTTTTGTCACGATCTTCAAGAGCCATGAGAATTTGATTATAACCTGAAAATTCATCCATGAATAATAGTAACGCATGCCCCACGATGTTATCTACCAAGACATCTATGTGTGGTAGAGGAAAATCATCTTTTGGGCTCGCCTTGTTTAAATCCCTGAAACCTACATAGATTCTGATCTTCCCAATCTTTTTAGGAACAAACACAATATTCACAACCCACGAGGGTACTCGGTGACTATCAGAAATCCTGCGTCTATTTGCCTTTGAACCTCCTTTTTGATCTCTAACACCCAATCAAGCCTTATCTTTCTCAGTTTCTGCATGACAGGCTTTGGTCAGGGTACAACGAGATTTGATGCTCCACAATCTCAGGATCGATACAGGGCATATTTGCGTGTGGCCATGCAAAAACATCCTCGAATTCTTTCAGGAGATCCAAGTGAGCTTGGAATTCTTTTGAGGACAGTCTGGAGCCGATTTGAACCATGCGCGGACTAATCTCATCTCTCAAATTTATAGAAATAACTTCTTCTTTAATAGGCTGAGCATGCCTTTCATCTTCTCTTTCGATTAGAGATCGAAGTTCTTTTGGAATTTCTTCCTCAAACTTGATCCCTTCATCATCGGGGTCGACACAATTTATTTCAGACACAACAAGATAAGCAAAGTTGATTTTATTTATTTCCAAAGAGGGGGCCCTAGGGGCATGATACATGAGAGTGGATTCAAACTCAAAAGAAAAGTGTTGATGTGGAGTGATAATAGACTCATGTTCTGACTCAAATTCAAACTCAATGCTAGACTTAGACTCAAATGCAATGCCAGTGTAAATTATTGTAGGTACAAAAGTGCAATTTTTATAAGTTCCATTGGCATCCATGATGAGAGTGGTAACATCCTCCAAAGCTTCCTGACCCAGCATCATCAGCTCCACATCCTTGGTAGGCTTTAAATCAACCAATGTCGCAACAGGCTCGCTTCCTCCCATACCGAGTGGACTCTCTTCCCTAAACAGCGATAAAAGATTCTCTGAGTCAAAAACTTTGATCCAGTCAATGCAGAGCATTTTGACCAACTCCTCTCGCTTCTCTACTTCATCGTCACTATCCCAGGTGTTGTCGGCAAAGATTTCAAATCCTAACAGCTTGGTTTTTGTCTCCATATCTCAGAACGGTTTTGTCTCTCCCTGATAACCAACCTCTGGAGCCTTTATGAAATGGATAGGTCCTTTCTTGGCATGGGCTCGTACCTTCCAACCAAATTTGTTGTTAGTTTATTCATAACCAAGACCAAAGCAGTAATTTTTTGTCAGAAATTCAGGGAACTCTGTTGTCCCTTGATTGTTGAGATGAAGCCCTTGGCCAGGTAAGTATTCCATTTTCAACATCATATCAAGATTCGTCGACCTTATCAAGAATCTTCATCCATCTTGATAGTAAGTACTCCATCAAAAGTGTCTAAGGAAAACCCTCCGAGAGTGATGTCTTTTTATCTATGAGCAATCTTAAGTTGGGGATCATTGTCAGGAACATACAGACGAATTCCAAAATCTCCATAGATGGTTAGGGTCTCTGTGGCCAGGCCAAGCTGAACTTTTTGATGTAGAGAGGAAGGTACAGCCATGATGTGTGATCGATGGAGCCATGGCCTACCTAGTAATAGATTGAATGACAAAGGAATGTCAGGCACATGAAACTCGACACTGGTCTTGAAATCTTTGACCATTACCACGCACTCCAAGATTCAACAGCTGGAAATCCTTATTTTTGAAACCCAAATAGTAAGTTGTACGCAAGGGATAGACATTCAAAGCAGATTCGTTATCGAATAGCACAACCGGGACCCACTTACCCATGCATTTCAGAGTAATATGCAATGCTTTGTTGTGACCAGCTCCTTTTGGTGGGCGGATCTTTTCAATGAAAACCACAACATGCTTCACGCGGGTTGGTGTAAGTAGAGCTACCATCGTTTCAGGAGGAGTATCTGGCAGCACCTCCATGTTTGACCAAGCTTTAATCAGCTTTTGACAATGTTCTCTGGATGAATAGAGTAACCCCCAAATAGACACTGAAGTTGGGGTTCGTTCGAGCTACTTCTGAATTGGATCATCTGTCATCGGGGAATTCCTCAGAGGTGACTTAACAGCTAAATTTTGTTGAATGATAACCTCTGGATGGCTAGGAATTGCATCTTCTGGAATGGGGTCATCCCAATCAAAATCTCCTGTTGTGGCATGGTTGGAGGGATTCCCACCTTGAAGATGGGCTTGTTGGTAAACTCAACTGCTTCTGGTTATTCGATTAATTGTTTGTTCCCACAGCTGTTGGTTTTCTACCCAAAAATCTGTGAATTCCTCATTGACTTTTCGTTTACCTGCCCCAATGCCTTCCCTTTTCTGTATCGTTCCTTGATCTTCGGTCAAAAAATTGGTCAGATCACCTTCAACCTTTTATTCCCTAATTTTGACTCTTTCCATTTTTGCTTTAAGGTCCTTTACCTCTTGGTCCTTCCAGAAAGATTGATCCAGCATAGCTTTGTTTACGGTCCATACTTTGTCATGGCTAACTCGGATATCAATTACTTCCTTTTCAACCCAAATGGTAGCCATTGGATCAAGAACTAAGATAGACACGTCAGGTGAGGGTCGGGATGGCACTAATGGCCGTGACGAAGATTCTTCAATGATGTATGCTTGTGGTAACCAATCTTGATTCCCGAAGGCGGCTTCTATGATAGAGTGGCCCTCTTCTCGAAAATGTGTGGGTGGCGAAACATTATCCAAAGGACGCCTGTCAAGAACCAATGCTTCTTCAAGGAGATTTGTGTCCGTTTCCCCTTTATCTTGCTCGGAAATGCTTTCCGTCACAACAATCTGACATACGTGGGAATTTTCTGGTATGCAGACAATAGGCTTGTCAAGGGATTCGAAGATAATGAACTGGCTCGGGTCCGAAGAGATTAGCAAAGAATTGAACAATGCTTGTCAGGATTCCTCCCAATCTTGATCGTCCATATACCATTCTTCTTCTTCTACAACAACGCCCCACCTTGGTTTTTGCATTGAACTAGCACATGAGAGGAAATGGACCCCAAGATCTTCTAGCATGGAGACAGTGGGTTTTGGCTCGATAATTGGGATGATATAAAGGGTAGGGTTGAATTCGGTGGTGGTAAGGTCATTTCTGCCAGTGGTAAGGTCATTTGTGCCAGAAGTAAGGGAGATTTGGCCAATTTGGTTGTTCTGTTGGTGACTGGGTAAGGGACTGAAACTAGTATTGGGTTTTTGGTTGGTAAGTGGAAGGGTTCCATTGTCCACAAGATCTTGAACCCTATGCTTGACCCGAATACAATTATTGGTGTGATGGACAAGCGTTTGGTGGTAAGCACAGTACTTGTTTGGGTCATGGTTGAAGGGAAGTTCTTTGGGTAATTCTCGAGGTTCAAGTGGCTGGATGGCTTTTTTGTCGAGGAGCTTTTTGTACACTATGGCCAGGGGAAAGGGAAGTGGGTTGAATTCTCCTCTCGGCTGGGGGACTATTTGTTGGAAATGTGACTGGGTTACAATTTGGTTGACAGGTTTAGCTTTGGCGGGTTTGGGGTTAGAAGAGCTGGCTTGTTTGGATTGTAGTTGTTGGGTCCAAATAAGGTGTTGTTGTTACCAGAGTAAATTCGTCTTGGCTTAGGGGTAGATTCGCTTTCTCAAATATGCCATTTCGAAAAGCATCTTCAACGGCCAGGCTGGCTTCATAGAAAGTCTTGAAGTCAGCGGTGGTCTGAAAGACCACCAAGTGCTTGGAAAAATTCAGTTCTAGATTCCTTGTGATGATTCTCATCTGTTACTTTTCTGAAGGTCGCTCCATCATCTAAGAGGCTTTTCCTCTCCATCTTTTAATAAAGTCAGCAAAGGACTCATTCTTACCCATCTTGGTTGATTCCAACTCCTAGATAGTCATCTCAAGTTGAATGTTGTATTTGTATTGAGCGTTAAAGGCTGCCCCAATATCTTCCCATGTCTTCTTCTTGGCGATATCCAAAATTTAGAAACCAGTGGAGTGCGAGCCCGGTTAGGGTTTGCTGAAACATTTGGCCCATTGCATCCTTCCCAACGTCATGCATGGATAGAGTACCCACATATGTTTGCAAATGTGCTTTCGGGTCAATGCTGGCGTCAAACTTGTCCTAATCTATTGGCTTGAATTTGTCAGGAAGCTTTGCATCTGGGAAAAGGTACAACTTCTCCATATCAATTCCTATAGCCGCTATTCTCTCCTGCTTCTAAACAAACTCCTCGAGTTTAGCTAGCTTGGTTAATACAGACTCCATGTTTTGACCACTCGAGTCCCCTACTGGTGGTGGAAGTTGAGAAGTTAGTTTTTGAATCATGAGCATCATCTAGGCCATTTGCTTGGCATTGTTGGCCTTTTGCTACCAACATTGCTAAACTTGAGGAGTTGGATCTCATCTTTCTCTACCAACTTTGCTAAACTTCCGATTGACTATTTCGTTCCTAATTCAGTTCGAACTAATCGTTGTTCGAGGATTCGGGTCCAACCAGATAAGGGGGGTTTTCTTCTTTTTCCAATGATTAGCACTGAGGACATGAACAAATGGAGCTCATGAGTGCAATGTATAGATGAGGAAGAGAATAATGCAAGATGCATGATGCATGAAAGAATTGCCCCAATTTTCTTTTTATTTTGTTGGATATGCTCAAATTTCCATGATTTGTGAAAACAATGGTCGGATCGAAGGTTGCCTACATATCCTTATAAAAAGGAATCAGGTTGTGACGTAGTTCAAGACTACAATTTTGGATCTTTTTCTCAAAAGATTTTTTTTTTAATATAATAAGCTTAGCATTTTTACAAGCTGACTTAACATACTCGATAATCAAGCAACAACAGACTCAATAATTAAGCAATAATAGACTCGATAATTAAGCAACAACAGACTCGATAATCAAGCAACTACAGTCTCGATAATCAAAGTACTAAGAATCACAAGCTGGCTTGATTCTTCAAAAGAAACCCTGCTGGCTGGATTAGGTAAGTGCATAATCACATTTTGCTTTAGAAGCTATTCCTTAAGAAAGGGGCCCATCTGGAGATGTTGGCCTGGCTGAAGATCCTGTTTCATCCACCTTCTATTTTCCTTTATTAGACTTAGAGATCTCTTTCTTCTGTTGATTCTCCCATGTGTACTAGCCTTTAAGCTGCTGTGGAGTCATACCATTGTTGTTAAGGAGGCAATCTGCAAAGCATGCATCACATTCACAATCATCCCAGTATTTGTGACTTGCAACTGGGTCTTCAAAATAGTAGACAGTCTGCCCATTTGAGTCAAGGTATTTCATAGGGGGCATGACTGCAAACTGTCCATTATCTTGTTCCATCATGAGGGTAATCTTTTATGGCATTGGCTCTGGCTCTTCTGGAAAGCAAAACTTCCATCGTTCATTTTCATCCCATTGGAGAGACATGCCCGACAAATTTGCATCGATGAACAAACTGAGTTTCTCATCGAGTTCTCCTCCCATATGATCCTCTATTTTGAGTTTCCCTGGCTTGTGCTCTTCTGGTTTCACTGGCGGTTGTTCAGGTTGAACTTCCTCAATCACCCACACAGGTCCCCCATGGTGAGTAGAGAGTGTAGAGTTGAATTGCTTGTAGGGACCTCCAGACATTATGACTACAAAGGAAAAAACACACTTCATTTTTTTCTTTTTCTTTTTTTTTTTTTTTTGGGGGGAAGAGAGCCAATTGTAGGAATGAAAGTTTTTTTTTTTAGGAAATTTTTTGTATATCTAACACGATGTGTGATTATTAGGGCAGTCCTTATGATGTGACGACCTAAGGCCTTATAATGTGATGACCTAAGGCCAAACTATCTTACAAATGCATGCTAAATATAGGATGTATGTACATGAAACAATATATACAGAAAGTGGCGAACAGAATATACAGTTAACAGGAAATACATAAAGTAATTAGCAGATAAACAAGATATAACAGATAATCCTACCCTGCGGGTCCCTGTCCTAGGTTGAAAGGTACTATGATTTACTATATGCAAAGGCTAGATTTTGGTTAAAGGGGGTTCCCTAGACTAGAGCCAATATTTGTCTCCCAGTGAAAAGTTTACTGCATGGCAAAGGTCAAACGATAGGCTGACACATCATCGTCCGGGATTTGCCAAGAATCTTGGGATGTCCTAACACCGGCAAGCCGAGTAGGGTAACCAAGACGAAGCGGCGAGGCTTATCCAACATCGTTGCATGTGCAATGCAAAAGCTTTACAATAAAATTAATTTCAAAATACAACAAATATTTTTCAAGTCTGGCTCACCCTTAAATTATTTTTTATTTTGAAACTTTACTCAAGCAAACAACCGGGAAAGCTCTAGTCCAGATGGTCGGGCATAGCCCTATTACTCCACCATTCCTTTCTTGCGACCACGCGGGACGTGTTTGTTTTGTCAAGCTTTCAAGGGTCATTTTATAAGTGTAAAATATCAAAATAAGAATTAATAAAAATAATCCTCATCGGAGTCGCCATTTTGTGGACAGTCGATCCACGCTGGCCGAAAAATGTATGTGCACGAAAAGAAATGAATAGAGTCGCCACCCGAGATTTATTTAGAAAATAATCTTGGTACCCGAGAAACCGTTGAAAATAATGACTCTTGTGCCGTTTTGAAAAAGGTTTGGTCTACGAAAAGATTCTTTTGGATTGAGAAGAAAAGTTACAATCGGGTAAGGTTTTGTTAAAAAGCACTCCGCTCGCCCAGACAATTTTCGATCTCTACTAAATATTTGTGAGATTTTTATAAAATATTTTATTGCAAAAACTTTTAACAAAAATACAAAATATGAACAATAGTAATAAACAAGTAATTCACAGAACCATAATGAAAATAAAATGAAATGCATGAACTTGATAATAAATAAGAAGAACCAAAGGGGAAACGTCGTAATATTAGCGGCTTAAAACCAGAAAACACGAAAACAGAGCATGATTCTGTTTGAAACAGGGGAGGGACTCATTCCTCAAAAGTTAGCCGCCCGGCTAACATTCCTCTGTTTGTTTTTTTGAAATCCTGCACACTAGAAAAGCACCTTGAAAACCTTTCTTTTGGAAGCAAACCGGTTCCTTTGAGTTCAAAATAAACTTGAGAAGTAGATTTTGAGAAAGTTGTACCCCGAGTAAGGTCGTACCGTGCGATAGCAAAGGATACCACTCAATACAGAGCCATAGCGGTGGGTTTGCTTGAAACAAGGTTATCCAAACCCGGGGATGATTACGGGAATCATCCCGAGTCCGGAATAACTCCCCTCAGAATGCTAGAAGTTTGATTAAACGAACAGATTTGTACCTTTTCGAATGAAAAGGTCGAAGCTACGGAAGTTTTCGATTTCTTTGTTTTGGTAGGAAAAACTTCAGGTGAGGTATTTTGGTTGGCTATTGGGTGAATGAGAGAGTAGGAATAAGGAGAGGAGTTTCGGTAGTGAACAAAGCAATGGAGCAATGGATTTTTATCTAACGTTCTCTCTCTCGGTTTTCTTTCGGGTCTCTCTCTATCTGGCAGAGGTCGGAGGGGGTTTATATAGCTGTGGAGAGGGAGTGTAAATGATGAAGAAAATCTTTCGAAGATTTTCGCGATGATGATATTCCCTGCGTCGGGGAATATGTTCGTCTGTGAAGAACCTTTGCAAAACTAGTTGCTCGATTTGACAACCAAAGTTGGCCACCTGGCCAATCATGTTAGCCTCCCGGCCAACCTGGGGAAAATTGGGCTGCTCGGCTGTCAAAGTGGACTGCTCGGCTAATCTTTTATTTTATTGATTATTTTTTTTGTTGAGCTCTGATCGATTGTTCCGAGGTAACCATGCACGTTCCTTTCATCATAGGGGATGCACTTGGATTAAAATTGGAGTGTCTACAAATACAAACTTCTGTATGTTCATTCCAAATATCTCACCCCAAGGTTCCAATTCCATTTTACAAAACAAAGTTTAAGCCGGTACCACTTTTGCCACGATAAAACTTGGATAAAAGTATTAAGTAGTTACATTTGACCAACTCAAAAGGAGTAAAATGTGGTGTAAGTTCAACTACCTAAAATACATTTCACTAGATGATCAAATGACTCCTTTCATGCATACTTTCAAAAGATGCTAATGCACTCCACTTCGTGCTCCTTGATATGTATCTGAAAATGATAGGGTAAGCTACAACAGCCGAGTAGGAAAAACCTTTTACTATCGTTAAATGCAAATGGAATGAAATAAACACAAGGATGTAAAGAGATACAGACAAGAGATGAGTAAGGATGCTAATTCAAGACCAAATTAGAGTTCAAAGGTCCTGGTGCTCATAAAACTTCCTTTTGTCAATGAAAAACCTTTTCCTAAAGGTCGATGTGCTCGTATAACATTTTCCATCAAAAACCCTTCTCGTCATTTTGATTGTGTCATAAATGTATCGTTAATAATTGTACAACTATAACTTCTTTCATCTCATTTTCAAATTCATAATTCATTCATCCTTCCATCAAGTTAATTTTATCTCCTCATATTATCACAATCATACTCGGGAATTTTGGGACCCACATTCCCTTGCCAGGATTCACAGGCCCTAATACCCTTACCCAGTTGTACTGGTAATAATAATAGACTGTGTTTCACGTGCCATGTTCAGTTATGCCCAGCTATGCTAGTAATAATACCACCTCCGTCCCAAATTTTTGGTTCTTTCTATTTTGTGATGTCCCAAAATGTTGATCCTATTTCTAAAAATAATTATCAAAATATATCAAACTTCCAGTTTTACCCTTAAAAGTACTCTTTCCCTCCCAATTTATTCCACAGTTTTTGAAATTCGTGTCATTCTTAAATTGTTTATATCTTTTAGTATATAATGTTTTTCATGATTTTTAAAACTGTGTAAAACAACTAATTGAGATCTATCAAATTAGATCTATATTGCATATTTTTTGAGATCCATATTGAAAGATACAAACAAATTAAACCACTTAATAAACTTCACAGTTTTGAAGGATAAATTTGGAACTCTAAGACAATAATTTTGTCTCCTTAAATAGTTGGATTCCCCAAAAGGAACTAGCAATTTGGGACAGAGAGAATAATAAAACGTGTTTCAAGGGCCACGTTCACCCATGCCTAGCTGTGCTGGTAATAATAATAAATCGTGTTTCACGGGTCACGTTCACCCATGCCCAGCTATGCTAGTAATAATATACCAACATTTTCATAAGGTGACTCATTCTTTCCAAAACTACCAGTATTATTATTACCTTCACAAATTCTAACCTAGCGTTAACCGAATAGTTAAACAAAATCACTCTGTGCGTCATACACTTCTTATAATCAAAGCCATGCATTTTTTAATTCATCAAACTAGTGTTAAAAGGTTTTTCAAAGTGGAATCCCTTCTCGTATCCAACAAAGCATAACTCACTACAAAAAAAACCATAACCATAGGATTCTACCATATTATCATGTGTCACAAATGCGTGGGTATTCGTCAGTGTCATCGCATCCAGAAGTTTATCAACAATGAGAGTGTTGAACTAGGCACGACAATCCTTACAAGTTTAGAAGTACAAACTAAAGTGTAGACACCGCAATTTGGACCCTCCAAATACCCTTAAGATGTGGCCGGTAGGCTTCCCAATGATGACGTCGACCGAAACATGCCTTGAAAGCTTTGAATAATGCTCCTTATGCTCAAAACCAAAACCAAAACCTCTTCAAAACAAACCCAAAACACACCAAGGCATCAAGAACCACCCTAATTGAATTTAGGCCCACAAAATAAACTTGGGCACACTAATTGAAGTCAAACTTGGGAGCCCTAATTTGGATTGAACTTGGGCGCCCAAGTTCCCCTGTAATCATAACCATGCAGAGCATCTGCAGAAGAATCATATGATGGTATTCCCTATTGCGAAAATCCGACGAAAATGCTGGGAGACTATTTCTCCATACGTATTTCAAATGTATAAACCCTTTGACCCCTCCTCCAAGTCTATAAATAGCCTTCTCAAGTCCAAAAACGAGATACGCATGCAGCTCCCATACTACTACTTTCACCTCTCCTCTTCCAGCTACTCCATCTCCTACGAACCTCCTAATTTCCACCAAAATTCCATAAAAAAATTTCCAAAAATCATCAAAAATCCAGAAAATGTTCTAAAAGTCCTAGTCCTGTGCAATACTAAACCTATTCCATACTTTAAACATAGCCTAAACCCAGCAAAGACTACAACACCTTCATCATCTTGCAAATTCAAGTTCAAAGGAACATTTTTCAAAGCTTTCAAAGGTAAAAAAAAATTGGCTTCAAACCATAAATCTAGTTCACGAGGGATCCCAAAAAACATATCCCAGTAATCTATACTGGTGATATAACAAAACAGGGAATATATTTTCTGTAAAATCAAAAATTTCAAAAACTTGGAAACTGGAATGAACTTGGGCGCCCAAGTTCAATTCTAACTATTTTGGTCAAAAATCGTATTTTAATGCAATTAATGGCTTAAATAATGTTTTCTTCAATTAATCTTTTCAAAATTCAATTAAAAACACCTTTTTTTGAATTTGGGGTTGATTAGAAATTGGGTGCCCAAGATCAATTAGGGTGCCCAGGTTCCTTTTTTTATGAGGATAATTTTTGTTAATCATGGGAAATATTTCGTTCATTTTTTTGCACACTCTTCATTCATTCACGATACGCACATTCCATCATATAAATATTTAGCATGCATATTTACTATTTCAAGTCATTATGTGTTATTTTCTTGTATATGTGAAAAACGTTAAATAATAAAATATTTTACAAAATTCCATGAATATTAAAGTAGAGACCGATCTCATGTCAGGTGAGGGTGGTGCCATAAAACCCTTCCCCTCTCGTAACCTGGCTCCGAACTCAAAATCTTTTTGGCTAAAATGATCAATTGCAAACCCCGGTTGCGACTCCCAAAATCAAAATCGAAATTTCAAATCGGCGAAGTCGAGAGACCTGTGGCAGCATCCACATAAAGATACCACATGGGTACAATCAAACAACTCACAGAGGCCAAAGGATAACCAATAAGTAATCAGATCCACAAAATAGACCAAGAAGATGGGCTTTCATGGATTAAATAAGAGGCAACTAGTGACTAGTCTATTAGAGTACCAAGAACATGGGCTTTCATGGTAAGCAACCAAATCACCAAAATTAATAATCAAGACTAGAAGTATATGCAACAAATCAACCATTAACAATTAGATATAGAAGAAAGAGATCCCTACCACAATGGGTTATGAGCAAAACCCTAACCCCAATTGACTTAGACTCAAATTTTGAGAATGAACTCCACCCGACCAAGGAACTAGATCTAGTAAAAAAATAAGCTATAAGTGTGAGCTTTCACTCACCAATCAAGAGAGAGAGAGAGAGAGAGAGAGGGCAAACATGGAGAGGGAAAGAACCAACCCAAAAAATGCAAGTTCTTAACTGTAGAATGTTATAACTCCAAATTGAAGAGAGATTGATGTTTTCAATGCGTAGATCTTGAAGATTTGTGATGGATTGCAGTACAAACCCACGCATTTGGGTGGATTTTGAAGAGAGAAGGGAAGAGAGTCAAATTCTAGGGGGTTTTTTTTATCGTGTTTTGAAATGAAAAACAGGCCAAGGACCCCTTAAATAGGTGTTCGGATCATGCTCCAAACTTTCAGAAATTTTCCAGGTTGTACCAGTTCTAGGAAAAAGCTAGAACCGGTTCTAGAGTGGTTTCATGACATTCTGATCTACCAGAACCAGTTCTAAGAAAAAGTGTAATCCGGTTAAGAAAGCAACTTATGTTCACTGATCAAGCGGTACCGGTTCTATGAAAAACATTGAACCAGCTCAAGCTGGGAAATTTCAAAAACATATCATCGACACAACTCCGAATGCAACAAACACCCTCCCGACTCTTCCAAACACCATCACAACTAAGAAATCGATTTCTCAACAATCCACCGAACTCTCGGCACACCAAATATACGTATATCCATACAAATATTCCACGAAATACATAGTTAAACATTGATTAAAACTCATCCACATTACTCATCAATAAGTTGAATTAGAGCTCAAATTTATAGATCCGTATAGGTTATGTAAGAAATAAATGAAAATATGAGTCCGTTCCACTAATTTTGACATTTCGGCTCTTTTTTTTTTTAGCGTTTTCAACTTTTTAGTTGATGTATGTAAGGTAAAAAACTTGTCCAAACAAAATGTTGAAAATGAAAAATCCAAAAACCTTGTTAGTGGAACAGCTAGAAAGATTAAAACTAAGAATGGGGAAGTACAGGAGTTATAAACTAAGCATGTGTAACAAATATAGTAGAAGCTAAAATGTTTCGATTGAAAATTGAACTGATTGGAAGATACCAATGTCTAAAATCAGTTATTAAAAAAGTTCTCTAAAGACAAAAATAATTCAATTTTTTGTGGATTATGTTAGGATTCCAACAACTCACCACACGCAACAGAAGCAGTAAAATCAAGAAAAACACAACACACAATATACGTGGTTCAGCCAAATCCGACCTACATCCACAAGGAGGGGGGTTTCACTATAATCCGGACGAAATCCGTAATCTTGTGTTACACACTCACACTCTCATCTCACAATAATGAAACCTCACCAAGTCTCTCGTGTATCTCTCTCTCTCTCTCTCTCCAGGAGAGCCACAACCGGCTCCCCTCTCACACTCTCTGCCTCTCTCTCTCTACATTGTGCTACCAACCCCTAAAACAAGGCATCATAGAGTATTTATAGAGTTACACAGACAAAACCCTAAAACCTCCCATCTGGGCCTAAGCCCAATTGGCCCACACGGGGTGGAATCCCAACAATCACCCCCTCCACACCGAGTGGGCAATGTCGTCTGCAACACCCCCATGTTGCCTCCTCTAATCAGCTACCTCTGGCAAGCGCCTGTGTCACTAACCAGTCGAGCATCCATGCACCACCAAACAGAGTACACAAACCCGAAAGAGTGTATCCTTGCAAAACCAGACTCCGCAGCCAATCAGAAAATTCGAGTATCGCACACCCCCTCAAAAAGAATGCCTCCTCTTGTCCGAGTACTGCACCCCTTGAACTAGGATACCTCCACTCACACACCTCAAACTCGAGATGTATGCGCTCACCAACAGAATTGCCCGCAGCTTCATCACCGCGCTCCACCACACTAACATCCTGTCCTGTCAAGAGAATGCAGCAACCCTCTGCCCACACCAGAGGCTCACTCCTCCAAATGATCTCACACACCATCTACGATGAGATTGACTCCTTCTCTGACACTCCATCCCCCACCGAGCACTTCCGCACCCCAAAAAATGGGATGCACCTCTCGTGAATCCGGGATGTGAACAAATCCTGCTATATCTCCGTGGCTCAAACTAATCTATCGCTCTGACAGGCGCCTGTGTCATTACCAAACAAGCATCTCCACACCCAACCGGGCGCACCACTCGAATGAATGTATCCCTTCAAGCCAGATCTTCCGCGATTGATCACAATCCTACACCCCCTAATCGGAGTGCCCGCATCCGGGCATCTAAAACCCAGATGCTCATGCCTAATCATAGGACATAATCAGTGACTCAATCTCTCCATACCACATGAGCTCATAACTAGAAAGATAATCTGCCACAAAAAACATAGAAGAAAGAGAATACCGGTATGCATCATCTGATCTCCATCTCAATCCCTCTGTCCGGAGCTCTTATGAACATATCCTGAACAACCTATCACATCATCGTTGCTGGCCAGCATCCTGCACACTGCTGATTCGACTCCCAAGGCATCCAGTACCATCCTGGTCATGACTCCTCGGTACAATCTTGCGCTTATCCTGTGTGCATCCGCAATGGTTGTCATCCCTGCTCACGTCTCAACACGCATACTGCTTGATCATGCCTGACATCAGCTCCAACTATCACTGCACTCCCACAAGCCTGTATGGCGGCCCATCATCCAATCCAATGCAACTCGAATCACAACTGCAAATCTTGATGGTAGGTCTTCAAATCCAATTGAACCAGACTGCCTCCGATCACTGCTGACCAACTCCGATTTGTCACTCTAGTAAGCACCTATGTCATTACCAAACAAGTGTGTCCATACCCATCAACAAAGATGCAACACCTGAGAGAATGTATCCCTGCTCATTAGCTTCTCCGACTGATTACCATGGCTTAAACAGCACGAATCTGCAATCATCCGATTGCTCTAGTCAACCTCTGATCTTTGCAAAGTCTGTCCAATACTCCTGGGGTGTAGCTATCCAACTCTGCTTGCCTCTTTGTCACCAATCTGTCACCTATCCGCCACTCCTGCCACTATCCTGGTCTTCTCACCACTCTCTGTCAGCTCTCCCGGGTCTCATCCTATCCCTTGGTCCATCCATATTCCATTCGGCCTTCCTAGCACCCCCTAGACTCCCATCAAATCTCCCAAAAATCATCGCTTCTGCAAGCGCCTGTTGTCACTAACCAGATGAGCCTCCATGCACTCCTAAACTAGCGTGCAAAAACCCGAAAGAGTGTATCCCTGCTTGCCAAACGCGATTGATCATCCCTGGTCTACCTCTGACTCAACAACATCCCATCCGACTAACCTGACCACATCTAATCCTCCTCAATCTCTCCGGATGTGTCTAGGACCGCAAAATCTAACTCGAATCATTCAAATCCAAGCCCACCAGTGAATCCAGAACCATCCACTTAGTTAGCATCAACCTCCTCACAACCCAAAATGCCTCTGAACGTCTAAATCCGGTTCAATCCAGCAACAAAACTTGCTTCCAAGCCTTTTCACGAAAAACAGAGCGCGTGGTTGGATCCAGAACGAAAAACCAAGTGGGGAACCAATCTGAACCGGCCATGAACCAGTCAAAATCCCACTGAACCAGCCACAAAACGTAATCTGGTCTGCCTCCGGATCGTTATCCAGTCTGACCCGATCTGCCTTCCTCTTAACCGCTGGTCTGAACCGGTTTAACCCCTATGAATGCTGGTCTGACCCCTTTGACAAGATCTCTAATCACTTTGACCCCTTTGACATGGACTTTGATCTCTTTGACCCTTTTGACCCTGAACACTGACCTTTATAACCCTTTTGATGACGTGTCATTAATATGCTTACGTGGCACTGACCTGCTTACATGGCATCCAAGTGGCACCAACGTGTCATTCGCGTGGTTGCTAACCTGGCGCCATGTGGTCGTCTTCCAGACCCTTCCGCGCGTGACACACACGCCAACGCGGGATCTGACGCACCGATCTTTCTACGGCGCGTCCGGACTTCTCCGGCGACGGCTCAAGTACCCCCGTGATCGTCTCTTTGAGAGCTACAAAATTCTGTGCTCAAAACTCATATTTGATCAGGTTTCATGAGAACCCCATTGTATCCGCCAGCCGCTGTTCAGGTTGTGATTCCGACCTAATCGATGACCAAAACTGACTCCAAGCACTCCGTTGGACTCGTCTCTAAGAGTAGCACCTTTCCCTCTAATAAAAAACAAGTTTAATCACCTGTTTTGTCCGACCAAAGCTTCAAACAGTGCTCTAATGGCCTCCGTGTAATTTTCTGACTGCTCTGCGCTCTCTGGTTCTTCAACCAAAGCACTAATACCAGTTTTTAAGATTCCAACAATGCACCACACGCAATAGAAGCAGTAAAATCAAAAGAAACACAACACACAATATACGTGGTTCGGCCAAATCCGACCTACATCCACGAGGAGGGGGTTCACTATAATCCCCGGACGAAATTTGTGATCTTGTGTTACACACTCACACTCTCATCTCACAATAATGAAACCTCACCAAGTCTCTCGTGTATCTCTCTCTCTTTCTCTCTCTCTCTCTCTCTCTCTCTCTCTCTCTCTCTCTCTCTCTCTCTCTCTCTCTCTCCAGGAAAGCCACAACCAGCTCCCCTCTCACACTCTCTGCCTCTCTCTCTACATTGTGCTACCACCCACTAAAACAAGGCATTATAGAGTATTTATAGAGTTACACAGACAAAACCCTAAAACCTCCCATCTGGGCCTAAGCCCAATTGGCCCACACGGGGTGGAATTCCACAGTACAAGATGCTAGAGTGGCGAAGCGTGGCGATGAAGCTGTGGGCACTCAATGAAGGGGTGTCAGCGTTTCTATTGGTGAGTGCGGGCGCTTCTGTTGGTGAGCGCATACATCTGGGGTTTGAGATGTGCGAGTGGAGGCATCTTAGTTGAGGGGGTGCGGTACTCGAATGAGTGGAGGCATTCTTTTTTAGGGGGTGCGGTACTCGGGATTTTTTGATTGGCTGCGGAGTCTGGTTTTGCGAGGATACACTTTTTCGGGTTTATGTAATCTGTTTGGCAGTGCATGGATGCTCGACTGGCTAGTGACACAGGCGCTTGCGAGAGGTAGCTGATTAGAGGAGGCGACATGGGGGTGTTACAGACGACATTGCCCACTCTGTGTGAAAGGGGTAATTTTTGGTATTCGACCCCGTGTGGGCCAATTGGGCTTAGGCCCAGATGGGAGGTTTTAGGGTTTTTCTGTGTAACTTTATAAATACTCTGTGATGCCTTGTTTTAAGGGGTGGTAGAACAATGTAGAGAGAGAGGCAGAGAGTGTGAGAGGGGAGCCGGTTGTGGCTCTCCCGGAGAGAGAGAGATACACGAGAGAATTGGTGAGGTTTCATTATTGTGATATAAGAGTGTGAGTGTGTAACACAAAATCACGGATTTTCTCCGGATTATAGTGAAACTCCCCTCCCCGTGGATGTAGGTCGGAATTGGCCAAACCACATATATTGTTTGTTGTGTTTCTCTTCATTTTACTACTTTTGTTGCGTGTGGTGCGTTGTTGGAATCCTAATAACTGGTATATTGGATTATTTTTGTCTTTATTGATCACAAAAATTCTAGTGTAGTAAATAATTTTTTACTCTTTAGATTCCTCTTGTAATGACGAACTAATAATACATAATAAAAAAATCAACGCAAAACTAACTAATGCAAAAAAAAAATTGAATAAAGAAAAAAAAACCCAAAATGGTTTATTTATGCCGAAGCACCCCAGAGGAAACACAGATTATATAGATGGTGGTAATAATATCGTCTACCCCTTAAATTGGGGGTGCCTTACTTCTGGAAGATAACTTAGTTTTCTCTTAAAGAAGTTGATATGTAAAGGTCAATGCGTTTGTAAATTAATGCCTCATCTCTCCGGCTCACACATGAGCTCCAATTCAATCTGACCACCAACAATGAAATGACGTTCATAGTTGAACTCGAACGATACTAAATTCAACAGAATATACTACTATTGCTCTCCGCGGCCTTTGTTACTAATATCCTCATGTTGTGGTTCGATTAGTACTCAAATTTAGACTTAGGAGACATATTATATACTAAAAGTAACATGTATTATATAACAACACAAATACAAAAAAGTATAGATCCCCTTTCGGCCCAAACACTTGGACAAAAAAATAAGAAATGGCTACAATACACACCTTTTATTTGGGTGTACCATATGCATCTATTTTATAGTCTAGATTGTGCATGTCACCTCATCGGCAATCGTAACATTTTTTAGTTTTTCGTAACTTTTCAGCAATATGATTCGTAACATTTTCTACGATTTGTAACATTTTGGTGTGTCTCGTAACTTTTATAAAAAAAAATCATAACTTTTACAAAAAAAATCATGACTTTTACAAAAAATTCGTAACTTTTTATACACACTCAAATAAGGGGTGTGTACCATGTAGTCTTAGGTGGGTGATACAAAGAAAAAATCTAGCTCCCAACCAATGTGTTTACAAATCTAAGGTATTACGAATCTCTTCAAAGCAACTCGCTAACATCCAAGAAGAACTAGAGAAGAAAAGGTGAGCTAAACCGGCCATATGATGTATTTAAAAAATAATATATGTTTGGTATCACCTATAAGTCGGCTTTTCATATATTAGATTTCCATTATATATCTTTAAATGACTTCCATGAAACTGTATACCTTTTCCCTTTCTTTAATGTAAATACACATCGAGGTTTACAAAGTGGCGAGTCTTGATGGTTTTTTTTTATTATCATTTTAAAGATTGATGACAAGATTTATATTTGTTGACAAATAAATTGTAAAATAGGTTTTGATTAAGTCACGTTTAAATTGTCCTGAAATGGTCAATACACACTGTTGTTATTATTTGTTCGTTTATGTCTACATGTCTTAGCCAATCTCAACAAACAAAGAAAACTACAAATTAGAGCTTAATATAATTTGTTTTTGAAAATAAAAATAAAGGAAAATAGCAATAAATACTACATAAGAAATTATTAAAAAAAAAAAGGCTACCAAATACAATTTCAATATATTTTCCAAATAACACTAATTAAAGTAGCTTATACTCCTACTGTGTCCCATAAGAAAAAGACAAGCAAATTTTGGATCAAAAATAGAGTACTTCAGTGCATAAATTTTTTTGGAAAAAAATTTTCTACTCCCGTGGCACTGTTGGAGCCTCTTTACTAAATTTCTTTGTACCAAATTAAAAATTGCAAAGAGATCTATAATTTGAGTGCAAAGAAAGTTTAAAAATTGTTCATGGAAGCACTTTATTCTTTGATAAAAAAAAATTACCCATTTTCGTACAGGACACTAAAAAAAGGTAAAGAGGGAATATGTAATAACTATTAAATCATTAATCACCAACTCATCTAAAAGCTTAAGCTATTAAAGAGAGGAGTAACTTTATTATTAATATCTTGATCAACATCTCCCCTCACGTGTAGCCAGGTTTTCTTCCATAGGCGGGCTAAACATGTCCAAAGATTTAATTATCAAGTAGGCAATGATGTTCGAACAAATGATCTATTGCCCATTTTGATACAATATTAAATTGCTAACTACAAACTCATCTAAAAGTTTTGGAGGCTTTTCGACAAGGCTCTCTTGAATGATTGTCCCGTTGTTTGTGCCTTAAGCACACCTTGTTTCGTTGTTCGTTGTGATCCCTATATTATGGATCATTTGTTTACCTCTCAACGTGTCGGTCAAAAGTCGCATTTGCGGGAGAGTGTTAGAGCTTGTCCCATAGTGATTAATTATAACCTCCATAAATAGTCTATAATCTTGGATGGCTTCACCACTTATTATCAATTAATTTTGAGTCAAATGTTTCAACAATAACAAGCACATTCGTGTTTACATTCATCCTACATTAGTTATACATACTCATCCATCACTATAAAGCAAATGGTAAAAGTGTTTCCCAAAAACAGGAATCGATAGTAAGGAGGAATAGGAATACTCAAACAGAGGAAGGAAAAATGAGCCTTGATTCCAAAGTAAAGCACTAAAAAGAATTAAAAGTCGAGACAAGTAAGGTCCTCTGTGTCGGACTAGTCATTTGCCCTTTTGTGTTTGGTAAGCTCGTTCTTTATTTCCTTTTTCTAGATCTTCTTTCTGATTCAAATTCATTTATACTTGTTGCTATCACTGAAAAGATAGCACAACACTGAAAAGAAGACCTTTTTTTCCCGGCAACCAAACAAGTGGAAATAAGTACGTTTCACATCAATGTAATTCAAGCCGATCACGAGTTATTTGAAGTTTTTACACATGTTATGTTAAAATTAAACAACCGAGTGTACTTCCCTCAATTTTAGTTTGGAAACTACAAGAAATATCAATTTGGTTTGTTTAGAAAAATAATTGAAGTCATCGTGTTCTTTTTACTTTCTGTAGCATATAATTGTTCTCCCATATCATTAATTTACAGGTGAAAAACAAGTGTCTCTTTCAATGTAAAGGTAGACGAATTGGACATTATTTACCTACGGAATGAGTAAGCTATAAATGTTAGGACCTCTAAAATTTAAAATTTCTACAATATATAAGAGATAAGAGCGGGCCCGATTTCATCTCAAATTAAAAAAGTAAACAATTTTTGACACCCCACAAAGACATGACAAAATAAAACATTCTATACGATGATAGACTAAAAGTACTACCTGTCATAGACTTCAAATGCGGTCGCACGTGGGAATGTTAGATAACATAACCCAACAGTCATAGGGTATAACTAGAATGGGTGTTCTATTTTGATATAATGTTAGAATCTCTCCATTTAATTAATAGCTTAAGCTATTACACACGTTTGGATCCAAAATTTCTACACTAACCAATTCGATGATTAGACCAGTTCAATTTGTGGGGATTAGTATTTTAGCTTCTCTTGCATAAATTCATCAACAAAATTGGATCTCAATATATAAGTGATTGATCAAACATTCAATTCTTAGTTTGTAATTTTCAACTAAAATTGACAATACCAATTGATATACAATTGAGATATATCCTGCAAAAAGCCAAACTCTATTATTTGGATCAAAACAAATGTTATTCAATAAATACTAATTGATATCCGATTGAGATCTTGCAAAAAAAAAACTCTATTGTAAGAACTATTCTGACCATAAAAAAGAATTAGTTTGGGCACCACAAGGAGCAAGTAGTAATGATCTTACTTTTTAGATGGGTAAACAAAATTGCACACCGAAAAGTTTTCTCAAAGCAAAGATGTTGGGTGCAAATATATTGAAAGGGTTTTGAGAGAAAACACGGAGTTGTACCAAGGTTTGTTGTGCATAGGTCATAGAAGTTTGGCTTATGTATTGTTTTTTTTCCTATAGTTATGGGTAGATTTTAATTTGGCCCTCATATTTTTAAATGTCTCAATTTCGTTCATATAGTTTTAGGCAGGTTTGAATTTGATTGTTCTATTTTTAATGTTTCAATTTTGTCCCTAAGATTTCTGATTAGCTTCGGTCTGGTTTTTTTTCTTTGATTAAAAAATTGCCCTTTGAGTTTATATAATTATATATTTTGCCTCTAAAAATTTATATGGTTATGTTTACTTCCCCAAGTTAGGTGTTTTCAAACAATTTTTTTTTATGGGTTGGAGTGGGGTGCCCCTAACTAGTAGATCAATTAATGCTTATGCTCTGGGTTTTTTATGCCTCTAACTCGATGAAATCTTATTAATACTGCTTATAGATACTAGGTGTATATCAACAACAATACATCTTTTACTATTCTTACTTGAACTTAGTTAGCATTGACTCATGGCCTTGGCTAGCATAGTGGGTCTGCTAGTATATATAAGTATAGTTCTCCTAATGAATTACCTAAACAAGTCGTATTTAAAAATAGATATAATGAATCTGCTATTCCAAATATATCAAGAAAAATTAGATTTATAAATATAATTTTTTTAAAAATATTTATTGGTTTGGAGAAAAGTGTTTGAAAACCTAACGGTAATGTAAATCTATATAAACATATAAACATTGAAGGTATAATAGTAATAATTTATAAATTGAAACGAACCAGTAAACTCGAGGATGAATTGAAATGTTTAGAATATAAGAACCAAATTAAAGCTTACAAAAAATTTAAAGACGAAATTGAGACATTTAGAGCTATAATGATCAAATGAAAATCTACCAATAAACTATAAAGACTAATAGATAAGCCCAGAAGTTTTATAGCTATTCAAAATAGTCAAACCGACAGCGAGTACATGTTCTTGTTACATTGTATGAGACATTTGTCTCAATTATTGACAAGCGAGGGAGCGTGAATGAGATATGGGCATTTTGCCTATAGGGCCTTCTGGTATCTGCTAGCTAGTTCTGCTCTCTCACGCGCGCACACAACTTGGAAATTTATTTCCTGCTCTTGAACACCCCCAAACAGCCCATTATGAAGGTATACTTCACCACATTACACGGTGTTGGGATAAAACGCGGACACACAAAACTTATATAGTTTAGCAATAATGCACCTACTCCAAAGAGAGGATCCCATGCTTTCACAATGAGAAATTTTTGTACAAATACCATCGAGTATGAAAAACTCTCACCCAACAACCAAAACCCAAACCCTTGTACTCTCACTTATGACTTATTCACTCTCTTTAGCCGAACTACACACATACACTTTAATTGATATCTCATGCAAATTTTCAAGAGGAATATTGACCGTCGCAAGATTTGTAATGAGTATCAAAATCCAAGATATATAGCATTTCAAAGAGAGACTTTGGTAATTTAAACCAACCCATTGGGAATTCGAACCAGCACAACATTCGGAAAAAATCCGTGGTTAATGGGACCCATCAAGATTCTAATATTGATTATTCGAGCTGTTAACTTTTCTATTTCTTGATGTGTAAATTAACTTTGGTTAAAAAGAAATAGACTATTTTCCGAGAGGCAGATATCTTGGTCGGAGGGGAATACCAGGAGCACTGAATAACTTTTCAGGCGAACACATGCAAATATATATTGAGATCTAAGGTGGGGGCATTGCCCTCATGAAAGCAATGTGATTTAACCAATCACAGCACGTGGGCTATGGGACCCAATGTTTTTTCCTGTGTTAAAGAGCGTAGAATCATGCACCCTCGAAGAACAATTCGCTCCATTTGGTCCTTTGTAGTTTGTACTCCACAGCAAATTAAGGAATATTGCCCTTCATATCATTGATACTTTTGCCAAAATTTCAGAAGGAAACAACTTACCCTACCTCGCAAAAAAGATTAGGAAAATGAGTTTTATACCCTATACCCAACTTTTTTCGCCCATTCTAGTAGAGTAAAACTTATCTTATAGTGTGTGTTTCGGGATTTCTTTGTGTGCATTTATGAGAAAATGAAGTGCAAACATCTTGAATCATGGGGAAGATACACACTCGTGTTTGGGCTTCATTTTTTTTTTTTTTATCAGCAGAAAATTGTATTTCAATAAGTCATCTGGCGTTTACAAAGATCTCCAATGGATTCAATGAAAGGAAATTACAGCCAGAGCCTACAAAGCTAATAAGATGGGAAGATTAATGCCATAATGCGAACGTGAGCCACATCAATGACTCTCTTCTCACCGACTCAAAGGTGCGGGGCCACGAGGAGTTGCAATTAAGGCGATCAATCCCCCAAGGCTAGCGGCAAAACTAGTCAAGGATAACAACAACCAATCCCACAAGACTAACGGCAAAACTAGTCAAGGATAGCAATAAGCAACAATGGGAACCTCTGCCTCCTAAATTTTAAATGCATAAACTAACGTCATCACCTAAGAACTCACAAAACGAACTCCCAATACCACAGTGGAGCACTGGACAACACTCTATGATGAGGCTACGCTACCCTGGCACGACAACCTATGGTCATGGGAAAATAAGGCCAGCAGTTGGCAATCCCCGAGGCCACGTCAAGCACAAGACAAATCTAGGAAAACCAGACCGATATTGGGAAAACTAGACCGGTACTGAGATCCGAGAGAGAATCGCCAGAAACCCCCTTTGCTCAACCCCTCCTTATTGCTCCTCTGCAAGACATTGTGCACGACCACCCCTCATTGCCTCCACCATGCCAAAATTGTACCAAGTACGCCGAATCAACACTGCCAAAATGGACGATGGCAAGAGGACGGGATCACGTTGTTACAAGCAACGAAAGCTGCGAAGAAAACTTGAGGTGGGCTACGAGAACATGATAATAGGGACAAGATGAGGTGAAAAGAGAGACAAAGGGAACAAAACAAGGGGAGGAGGTGGTGCCCATCCCCCAATTCAAAAGGAGGAACTAGATCTGGGAGAAAAAGAGGAGGGGAATTAGGGCCAGTTAGAGAGAGAAAGTGAGAGAGATTTGTTCACCCTCCCTAAAAGAGGGCATTTGGGCTTCATATGGTATGCACTCTCTTTAACTAGACATTAGAGCTGGTCTAGTGGTGAGAAAATGGCACGAGTCATTTCCATTCTTTGGCCTAGGTTGCAAAAAACCCTAATTCAATGGTGTGCCACTTCCCCGCCCATTAATGCATCCCCCCATTTTCACAAAAAATGGCCTCTGCCGTTTGTGCCACCTTATCAAACTAATTAACCACCAAATCATTCCGGCAAAATCAGCGTGTGTTTGAGAGAAAGAGAGACAATACTTCTTGTCGTTGCCATTACCGGTTTGTGATTTTGGAGAGAGACACGGAGAGATCGATCGAGATCTGATTTGCAAGTTAGTTCTTATGTTAATGAAGGAGACCAAATGCCATTTAATTTCATATTTTTACCTCTAAGTTTGGAAAAGAGGCATCCAATTACCATTAACGTAAGTCATTTCTTTTAATTACTATTAAGGTAAGTCACTCTTTTTGGGAGTTTAGGTTTATGGTACACTTTTCTATTATAGGGTTTTAGTGGTTTAGGCACTTTCATAAGGTACCCTATGGTTTTAGGCAATTTCATATGGTACCCTAGGGTTTTGGTTTAGCCACTTTCATAGGGTACCGAGGGTTTAGGTTTAGGATGTATTTTTCTATTATAGGGTTTTAGTGGTTTAGGCACTTTATAGGGTACCCTAGAGTTTAGGTTTATGCACTTTCATAGGGTACCCTAGGATTTAGGCATTTTCATACGGTTTGGGGAGTTAGAGAGAGAGTGAGAGAGCGAGACAAAAATCCCATTTGGGTGGAGTTTTCAGTTCTTTATGGAATGTGGGGTGGGGCTATCGATAAATTTTCCCACAAAACATGACCAGCCAGTAGTTTAGTCTTTAATTTCCACTGACTTCACCTGGGGACAATTGGGGCTACAATGAGATTTTGTGGACTATAACATAAATTAGTGTTTGCCCAATAGAAATTAGAATAAGTCTGAACCATTCAATGTGTTTAAAATATGTTTTTAAGGGTACTCACGAGGAACAAGCAAGAAATGAAGGATTGAAAAAGGCTTGATTCAGGTAGTTTTTCGTAAAACTATACAGATAGAGATTTACGAAAAACTGCTTAAATCAACCCGTTTACAAAAGAGCCATTTTTAATGAATGGTAGTTGAGAAAATGATACAAGCAGAATTATTGAAAAAGAATGGCATTGCAAATGACAAGTACCATTGCAACAACATTGCCATTTTTTGGCCAAATGGACTATTCAGAGCAATTTCCATGGTCTTGCCATTTTGGCACATGCCATTCCCAAAACATGGCAAAAAATAGTGTCATTTCACCAAAAAAAAATGGCAATGTTGGTGCAATGGTTCATTGCCATTTGCAATGCCATTTTTTTCAATAAATCCCCCTTGTATCCCAAACCGGACACACATGTAAGATGGAAGGATTTGGTGGTTGCTATGGTGATGTGGCAAAAATAGCCCCCAAGTCATTTTTTGGTGTAAATGGGTGGACAAATGGGTGCATCCATTATGGTTGGGCAAATGGGTGGCCATTGGGTTAGGGTTTTTAGCACATTTTGGCCAAAAATGAGAATGGCTCGTGCCATTTCTCTACCATTGGAATTGCTCCCATGAACATTTTTTGGGAATGACTTGTGCCAAAATGGCACAACCACTGCTCTTACCTATCCTTTTCACAACGGATGATTTGCGAGATGGATTTCTTTTTTGGTTTGTTGTAAATGTTTTCTAGTTTCTTTGTTTATCATATAATCGTGTTGCTTTGCAGTGGTTTTATGTTCTTGTAATGACTTTTTTACCTATATGAACTTCTACTTTGATGCCAAAATTTTATTTTGAATATTGACATAGAAATTCATTACTATAAATTTATAACATTCGCCCAAGATTACCAAATACAAATGTTCCAAAATCAAGACTGGTGTTATAAGTTTATATGTACTATGTTATGAATTCTTGTACTTCTGTACGATTTTTAATGTAATAAGAGAAGTGCATACGGTACACACAAGTTAATGTGAGGTGTGTATTTTATCAAGTCTAGCTCCTCTCTAATCCCTTCAAATGGATTGGAGAGAACGACTCCAATTCCGGGCAAAAAGAAAAAATTCAATCGCACTTTATTAATTAGGATGGTTCAATTTTTTTAACTCATTATGAGCATGAAGCATTTGCAAGATAAATATGTTCAAAAATCATATCAAATGATGTCCAATGAACTTTTCTCTTCAATCACGAGAGAGGAGTTAGACTCTATTTGCGACAATCTAGGACCCAGCTGGATGCAATGAAGTTCTATGATATAATAGAATAGATCATGCCATAATTTGGACAAGGCCTTTCAAAGTAGTGCAGGTGTCAAAACTTTTTGGTACCTCACAGTTAAACGTGCTCACCGTGGAGCAATCCATGGATGGGTGACCTTCTGGGAAGTCC
Organism: Vaccinium macrocarpon; assembly: GCA_022606695.1. Lineage (NCBI taxonomy): Eukaryota > Viridiplantae > Streptophyta > Magnoliopsida > Ericales > Ericaceae > Vaccinium > Vaccinium macrocarpon. The sequence continues at coordinate 14,093,548 of CM040173.1, read as the reverse complement.
TTGGAGCTTGGGCGACCAAAGCGGACAATATTATGTAAGGCGGGGGAGGGTCATTGCAGTTGGTATCAGAGCACAACCTCGGACTACAGGGTAGGAACCACCTCTAGAATCTACAAGAGCCATGAACCCTGGAGTGGGAACAAAGTGCTATGCAGAACTAAGTGATATACCTCCCAAGGAAAGGTTGTTGGGCCAATATTCAACAAGGACGTTTCATCATAAGGTGGGGAGAATGTGACAGTCTAGGACCCACCTAGATGCAACGGAGTTCTGTGATACAAGAGAATAGATCATTCCCTAACTTGCACAAGGCCTTTTAAAATGGTGCTGGTGTCAAAATTCGTTGGTACTTCATAGTTAAGTGTGCTCACCATGAAGCAATCCAGGGATTCTAGGAAGTCCTTGGAGCTTGGGCGACCAAGGTAGACAATATTGTGCAAGGCGGGGGCCAGTCATTACACTGTTTTAGCATTTTTGTAAATCGAATTTAAAGAATATGTATTAAAATATTAGCCTTTTTACACATAGGCACCTATATTTTCATCCCGGTCACATTTAGAGGTTAAGTTTTCATTCGTGCATTTAAATAAACCAAACTTTGCCCTTGTTGCACTATATTACTTGGTTTTATGGATACTCTATATTAGCATGAACTTGTGCTATGCACGGTAGCGGTGGCCAAGCAAACTGGAAAAAAATCAATTAAAAAAACCAAAAAAAATGGTAAACCGGACCTAACCGGTGTATTTGGATTGGTTGCATGGTTTTATAGATTAGTTCTGGTTCTAAAAAAATGAGAATCGAGTATTTTGGTTTGGTCCTTGGTTCCATAATTAGGAACTGTTATTCAAACCAAACCAAACCATTTACCTATATGCGTATTTGATAACTTTGTTAGTAAATAGGTTGCATCAGTAAATACATTGTTGCTTGTTTTTATTACTACTATTTCCTATTGTTCAAGGTGTTTCACATTTTTTTTTTTTGGCATTTGGCATTCGTCATTCTAAATCCTAATCTCTTACAAGGGGGAAGGGACTCAATCCCGGGATGCAGTGGAGGGTATTCAAACACTTTACTACATGAGCTAGCCACCACTTGTAGGTGTTTCGCTTTAGTATAGTAGTTCTTTAGTGATTTTGTTAGGCTTTATTATCTAGTTTGATGGTGGATTTAATTGTAGTACCTTTATGAAGGAGTGACAACAATTTGGTTGACAAATTGAGTTTTCAAATTAAGGAAAGTTGTTGCAATATTGTCGTCTATTTTCTTAGCTATTTAAAGATATAGTAGTATGGTATTTATTTTTTATTTTTGAATGCTAACCTGGTTTAAAATAGGAAACCGAACCAATCCGAACTAGTCTAATGGATTGGTTGTGGTTTGGATATGTATAATGGTCTGGTTATGACTCTCAATTTTTCGAGGCAGTTAGCTATGGTTTGGTAATTTGGTTCTTCAATTTCTATAGAACCAGTCTAATCTAGACTATGTACACCCTTAATGTATGGAAAGATTAATAATCTTGATAATTAAATGACTAAAAGTGCTAAACATCAATTATCTTTAGCACTTATATCACTTTAGTAAACTCCCCCTTGATGCAAACTGGAATATTCCATAAAGATTTTAGTGAGAGAAACTCCCAAAATGGGATACAAAGAGTCTAAGCTCTTGATGATATATTCTTAAAAATGATAAAAGCTACCAAAATGAAAGACGCATACACTACTTATACTACCCCCCTTACATTAAGACACAAAATGACAATTAGACCCTTACACTACTACATCATGACAATTAAACCCTAAAAACTACTATATCAGGACTACCCCTTTTGAAGAAACAACTTGTCCTCAAGTTGGACAACAAGACTCAAACAACTAAAGTAAGAAAGCAAGCAGATTTAGATTAGGCTTGAAGCTGCAAGTATTGATCATGTCACCCTCTTGCAATAACCCATCTTCAATATGAGCTTATGTTTGTGTACATTCACTGCATCCATGTTTCTGTGTCAAGAGATGACCCATTTGTCATACCTCTTATGAATCAACACTTTGTTAACATATGAGGCTACACATAATTCCACAACCACACAAGAATCATCAACCCTAGTATAGAGGACTTTCAACTTCACATCGTGGCCAAGATCATGCCCAAGACTTTCTTGAGCGAACACCATCCCCAAGGGATCTTCAAGTTGCTCAAAGTAGTTGTTGCCCTCTTTTGGTATCTCCACATGCAAAAGTCTAGGAACAAAAGTTGTTTCCGACACGAATGCCACATAAACTTGAACATCTTGCAATTAGAGCAACTCAGGAGGCATCATCTCATAGTAATCCGCATCTTTTGGTTCAACCTACACTTCATCGAATAATGGGGCTTCAAAATCATTCCCATACCCGTAAAGTTGTGTGTCATCTTCAATTTCAAAGTCACAATCATCAATCTCCTTATCATAACTCTTGTCAAAGACTTGCTCACTACCTTCCCCAAAAATGCAAGGCTCATACATCGAAAGACTAGGCATTTCTTGTTCTTCATGACTACCACCACCGTCTTCAAATCCTTCTTCTTCATTGTTACCGTCAATGACCTCAGTTGGATACTCATCATAAATGGGATCATCAAATTTACCTCTAAGGTCTTCTTTTGGAGACTCATCAAAGACGGACACATCTTCATACTCATCTTCAATCTCAAATACACAATCACCTTCAAAACCACGTTGAAGTTCTTCGTTTGGATATTCATCAAACATGGGAACATTCTCATACTCGTAATCATCATCACAACATGATTCTCTCTCCAACTTAACAAAGAGGGAATTAAGAACATGCTCACAAACTTTTTCACCAACTTGCAACTCGAGAATTGGTTCCCCATGCTTAAAGCATTCGAATATTCCACTATGTGATGGATTTCTAGCCTCCAAAGTGCCAATTAAAGGTCACTTTTCAGTTGGGCCAGCCCTTAAGGGCTTTCTCTTACCAACACTAGTCGAGGAATTGGCTTTTAGAAGAAGATGGAAAGAGAAGAATTCCTCCTTGGGCTTCTTCTTCATCTTATCCCAATCTCTAATTCTTTCTTTGCCTCTCCCTTGTCGACTAACTTTGAGTTATGTCCACCAATCCGAAATTCTTCCTTTAAGACAACTAGATACCAATTTCACCTTCTTTTCTTTGGTAACATGATAATACTCGAAAATAATCTCAATGGAGTTTAACCAATCAAAGAATTCTTGTGGACTCCCACAAAACTTGGGAAGTTCATTATCACTCAACTTTGCTCAACGCCAATGCGAAGCTAACAAAGAATCCTCAAGTTGAATTCGAAACTTCTTAACACAATCACTACATGTAGACACCCCGATTTTGACCCGAGAAACTTATCAAGCATTCCCGATGATGAAATAGACCAATCATGCATACCTTCAGGCTCAGAACAAGGCTTGAACTTACCAATCCACCCTAAACCATTCTGAACCCTCCTAGAACAAACTTAACCAACCAAAATGACCAAAATACCCTTCCAACCACCCATAAACCTCTTCAAACCAAACCTAAGCCTATATCATCTTGTAGTACATTCAAAACCCTCTTTATTGATATATAACATGTCCCAATCCATTTTGAAATGAGGGAGATATACCCATTTTACCGAAACGATTCATTCTTCCGACCATCTGAGGGTAAAATGGTCACACATTTTGATGTACAAATCATATTGGGTTCAAACCACTTGGGTTAGAAAGTAGACCTTTCAAGATTTCCAACGCTTCAAACCACGCACGAAACGGAGTTCGGTAGCACCCGGGGCGGCCCCGCAAAGTTTTACCTTTTTTGAAGCAAATGCCTTGAAATACAAGGCTCATTGAGCACTCAAACCCAAAAATCCCACCTTGAGCGCTCAAGCCCATGGCTTTGAGCGCTCAACTCTAAGCCAGATCAGTTTTCTGTAGAGCATCTAATCATGATATTCTAGTGCAAGAGGAGCGTCTACCTATGTTTTCTACTGCCTAAATACACTTCCTAGACCCTTGAACATCTCCTCAATCACCCCCCAAGCCCAATTCAAAAATTAAACCCATTTCCCTCTCATTTCTCTCTTTATATAAACCTCCTCCACTCCCTCACTCACCCTCTTGGCTGCACTACTGTCATTTTCTCCCCCCATCAGATCAAACCCACTCTCTCTCCTCCATAGCCACCATCCTCCATCATCTTCAACCTCCAAAACACCCAAAAACCTTCTAAAAAACGGCCTACAACACATGGGTCTTTGAAAAACCAACTACAACAGCCCTCCTCTCTCACTCTAATACGCCATTTACAGCCCATACACTCCATCAATTTCATCCAAACCTAGCTCTCCCATCAAAACCCACCTCATCCAAGCCAAAATCACCATTTTAAGCTCAAATACTCCATTATCCACTCAATCAATCATTCAATCAACCCTACACTCACACTCCTCTGTCCAAAATACTTCATCTATAGCCCATAAACACAGCCACTACCCATCCATTCATCAAACCACAAGTTCAATCCTTGATCATAGCCAAAAAGGTAAAAAATCATGTGAAAATCATTGTTTTGGTCTTGCTGAGGGAGACCAGTAGGCTTATTCAAGTTCCTCATACTTGAAAAAGTCATAAAATGGCAGAATTTGGTGATCTGGGAAGGGCTTGAGCGCTCAAGGCCTTAACCTTGAGCGCTCAAGGTCATGCTTGAGCGCTCAAGCCACTTTGAGCGCTCAAACCCCAACAGAAAGTCAGTCACACTGTTTCAGCCATAACTTTTTACTCCGAACTCCGTTTTGGGCGTATTATATATCAAAACGTAGATAATTTGAAGGGCTACAACTTTGTAGTTTTATGTTTTTCTCATTTATATATCAAAACCCTCCAAAACATGCAAATAGTTTCGGGAAGACAAATAATTTTGTTCAAAATGGTGTTTTAAGTTCTATTTTTCTCTTTCATTGTCATTTTCTTTATTTATATCATTCCACCATCACATTGTACATTGCACAAGCATCCACCATCACTTGGTTCGTATTTGAGCACTTGTTTATGTGTTTTCCCATCTCGATTCCCTATTTTAGTGAATAAATCAAGTTTCAAATATTTCCAAAATCCCACAAAACATTGAGTAGAGGCCTGTTCACGGACCGGGCGAGAGAGGTGCCGTAAAACCCTTCCCCTCTCGTAACCAAACCCCCGAATCCGAGAAATCTTTGGTTCCGTCATGATCAGTAAAATCTTACTCAAATGGGCAAACGAGTCATTTTTTATCGGTTTCTCGGGTTCGGATCTCAAATCCGGGTGGCGACTCTAACAAATCACAATCTTTTTCATGTGCGACGCCGCATGATCTCCGTGGGCCGTCCACACTACCTTTGTTGAAGGTTGCTAGTTACGCACTTCTTCAATCAAAGTAGTAAATTGCTTACTCAACTTATCGATATCATGGTTTCGGTTGGTAAACTCAACATCTCCACCTTTATTCACCAAGAATCATTCACCTCTCCTACCTATACCTCCTCTATGAGCCATAACAACACCAAAATCAACACCAATAACCCAATGCAACATCAATCAAGCAAAACGTAATCAATTGGGACCCCAAACTATGACAAAATCAATACCAAACAAGCAAATCAACCCAAAAGAAGCTACAACTAGTCAACTCAGTCACATAACCCAGTCAAGTCAGCAATTTTAGACCCAAACTCAGTCAACTTTGTACCCAACAGCCTCAAATCACAAGGAAACCACAAAAAATCAACACTAATCACAGCAAAATTCAACAAATGAGAGAAAACCAGTTGAAATATGACCTCAAACAGTGATTTCGAGTGCTAAATAGTGATTTCAAGTGCCACATAACAAGATTCAAGTCTAACCGAAGGGTATACGTACCTCAATCAAAGGATTCGAACGCTATAGATGTGTTGCACAAGTCTGGGTCACTATTTCGAGAAATAAGGAGGGTCAATATGGGCCAAATAGCCTTTAAATCTACAGATCGCAGGTCGACACAATGATTCGACGACTATAGCTCCTTGCTCGAGCACCGAAATAGGGTTTCGAGGTTTGTAACAAAAAATTCGAGCTCTGGGTTGAACTCTAAAGGGTTCAAAATGGTTTGTAATAGGTCGACAGAGTGCGAAACAAGGTGTTGATCGAACAAAAGAGCAAAATAAGCTTTGAGAATGGTTGATCTATGGGTTTTGAGGGTCGAAATAGGTCGAAAATGGGTAGATTTAAAGATTTGGAGTGGAATAGGTTGATTTGGGTTTTCCGGCAAAGCTCTGAGGTCTAGGTTTCATGCGAGGTTCCGGCGAGATGAATGATCAGTATCTGAGTTCAATGCTCTGATACCAAATGATGCAAACCGGAATATTCCATAGAGATTTTAGTGAGAGAAACTCCCAAAATGGGATACAAAGAATCTAAGCTCTTGATAATATATTCTTAAAAATGATTAAAGCTACCAAAAATGAAAGACCCATACACTACTTATACTACCCCCTTCCATTAAGACCCAAAATGACAATTAGACCCTTGCAATACTACATCATGACAATTAGACCCTTAAAACTAATACATCACCCCCATTGTGATGAACTTAGTCCAAATAAAATAACATAAAAATATGTGACTTAAAGAAATAAAGTAATTGGCGGTAATTCATAATCGTAAAAAATTTAACCCAGAACTTTAAATTGATATGATAAAAAAAATCCAATAGCAGCATCTTTGAATGTTTAACGCCACAACTACAACCAGCCTAGCTCTTTCTATTGTTACTTTTGCAATTAATAAAAGAAGATTGATATTATGAATAGAGGTAGACAATACTTATTGTTTAATCCACATAAGAAACATAACATGTCTTGCTAACTGCATTTGTATCTCAAAACATTTCAATAGTATGAAGAGTCTCTAAAATGACCAACACACATTTGTGTATGGTCGTGTCCTAAGCTCCAAGAGAACCAATTTCACCTGCTCTGCAAGTAAATAGGGATAAACTCCATTAAAATAATAGATCTGATACATGCCATAATTCTTTCTTTTTATCATTTCGTGTTTGTTTAGTTATAGGTAAGGATTGAAAATTATGCCATCAATTAAATAAAATACAAAAAACAAATGGAAGTAATTTAAAATATATCCTCAAAGTACAATAAAGGACTAATCTATGTACCCCTTATACAGCCAGAACCCATTGGATTTCACTGGATTAGAGTGTTAATTAGTAGTTTTACCCTTTCCTCGATAGCCTTTTCACTATTCTTTCTTCTCTCCAACATTCTTGCCCGCCTCTCCTCTTTATCCTAGTTCATCCCAAAGTCACTTTACCCACATCTCCAATAGTGGCAAAAATAGAAAAGAAGTATAAATAAAATATGAGGGCTAGCAATGATTAGTGCAAAAGCTAAAACTATATATATTTATGTATGGAAAATTGTTCTTAACTTGTCTATTTTCAGAGAATCATAGTAGCCGTTAAAAATTATGAATTATTGTTGATACCATCACATGAAATTCATAAATTATCATATTATTAGTTGGATTATCTCAAGTTTGTTAAAATTTAAACTTTTAGGAATAAAAAGAATTATGTGATGTACTAATGCCCAATTATATTGTCTATTTCCGACCCTTGCTTTCTATCTCTAAAGGTATTAGCCCAATGTAAAGCAAAAAAAAAAAATTAATGACAAAGAAAATTTCATTAATAAAAATTTCATTAATATATAGATAAAATATGAAATTACTACAATAAAAATACAAAACCATTAAAAGAGCTTCAAAGAATATGCAAGACTCTCGGATGCAAAGCAAAATCAACAAATTAAAATTAATGACCATAGCGAAAATTAGAAACAAAATTACAAACGCATTATCCATCATATGAAATTTTCATATCGTATATTAATTTGGATATAGCTCGAGTCCTTAAAAAAATTTAGTACTTCACCCGAAAGTAATTGAACGTTAAAATCTCTTTATAAATGACTATTTTTCATTCTTCCTTTTCCCACTATTTTGCACTTGGGATGTTTTTGTATGAATTCGTGAAGAGATCTATAAAGGAGCAACTGAAAAAAATAAGAAAATATGAAGGTACAATCTTTCTTCAACAATAAGCACAAATAACAGACATGGAAGCACATTTAATTACATGAATGTACTTTGAAGGAATCATGAATATAAAAAATGGCTCTATGTAAAAAAGAAGAAAGAGATGTACTAAGTACTAACCATATGACACAACCACTAATATTGGGAGAGATGTACTAAGTACTAAACATAATTGATAGAAGAAGATTAAGCAAGAGCGTTAAGAAGAACAAGATGAAAGGAACATATTACTTCAAATACCTATACACAAAATATACAAATCATTAATATTGGGAGAGATTAAATCAATAAAAATTACCATATAGGAGTTATACTTTTTAAAGAGAGAAAAAGATCTCATAGAAGGACGTCATAGAGATATGTGATTATTTTGATTTGTTATTATGAGAAAGGTTTGACTCAATTGAATTTGGAATATCTTAGCCAAAGAAATCCATAGATTCTGGTGATAGATATTTGAATTTAAATATTGAAATTTAAATTTCTCAAAGTTTTATTTTGACAGTAAAAACGATTTATTTAGAGCATCCTTCCATCTCTGTTTCTGATAAAAAGTCAAGATAATCCCATAAAATCAAGGACATAAGATTGAGCTATTAAATATTTTACAGAATTGGCAGTTAGTATTACATATTGCACATGTTACCAATCTTTAACATTACATATAGAAAAGGTTACCATACTTTAAAGGTTACTCTTAAATTTTTTTAAACTTCTTTAATTGCTACGCACCCCAACTAGGTTACATATGACTCAATTACGGTAATCTAACATTTAACAATTAATTAGGATCTATTAACATTTTTTTTCTTAGATATATGGATAGTTTAAGATTCATGATTCATGAGAGACTAGTTAATGAACTAGTCCAAAAGAGATAGGTTCTCAAATCCATGAGATATTCTAAATCCACCAGAAAAGAAGAGAAAAATCTCAGAATTTTTATTGATTGATTAAAAAGTTGTCCATGCCCATAGGTTACATCCTTATTTATAGGCTAAATCCTTAATCAACTACGAAATAATGGCTTTGTTCGTTTTCTTGTTTGGTTTTAGTTTTAGTTTTGATGACATCATCATTTTCCTCATTTCTCTCTATCTCTCTCCACTCATTACACCTGCTGACATCATCAAAACTAAATTAAACTAACTAACCAAACACAGCCAATAGAATCTTGTTAACCAAGAAAAAATAAAAAAAAAAAACTAAGAAACATAAAATAAAAGACTAATACCCGATAGAAACATGTCGAAACAAGTGGCAGAAAATTAAAATATCATAAATCAATCTTTTATTAAATAAATGTTTCCATAAATTAAAACTCTTGGTATCTTGTCCTGCATCAGTCTCCTTTTCTTCAAAAAAAAAAACTCAACCTCGAGTTCTAGTCAGGAAATTGCCATATTCCACGCCAAATAAATAGATATTTGGAATACTTCAAATCCTTGATTTCTTTCGAAAAAACACTCAGAGAAAAATATTTGTAATGATATCTTCGTTGCATGCTTCAATTGATCGATAAGATCCACTAGATGAATATTGAGAATCCAACCATATTATTGCACTCCAAGAAAATCAACAACGTTAACTTGACTTTTGCGGGTTGATTTTGTACCAACTTGGCATTGGTTGGTAGATTAAGCACGAATGATGTAGTATGAACTTCATTGCTACGACAATTCAAACCACCAAGTGATTCACAAAGCTCAATATTGGGGAGAACATTAACGTGTTGATCAGTTATGTGCACCAATTCATGAACTTCCTCTTCCTTTGATTCTAATGTTGTTGCAATATCTTTATCCTCCCATGCAACTACCTCTTTCAATGCACTTCCATTAAGATTTCATTGTCTTTCGAGCATTGGGGAACTCAAAATTTCTTCCTTGGTAAGATTATGCTTCGGCCTACATTTTTCTTCCAAAATTTTCTCATAATTCCGTTCAATGGCAAAAATCTTTCCATCATATGTCTTTTAATTCTTGGCCATGCATGGATACAACACTTCCCCAGTTTATCTCTTCAAGATTGCAAATCTAACAACCAACTAACTGCGGAATCCGTAAATTTTAACCCCAAATATATCCACCTTTCTTCGGACGAAATTTCCACATACTCAAAGAAATTTTCAATATCTAGAATCCAATCTAAAATATCTTCAAAATACTCATTACCACTGATTTTAGGTAAGTTGTCATAATACCTGAAAGGATAAGTATATTTCATGCGCATGTACTCATAATACTTGAAATCAGCATGATTAGTAAGGTCTCTCCCAACCACAATTTGATTACCAGGCTGGTGTTGGGCAAATCCCACTATGTTTTTTCGATTCTGGTTAATAGGATGGCGTTGGGCAAATCCCCTCGCGCAATTCTTTTCAACCCTTTGTGGTCTTTGGTCTAGGCAAAGAGTGGGCAGCCACAACGCTTATTGTTCTTCCATGATCGTTCTCAGATCAACATACTGGGTGTGTCATCTACTTTGTTTGGTGCCATCGAGCTAGGAAAAACCCGTTTTGATACTACTTGACGCGGCGGAATTCACAAGAGACTAGTTAGTGTACATGTCCAAACAAGATAGGTTCTCGAATCCACAAATGTTATTGAATCCACAAGAAAAGGAGAGAAAAATCTCAGAATTGTTATTGATTGATTAAACGTTGCTCATGCCCATAGGCTACATCCTTATTTATAGGCTAAATCGTAACTCAACTAGGAAATAATAGAATCTTGCTAATCAAGAAAAAAATAATAAAGGAGACTAAGAAACATAAATAAAAGACTAATACCTAATAGAAATGTCAAAAACAAGTGGCAAAAATTAAAATATCATAGATCAATCTTTTACTAAAATAATGTTTCCATAAATTAAAACCCTTGGTATCTTGTCTTGCATCAAATATGTAAACGTTGAGGTCACCCATTGTTATTTTGGGATACAAACATGTCACTACATCCTTTATTTTACACTAACCATTTTTAGCCCAAAATCCTTTGTTTCGGTAAAGAGATAGAAATCCATTAAATCAAAACCTGAATACAACAATCTACCAAGACAATCAACCAAAAAAACTACAAGAACCCAAAAAAAAAAACAAAAATTATTGGAAAAATTGTTGGAGCCTTCATTGAAGTTGTCACACCGCCACCACTGATGATGGAAGTCCGGAACTGGAAACCTTAGATCTGCCCCCCCCCCCGGCAAAAAATCGATTTTAACCACCCATGCAAATAAGAGAGGAGGTCAAACACCATGGAGAGTCGTCAGAAATCCAGTGGGGGAAGTAATAGAGGAGAGTAGTAGAGGAGAGGAGGAGTAGGAGGAAGAAGGTGGAAGGGGTGGTAGGGGAGGGGAATGCGGCAACCGCTAGGTAACCCTAGGGAGAGGCTACTCCCGCTGCGTCCCCTCTCTCTTGCTCTCTATCTCTCTCTAGCTTTCCTCTCTAGTTCTCGATATTCCATTTCCATCATTCGTCGCCCCCGTCTCGTCGCCAATCTCCATAACCTAGCTTGGTCAACTATCCTTGCCGAATCCATCTGTGTCTCTCCTTTCTTCTTCGATAACCGAATCCATCTCAGTCCTTCTTATGTGTTTGGCAGGGGCAGCTCCAGGATTTCATTTAGCGCTTACTTTTATACATAGTGTGTCCATGATGAAAAGTTGTATGCAAAAATAAATAAATAAATAAATCTCTGTCTAGGCAAAAGAGATATATACATATACATTACAACGTTTGATAAAAAGAGACTCCAACAAATTACAAGATTAATTATTTAAGTTGTCAAAAAGTAGTAAGTTAATTGATACAATGATACCATTACAGCATTTTTGTTGTGATTCACTGATTCTTGATTTCTTCTTCTTGAGTCTTTTTTTTTTTTTTTGCCAATAAACAAAGATAGAAAAGAAGCGGTCTAATTCCCTTCAATTTTTTAATGTTTCTTCATTAAACCAAATGTCAGGCAATCACTGTATTATATATTGGGCTCTTATAATTGAGCTAGCCTTGTTTTGTTTTGTTAAGGCTATAACAATTTGGTTCAAATTTATTTTAACCTCACACAAATAACCCAATGCTAGCAATACTAAAGAAAATTTAATTATTTTATTTTATTTTTTCAATGCTGTAGAGGGAAAAAGTGTGGAGAACTCACTTTATTCTCCAAGTGCATTTTTGAACCGCTGGTGCAATGGTAAAGCCACCCATTTGCGTTGGAAAATCGACCGAGTAGGCGATTTGAGATTCGAGAGTTTGTAAGTTCTTTATTCACCATGATTTTTGTTCTTTTTTTTTTTTAACTCATTCGTATTTCTTTGCCGATTAATGAGGAGGTACGCAAAGGATGGTGTTCGAGTTAATTTTGGTACAAGATCATTGGATTTGATGATTTTTTAAAATGAGTTACGGGTTTTTTTTTTTTTCTTCCTCATTTTGATAATTCATAATGTTCATACAATTTACAATCACTTTATTACATTATGTAACTTTCAACCCAGAAGCCAATTACCTCCACGTGATTGGCCCCACAAACCTTCTCAAATTGTCTCTCAACTCTCAAGTGCACCTTATCTGTTCAAGCTATATTTAGCGTCAAAGACTGTTTGAAGCCGCGATTTCTTTCTTACATTATCACAACTTGGAATTGCAACAGGCATCGTACATCTGTAAATTAATTAAGTAATCAATCCTAACGCGTAATTTACTTTAGTCCTTTTCATAATACACAGTTAACACACGCTATTATGAGATTGACACCAACTCAAAGCAATGGAAAAACAAGGACACAGTTTTCTTGCTAAGGTTGCGGTCGCGTGCTCGCAGCCTATAGCTGGGTTGAAGGGGTTACACGAACATCACGTTTATTGACTCTCATTTTGTTTATTCTTAGAAAGTGTGTGTCTCTTCTGGGTTCCACTACGATAATCAAAATTGTTCACTTATTCATTTTTAAAGTTATAAGATCATCCACAAATTCAAGTCAATCGAATATCGATAAATACTTGATCTAAAAATTTATTGTTTTGCTTCAAAAATCACCATTGTAGACTTGAATCTTCAGGCTAAGCTAGTATCGATATATGATTGAGATAAATTTTAGCATGCTATTAATTATAACAAATGAATGTCAACAAAATGATCGGTTTTGATCTTCAAAGTGCATGAGACTCAAAATGAACACACCCTCACAGTGGACGGAATATTGATTTGGCTAGAAGCTTCGTATCTTGAAACAAATAATTGCCCTAATATTTCTATTTTAAACTCAAAAGGACGAACCCCACTTCAACCGTGTGGGGCATGTACAGCAGATTGTCGTGCTTAATGGGCTTTGCCTCGAGTTCAAAAACATGTTTACGTTCACCGTTTATTTCTTAGACTATGATGCACAGAATAGTACTCCTACAAAAATAAAATTCGTCCAACATCGAAAATTCAGTAAACTAAATTACCCTGAAGTGTCTTTTAACAATATTGGGATTGTCGGTTATTTATTCATTTGCTAGGTTACTGGTATCCGATCAACTTAATTTATAGAACTAGAACTATTCTACTTGTCGAGGTTTGAAAAGAGAATGTTCGTTTTGAGGCTCGGGACAAAGCCAAATTGAAGGGCACAACAACTTGTCGTGCCTCCGTTTCCCACTTTATCACTCCAAATACCCTCTTAATTTAAGGCTTCGTTTGTTTCGATGTAAAATATTCACCTTGTATAGTGTTTATAGTGTTTGTAAAATATTCACCTTGCCTTGATTTTCTAGTGTTTGTTCCAAAAAATGATTTTCTTTTTTAGTTTATAGTGTTTGTTTGGCACTTCAAAAATTATTTGTACCCAAAAAAAATTCATACCTTTTGGAAAGAAATTTCCATTGAATTTAAGGCGCTTTACATAAATATAGCCACAATTCATGAATAGATACAAACACATACGCATATATATGCATGTGTACGTGCGCGTGGAGAGAGAGAGAGAGAGAGAGAGAGAGAGAGAGAGAGAGAGAGAGATTTGATTTTGTGGATACCAGCCTTTCCCTAGGAAAACAATTGTGCTCATATGACGAAAATATTTTATATGGAAAACTGTTTTTGCCCTTTTTGTTCAGTCAAATAATAGAATGGATAAAACATTTTACGTCGAAGCAAAGGAAGTCTAACTTTGCCTCAACTCATTGCAGAACACTGGTTATTTTCAAGGTCATCGCACTATTATTGCATCGTTGCGACCTTGTTCCGCTGTACAAAAAGTATGAAAAAGAAGAAAAATTAAGATTAGTTTTCTGCCAAGAAAAAGGAATTTTATATTCATGCACATTCGTAAACTAGTCCTAGGTCAGTTATTTAAAAATTAAGCCAACAGTATTATCCTTTTTCATGTGATATACAAAGTCACCCTACCATGACATATATTACTAAAACTATTGATTTGTTGGGTATACTCTCTTTTTTTTTATGACTCAAGTATCCGGACCAGTTTATATGCACCTTGACTAATCTTAGAAGCTCAATCCCATTGCCTATGTGAGAAGAGTCCAATTAAAGTTGGATCAAAGCTTCATTTGAACCGGCTCCAAAAAAGTTGAGACCATAAGATGGAACAAATCTCTAAGTCTCAGGACTTGACCACTAAGCCAACTCCTTGTGGTTTGTTGCGTTCACAAATTATTGTCTACGTTTGACAAGACTACTCCATAACCTTCTTATTTAGAGCGTACAAGTTTTTCCAAAAACTAACTGAAGTTGAAAATTAGATTATTCATATGTTTGCAAGTGATTTTCAATTATTCATTGATTTGTCTTTGTTAAAGAACTTGTAGAGGGTAAAATTAACACCTGATGTGTGGCATGAGTTTTCAAAGGACACGTGGAAAAAGAACACAATCTAATTCGAACATTAAAAACTAAAATTACCCAACGCTTTGTATCGATGAGCCCTCTACCCCGAAGGGGATGCCAATTGGACCAAACCGATCGGGGTACTCGATGGGGGTGTTTGATGGGCCAATGCCCAAAAGGACCCCAGCCTAATGGGTCGAAGAAGTGCAACCGATAGAGGGATCCAATGAAGCCATGCTGATGGGCCATACCGACTGGGCCAACCCGATAGGGAGAAGCCCGAGTGGGCTGGGCCGCCAATGGGCCAAGAACCTGAAGGAGGGGAGTCTAGATGGGCCTCTTGGCAGATAGACCTCTTGGCCGTTGGGCCTCCCGATGGACCAACAACTGATAAAGGTCACGATGGAGCCCAGACCCGATGCGATGCAGTTCGATTGGCCTCTGTATCGATGGGGGTCCCAATGGGCCTCAACCCAATGAGCTCATGCTCATTGAACCTACTCATGGATGAACTTTTACCCTATAGAGCCTTATTCCAAGTTTTTGATCCCATTGGACCCGTTGACCGGATAATCCTCAATCAATGAAATGCTCACCAAAATTCATGGAATTTTGTAATGGTCCGAAATTTTTCTTTTATTATTATAACATTTTGTTTCAGTTTTTTTTTTTCATTTCATATAGTTATACATTTTTTTTATTTTTTTATTATATATTTTATAACTTCTCTCCAAATTTTACGCGTCTATGTGTGTGAGTACACGAGTGGGTCTTATGTGCACATTACACTTACCAATGTACCCATGTATAATACTAAGGGTACGATTCTTGTATATGTGTCTATATGTCTACCCAGCCAACTACCCATGTCTATTCAAATAACTCTAAATTGTACTACATAGGAAGATCGAAATGATCTCCTAATGACTTGGATTGATCCCAGCAGAACCTATGACTTGTAAACACTTCTTAACCTTTCCTTCTTTTCTCTCATACGTGGCCTTACCCCACCCAATTACCCTACCAACCCCAGGGACTTCTTAAAAGAGAAAGTCAATTGCTTGTTTTTTTCCCATTTTTCGGTAAAGGAACAGAGAGAGAGCTTAGAACATCACTCCCTCTTCCTCTCTCTTTTCTGCATCTCTTACTCACCACCACTACCATCATTTTTAAGCTCCAAAAATGTCCCAGTAAACCCACTCCGTAGCTGCTCTGTGTAGCCCAAAAACCAGCCCTGTAGTAACTCGAAAACTCTTTGACAAACCCATATAACGACTCAGCAAACTAGTTTCAAATAGCGTTGTTCCGACCTCAGTTCAGCTCCGAAACGGCTGTGCTTCACTCTGGAAAACAGCTCCAAAACAGCCATCCTATAGAGCTCGGTCGCCGTACGTTTTACCCGACAAGGCGACAACCCAACTCTATTTTTACTCCATTACGTGCTAGAGCTTTGGACCGAGGTAGTTAAACCCACCTCCCTAAATATATTTATTTGTGTGTATAAAATTTGCTAATGTGAAGTTTGAATAGAGTTATACTTGTTATCGGCTTATAAATGATTAGTGTACGCATGAGACCAATAACGAGCAAGCAAACCTCCTACTATAATTTTCGTTTATCTATAGAACTACCTGTGGATGATTTATAATGTAAATTTTCTGGTACCTGTTATCGGAATGATCGGCATAGAATGGTTATAAGTTTTCAAAGTGGGTTTTGAGTAAAAGAAAGAAAAGGAAGCAGACCACTTTATCTATATACATATATGTATTTTTTAAAATAGTAGTAGTTGATATAGTGTACTATTTAAATGGATAGATTTCTCTTACCATGTTACTGTTTCGATTAAAAAAAAAAAAAAAAAGACAAGTTACATGAATGCATATGTACTATTTGTAAAATAGTTTATGGGGTCACTAGTTGTTCTTTACTGTGACAATGCCATGCTTAAGTCACCACTACATGTTATGAAGTTTTAAAAGTTACGTACTCTACATGAAGAAAATGTCGCTGCTTCTTAATATTGTCAATTGATTTTTTTTTTTTTATTTTTGAAATTTAACTGTTGACACCCAACCAGCCTTCGGGTTGATACTAAGTTAACTAGTAATGGTCAAAAATGAAATTTTCTAAGAAGTTATCAGTTCAAACAATTTGTATTCTTATTATTTTTGTGAAATATGTATTGAATATCATTGTCACGTGCAAGTTTAGTTTGGACACTTAACATAGTGTACATTGTTTATAATGCATCTTCTTGTTATATGCTTAATATGTTTGATAGAATTCATTTTGTAGAGATGTAATTTCAATTCCATGATTTATAATGATTGAGTGTTATTGTACGTGGTTTCTTGACAACTTAGAATGGACAAATAGGTTCCTCGGATGGTGTTCGTATTTAGAAATTACCTAGACGATTAAGTTAATGGATAAATGAAATGATGGTTTCGGATGATGTTGATGAGTTGGGGATTGATGAACGGCAGACAGTCGGTTGATTTTTGGAAAGAGGAGATATTCTGATTTGGTGGATTAATCAGGTTTCGAAACCCTAAATTGTGGCATTGTGTGATTACTCCTTATTGAATTTTTGGTGATATAAGGGTGGTTTGTATTATAGTCGAGTCACGACTATATACTCCCGAGGTAACAGTCAGTTCCTCGTGGGCCCAGTGGTACAGTCAGTCCCTGAGAAATTCATCCTTGTGAGGCGTTTGATGAATTCGACTAAGTAGATAACTTAGACCATTCATCTGGGCTCCCAGTCAAGGCAAGCAAGGGGGAGTTGAATCACAAATAGCCTAGACTTAGTGGTTAATAAGGAAGGATGTTTCTCAACGGATGAGATTCTAGAATTCACTAAGTAAAGGCTAGTAATTAAATTGAATTGCTCTTAACTTTTATTGCATGCTATATCCTGTTATATGTAAGTTATGGGTTCGGGTAGGGTTTACTATTGAGTGATTATTTCGCTCATGGTGCTGTTATGGCCCTGGCATATTACGCCAGGTGTTGAAGGTACAGAAGAGGAGCCGTATTACCAGACGGAGGAGTTTGTTGCTGAGCAATTTGAGGAAGGGAATCTGAATTTGAACCTCTAGAAGCCTCGAGTCTTCTTCTTTTTGTGTTGGAACAATGTAATTTAATTTCCCAACAAGCACCATTTCAGTTTGTAATCGACTTAAGATACTTATGTTATTTTCCATGGCTTTATAAATGAAACTCTTTTGAATAAATCTTTTTATTAATTTAATTAATGCTTCCGAAAAAATCGGGGCGTTACAAATTTATTTAAAGGGCCAAGACCACATAACCTCGTGAGAGCCGAGCACGAGTGCAAGAATAAAAGATTAAGAAATGCAATCCTAGTCCGATGCAGCTCGAACCCAATTCAACAATGACTAAGATAGGCTGAAAACGTGGCCCGACATATCTCACCAAGTCCTAGGACAAGAGGTGGTGATTAAGGGATCGATTTTTGATACCCCGAGTAGACGTCAATCCTCCCAATCGAACTCAAACAACTTAGTCTACCCCGGCCAACTTGGTAGAGCTAGAGGGGAAGCCAATCTTTTGGAGACTTGGTCGCAATTCTGGCGTGACCGAGGAGGTCATGACCGCACCACCATCGAGATTATTGGACATTTTTGTGGAATGGTTGCTGAGAACAAGGGTTCGACGTGAAAATACACCTCGCGGATCACCACGGGTGTCGTGGGGGGCGGGGTCTAGACAATACATAATGAATATTCGTCCATGAACCATGTGACACGTGTCAAAATTTGTAAGTGGACTCAGCCCAGAAAGATAGGCCATGTTCCCTATAAATGGGCATCCCTCCCACCTTTCTAGGGACCTTTTTCACAAACCTTGAGGTTGATTCTAGAGAGAAAACATTCTTTTTCGAGAATATTCATCCTCATTCAAGGGGGAATCTTGCCAAGGGTTCTTTCCTATTGTTCTAGCCTTGTTCTTCACCAATTCCAGATTTTTCCTTTGTCTCATTTTCTAATCGTTCACTATTTTTCTTCCTAATCAGTTTTAATCTTGATTTACATCCCCTACAAATTTCACTCTCTTACATTTGGCGACTCCGTTGAGGAGAAAAGTTTAGTGGATGGTTAGTACTAGAAGTGGATTAAGAACATCAAGAACTCCAATCATGAATGACAACGAAGTCCTTATTGAAGATGCGAATTCAACCAGCCATGGAAATGATCCTGAAAACAGCGAAGGAGCTCTCAACTTGGAAACACTAAGGGGTATCCAAAACGCTCAAAGAGTCTTGGTCACTACCCTCAAGAACGTCACGAATGTTGTCTTGACTGTCATACCTACTCACCCACCTCCTACACTCCCACAGATGAACCAGGTTGTGGCTCGAAATGGTGAAGTTAACCCCCAAAACTCTTTTGTCCAAAACTTGGCAAACCTCTGAAACCCTCATGTCCAAAGCTTGGCGAACCTCCAAACCGTCTTGTCAAGAAATTAGCAAACCCTAAAACAAAAATATCCTCCCACAAAAAAACCCAACTGTTGTTAATCCAGCGGGGACAGGTTCAGTCAACCAGAATATTCCTACTGTAAAGAACCGTGCCCCAGGAGGCAAGCCAACTCAATTCGTGACATTGGCCGACCTCTAAGCCATGTTACAAAAAGATCACAAGAAAACAACTCTACCCTCCCTCCCTTCGAAACGCTGATATCCAATCAGCTTACCCTACACGGTACACTCCTCCAAAGTTCATCAAATTTGAAAGGAAAGACAGTAGTGCCCAAGAGGATGTGGTTCACTTTGTTGAGACTCTAGGAGCATATGGTCACAATCAAAACATGTGGCTCTGTGAGTTCTCTATTTCACTCACTAACAGTGCCTACACGTGGTATGTGAACTTGGCTCCATACTCTATCGTCACTTAGGAAGACATGGTCAACAAGTTCTATACCAAATTCTTCTAAGTGCGAGAGATGGTGACCACTCTTATCCTCATCAAGGAAAAGCAACGGAGCAATAAGGATATCCTCGATTTCATTTCTCGATTCCAAGACCATGCAATGGAATGTCATGAGCCACTCGAGGAGATACAACTAGTTCGTTATTGTATTGAAGGCATCCTACCAGACTACCGAGCATCCTTGGTGAATCTCCCTCTACCAACTTTCTCATCTCTTATAGAGGTAGCCCGTAACCTCAAGTCCACCCTCAAACTCCTGAGTCGAGAGTCATGGCGAATAAAGGGGAGTCATTCTGTGTCTGCTGCAACTCCACAGCACACCACAGAAGTCAGGGGGAGGGTGCAAAGTATAGAAACGATAAGAAAGACAGGAGACCCCTAATAACTCATAAAAAGAGAAGAATAATGCACCCGACTACCCATGTGGCCTGCAGGACGTGAGAGCCGTAGTGAAAGAATGAGTGGCTGAAAAGGAGTTGACATTGCCAGAGGTACACCCGTACACCCAACAAGAAGGATCAAGAGTAGCCCACCTTTGCATCTACCACAGGCAAGTTGGAATCACTCTACAATTAACTGTTGGACCCTCTGGAGAATTTTTGCAAAGAAGTGGCCCAAAATGGCCTAAGGTTAAAAAATGCAGGATAGAAAGATGTGGAGATTTACATGACTTCTTACTATGGCGAGATCGAGGAGATTGCAAATTATGAAACACCAGTTGTTGTACCCGACTTTCACCTCCAAGCCAAGGTTCACCTCCAAACCAAGGTGTTACACAAGTTCACCAAATTCAAGACTTTCTTTGACAGTTTAGGCTTGACAAAGCCTTCCTGCTTTAAGGTAACCAAGGCAATTTTGCATGGAAGGAAGAGCACCAACGAGCCTCTAAAAGAATGAAGGCTACCCAACCTTGCCCTTAACCATGGTGGGTTGCAACCTGGAAAGCCATTAATATTGTATCTCACTTCGATGGACAAGTCGATCAACACTTTGGTAGTATTAAAGGTCGATGGGCAAGAGAAACTCGTTTACTACATAAGTCAAAGTCCAAGGAACGGAGGAGATTGAATCGAAAGAAAACTGGTTTACTACATAAGTGTACTTGGTGAACCTCCCTCTACCAACTTTTTCATCTTTCATAGAGGCTAGGGGTGAAAAAAAAATTGGCAGTACCCGAACTAAATCGTAAATTGAAAATTCGGTCCAGTTTTTGGTCGGCCAAAGTTAAAATAAAACTGAAATATATTCTCGCTTCAGTTTCAGTAAAGTGGAATTACAGTCAAACCGAACTGAATTAAGACCGAACCAAAAGACCAAACTAACGTAGAACCGAACCGAACTGAATAATGTAAACCATTAACCTCGCGATAATCAAGACCGTCCATTCTCCTTTGATCTACACCGTCCATCAATAAAATATAAAAGCCAAACCCTAAAGCTAACCTAACTTCTCTCCTATTAGTACATCAGCAGCAGGCCACTGCCCACCCACCAACCTCTCTTCTCTTCTCTTCACTTCTTCTCATTTCTGTATACACAGTACACACAAATGACAAATCTTATTTCCCCCTCCTCCAAACACACCCCACCCGTTCAACCAAACCCTAAGTCATTTCCCTAAACCACCACGTGTGACATTGTGTCTAAATCTGAAGTGGGTTCAACTTTTTCTCCCTTTCTTGGTGAGTCCAATCTCTCACAATACCTTAAGCTTTTCAAGTATAAATGTACTCTCCAGTTGAGTTAATCTCAAAATCTCTCTCTTTTTTACCAATTTCATTTCTAGCATTTCACTCTCATTAAAATTTCCCCATTTTTGAAGCAATTTATTTCTCTTGATCTATTCATTTGCAATTTTGCATTTCTAACATAAATAATCCTTATTCAAATATAGGGAGTGGGCCACTTTGTGTTATATTCCATTATTTCCTATACGAATATATACATACAACACATGTATACACCTACGTATATCAGTTCCTATATGTGTATTATTAACTCAATTACTACAATTTGATAGTTTGTTTCCTCAGATCTGATTGTGTAGAGTTCACTTTTACTGAAGCACTTATTCTGAACTTTCTTCTATTGTTTTTGGTTGTGTCCCAGTCTTGAATCACTAAATTGAAGAGTGAAGATTGAAAAGTGAAGAATTTGATTTGAGTTTGAAGAAGAAATGTCTAGCCTCGAGGTATTTATTTCATTTCCTCAATGATAATTTTTCAGATTAACAGAATGGAATTGAAAAGAAAAAAAAAACAATATGTAACTTGGAATTCAAAAAATCAATATGTGACTTGGAATTCGACTTTCCATTTTTTTAGATTGATGATGAAAATGATCTTGCTATGGATGAAGCTATTGAGTTTGATTTACCTAATGATATTGATCTTGATTTGGAAAAGGATAATCAAGTGCCAAAAATAAAAATAAAAAAATAGACTAAAAAATGTGGTGATGGTCTAGTCAGTAATAATAGGGCTCCTTGTTGGAAACAGTTTAATGTTATTATACTAGAAGGTCATCCAAAACCTAGGGTTGCTTGCAATTGGTGCGGGGTATCTTATGGACGTCATTCAAAGAACAATGGTACAAAATCGATGACTCATCATTTGACAAATTTGTGTACCAAATATCCAAAACGCATCCTTCATATTCCATTCTTGTTCAAAACTAGTTCATTGATATTCATAGTCCTTAAAAGCTTCATTCCCTTTATGAAATTAGTCTCAAACTCTCTGTTTGACTCTCAAATAAGTCAAAATCATGATTTACAAGCTAAATCTACTTCTTAAACATGTTTTTTGGTGAAAGTACTTAAAGACCAATAGCTTTTAAATCATTTTGAACAAAACCAGAGATAAAACAAAGGTCAACAAAGGGTCTAAGACATAAGCCCAAAGCAGTAATGATCAATATACCTGCCTCTTTAGGGCACCCAAAGCTCCTTGTTTTGGCACCCAAACCAACCTTTAGGCATCCAAAGCACCCCTTTGGGCGCCCAAAGGGCTAACAAAGGCCCAAACTATTGTGTGTATAAACATTTTGAAACTGTGTTTCATCTTTCACTATTGTTCTATTATGTTTTATACCATCATTTATATCGTTCATTGTAATCATTGTGCATGTTCTACACAAATCACAAGCACCCACTTGTGCATGTTTATCGTATTTGTTTCTATTACTTGCTACCATCCCCATTACATGAATAAAGTTTAGAAGATAAATGTTTTACAATCCCTTAAGCACTTAATAGAGACCGGTCTTTGTACCAGGTGAGGGGGGTGCCTTAAAAACATCTCTCTCTCTCTCTCTCTCTCTCTCTCTCTCTCTCTCTCTCTCTCTCTCTCTCTCTCTCTCTCTCTCTCTCATAACTTAGATCCCGAATCCGAGAAATCATGTTAACGATGGACTGGTAAAACCTTTTCCAAAATAAGGGCAAAAGAGTCATTTTCTCAAAACACAGTTTCTTGGGTGTTGTCCTAAAACCCGGGTGGTGATTCTAAATCATTTTCGAAACCAAAACTTTTCCTCAATGTCACACATACCGACTGGGCCAACCTGCTTGACACCTAGCTTTGTCGTAGAATAGGATGCCCCAAGCGTAGGGCTAAGTCGTCGAAGGCATAGTAACCCGGCAAGACCGGGGTCGATTTCCACAAAGACCAAATGTAACAAGCATGAAGTTTAACTTGCAGTGAGATTTTTGGCATTAAGACGGCCAACTTATGAGGTGGTTTTGTTTGGTGATTCTCTTTCAACTGCTAGAATGACTCGGAGATTTAAAGGACTAATTAAAGGAAGGCAAGGTTTAGGGATTCTCAACACCCATGTCTTAGGCCAATTCACTCTCCTCTAAAATAACCGGCTCGGGGCGTCGTTAAACGACCCCGAACGGAAGATTTGGTACTTAAACTCGATTGACTAGAAAAATGGTGTTTCTCAAAGAGTAGGATTCATGTGTCATTTATACAAACATTTTGATTGTCATAGCCCGAAGTATCACACGTGCCAAGCGGTCACGCCCTTGGCTACGCGTGATCAACGGGATTAACTAATCCCAATTTTGATACATAAAATTAATTCTAACTCTTTGATTAACATGCAAAGTTTGCAATATTAGCGAGGAGAGTGAATTTACCTAAGTCACGGGGTGCTAATCACCCCATGACCGAACCTATAACGACTACTCGATCATAACTACGTAAACCATGACTATTTCTATGAAGGAAATAAAGAACATAACATATGACATTAAAAACTGATTTTTATGGAAGATTATAGGTCTACCTACAACATTAAACTTTGAAAAATTAACAAACAACTCCAAGAACCAAGTGTTTTAGAAGGAATAAGCTAGAAACACAAGGAAATAAATTAACCGATCAAACCGGAAATAAACTTGATTTATATGAAGGTCTCGACAAGCACTACAACATTAAAGAAGACGAAATACGTTGAATCTAAGTGTAAAACATGTAAATCTAGAGAGAAGGTGGAGCTTTGGCTACTAGCAAATTAATGGAGGTAGAGAGAGAGAGTGAAGAACCCAACTAACCCTAGAAATCTAAGGTTAGAGACCTTATAAAGGCCCCAAAAGTCACCAAAAGTTATTACAAATTGCCACTAGATATTTCTTGATCGGGCTAAAAAGTTGTAGAAAAGTGCAGCTTGTACCGGTAGAAACAAAAGTGCTCTACCGGTACAAGAACTCACTGTATTTTGACTAACTCTTTCTACCGGTAGAAACAAAAGTGCTCTACCGATACAAGAACTCACTGTATTTTTACTGACTCTTTCTACTGGTAGAAACAAAAGTGCTCTACCGGTACAAGGTGCAAAAACTGAGAAATTTCTTGTTTTGATCCCTTGACCTTCCGGCTTGTCATCGTGACTTCTAGGCCTCCTGAGCCTTGTTCAATGCTTCATTCCTTGACTCCCGGGACTCGGTGGCGGAGTGCCACGTGGCCTCGGGTGCTCAGGCAATCCTTGGTTCAACCATGGCGTTAAAAACAAGCCTTGTTCCTTCGATTTGCCTGTAACTAACAAAAGCCAACCACGCGCAATATCAATCGTATAAGAGCTAAAATATGCGTGCGTGTGTGCCAAAAACGAGAGAGATAAGTCCTTTTATTTACACTATTGGGGACTTATCACAACCCAATGGGGGGAAGCCCAAGTGGGATGGGCCGATGGGGAACCCAATGGAGAGGAGTCTAGATGGGCCTCTTGGCTGCTGGGCCTTTCAATGGACCAACACCTGATTAAAGTCCCGATAGAGCCCAGACCCGGTAGGATGCATTCCAATGGGTCTTGTACCGATTGGCCTCAGCCTGATGAGCTCATGCTCGTTGAACTTGCCTCATCGATGACCCTATGGAGCCTCATTCTTGCAATTTAATCCTGTTGGGCATGTTGACAGGATAATCCTCATCCATTGAAATGTTTACCAAAGTTCATGGGATTTATTTAAAAGGCTAGGACCACGAAATCTCATGTGAGCTGAGCCCAAGTGCAAGAATACCAAGTCCTCGGATAAGAGACGATGATTAGGGGATCAATTTTGATACTCCAAAGAGCGAGAACACGGCGAGAATAGACGTCGACTCCCACCCCCAACCGGACAGAAGTAGAGAGGAAACCATTCAAAGGCTTGGTTGATGTTCCAGGGCAACCAAGGAGGTCACGATTGCACCGCCATCAGAAATATTGGAGAATTTTTTGGATTGGTGGCTAAGAACAAGGGTTTGCCACATAAAGGCGCTCGCGGGATCATCGCATGTGTCATAGGGGCCGCAAAGTAGACAGTACAAAGGAATATTCGTGCACAACCCAAGTGATATGTATCCGGAATTTATAAGTGGATTCGGCCCAGAAAGAGATGCCAAGTTCCCTATAAATAAGGCATCCCTCCCACCTTTTAAGGACCTTTTCACCGAATCTCGAGGTTGATTCTAGAGAGAGAAAACATTATTTCTTGAGAATATTCATCCTCATTCAAGGGAGAATCCTGTCAAGGGTTCTTTCCTATTGTTCTAGCCACGTTCTTCACTAATTAGAAATTTCTCCTTAGTCGCATTGTCTAATCATTCACCATTCTTGTCCCTAATTAGTTTTAGTTTTGATTTCCACACCCTGCTGATTTCACCCTTTTACATAACTTTTCTTAAAGCTGATTGAGTCAAAGTTTAATTATAATAACTATTTGGGCCTATTTGTGGAGCAACCACATATCTTGGCTTTACTAAGGTGAATATGCCCGAAGGCAATTAGTTAAATTTTGCGAAAGAGGTTTCGTGTCCTATGGGAATGGAGGTCATCGTGGAAGACATTCTAAGGATTAAGGGTCAACCATCTTCTTTGATATAATTGTTTTTGCAGATGATTTCTAATAAAATCCTAGTTACCATTTTGACTAATAAAATCCTAGTTACCATTTTGACTAGGGGAAAAAAAATTAGACTAGTTTTTACCAAGCAATAAGGCATATCCACAATGGGCTCTCAAAATAATTTCTAGGTGAGACTCTAATATTTGCCTAGTCATTTGCTCAATTATTGTCTTCAATGGGCTCCCTATACAACTCCCGGTAGTGACTCCTAAGCATGGTTCCTAACAAATTAGCTAAATTTAGATAGCATTGTAGCTAGCTCCAAGTAGAACCCATAATCTTTAAGTCTTTTTTAAATATGGAATTTTCAAAAGATAAAGGATTTTTAGCAAGCTCTTGCTGGCTCATTGAGTGCACATATCCTATCTAAAATTAGCAAGCTATAGGAATGAAAAATTGACCCCAATTAAGTTTATGTGTACACCTTAGGATTCAACTTAACTCAATTGGTCAAGAATCTTGCATCTCATTAGGAGGTCAGGAGCTCACATCTCCCCACATGCATATGCTTGTTATTCTCTTTGTATTTGTTGGGGTTATTTCGCCCCTTAATCATAAGTTGAGTTAGGCCTAAGGCCCAGTTTTCCAAAAAAATTTAGCACCCAGGTGCTAAAATCACGATATTTCAAATCAAAAAATGAAATGGTTCCCTGTATCGTTTTTCGATTCATTTCGCACTAAATTAAAGTACTAAAAATGTTACACGAAACCACTTCATTTTTTTATTTGAAATATCGTGATTTTAGCACCTGGATGATAAAATCTTTTGGAAAACTGGGCCTTAGGATAATTGTTGACGTTTTAATTTTTTTTCTAATTTGATGTAATTCTAATACTTGTATGAGAATATCTTATTTACGGAGGTTCCGTAAATAGGAGATTTGCGCTGAGCAAATCCCTACTGTCCATCTCGAGATCCAACAGCTCGAAGCTGTGCACACTCTCTCTTAGGGTTGGGCATTTCATCCGCCCCGTCCGAATCCGATCCGATCTCCGATCCGAACGGATCGGCAATATGGAGATTTATTTGGAGATTGGATAGGATATGGGGATTGGATAGGGGGTGGAGATAGGCATGTCCCCACCCCAAATCTGCTCCAAATCCGTTCCCTGCTCCGTCCCCGCCCCGCTCCGCCCCGTCCCCGAATCCTCGAAATATTGGGGTCTATTCATGAATTATGAAACTTCGGGGTCTATTCATGAAATATATTATAGAAATTATCAAATTCAATTATAGAAATTATAGTCATTATGGAATTAAATTATAGAAATTAATAAATAATATAAATTAATCAAATTATAGAAATTATCAAATTAAATTATAGAAATTATAGTCACTGTGAAATTAAATTATAGAAATTAATAAATAATATAAATTATAGAAATTATATTATATAAGTTAATTTATGAAAATACTAAGTTTATATTTAACTATAATAATCTAAACTTCATATGAAGTTATCAATTATGAAGGATCCCGCGGGCCGCAAAATTGGGCAGTTGGGGGTGCTATCATTTGACTATTTCTATGTTCATGTGCTGCTGAATGGTCTTTTTTTTCTACTGCCTCTGATATCTATTAAATAAACCAAACCACCTAGTTTTTTATTTCTGGTTCTCTTGGTGTTCAAATCACTGCCCACTAATCTTATCTCATGGCTTCTGAACTTATGTTTTTTATTTACTTGTTACTCTAGGGAAAGTGATTGGATCCCCGAAATCTCCGTGGGGATCCCCGTTCCCCATTTGGAGCGAGGATGGAGGATAAAAATAAATCTCCGTTGGAGATTGGATAAGGGATGGATATGAGTAAGGGGTTTGGGGATTGGGGGTGGAGATAGTAGTCTCCGGCCCCAATCCGTCCCCATGCCCATCCCTACTCTCTCTCCTTCTTAAATGCACTGCAGATGTAAAAAAAAAAAATGTGCACGGCTCCGAGCCGTTGGATCTCGGAATGGACGGAGAAGATTTGTTCGGCGCAAATCTCCCATTTACGGAACGTACGTAAATAAGATACTCTCTACTTGTATTCAACTGTTGCAAGCTTGTAATTAAGACTAGTTCAATGTGTCATGGGATCCTCTATCCCCTTAAGCATGTCCCCATCCCCTGTCCCGGTTCCCATCTTCTGCCACGTGTCCAAAATGCATCTCAGCCCTTGATGAAATCTATTCTCTCTCTCTCACTCACTCAGGCACGAAGCAACTCTACCGTCGATGTTGTGTTCCGCCCACGAGCTGCCACAACTACCCACAGATCTTCCGCTTCCCTTTTACCAGAACCCACATCATAACCAGAATCGTCTCTTCAGCACGCACTACGGACGATGTTAATCCCCGCCCCAGATTATGGGGTACGACAAAATTATCCTGTGATAGGAGAATTATTCTCAATTGGGTGTGAGAGTCCTTAATCATATTGATGTTCTAAGTGGTTCTTTAAGATTATTAGATGATGGAACTGAATGGTGGTGTTTTGCTGTGAAAGAGATCAAAAATAGAAAGAAAATTTTGATCGGACGGTCGGGAGTAGGAGGTCTCCATTGATAATCAAGCAAAGCACAGCAAAAGGGAAGCCGGACTGTTGTAGGTTTGTGGGTGGTTGTGGCAGCTCGTCGGCAGAACACAGCGTCGACGGTTCGTGCCTGAGAGGGAGAAAAGAGGACAGATTTACATCACGGGCTGAGATAGATTGTAGACACGTGACAGAAGATGGGAGCCGGGACATAGGATGGGGACAGGCTTAAGGGGACAAAGGATCCCACGCCTAGTTCAATTGCTAGCCGGAGTCAAATTTCTGACATTTTTCGTTTATAGTAAACTGCTGAGTTCATATTATTGTGAATCTCTAAAAAAAAAGAATGTTTAATCTATAAACACAAATTGATAAAGAAATAGTAGATGAAACAAGGGAAGAAATTTGAGTCAAATGATACTACATACTTTTCGTTTGTTTTTTGTGTATATGATGTGGAGGTGAAAATTACTTTTTGTTGATCGTAAATTGTAAGGAAAAGTTACTGAGTGTTTTTTTTTTTTTTTTAACTGACAACAATATTGTAATTAGAGCTGTAAACGAGCCAAATCGAGCAGAACCCTATAAGATTCGGAATCAGTTCATTAAGGTATGAGTCAGACTCGATTGGCTCGGGTTCAATTCAAGCCTAGACAAATGAGCTCGAGTTCAGCTCGTGAAATAATTTCAATGCTCGGGCTCAGCTCTGTAGGGCTCATTAAACTTAACTGAGCTGAACCAAGCCGAATTAAGGCTCGAATCCAGCTCGGTAGGGCTTGTTAGCAATTTAAAAACACAAACTGAGAGGAGAAAGAGATATACTTCAAAATAATATTACATCTAAATCTACCACAATAATCAAGAAATCAAAAGAAAAACAACACGAGAAAAAAAAAATACTAAGAACTAAATAGAGTACTCTTGTTAGGGATAAAACTCATCTTTCGTCGTAGAGTACTTTAGTTAGGGATAAAAGAATAACAAATTACATAGGAGTTTCTCAATTATAAAATATTTACATGTTAACCCCTAAAGTATTGTTAATTACATTTTCACTCAAGGTTCGCGAGCCTAACTTAGCCGAATCCACTTAAGTTTAGGTTCGGCTCATTTATGGAACGAGCCTAATATTGAGGTTCAAGTTCAGTTTGTTTAGTAGATGAATCGAACTCAAATGAGCTCTTACTAAACCACGCAACGAATAGTTCGCAAACAGCCCAATTCATTTATAGCTCTAACCGTAATAGACAATGCCCTTTCCCTAGTGCTATCTTTCAAAATCAGGGCCCAAATAGGTTGAAAGAAAGTCAAGCTCAAAGGCCCAAGTTTAGGAGAGCCTGCCTCTCTGCATAATACAGCCACTTAATGGGCCCAATACGATTGCCTTGTGGGCTTGCAAGCCTGCCACCAACTCCAAAAAGTTTTATGTAAGGAACAATTACCATTAAGAAAGTGCCCCTTGTCTAGTCGCTCCTTTTAAATTACCATTAACGTAAGTCACTCTTTTTTAAGTTTAGACATTTAGGATACCATATTTCATAGGGTTTTAAAAGTTTAGGCACTTTCATAGGATTTTGGGGTAGGGTTGGGGCTTTAGGCACTCTCACAGATTTTAGGGTATAGACACTTTCATATGATTGAAGGTTTAGACATTTTCATAGGGTTTTAGAAGTTTAGGATTTTGGAGGTTCAGACACTTTCATATAGTTTTGGGAGTCTAGACACTTTTATACATTTGGGGGTTTGAAATAAAAAGAGGGGGGAGAGAGAAAGAGAGAGAGAAAGAAATGTTGATGGTTGGATAAGAACATTTAAAAACTGGGCTATCCTTGGACGTGCATTTTTTAAAGTGGGCAGGAGTTCACGGCAACTAGAGCAGACAAAGATGGACCGGCCCGAATTATTAGTTTAGCTTTTCAGACCTGGACATTTGGCCCAATAGTCGTGCCCGCGTGCATGGATTCCAACAGATGGAATCCCATCGACATAATTCTCATCTACTAACTTACTAGCCTGCTAATTATTTTTTAATTTTAATTTTTTTGGTACATTAGGAAAAAAAAAACTAGACTTTCTCAAATGTCACTCCTCTCATATCCGCCTCAAGAAGCGGAATGATGCCATCTGGAGGAGTGATATGGAGACAACATTTTATCATCTTGGTCAGCTCCTAGGTTAGCAAGGTGGTCAGCAACTTTAACGTATGCTTCAATGTACTCCCTATGATTTTCATCAGAGCTTTGCACTTCTTGATCAAAATAAGGTGGGAAACAGGGGTCCTGTAGTGAAGACCTCACTACAGGTTGTAGTGAGCTCTGCTCGACCGTCCAATCGGTGATTGACGATCGACAATCCAAGTCATCTTACACTTTAAATAAACATTTACAAATAATTTAAGCCTCGTTTTTCGGGACCATCAATCGTCAATCTGACGGCCGAACCGAGCTCACTACACCCTATAGTGAGTTTGCAATGCTCTGGATGGTCATCATTGATTGAAGCAATAGTAGTAGTTGAGTCGGGCCAAGTACCCTAATGTTTTACTATTAAAAAAAGAGAGAGAGAATTAATTCATATAGGTTTAACGAAGTCACTCACAAAAATAAGTTGGGCCAACATCTTGCTTAATTACATAAATGACCAATTTGTTTAAAATGGATATTTTTTCTCTGATTTTTTAAGTAGTCATGAAATTAAAATTTCAAGCCTTAATGATGACGACCACAATCAATAGATAAGCCAATGGATGGATTTGAATGGAGCGATTCATAATTCCTACTTGTTAGATTTTGTTTATGTACGCATACGTAGCAGATTTTGAAACGAAAAAGTTTCAAAATCTCAACTATAGGTGCATGAGAATGGTGGTGTTTATATTGTTTTTTCAATAAAAAAAAATTAAGTGACTTCAACATGCTTTGGTGCAATGGGTTGGGAAAATTAAAACTTACAAATTTTCTAAATTAGGGTACTCTCTCTCTCTCTCTCTCTCTCTCTCTCTCTCTCTCTCTCTCACTCATTATGTTTAAATGTTTAATGCATTAGTTTATTTTTAAGATTGATCTATTTAATTAATTACTTCTATTTTTATGGACAATTGCTAAAAGGCCAATGCTGTAAGGGCACTGGAGAGATCGCTGACTCCATGTGGGATAGCACATGCATAGAAGACCAAGTTCGTACTTTGGAAGTAGGACAAGCAGGCATATAGTAACATGGGGAATAGAGAGACAGAGAGAGAGAGAGAGAGAAGAGAGAGAGGAGAGGCTCGATTGAATTTGGTCAGTCGGGCATTAATATCTTATTGTTGGTAATTTAAACAATCAGTAAGCATTTATGATTACATACACACTTTTTTTTTTTTTTAATTTGATGGGATGATTAGATACACACTGGGGTAAGCTCCTCCCCATACTCCTATCATCCTCATGGACCTCATCCCCTCAAACTACGTTGTTGTTTTTTTATTTTATAAATTTGATAGTTTAATTTTGAAACGATGATTTCCATAACTGAAATACAAGTTGTTGTACCTATGAACGATGGATCAAGTTTAATTTTTTGTGAGACATTCTCAATACAAAAGTGCAAACGATTCGAATTACCAATTTTAGCCTAAGGGGTCTACAAATGATAATTTGAAGGGCAACTTCTATCTTACTTAGCCCTTCAAACTTTGCTTTGTTGATTCTACGCACTCTGAGGTCACACTGATAGTCATGCACTTTACTAAAAAAATAATAGTATATCTTCGCAAAATTTTAACTTAATCAGACATTTGTGGGTACATAAAAACTAGTATTTTGTTTTTTTAAATGGACTGGTAAAGTCTGAAACTATAATTTCCCTAAATAAAATACAAGTTGTTCGCATTCATATTAATGACCGATCAAGTTTACTCTTTACAGAGATACTTTTTAATACAAAAATATCAAATAAACATTTCAAATTACCAGATTTTGGCTGTAACGTGGAAGGTACTTGATTTATTTATTTTTCTTGGCAAAAAACTTTGGGAGGTGATAAAACTAAAAAGCATGACATTAGGAAGCACAACGTTAAAAAACTTTCGCATGTAAAAGACCCTAAAGATCAGAGGTGATGAAAATAGTATTTTCCTCTGACACCAACCGCAACGGCGTGACAACAGCAGCGATGGCACTAGCGGTTTCAATTTTTGCTCTTCTTATTTTTTTCGTTTCTTTTTTGTTGTTGTTAGTTTTTGTTGGTGGTTTTTTTGGCCAACGGTTTTGTAGGCCGTTTGTTTTGTTTTTTAGTTGTTTTGTTTACCGGTTTTGGGCCGGTGATTTGATTTAATACATTTCTATATCTTTACCGAAAAAACTCCAAGTGGTTGAAATGGTTAAGACTTGATATTCAGGGATTTGTTCTTATTTAAGATTTCAAGTTTAAAACCTTTCAGGTGTCATCAACTCAAGGATTGGTTCTGATTTACTAAAATCAACTTTTAGCAAATTGTTGATTTTAGCAATTGGAAAACAAGTCATTTTAGGCCAATTCATAAAGGACTTTTACACCGATCTAATTGCTCTCTGGAAGTGAACTGTGAAATCAGATGTTAAAATTAATTGAGTTGCGCATAAATTAACTTGGACACTGAGTTACCAAGCCTTTGATTTCTTAATGGATTTTATCAAAATCTAATAAAATCTAATAAATTAACTTCTCTGCACGAATGGATAAAATCTAACAAAATCTAATAAATTAACTTGGACACTGGGTGAGTTTCTGAATGGATTTTATCAAAATCTAATAAAATCAAGCCCTTGATTTTATCCATTCATGAGGAGAGTTGATAAAATCTTAGATTTTTGCATTCAAAAATGGAAGATTTTATCAACTCTCTGCACGAATGGATAAAATCAAGGCTTGATTTTATTAGATTTTGATAAAATTTAGATAAAATTCATTCGGAAACTCACCCTAAAATAGTAATGTTTCGAGATTGAAGAGGAGCCACTACAATAATACAAAGATAAAACATGATTGATTGAATAATAATATTGTCTGATCTTGTTTGTAAATGTGGTCCATTGGGTTAAGTGAAAGGGTAGCTGAGATTCCGAGTTGCTAAATCAAGTCAAACCCAACACCAAAACCCTACATTTATGTTTTGTCTTACGTCAACTCTATTGACTGACATGGGCAGTATTCTAACTTTTGATTATTATTAATGGTAAGTTAAAATTTCCGAATCAATTGATCATTATTAATAAAGTAAGGTTTTTTTCAGTATTTTTTACACGAACACGCGTACAATACGCAACCTTTCAAAGGGACTTGAGTTTTCTTTAGTGCAGGAGTGTACTATAGGGTTGTAGTGCGATATTTGAACCGTTTATCTCGATAATTAATGGTCTGATTTTTATCTCACTAGTAGACAACTTAAATTTGCAGGAGTCGATGTGAAATCCAGACCATTAATTGAGAGAAGAGCGGCTAAGATGCAACGTTACAACCCTGTAGTGCATCATTTCAAGAACCAAGGACATCCATTCAGCAATCAATGGTTTAGATTATTTTATATGTAAAGTAATCATGTTACATGTAGAATAATACTTGCAATCTGGACTATTGAAAACACTTTTGAATGGTTTAGATTGAACACTACCAAAGTATAGTGCCTTTAGGCATTACAGGGACCATAGACTCACCCTTGCACTATAGGGTCCTTAGTTTCTTTTCAAATGAGTAATTATTCAGCGTTCCTAGAGTATCATGTGGGCCGCGTCTTCTACAATGTACTCCCAAGCATTTACGTTGTGACAAATCATCAGGTATTGGCAATTATCATTCACTATAATTGGGTGGTTATAAGACAAGAAGTGACTCACATAGTGTGGTGATGATTTTTTAATTATGGTTGTACTACATTGTGAGGAGAATGACTTCAACCTATAGACAATTGGCAAACATACCGAAAGATAATTGTGGAAACTCAGCCTTAGGCTTAGTTTTTCAAATGATTTTAGCAATTTATTTGCTAAAATCAGGGTTGAACCACAAGAATTCATGAACAACGCCATAAAAATTCGTAGCCAACACCTCAAAAGCTCATAAGTTTTGTGCCATCATTTATTGACCCCAAATTCATAAATTGTATCACAAAAATTCATATATTCGACCATAAAAATTCATAATCAATTTGACCACAAACCTCGTAACATGAGCCACAAAATTTTCATAATCTCAAAAAACGAGCATAAAATGGGTGCCCTACCTCAGGCCACAAAAAATTCATAAAATGAGTTCATATCTCTATCCACAAAAATTCGTAGAAACATACTGCACTTCCCAAATTTAAAAAGAGGTGTGTACCAAAGATTTCCCAATTTTGTTTCCATAAATTCTGATATAAGTTATTTTTTTTGGTCACTGTAGGAAAAATAAATCAAGAGATTGTTTAATTGTGTTATATTACTGCTAAGGGCATATATTTTTTATTTATAAAAGATGTTCTTAGCGGTGAACTTAGGATATTCAGTTAATCGGTGCTGATTTACTCGCATTCTTTTATACTTCATTAATTTGGTTATTTGATGAAGAAAATTAGAAAAAAGTCAAAAACTAAATTACTTGAATTTTGAGGTGATTGAAATAAATTTATTTAACTCACTCCTTAAATATTTATTACTTTGTAGAGGACATCAATAGTAGTAGGATTATTATTTATAAACTTTCACACAAATTTTGCGACACCGCGCGGCCACGTGGTCACCCCATACCTCTAGCTCTGGATGGTGCTCTTTCAAAAAGGAATTATTATTACTTGAATAAATTGAAGACTCATGACACTTTTTTTTGGTAATGGGCAACTCAAGACTCTCAGCTATCTCTTTAAATTGACTTCTACTTGGCAACTTTTACAATTAAGGTCTAACTTCTCCTAAAAGTTTGACACATTAATCTTTTGGATTTTTCTTTTTTGATTTTCACAAAATAAAAGGTCACATTTGAAACACAGTTTATGTTTGACATTGTTGAGGGAGTTCTTAAATGGATTTATAGCTGATAAATTTGATTTTATCACCATCTTTTACGAACAGATAAAATGAACTGATTTTATCCCATCTTTTTGAAACCCATTGTTGTCCACTTGTTCATCTACTCCAAATGGAATGTAAAATTACGGTTATAACCTTTACCTTTACCTTTACCTTTCTTCAAATCCATCGGTACACGAAAAAACAACCATCCTCCACCTCTCCTCACGACTCCACTCCACTCCCCATTTTGCACTCTCCCTATCTCTCTCTCTCTCTGAACCAGTTTCCCCTCATAGCACAACTTATCGCTAGCTGTGTCTCTCCCTCGCCTCCCCTCTGCCAATCTCCCCTCTGGCCACGGACAAAAGTTCAAGATGGCGACAGGTAAACTCTGAAATACTCGCAAAGTTTACGAATCTCTCACGTCCCGTTATAGATCGATGAACAACTGTTGCAAAAATCGATGACATACTCTTATAGTTGCATATTGGCTTTTTGGTTTTCATAAGATTTCTTCTTTTGTACCTATTGCTATTTCATTGTGGTCTGCTATGGTAGATTGTGTGCATACTACTTCTGTTGACCTAAAATTTTAATGACAATGAGGGTATTTTTTACTCCAGTGATGGTCATTTGACTAATTTACACATTTCATATTTCTGCATTGGATGGGTATAGACTATAGAGGTTATTGTTCCTTGGTGCATTGGCTTGAGCAGTTCATAGACTTAACTTTTAGGCATCACACATAAAAAGATACCAAATTTGTAATGTAAACATCAAATTTGCTTTTGTATGATAGGATTACATCGGTGCAATAGATGGTACGCATGTGCCATGCACCCCACCGTCACCAAATTGCACGCTATTGGAGCCGTAAGGGTGGAACAACCTTCAATGTGATTGTTGTTTGCCATTTCAACCTGTGTTTCACCTTCACCGCTTCCGGATACGAAGGCAACATGCATGACTATAACATTTTTAAGCATGAGACTACGAAATGGGGAATCGGTTCCCCCACCCTCTAAAATGTAATTTTTTTATATACAATATCCCATTTTTGGAGAATAGGTAAGAAAAACGTACAAAATAACACATGATTTGGTTTTGACCTCAGGGAAGTACTATTTGGTCAATGCTGGGTATCCAAACGCGAAATGATACATGGCTCCGTACAAGGGGTATATGTATCACCAAGATGATTTCAGATGCCGGAGGAGGCAGTAAGAGATTCAAAGGAAAGATTCAACAGGGTCCACTCTTCCCTCAGAAGCTGTGTGGAGTGGGCATTTGGAGTGTGGAAAGCTAGATGGAGAATGATAAAGATGGCCCCTAGGTATAAGATTCATGACCACAAAAAATTTATTCTAATCTCCATGGCAATCCACAATTACATAAGAATACATTGCTCATCAAACAAATATTTCAAGAATGCGGAAATGGAAAATGAGGATTTCGTATTTGATGACACTGAATTCCGTGAGCTCCATGTTGAGGCTAATGAGGCTGTGTAGTCACAATCAAATTTCGCGGTGGTTGATGAATACATGGATTCATTACAGGATGAAATTCAAAACAAATTTTGTTAGATCACAAAGGGCAACAGAAACCGACAAGGCAATGTAATGCGTAGTGGACAAGAAGATTGAAATATGTATCCTAATTTGGGACTTTTTTTATTTTTTTGTGTGGAAATGGGGATGTGTGTCAATGGAGGTTCGTCATGAATGATATCCCAAAAAGATGGTATGTTAAAAGTTAAGTAAAAAAAATCACGGTTTTTGTTGTGATGCTAAAAAGCTGTTATAGGAACTAATTTAGTTGTTTGCAAATTGGAAAGAACCCGGTTCATTTGTGGGGTTGGCCTGCAAAAGTGTCCGGTAGAAAATGAAGGGAATGGCATGGGACAACTTGTAGATGAAACAAAAAAGGAGGGTAAAATGGTAAAAATGGCATTAGTGGAGATTTTATCACAACTAGATTTTATCTATTGGAAAAACAAGGTGATTTTATCACCCCTTCATAAGACCCCAACTAAAATAAGATTTCTCATTTTATCTCATAAAAGTCATTCAAGAACTCCTTTGTGTAAAGCCTTCAGCTAAATGGCTTTTATTTTAGGTTGAACCACTAATGTTTCGACTTTCCTTGTTTTAGACTCAGGTTTTCCAAAAACTTGCAATGAGAAAATGTTTACCATCTTTTAATAAGGGTAAACAGCGGACAACTTGTTCAAAAGTCCTAGGCAAAGAATTTGTAACCCCATTAATCCACCAAACAAGTTTATAACCTATCCAATTATAATGTTGTCATCTTTTTTCTTTCTTTTTACCAAAAAAAAACTTGACATCTACGAAAGTTGCCAAAAAGCTTGGACTCTCGTGGAAGTCACCAAATTCTGTGAAGATCCTATGAAAGTGCTTAAAACCACTAAAAACCTAAAACCCTAAAGACCCTACATGAAAGTCAGCCAAAAAAAAAGTTTGAACCCATGAAAGTGTTTAAAAATCCTGCAGACTCCTATGAAAGTGCTTCTAAAACACTAGTGTATCCTATGAAAAGTTCTAAAACCACTAAAACCGTGATATTAAAGGAAGTCAAGACCCTAAAAACCTAAAACCTAGCAAGACCTTTTGAAAAACGCCTAAATTTGAAAAGAAAAAAAAAAATCGCATGGATCTTTAACCTTTTAAAACTTTAACATGAACTAAATGATTCAATAAGTCCACACTTCTGGACCCTAGAACAATTACCCCTAAAGAGGGGCAAATAGCACTAGAAAACTATAGCAATTATCATTTTTACCATCTCCTGAAATAGAACAACATACTTTTGAAAAAATGAAAAATATTTTACCTTTATTTTCTTTAAAAAAAAAAAGTTCCTTTCTAAATATTCATTGAACCAAGATTCGAGAGTCCCCAATTAAATAGTATTTTGAAAGAATGAATATTATTTGGTTATTATGAAATAACAAAATCTTATTGGCCTTGTTCATTTTTCTATTTAATTTTAGTTTTAGTTTTGATGACATCAGTATTTCTCTCATTTCTCTCTCTATCTCTATTCACTCGTTACACTTGCTAACATCATCAAAACTAAACTAAACTAAACTATCTAATCAAACACAACCATTATAACTTCATCCTTAAAGAGAGCTTTTTTGACAAGAGTAAATTATTTATGTTGCCCCAAAGTATCCACGTTTGTATTTCGTTTTTTTCGTTTCGTTTTTTTGCCTTCTCAACTTGTTAGGATTCGATAAAATACAGAAATTAGCATCAATAGTTCAAGTTTTTAATATGAGAATAAAAAATTCAAAATTAACTGTCATAACATCAAGACGTTATTGTTTTGCAAAAAGAACAATAGATTCTCATCTACTGTACTGTCCAGTTAAAAACAAAAGAAAAACAACAACAACTACTGTAAAATGTAAGCGTCGGTCCAGGTTGGCACGATATTATAGTAAAAAAACAAAGGCCAATTTCGTCATTCCGAAAAGACCGACCCACGGATTCCCGGCCAGAAAAGTAAGTATCTCCAAACAGTTCGACCCATTCCCCACTCCAAAAACGAATATGCAGTACAATCAACGCCTCTCTCTCTCTCTCTCTCTCTCTCTCTCTTCCCAGGAATGGCTTGTAGAGTTGGCAATGTCTTCTTCGTCAACTAGCCCGATCTGCACATATACATATATATAAATCTGCAAATATATATATATATATATATATATATATATATAAAAATCAGTCATACTCATATAAAATTATAGTCAAAACTTAATTTTTTTGAATAAAGTCAAAATAGTTAGATTATTAGGTTTATTTTGATTTTATTCAAAAAAAATTGAGTTTTGACCATAAATTTATAATTGTTAGATTTGTCTCGAATCTAAAAATTACAAAATCTTAACGCAAAACTAACAAATTCAAAAAAAAATGAATAAAAACAAAATAATTTTTTAAAAAACTGATTTTTGATTTTTTACCCACCATTATATCACTATAATTTTATACGCGTCTGTTGATTTCAGTATCCCGCTCTGCTCCTCTCTCTCTCTCTCTCTCTCTCTCTCGCTCTCGGCAGTTAAGCTGCTACTATCCCCCTCACCTACTCTTCTTCTCTCTCCCTCTATTCTCATTCCTCTATTCAATTTGCCCTCCATTTAATTCGTCAAATTTACTCCAGCAAATTAAATGCTCTAATCTAGAGAGAGAGAGAGAGAGAGAGAGAACAGAGGGGTTTGTTGAGAGAGAGAGAGAGAGAGGATGCCTCTGGTGCGGGTTCAGGTGAGAAACGCGTACGGACTGGGGCAGCCGGAGCTGTACAAAGAAGCAGACAGAGAAGATCCGAAAGCCGTGCTCGATGGCGTGGCTGTTGCTGGTCTTGTTGGGATCTTGCGTCAATTGGGGGATCTTGCTGAGTAATTGTTTCAATCTCTTTCTCTCTCTCCTTGGTTGAAATTCTAGATTTGGTAGTCGTTGTATACGGTCTTTTTCTTATGGCACAGTATGTTCAACTCTGGCAAAATTTTCTGCTATTTAGCCTATTTTTAACGTTGGGGGTTGTGTATAGTTTGTCTATTGCAATAACAATACCTAAGAGAGACACAATAAATTGCGGATATGAGTGTATTTCTTTTTGATAATGTTGGGTGTCCTGAGCCATCTTGCGCATACCTCATACTAATAGCCGCACATCCATTTCAAATGCTTATGCATGGGGTGAGGTCGGACTAATCCCTACAGCCCCGCATCCTTTTCAACTGCATACCTTTGAAGTCGCTATGTGCCCCTGGTGTAGTCCATTCAGAAACCTAGAAGGACTTTTGATTCTTGAATATCTCTCAAAGCCTTTTCTTTGGAGTAGGACCATTCATAATTCATTAATCCTTGATTTTTTTACCTCAATACAACAACAACAACAATAACATAACCCATTTAGTCCCCAATAATTGGGGGTATGGGCGGGGGATGGATAGGAGACAGATTTTTTTACCTCAATACCAGTACAAATTCTTAGATATTTGCATGTCATGAAATTGATGTGTAGTATCACTTTTGGAGTGATAATCCCCACAATCCACATGCTTTGGTGTCATTTTTAGTCTCCTAAAGTCATGGGCGGAGCTACCCAGAGACAAGAGGGGTCACTTGATCCCTCTCAATTCAATTTCTCACAAGGATTTTCGATTGTCTGGAGCTAAAGTTTGGCTAGTCTGGACCTAAATTTTGGAATTTTGCACCCGCAAAAAATTAAAAAATTGCCCCAACCTACTTAAAATTCATAGAATTCACAATCCACATGCTTTGGTGTCATTTTTAGCCTGCTAAAGTCTGCATTGTAGATTTGTTTTTGTGGGTATGGCTATGCTGGAGGCTAATGTTCTTGCAAATTTGGCCAAGAATATATTTTGGTGTGCAACTGCACGCTGCAGAATGGTTGTGCAAACCAGCTAGACCTGTTGGTTGGGCTTAGTTCCAGTGTTCTAAAAGAAGGTCTGGAAGGCCGAGTACTTGCCGCCTAGGCGCTAGAAGGACCCTCGCCGACTATCCCAATTAATTGCCCGACTAGGCGCCGAGTACTTGGCCCTGGAAGCCAGAAGGTGCCCGACTGCCTCGGGAACTCCTATCGAGTTTTAGAAACTTGCTTAGTTCTATGTCAAAATATTGACAGGACTTTGTATAATATGGGAGTTCCATATATGAGGTCTTATTGATGTAGTGGTGCACTATTGAGAGTACTTGGTGTATTATGAGAATTCCATATTTATGGGAGTTCCATATATGAGTTCTTATTGATGTAGTGGTGCACTATTGAGAGTACTTGGTGTATTATGAGAATTCCATATTTATGGGAGTTCCATATATGAGTTCTTATTGATGTAGTGGTGCACTATTGAGAGTACTTGGTGTATTATGAGAATTCCATATTTATGGTCTTAATGATGTAGGACGATTGCAGAATTAGGATTTGTAAGGGAAACAGAGAAGTAGGTTTTTTAAGCTATTATTAGGCAACATTCAAGTACTATTTTATGTTGTTTAGGGAATAGTATTCCATGAACAGTAACAGGGGCTAAAATGTAAGCAGAAAACAAGAAAAAAAAACCCAAAAGGATAGAAGAAGATATCTAGGTATACTCCTAGAAACCTTAGGCATCACACCCAGGGTTTTGGATAAAAAAAAAAAAACACCTAGGGTTTGATTGCATAACAGAATCCATCCAAGAGGATGCTCTGATTTTTCTGTAATATTTATCTCCATCATCTTTGAGGCATAACATCCTTTTATATAGATTGGAGACTTCCTAATTTGAGACTTTAAGGAAACCAATCTAACCCCAAACATGACATAATAAGATAGTACCAAACTTGACCCACAAGACAATCCACGGGCTACCCTTGCAGCCCATATCTACCAAAATAATTTTGATTGAAAAACTAACCAGCAATTTGTAGAGTGCAAAAATAGAACTAAAACCAATCTCTATAGTAATAAAGACATAATTAACTCAACTCCCAAGTAGGCTGAGCACCATCCAGTTCATGCCAAATCAAGCGTGAAAATCTTGGAAACATCGCTTCTGTGCTTCTTGTACGCTTTAAGAATCTGCTGCCACTTGTCTCCATCATTTAAGCTCGAAAATGCTATGGTTTTATGCTGAAAAGCTTTCAGCCTTTAAGATAAAAAGCATATCCTCTTGGAGTGTCACATATGGTCAATCATGGGGTGATACTTCATTTCAAGTGTACACTTTATATGTTTGTTTCCTCCCACCTTTTGAATGAGCAGACTCAACATCATCTATGTTCTGTCTGGTGAGTGTTTGAAGCCAACTTGTGGTAACTCGTGGACGACCTTAACATTTGCAATGCAAATGTGGCAATGACTCGATATACTCTGTAGTACAACCAGGCATATCTTGAGCTAATTACAAATAGCAAATTATGCGTTGCTTTTAGACAAGTTGGTCTGTTGCAGCAGTGTCATTGCTTCAAATTATTTTCCTTTTTAAGCAGTTTTAGGTAAGATACAGAATATTTTTGCTGAAGTAGCATTTTCTGCATTTGGTAGATTTGCGGCAGAGGTTTTTCACGGCCTACAGGAGCAAGTGTTGTATACATCTTCCAGAAGCCATAAGCTGATGGTTCGCTTACAATGCATAGAATCTGCACTTCCTCCACTTGAGAAGGCCATGCTTGCCCAAAAGAGTCACTTGCATTTTGCTTACACAAATGGTATGGCTGACCGACATGCAATTCAATTTCTATTTCTTGTATGTGCCTCATGATAAATATTACTACCTAAATCATTTGTACGGCCGGAAGACAATAAAACTTCTCTTTTTGTCCTTATTAAGCAAAAGAAAAAGAAAAAAGTTTCTCTACTTATGACTGAGGATTTGGTAGCTTTATTTTATTTTATTCATGTATTAGGTGAACTGATAACGTGCAACTTCTAGCTTAGCTCTGAGCTAGAGTTTTGGCGAGATTTGTTTCCGAGGTTGAAAGAATTTTTCCCCTGCCTACCACTGGTCCCTGTTTTTCTCTATTGTAAAGCCATATATGTTAGACATGTGCACACAAGCCCACTTATTCAATGTGACATCTTTTCTCCTTAGACCATAGTTCTTTTATTCGTCTTCACCGACTGGTCGCAGTTTATTTCAACATACTTAACATGGAGGGGGAGGGAGATCATGACAGCAGCAACACAAAAAAATGCTTAAGGATTAGACTTTCGTAAAAGCTTCATATATAGTGTCGTAAGCTATTGCATGGGAACAAAATGATATCCTAGGATACAAAACCAACATAAGTTTCGGTGCGCCCGGTTAGTAATTTCATACAGAAATTAATTGGTTCCATCAAGCCTAGCTAGATGGTGCATTCATTTGATTCACAGTCTTGGGTCGGAACAATTCCAGTAAAGCATTGCCCTTCCCAATTTAGGATCTCTGGTTATAGCTCATAACTGCTGACAGTAATGCATCCATTATTCTGATACTGAATACTTCTAAAAACTAAAAGGGTTGAATAAAGGAAGCTGATTTGAACTGT
The DNA here is from genome assembly GCA_022606695.1 of Vaccinium macrocarpon. NCBI lineage: Eukaryota > Viridiplantae > Streptophyta > Magnoliopsida > Ericales > Ericaceae > Vaccinium > Vaccinium macrocarpon. The sequence continues at coordinate 14,049,622 of CM040173.1, read as the reverse complement.
AATTGATTTTAACTGATTTTCAAGTATCATTTCAGGAAAGCATATTTTCAAGTCATTCTTCAGAAGAAATTCACATTATGCATTGTGAATTGGTGACCAACAATTATTCTGGAGATCTTATTGTCAATTTCATTTTGTCTCATAGAATGGGCATTCAGTCCATATGAGTTCACTATTTGGTTGATACATTTTGCTTTCGCAATTTAAGTTGGTTTTGGTGTTGACGACATTCATGGTAGAAAGTTTGCACTAGTGCTTTTAAAAAAGTGGTGCCTTAGCAACACGTGTAAGCAACTTTGCTTTGTAGGCAACTGTTCATCCTCAATGTTGAGTTTCAGTTTTACTACACTGCTTTTTTCCAGTTTGCAAGTACTCATGGAAAGCAGTTGCATTGCAGGTTCTGTGTGGCATCCTCATCTCCAAAATGAACAAAATCACTTTATTGTCGGTGACTTGCCACAGTTGATTATGGATTCCTACGAAGAATGTCGTGATCCTCCACGGCTGCAATTGCTAGACAAGTATGGTTCAGTCTTGAAGTTTCAATAATGATTCTACCTGACTTCAGGATACCTTAATCCCATCTGTCTTTCAGATTTGACACTGGTGGCCCAGGATCTTGCCTAAAGAGGTACTCTGACCCAACCTTCTTTCGGAGAGCATCAGCTAGCCTGGCTGAAACTACTGTTGAGAGAGACACAAAAAATCGGAAGGCGCGTCGAAGTAAGGTGTGTCCAGTAATATACAGCCAGTCCATTTATCCGTGGTCTTTTTTGGCAGTTTCCCTTTAATAGGATCCACATATTATTTACTTTTGGGGGAAAAAAGACGAAGATTTCAAGTAGTTCTTGGAGATAAAGTTTTCAAAATCATCCAAAAGAGAACAAAAAAGAGAAGCTATAGACGATTTTTAACGATGTCTGGAATATTGGAAAAGTACCAAGAATATGTCACAGACTTACAGCAGTAATAGAGACAAAGCACTTAGTTTTAACCATCGTGAGAAGTTTTAACCACGAGCTGATTAAGAGTTAAGACTCTTGATGGATAATCTTAGAGCATCTCCAGCAGTAAAATTCTTTACTGTCTTTGTACATTTCACTATAGTTTGATTCTAGTATTATTAGTTTGACCGTAATGTAATTTTTTTTATACATACTGATTGCATATTAACCATCTCCTTTATTAATTCATTACCTTAATCATATTGGTAGATGAAATCATTAAAATGTTATTATAATCCATTTATTAGTTTTTGATATTTCTCTTCTATGTCTATTAATTTCTCCCCAAATTTTCAATCCTTTCATTTGTGAAATCTGTTTTCTTTTTTCCGTATGTATTGTTAAGTCATCTTGACGAATAAAAAATGTCGAAAAATTATTAAAAACTTGTTAAAATTTAAATTGTAAAAGTTTGCAGTAGTGAGTAGCAATTAGCAAACATGCATATCTATATCGATGGACTTATTATTATTGTTGGATTACTTGTCACATGTTGCTTGGGTATGGAATGGGAGACCACTTCATAATATTTAGGATCTCTTCACTCATTGCCAATTAGTTTTGAGTTGGATATAAAGTTTTCATATGGTATTAGAGTGGGCTAATGAAAGTTTCAGAGACAACAAACAGAGGTGAAGAAATTGTATATTTCTGAATTAATAAAGCCTAAGCAATTATACGGTTTAAATAGGAGAAAGACTAATGCTAAAAGGAAAAGATAAAACCTAAAATGGAAAAGATTACAAGAGCCTAAACTGGAAAAGATTACAAGACAGCTATGGCAACGATAATATGCCCTCAAATAGAAGATTTACAATCAATACATGAAGATACATTAACAGCTAATTCCATCCCAAATTTTATAACAAAAATTAAATCAAGCCCACACCCCACGATGACAGACCCCAGAAAAAGTGGCTCGCATGTGATAGACCCAAAAAGTGGCATGATGATTAGACCCAAAAAGTGGCCACATGAGACAGACCTAAATGATGCTGCACTTGAGGGGAGTGTTTGATTTTTTTATTTTTTTTATCGGAAGGGTGTTATATTAGTTGTCCCACATTGCTTGGGTATGGATGGAAGACCACTTAATAACATTTGGGACCTTTCCACTCATTGTCAATTGGTTTTGATCTGGATATAAAGTTTCTACAATTATTATCGATATTTTAGTAATGTAGGTTGTAAAAAAACAAAATCAATTGTAATGAAATCAATAAACTATATCACTTTTGTGTTTCCGTAATATTAGTCATCCTTCAAATTTAAAGAGGGAGGGAGGGAGGGGGGGAGGGATATTATCCATATTTCATTACTTTAGATTGTTAAAAAAAATATCAATCGTAACAAAATTAATAAATTACTCCCTCCGTCCTAAATTGTTAGTCCTGTTTGGATTTTGATGCAATTTTTAAATTGTTCATATATTTCAATTCAATCTATAACATATTTTATGTGCAATATAGATCTTATTTGATAGATCTCAAATTCTCAATTAGTTCTATTATACAAAATTCTTAAAATCTTTAGAAATATTATAGATGGAAAGATATGAACAGTTTAAAAATTTCATCCAAAATCCAAACAGACCAACACTTTGGGACAGAGGGAGTATATGACTTTTGTCTTTCCATAATATGAGTCGTACTTAAAATTTGAAGAGAGAAGAAGAGAGAGAGAGTTTAGGTTGGATGTGGACATGCTGGTGTAGTTACGAGAAGATCATAAAATGGAATATGTTGCAATGATTGCTTTTGACTAAGGTTCTTATAATATGTTTTTTCTTAGATATGAATGTGGACATGCTCGTGTAGTTACGAGAAGATCATAAAATGGAATATGTTGCAATGATTGCTTTTGACTATGGCTCTTATAATATGTTCTTTCTTAGATATGATTTTCTATGTATAGTTTGTACTTTTTACTAATGAGATGTAGAAAATGTTCAGAAAAATCGTACATGGCAGAGGAATAGAGCGTCTCATGGTGCATCGTTATCCAACCACAGGTATTTTATTACATGTATTTATTTGCACATTTGCATAAATAAAAACTTTTCACTTGTTAACTCTCTCACTGTTCTGTCCGAGTAGAGTAAAATGTGTTTCTTTTTGTCATCCTATCAATCAGAATGCAATTTGCTTCTCTAAAAGATGATGGGCATGCTTGTCCTTCTCAAACTGCCTCAGCATTTGACACTTCATTGAAGTCTGACTTGGGAGACAAATCAAATTCTTTTGATTTAAGAACTGGGTCAGGGTACATAGAATGTGTGTTCCATCCGGCTTACTCCACGAGACATGACGAAAATGAACGCAAGGAATCATCCTTTTCTAGTTCAAGGATGAACCATGATGACATCATTGACTCGTCTTCTGTTGATGAACATGGCATAGTTGTGGATGATGATTTTCCGCACAGTTTATCGCAGGAGCCAACTGGCCCAAGATCATCTTGTGTTACTTGGGATGAAAAGACAGAAATAATGGAAATAGCTGAGCCTGTAGGTCTCCATTCTGATGATGATCAAATTACAGAGACGCTTTCAATGAACTTCGACCCAGATGTTCAAGAAAAGGGAGCTGCTAACTTCAGAAGTGTCGATCAAATGGATTTTCAGTTCGATAATGAAGACACACCTACTTCATTCTCTAAACGGAATGGGGTTGATGATATTGAAAGTGAAGCAGAAAACTTTGTTGATGCTCTTAACACGATCGAATCGGAATCTGAAACAGATTTAGATTTCCAAATAAAACAGGAAGGGGACAAATCTTCTATTTTTATTGACGAAGAAACTCAAGATGGAACTGATGGGATCAGAGCACATTATTTAGATCGTCAACCATCAAATCTGGAATCTTGCTCCACATCTTGTAATGGCGAGCCTAACTCTATCTGCCCACGTAGTTGTGCCAAGGAAGAATCACCTCAAATGGAAGAAACTCAAAATGGAACACGTCTTTCAGACCGTCAACCGTCAAACCTGGAATCTTGCTCCACAACATGTAACGGCGAACCTAACTCTATCTCCCCACATAGTTGTGCCAAGGAAGAATCACCTCAAATGGAAGGAAAATCTTATGATATCAGCAATTCTCTCAGTATGGAAAACTGTGGAAACAGTAGCATTCTTGATGGTTCAAACGTGGAATCTGTTGTCAGTAATTCACCATCTTTTGGGTTCTGTGAACCCAATCCGAAGGTTCCAATGAGTGATCAAAACACCAGTGTGCCTTGCGAATCACAGAAGACTTCATCTGAACATTCTGGTGTGCAGTCAGTTATGTTTTGGACAAACGGGTCCCTCCTTGGACTTGAGCCGTCAAAGCCTCCTGACTTCAGTCTATTAAATCCTGTAGTTCAGGACTCTGCGACAAGAAGCACTGATAACTTAGATAGTCCATGTGTGACTAATACTCGCGATGGTGAGCTAGACACAAAAAAGCCTGCTAAGTGGGCCCAGAGTTCAGAAATCATGGAAAATATTTTTTCTAAAAGCTCCACATCATGTCACAGTGATAAAAATGGATCTGATAAGATGACACCTTGGAGATTTTTACCTACTGATCTAAGCACCAAGCATGAAAGATATGGTGATTCTCATTCTAGCAATCGGTTAAATGATGACCAGGTGCGTAATTCCAGTGCAGTGGTACGTGAAACTGAACATGCAGTCACTGCAGATGTTAATGCCATATCCTCTACTGAAGTTAGTCAGAGGATTGGTGAAAATGAATCTCAGATTTTTGGACTTGGCAATAGATTCCTTTCAAATGGTTTTCAAAGAAAAGTCTCACTTGTCCATGGGGAGAAGTCTGAATCTCCATCCTCCATGAAAGCTGGTGCTTTTGATCAGAAGATCCGAAGCCAAATGTTTACTGACCGAATTTTTTCACCTTCTTCCTCACCACCACTTCAACACATTAACATATCTTTTCAGCCAATAAGTGGATTAGAGACTTCAAAACTGAAACTGAAATTTCCTGATGGGAGTATTCGTCAAGACGGTAGTAGGGATCTGTTACCTGCATTTCAATTGGTCCCAGAGCCAGCTAGTCCAAGGCATGACATTGGATCAGATTCCGATGATAACACATTTTGTAGATCTTCTCCATATATGTCAGATGATGGTCTTAGCCGTCACTCTGATTCAAATTCTGACGAGTGGGAATCTGATGACTCTCCCCCAACCAACAACAATGAACTATATGATGCTTTACGAAGAATCTCCTCAGCAGAATCTGTTTCAAGTTCCGTGGAGATTGATACAACAAGGCATGGAAGCTTTCATGTTGACTCTGGACATAAGAGTCCCAATGTTGAAACTTGTTTGGAACCTTGTCAATCTGGTCGCACACTTGATCTTCCAAGTTTGAGTGCTCTGAATCCTTTATTTGAGCAACAAATGAAAATTGGTTCTGATGGAAAAGATTTTCCGAAGTTGTACCTTGCCAAGGAGCCTACACCAGTACCTCCACCTCTACCCCCAATGGAATGGAGGGTTATGAAATCTGATTCAGAGTTAACCATTAGTAAACAAGATTCTGTGTCTGAAACCCTTAATCATGCATTGGAACCGACGACTTTGGGATCTACCATCTCTTCCCAGTTTAAGCCAAGCCAATCTATGCAGCACCAAAGTAGCAATGAGACCATAGCATTCACACCAAAGAGCAAGGTATAATTTTTCTTTTACCCGGACACTTTTTCTCTTCATGTATTTTTACTATCTGTGGCCATTCTCTTTATATGTGGGAACTGCCTTCCTATCAGCCATGGAACTATTTAACACAAAAACCAGTTGATGGAATAATTAATTGACTTGTATGCTATTTAACTAGCAGCCAGAGTGGCAGAAAGAAGTTAATCAGTTCAGACATGGCAAGGGCATCGATGAAAAAGAAGATTTTCTGCATCAGATTAGAACAAAAGTAAGTGGCCCATATTTGTTGATTTCATTGCTTTTCTAATCCAACTGAACATGGTGTCAGTTAAGTCCATGTTTGGAAAAGGATAAACTGTGCTGTGTGGTAGTGATAACAAAAAAGATAAATGGACTAATAATAAACAAGACCAATTGGAAAACTGTCTATGTTACTTTCCCTTGCACTGTATTAGTAGGCACCAAAAGAAGTGATGCAATTAGAGCGTTGCATATCTAATTGTCATTAGTTATTATTACCTCTGGATTCATGTTGTCACCTTAGTCACACAGTTCATGGGATCAGCCCAACGCACGCGCCCTCAGTTTCGCAAATCTACTTACTGCAAATCTAATTTGACGGAAATTCACGGACCTCTTTTCCCTAATTCGCGAACTTTTCCCCCATACTGGACAGGTTTACCAATTTCCTACCTTGTGGCCTGGGGGCAATAATATAACAATATTGTTGCTTTGAGATTTTTCTGCTGCTCACTAAGAATATGAACGTTGGTTTTTGGATTCATGAAGACGAAGTAACTCTTTTAGAAGATCTAACTAAGCATATCACTTGCTCTCCACTTCTCTCCTCCACTTTTAATGCTTCCCATATCTGTTGAACTATTTCAGTCATTCAACCTAAGGCGACCGTGTCAGAAAAAGCCAACCGCTACACCTGGACCTGTTGCCAACGTCAAAGTCACGGCAATATTGGAGAAGGCAAACGCAATTCGCCAGGTTATCCTCTATTTTCTCTGGAACATTCTTTCCCGCATCTTTGTTGTCGTCGTTGTTGTTTACTTTTGTTTGTCTTCTTTGTGTTAGCATATTATCTCATCCATTTTAGCTTCAATCCATGTCAGGCTGTCGGGAGCGATGATGGTGATGATGATAATTGGAGTGACACCTGATTTCCCTCGCATGCTATCGGGTCACGCCACGTGAAACCATATTTTTGTATCTTTCGTTTTTGTCTTGGGGGTTCCATGTTTTGTATATGTGAATAATCTCAGCTCCTTCCGTGTAATTAATTGGTAGGGATTTTTTCTTGCATCTTGATGAGGTCCACACTCCACCCCCATGTATTCATTATGAGGCAGGTATTTATTTATGCATAATGCTTGAGAAGTAGGAATAGTGCTCTTCTGTGAGTTCAATATTTCTAGAGTCTATATATTACCCTCAAATCAACGGTTTCTCTTTCCATTTTTCTCGCTGCATGAGCTTCAACATTGTGCATTTCATCTCCTGTGAAATTCTTTTATCCTACAGAACTAAAAATACCTGCGCATTCCAATTTCCTATACGCTTCGAATCAAAATTGTCAATCTCATACCAACCACCGGGCTGCTGTCTTTACTTAGAATGTACCGATAACAATGTGTATCTTGGTACAGCTTCGGGTTTATCGCATCAAATACAGTATACTATATGGAGTATCTTCGATATATTTATGTATGATTTCAGAGTATCACCGAGATAGCTTGGAACAAGCCGATACACCCGGTATGGACCATAACAACCCGATCGGTACGATGTTGGTAGTTTTGTTTATACTCCCTCCGTCCCAATTTCTTGGTCCTTCTTTCCATTTTGGGATGTCCCAAAATATTTGTCCCACTTCTAAAAACATCCATCAAAATTGGGTCACTTTCCAATTTTACCCTTAAAAAGCACTTTTCCCATCTTAATTGGCTAGTCTATTATCTTTTATTTTATAACGGTTTTTATGATTTTGAAAATTTTGTATAATAAAACTAATTGATATCTATCAAACAAGATCCATATTGAATATGTTTTGACTTTCATATAATAAGTTAGCCTCACAAATTTGGTCACAGTAATATTGACTGAATTTAGGGACAAAATAGAAAAGTCAATACAAAATTTTCACACCCCTTAAAAACCCGCTTCCCCAAAAGGGGCCAAGAAATTGGGACGGAGGGAGTAACTATTAGAAGGATTTGAGATACATTCGTACGTGTGATTCTTCGGTACACAACAAAGATAAATAGAAAGTACATTCTCTCATACAATATCCGGCCAATTATGCCACGAGGAGGTTCCCAGCCAATTAAGCTGCCAGGAGGTTCTTTACGGGGCGTTTGGCTGGCGGATTTGATTTTGGGTGGATATAGAAGGAGGATGGATTTGAGGGTGGATTTGTGAGGGTAAATCCACTTCCTAAGAAGGGAGGATTTGTATATGAGATGCTTGGATGATTTTTTAGGAGGATTTGGAGGGTGGATATAATGGGATAAGAGGGCAAATGACTGATTTACCCCCACTTGAGTTATTCAATTTCAAATTTGATTTATTAACAATATATTATTTCCGGAAAAAAAACGTGATTGGAAACTTACAGATTTACAAAAGAAAAGAAAAACGTAATAACTAAATACATGTATGATTTACAAATTAATTTTCCAATTAATATATTATTTCCAAAAATTTAATAAATGTAGTTTGAAAGTTTAAAAGATTTGCCAAAAAGAAAAATACTAACAAAAGTACCATACTACAAAAATAGTGTGCAATTCTAAGAGAGGGAAAAAAAAAAAACTATTTCTCTATGTTGGATCCCATATCTTAGCCGTTGGATAAAAAAAGAAAATGGTTGGGATCAAATATATCACTGTACCAGTACATTGACTTCTCCTGCCGCTCTCTCTCTCTCTGGGTTTTAAGCAACCAAATCGGCAAATCAGAAGCAAATCGGAAGCAACTAATCGCCGCCCACCGGAGATCCTAAACCTTCTCCTCTTTCTCTCAGAAAATCAGAAGCAAACTGGAGCAAATCTCAAACCAGAGCAATCAGAAGCAAACATGCAAAACCCATCAACCGAAACTCGCCGGTAATGTCCGAAACCCACCAAATGGCCATTTTTTTGCAATTTGTTTATTAAATTGAAAAATTATCACGTAATTCGTTCTGGGTTTTGATGTTACTGGATTTTTTTTCGATGTGTCGATTTTCCTCTCTTCTTCACCATAACTAGAGTTTTGGTTTTGGTTTTTGCTGTTGCTAGGGAACAACATGGGTGGATTTGGAGGGGCAGTTTGGTACAAAAAACACCCGGATTAGCTAACGACAGGAGTGAGGCCGTCGTTAGCAAATCCACCCGCGGGTGGATTTGTAGTCCCAACAGTAAATTAGTCCGGGGAGGAAAATTTCAGCCAAAGACTGGATTAGAGGTGGGCCCTGGATTTGTAATCCATCCGCTTCACAAATCCGGTTGCAAATCCGCCAGCCAAACAGGGCCTTAACTCATCAGGAGGAGAGAACAGGGACAAGATTTTGATCTTGTTTCCATCCCATTTTTGTCAAGTCTTTCTACAACCTTCTTTGCCCTCCCGCAGTGTTGGCTTCAGGGAAGTCTCAGTCGCTTTCAGAAGAGCACAACACTCATTCTTTTTGTTGGTTTTTTTTTTTTTGAACTGTTCTTTTGTTGGTTGATTTAGTGAGTTTTTGGTCGAGAATTAGTTTTAATAAAAGACTTACAAGTTTTGATTTAATTTATCTCAGCAATTTTAACTACTTTAAATAGTTTATGAAGTTGATACCTCAATTTAGGGAAAAGCTACAATACACACTCCTTATTTGGGTGTGTACCTGTTTACATATAAAATTAACCAATCCAATGATTAATTGACACATAATCAAAAGTGTCAAACGTTGGCAATTACTCGTCAATGAAGACACACTGGATTAATAAGATAAAATGCACCGAATACGATGTCGTATTGCTTCTCAAATTTAGAAAGGTAGTTATTGGCAGTTACAGGCCATTACTAAAATAAGGATTGGCCTCGAAGCCATGATATCAACTGCTGAACACACAAGCTCCACGTGTAAACTTAAGAAACAAGGCGATTGGCAGTTAGAACACGTGGAATACTTTTGGGAAGTAGTTATTTCCCTAAACACGTTATCATTTGAGTTTGTTAAGCCAACGTGCAGATTTAAAGCTTCTGGGAGAAGGGAGAATTTAAATTCAAACGTGGAAGGGGAATAACTGCCAACTATCAGAGTTGAAGTTGGAGTTCGAAGCAAGCTAGATTCAAATCCATGGAGCGGGAAGTTCGAACTACAAGCAACGTCTATAAATAGAAGAAATTGAAGAGTGAAAACCCCCGGACAAATCTTCAACAAACAGCTATCAAAAACTGATGCTTGGTTTGTTCATTGGCAAAGTAGTTTAGGATTTCGAACTCAGTTCGAAGTAGTTTAGGATCTCGAACATAGTTCGAAGTAGATTAGGAAGTAGATTAGGAATTAGACTAGGATTTATCTCGATTATTCTTGTAACAATCACCCCTATCTCAATTGTTCTTGCAACAATCACTTGTTCGAAGTTCTGTTACTCTGTATTTGAAGTTGGAGACAATTTCGAAGTAAGTTTATCTTTGATTTGTTAATTGAAGTGTCTTGTTTCTTTATTGTTCTTTGATTTCCTAAGTTTATTGGTTTGCATTTCTTCACTTATTAAGAAAAATCCTCTTAATTGAGGTAATTGAACTAACAAAACACAATCGCCTGATTAAGTTTGGTTTTCCAAAGTTAATCTGAGGGAGGAGATTGAAACTCTCTCTGGCACGCTCGCACACAATTATTTTCCATCGCAAAGAAGTAAAAAGAACCAAACAGTACCTCCAAAATGTGAGTACAGGTTTTTAGTGGTGGAGCCAGAACTTGAAGTGAGAGGGGACCGCATTATGAAAGAAATTTTGGTTCGAAATTTTTTCACGACTAAATTCAGTTATTCAATTTTTTGTGGGACTATTTTGATAAATTGAAAAATTAATCATGAGCATTGTTGTTATCGTAAAATTTGACGAACACAATATCATTATCGTATTGTATAATTCACCATAATTTAGTGTATTCGGAGTGAAAATGGTTCTATATTTTAACTATTGTCGAAATTTTCTAATTTTTTAAGAATACCTATGAAAATTATACTCAAAAATAGAAATTTGGGGGTGGCGATAGGGATGGCAACAAGTAGGATATAGATCCGGGGACCCTATTCTACCCCCAATCTCCAATTGGGAATTTCATCCCCATCCCCACCTCCATACCCGAAGGGGATAGTGAACAATCCACCATACCCACCTCTCATTGAGGATTGGGTATATTTGGATAAATCCATATCCAAACTAGCTTGTTGAAAAAAAAACCTGTAAGATCTAACTTATGTGTCGTATAATAACAAAAACAACCATTTAAAACAAAATAGAATAGAATGTTACGAAAAAATAATAGTCTACCAAGATATATAAAATTTTATCAACTACCATCATTAAACTTTTTTTAACACTTAGCATATTTTTATCGGAACAATATACACTAATTATACATATATGCCTACTTATATATACACACATGCATATACATTTATATAATACTATATGCTTGCATATATACATACATTGATGAATATATATATAACGGGGGCGGGTATTCGGAGATGGGTATCACAAAATTATACCCGCACTATTTTCAACTGGGGATTTTTCAAGTTCTACAATACCCGCTCCTATTGGATGAAAAATTGAGTAATATCCGCCTCCAAATAGGCGGAGCGGGGCGGGTATCCATCGGGTTTGGGGAAATTGCCATCCCTAGCGGGGGGCGGGGTCACCCAGCCCCTATGTAGATCCGACATTGTAAATTTTTAGTATAAAAAGTCACAACACGCACAAATTTCTTATGATTTATAGTAAAAATATTATGAATTTTATTGCTGAAAAGTTACGGGAAGCAAATGTTATGATCACATTGCTAGAAAGTTTTAAAAATTTACAAGTTTTTAGCTTAAAAGTCACAAGACGCACTAAAACATTATGAATATTTATGAAGTGACACAATTTGGACTACACATTAGGTGCATATGATACACGCCTTTAAGAGTGTATCAAAGTTGAGATTAATCCGTACTTTAATGATCTGGATCGAAATAGGTATATAAGTTTTATGGGTTGATTTGGTTTTCCACAATCATAAACCGTAGGTATTTGGTTTTCGATTCACAACAAAATCGAACGATTCCAGTCCATGCTCAACCTGAGATTCAATGGATGCATGGATAAAACCACCCTTTTGAAATTTATTGACCAAGAATCGGGAGGTATTGTGCACGGTGCCTCGCACCCCTCGGCTGTCCAATCGTGTTTTGGATAACTCGGATGTCTCTGATTTTTTACTAATAAAATTAAATCAAAATTGCCGAATGGATCCAAACCTTAAAAAAACGATGGAACAACCGAGGGGTGCACTGCTTGACCAGTTGCACATTGCAGTGTACGCTCATCTTTCGCCGTTGCATAGTGGGGTGTACTTTTCATTTACATGTTCCACACTTGCACTGATTACTCCCAATTTCCTTGAAAATGCGGTCAACAGAAAAAATGTCAAAGGTCAACTAAATTTACTCCCAAAGAGAAAAGGGGGGAAATACCTTAATCCAAAAGTCCGTTGCCTATCAACCCGGCTGGGCTAAGCCCGTGGGGTGGGCCTTGGCTTAAATTTTGAAACAAAACCCGGCCCATGAAAAAGAAAAGCCTGCAAACCCTAGCTTGCAGGTGGGATTGGATAGCACAGTCCGGCCTGATGATGACCCTTAAATGCCTGCAATTTTTCATCGAATTCTTACTTTCTTTTCTTATAACTCAATATCCAAGGAAATGAAGAAATAGATTGACTAATTCGGAGATGAATCCTATCGTTGACTACTGGAGGCCCATTAAAATTGGAACAATCTGTATATTGCTCCAAACATGTCAATTTAAATAAGAAGACTGACAGGAGGAAAAACAAGTGAAAAGTAACCATCTTTTTAATGAAAAACTTCACATGGGTCGACCAGCAGCTTCTAGTCTGGGTCTTTCTTTATGATTAAAACTTTAATAATTAAATCTCTAGACAGAAAGAAAAAAGAAGGAAAAAAAAAAAAAACACAAGAAAAACTGCTGTTGGGAAAAAAAATATTGCTTGCAACTTGCTGCCAGCTGACTAATTAAATTAATTGGTTGAAAGTATAATATGATAAAACATGCATTATTAAATTGTAGAAGTATTTGTACTTTTCAGTTTATTAAACTATTATCTAAATTTAGTGCTATATATTTCTAAAATTAACTGGCTGATAATTTCATATTGAACAAGTTGCTTGAAGCTAAATTGACTTATGGGTTTGAGTAAACGGCTTTGATTAATTAAACAAGAAGTTAGGAGATATATATGGATATAGTACAGATGATAATTGGTTGTTTCTTCCAACAGAACATTTGATTTGCCTTTTTTTTTATTATTTATAATTATTCTCAATTCCTATGCAGCTGTCGAGCAGGGATGTTTAATACTCCCCCGTCCCTAAACTTTTGACACTTTTTGGGAGTGTGTCATTTTCAAATGGACCGTACTATGGGTACAAAAAAAAATATACAGAAAATGTACAAAGCTCTCTCGGAGACCCACTTTTGGGTCCTACACGAGTGATCCGAACCGTTCATTTTTCTTAGAACATTACTTTGATTTGGAACGGTGGGGTTTTGGTTCAAGCACTTTTAACCGTCCGATTGAGTTGATTTTTTGTGAGACCCCTCGGAAAAATGTTCTAAGAACAATGAACGGTTCGGATCACTCGTGTGGGACCTGAAAGTGGGTCCTCGAGAGAGCTTTGTACATTTTCTGTACATTTTTTTTCTTCTGTACCTCTAGGTTTATCCTTTTCAAATATCTTTCAATGTAAATGTCAAAAAATATGCAATATGAATCTTGTTTGATAGATTTTAATTAGTTCTATTAAACAAAATTTTCAAAATTACATAAAACTTTATAAATAAAAAGATATAAGCAATTTAAAATGGCACGCAATCCCAAAAAAGTCAAAAGTTTAGGGACGGAGGGATTAGTACTCACTATTGTTTTTATTACATCCATCTTGTTCCATCTTTTCTACCAAAGTAGAATTCATTTATAGGGCAAATGCAACAGACTACCTAAACTCTTCCTTATCTCTATTTTACTCAATCAAACTCCAAAAACAAGCTCCAAGAGGCTACCTAAACAGGTGAAAAAAAAATACTAAATGCTATTTTTCACTCCATTTGGAATTGTTTATTATTTTTCTCTCTTCTCTCCCCTTCTTTCTCCTCTCTTTCCTTTCTTTAGTAATATTTAAAATAGGAAAAAAAATACTATTTTTATAGTAGATTGGTAATATAGGTAGTATTGTTGGAGTATTGAAAAAAACGTGAGTAGCTAAAGCACTGTTCACTAATTTTTTTGGCTCAATATTTACTGAGCCTTGCTGGAGATGCTTAGGAACTATTATGGGTCATCCTACCCACCGCTCAAGGAGCTTTATTTAGGCATAGCGTCTGCACAAAACTAGAGTACTAAAACTACCTACTTATAGCTATCCCTAGCTTTTGAGCTATTTTTAAGTGCCAAGTGGGTACTACGTGGTACTTGCATGCGCAATCTAAGCTGTCCATTTCGGGTTTGGACAATCCAGATTATGGAGAAAGAAATAAGAGAGAGAGAGAGAGAGAGAGAGAGAGAGAGAGAGAGAGAGAGTTTTGATCTGGGTCGTCCAATACACTTTTGGATGGCCCCGATGGAAGTTTGGGTACCATGTAAGCTTGGCCACGTGGTACCCATTAGGTACCCAAAATTTTTTCCTATCTTTGAGACTTTGATGCGACAACAAATCTTCGTAAATTTCTTATAGGATTACCATACTCCCTCTATCCCAAATTGTTGGTCCATTTTGAACAATCATGTAAATCAAATAATTATATATGTTTCACAATCTATAAACTAATTAAGATATATCAAATCAGTTTCATATTGAATATAAAAAGTATTATAAATCGTAAGATATACACAATTTTGTTAGAAGGACCAGCAATTAGAGATCAATTAGAGATGGGAAGGAGTATAACAAGGAGAATTTTCACTTACACCCTTTATACTTTGACTGATTTAACTTTGCCCCCTCTACTTCATTTTTAGATATACTCCCTTAAAATTTTCAACTAAAGTGAGAATATCAACTTCTCCGTCAAAACTAAAGAAAAAGTGACATGCATATGAGTTGCATATTTTCCAGTCAAATATATTGAAAAATGACCTTATTCCCCTATTAATCATTCACAATATAACTCCTTGTTTTGACAAACATGGTTGCTACCTCTCTCACTTGATCATCCTAAATATTTTTATCGAAAATGCTATGTGTGTGCCTTAAAAGAGTTCAAATCAAGACAAAATGAATTCCCGTTCAAAAAAGACGAAAAGAATTCCGCATCCAAAAATACTGTAGCAAAGAGATCCCAAATATTTAATAGTGTAAAAGCAAATTGAAACGATGAATACACTAAAATCTTTAAGAAAAATCCAACTATGGTAATATATTGTCTAACTACCGCCATGGTTCCTTTCCATTTTGCGTTCTTGTAGCTAATAGACAAAAGGAAAAACAAAACAAATTGGAGATCTCACTTTAGTTGAAAGTTTAGGAGGGGTATATATTTAAAAATTAAGTAGAAGGGGTGTAAGTTAAAATCGGTCAAAGTACAAGGGGTATAAGTGAATATTACCCTAATAACTACGTCGTATTATTGTTAAGTGAACTAGAGATTTCTCTGAGTTGTTGGGACGCATAACTTACGGAATCGGGGTTAATGTCCTTGTTTTTTCAGTTCGAATCTTGGAAACCTCAAAAAGGTGCATTTTCATTCCCAAAGCAAATTTTCCTTGCCTTTAATTGACCCTGTTTTCTCCCTAACAAACTACTACTAATAACAAGGTAATGATTATAGAGCGCCACAAAAAATCTTGGCCTTTTTTCCTTCTTTTTTTCCGAAAGTGTATAATATAGTCATAGGGATGGCAATGGATCGGTTTGGTCCGAATTTTACGATTACCATACCCAAATTCAAAGTATTTTTATCTATACCCAAATTTAAACCGATATCCGACGGGTAAGATTTTTAGTATACCATAACCAAACCATATGGATTTAGATTTTTTCCGAACTGCACCAAACCCGCATT
The DNA here is from genome assembly GCA_022606695.1 of Vaccinium macrocarpon. NCBI lineage: Eukaryota > Viridiplantae > Streptophyta > Magnoliopsida > Ericales > Ericaceae > Vaccinium > Vaccinium macrocarpon. The sequence continues at coordinate 14,033,626 of CM040173.1, read as the reverse complement.
AATATTCATTTCATTAATGAACATGTGAAAGAAAAAGATTATATATTAAAATAAAAGAATAACATGCTATAAGATTTTACCATGAAACATCTAAATTTCAACATAATCAAAGGAAATAACTAAATAATAAACTTTTCTTAATATGCTTAACCCACACCAACAACAAAATATCAAAAGAATTCTTTTAAAAATTAGGAACCAGAAAAATAAAAATTATATGTATATATATTATATGAATCAGTTTGGGTTTAGGTTTGGCCGAATATTTGCTAAGACCAAACCCAAATCCAAACCCGCCGGCCGGGTATTATGTTTTGAAAACCAAACCCACCCCGTGGGTAGGAAAAAAATTAAAAAAAACTACCCCGATAGGCCCAGTTTGATTTGGGTATCCATCGATTTTAGATGAAATTGCCATCTCTTAGTATAGAAGCTTTATGTGTTCTTTATTATTTCCAAAGTTAGATAAGTTCAAAATGTACAGCGAAAAGACCATATTTTAACTTCAAAGTTATTCTGATATTTTTTTGTTTTCGCACTCTCTTTTTGTTTATTTGCTCCTTATCTCTGTAAAAATACAAAACTTTGTTTCGAGCTAATATTTCGCACATGAAGGGATTAGCTTTAAATTTACATAAGAGTAAAAAACAAGAGTGCAAATACATAAAAAGAAGTGCAAAATTTATTTGCATCCTACATGGCAATGGATGCCCGGCTCTAGACGGAACGACTAGTTTATCACTAGGGACTTAAGTAGGATTTTATATACCAGTGATACACAACATGAAACAACGAGATTTTAAAATTTCAAGGTTCAGCAATATGATCATTTAAATGTCTAAATAATACTCAAAAAGAAAACACAAAATCTGGGTTCTCTTTTTTTTTTTTTTTTTTGGATCAGCCAAGAGAAGTCATTATATAGCAAAAAGAAAACAGACAAGCCTAAACTCCTAGAGCAAGTGCCAAGATAGGAACAGCAACAAAAAGTAGCATAAACAACACCAAAAAGCAACAAAAATTGCAACAACACATATTTATAAAAAGAACTAAATAGTTATATAAGGTTTTCCAAATGTGGAGGCCTTGGCCCCCATAGCCATAGGGTGGTTCCGTCTTTTGATTAACACCACATCTAAGGTTTCTCAAATGGGGATGCCTTGGCCCCATAAGCCTCAGGGTGGTTCAGTCATTGATTGACACCACATCCTCTCAATTGTATCCATTTGCATATAAATATAAACACGTATTGAGGCCCATAATAGGGCTCCAAAATACTCAAAAAGAAGAGTGCAAATACATAAAAGAAAAGTACCCAAAAAAAAAAAAAAAAAAATCATTCGTCATTCTTAAATCTATTACATGGGGAGGGGGAGGGAGAATGGGACTCAATCCCTGTTATCAGCGATTAAAAATTGACACATCCAAAGAGTTTTTCTGCATTTAGGTTAAATTTACCACTATGCGGAAAAGTACAAAATTTATTAGCCTCCTACATAGCAAATGGCAATGGATGCCCGGCTCTAGACGAAATGGCTAGATTATTACTAGTCAGCGGCGGCTCTAGAATTTTTTAACAAGGTTTTCAAGAATTAAATTTTACCATCTATTAATAGGTCTAGTATATACATAAAATTTCATAGTAATACGAGTAGTGCTTTTACAAGATATAAATACATAAGAATTTACAATTGATCTTGACTAAATTTTACATTTTGAGCCAAGTAAGATTAAATTGGAGCATAATCTAGTAATGTTCTAAAAGGGTAAATTGTGGCAAATATGTTGGCACGTATCTTTTTGTACATTGAGTCGACTGTTTGTTGTTCACGCAGACAGGCATTTCTCAGATTTCATGAAATACATTTTGATACAATTCTCAATTTGACACCCTTCATATATATATATATAATTTTTTTTATATATATATATTTTTTTTCTACGAGACGGGGCCCCAAAAATCGGGGGGCCCAGGCCCGGGCTTGTTCACAGAGAATCGAGAACATGATACTTACTAACACATCATTCTTGGAGCTAATGTATTAAGTTTCCAATTATGAATTTAGTGTTCATAATCTAAGGCTGAGTGTTCAAATAAAGCCTAAAACAAAACTACTATATACTAATAAAATTTCCCCAAATAATTTTTTAGACTGTTTACGTGACCACTCTACCCAAAACGTAGACCGCCTATGAAGGTAGGAAGAAGAGCCATTCAATGTCTGTTTTACATGTTTTACAAAAATGCTCACATGCGTACACCAAACTCGCGTACCTCAAGTACAACAATGTATCTCAATCGTTTAAAAGCAGTTTTGACGTGCCAAATTTTGAATTAACTATTTACACAAAGAATTTAAACTTTGGAGCGAATAGTTTATTTAAAAACTAGAACATTAATTTCTAAGATGGACGGTTAGAAACTTAGAATGTGTTGATGTACACATGAGATACGTGAGTGTGGTGTACCCATAGCCGCGTTGCTTTCTTTATATCCTCTTTCTGTCTTTACATATAAAAATCTTTTCTTCTCCTCTCTCTCTCTCCTCTTTATCCTCTGTTCTATTGCGTAATTCCTACTCTTTGGCCCCACTATTCAATTGTTTTTTACAGAAATCAATTGTAGGTATTACTATTTTATACGTTTAGCACAACAGAATTCTGAGTGGTGATTTGCGAGGCCTCTGAACTAGGGATAGGCATGGGGAGGGGAGGGTAGGGGGTGGATACCATTACATCCATTTCCGATCTCCGAATCTATATCAATCCTCATCCCCTCCCCAATTTCTACTGGGGATTTTATTTTAACCTCCATCCCCGCCCCAATGCGGGGAACGGGGATCCCCATGGGGATTCGGGAATCCAAAATGAAATGCACTTGTCATATGTAAATATATGAAAGAGGTACATATTTTTGTGCGGGGAAATGTCATGAACCAATTTTATGATTCAACCACAAAATCACAGACATCAACCTCTGTCAACGTAGCATACACGGGAAAAATCCTCACAGACATCAACTCATGAAAACGAAAATGAAACTTCTAGATCCACACTTTCGATCGAGGCAATATGATAGCATAGATGAACAGAAAAGAGACGTATGTAAACTGTAAGTGTAGATTAAGAATGCTTCAATACATACCTGAAAAAGCTTATGTATTCACCGGAAAGAGAACGGAGAGAGGAGATTTCAGATCGAAGTAGAAACACGTGGAGAGAGAGAGAGAGGGAGAGAGAGATTAAGGACCGTGAACAAAAGCTCGAGCTGTTGGCGCCGTGAAAAACGAAGAGTTGAGATCAATGAGATGACCTGGGTTTTGGGTGAGAGACGAGAGTTGAGAGATGAAGTGTGGGGCGGCTGTGATTGTGAACGTGTGAAGAAAAAAAAAAGAATATTTACTTGAAAAAAAAAAAGTAACCCTAACTCTAAGTTATAAATATCTGGGAAAAGAATATTTTATGTATTTATAATATAAATATATATTATATATACACACACACACACACACACACACACATATATATATATATATATATATATATAATAAATTAATATATATGAGCGAACGGGGATGCGGGGAGGTGCGGGGAACGGGGAGGGGCGGGGATCAAGGAGGGGATCAGATAGGGGACTAACAATACCATCCCCTACCCGATCCCCGAATTTTTTTTAAAATAATGCCCATCTCCTACCCGATCCCTGAAAAAATCCCCGAATCCCCTCCCCGAATGGGTAGGGGACGGGTTGGATAGGAGCGGGTCAGCTGAGATGACCAACCCTACTCTGAACCCGAATTAGCATATTGAAAAATGGAAAATCAAATAATTTTGTTATATACTAAATGCAAAGCGAGAACTTAGAAAAATGTATTTTTTTTGTGGAAAATTTATCATAAACTAAAGAATTTATAGATACCTGTCAACTTACCACAAAAGTATGCAAAAGTTTTATGATGAAAATTACAAATATTTTTAAGTTTTTATTATGCAGATCGAATAATCTTTTTGAGAAAGGAGTAGAATATGTCTTAATTGAATTTTCATAAACTTCTATGCAATGTCTTTGTGATTATTAGAACTTTCCGTAAAATGTAGTCTCCCTTCTTATCAGTGACGGAGCCAGAATTTTACTTTTATGGTAGCAAAAATATATACTTAAAAAATAAAAAGACAAATTACATTATGAATATTCATTCACTCTACAAGAAAAAAAAAAAAACTAGTGGTGGTGAGTCTATATAATTTGGAGATAAAAATTTATTTCCTATGTCATAATTGCATTTTTTGAATACCTTGTGGCGGTGGCTGTCACCACTTGTCCCTCTTTGGCTCCCTCCTTGCTTCTTATTGTGATGAACTAAAGCTACTTGGTAGCTGTCTCAATTCATACCAACTGAAATTCATATTGTAGGTGAGGAAATTGCTACAATACACACCCTCTATTTGGGTGTATCATATGCATCTATTGTATAGTCTAGATTGTGCCACCTTATCGGTAATCGTAACATTTTTTAGTTTTTTTTTTGTAACTTTTCAGCAATATGATTTGTGACATTTTGGTGTATCTCGTAACTTTTATAAAATAAATAAATCATAACTTTAAAAATAAAATAAAAGCGAAACACTAAAGCTTCACGCAAGCTAGGACTCTTTTAATAATCTCAGAACACCTTCATCCTATAAATTTCTTATACGGAATTATTTTTATAATCTATAATTGTTTTAACCGTTATTGCGGGTTATTGAAGACCGGAGCCACCCTAGGCTAAAGTTCGATATTTGGCCGCTTTTGGCCCTCTAAAATTCTTAATTTTGGGGTGTCCTACTTTGACACCTTTATGATAGTTCAATAAAAAAAAATTAAAAGGGCATCGTTTCTAATCGTTGCTTTAGGCTCCTGCAAAGTTAGGGTCTAGGAAAGTCATTGGGTTGAAACTTACTAGGGTACCGTATACATTTGTCCTTTAAACTATTTAATTTTTTGTTTTTTTACTTCGTCCTTAAACTATAATGGAAAACGAATATATACCCCTTGAACTATCAAATTGTTACATAATCAAGCCAATTCATGACTCCCATCCATGTTTTGGACGGAAAGTTGAGAAATTGACCCTTTTGGTGCCCAAAAAAAGGGTAGTTTTGACTTTTAACCTCAAAAGGGGACCAACTATGAAAGAAACCCTAAAAGCCACCACCATTGTCAAACAAAATAAAGAGAGGGAGAGAGACATTGGGTTTCTATTGTACAGTTGCCCTTAAAAAAAAAAAAAGCCACTATTGTCCAAACAGAGCCTTACAACCACAATAACATTAAACTATAGCGCCATTGTGACTCAAATCTGATTTTTTCGTCAATTTAAACTCCACGAATTTCGAAGCGGTTCTCACGAAGACTCCGGCTACGTATGCCATTGATGAATTCTTTGCTCCCTAATCAGTTCAGTTTTTAATTGTTTTTTTTAGAATTTTTTTTAATTAGTTCACTTTTAAAATTATTTTTTTAGAATTTTCTAGTCACTGGTCAGAATTATTTTTAATCAGTTCACTTTTTAATTGTCCTTTTGGCACCAAAATGGTCAATTTCTCAACTTTCCGTCCAAAACATGGATGGGAGTCATGGATTGACTTGATTATGTAACGGTTTGATAGTTAAAGAGGCATGCTTGTAACGGTTTGATAGTTAAAGGAGCATGCGTGTTCAATTAATAGTTTAAGGATGAATTTAAAAAAAAAAACTAATCGTTTAAGGAACAGATGTATACTTTACCCAAATTTACTATATCTAAATTTGTATCCCGTTACATAGATGCATGGAATTGGGCAATTTTATCTTTAAACTCATACAAAGTGACATCCTATTTAATTTATGATCAAGAGAATGATCACAAATCACTTTGTTCTGTATATCTTCTTCTACTTTAGTTTTATGCTAAAGATCCGCAAAAAGGACCCCCAAAAACAAAAGTGTATCTCTCTTTCCAACTAAAAGAAAAGGACAATGCTTCTTTAATTATCTTAGATGTGTTGGAAAAGAGGTTACTTTAGTTTTACATGAATAAAGATTCCTTTATTAAAGTAATCCCATATAAAAACTCAACTATCTAATGCACATTGCTTCTGAAAGCTACCTAGACCACAATACATGTACAATTTCTAAGTGTTGAAAAGTTCACAATAAAGTCATCTATCTAATCCAAATCAAGCCCCTCCCAGATACCCAATAGCGTGGAGTTTTGTAACCTATTTTGATGATCAAAATCGCTTATTTTTCTACCTCTCGACAAGTAAATCATTCATGCAAAAATCAGATTTATTGAATATCAATGTGTGCAATTCAAGTTTCAATATCAAACTGAATTTTGAATAAAGTGTTTGGAAGTTAGTATTGTGTTGTAAACGGTGGTGGGTGGCGGAGATGCCGGTGCCTTGCACAACTCTAAATATTAGAGCATAAATAATAATTTTTCAACCTAATCAAGAAAAAATTTATGAAATTGGCCCCTACAGTCTGCTTGGGTGAGAAAAAATTCGTAAAATTCCTGTGTGAAAAAACGTCTAGAATTTGAAGTTATGAGAAAAAGGGATTCCTTGTGAAAGAAGTTTACAAGTGTAAGTATTAACCATATTAACCGAGAGGTCTAGAGTCCGACTGGTCGACTCCTATGGAGCGTCAGGTCTAGGATTCGACTGCTATGAACTTGAATGTTGGCCCTCGAAGTAATCTAACCATACTAACATACTCTATCGTCAGGGGAAAAGGAGTATTAACCTTTTGGTTAAACTTCACTTATACCCATGTGATTTGGGCCATGTGCTGTTACACCCCTTATGGTTCATTTTGTTGCATTTGCACCCCCTGTGGTTTTTAAAAAATTGCATCCGCACTCATTTTATGTCCATGGTACAAAGGTCTACCTGACACGCCTCTTGAATCTAACCACTATATTAAAATTTTAGCCCGTGATCAGTTTTTTTATTAAAATGAAAGGTTAATTTAAATTTGAAAATTGACTTCATAAAATATTTTATGAGACCATGAGGTTTCCATTTTCTGATCCCATTGAAATTTGGTATGGATGTAGTACTCGTCAAACTCTATAGTTTGAACGATTTGGGTCCAATTTTTTGTACATGTGATGTAGTGTTTAGATTTAAGGAAGAAGAATTAGAATCAAAGAAGAAAACAAGGCCATATCGGACTTTTAGTCATTTCCGTTAACGGTGCAAGCATTATTTTCATTAATTGGGTACATCTGCAAAAATCCACAAAGCACAGGAGGTGCGGATATAACAAAGTGAACCAAAGGGGGTGTGCTACACATGACCCAAACATAAAGGGGGTATAAGTGAAGTTTGACCTAACTTATTAATATCTTGCACCACTGTAGCATCTTAGCTTAACCATGTGCAATTGTATATATCATGATCATATTGCATATACAAATTATATATATGAAATTCTCCAACACTCACTTGCAAATTGGGTTGGAATATTAGGTTGTAAAGTGACATGAGAAGTCAAAAGCTAAATACCACTGGGAACCCAATTAAAGATATGAATGCACTATCAAGTAGCATAAGAATTTATGTCTAAAGTATATATCCCCAAGAAGAGTTTTAAGTCACTTATAAAACGCTAGTTAATCGCAAAAATCACATCACCGTTTTCCATATACTCCGAATGATTTGTAAAGATCGATGGCCCTAAAACTGTTGAACTATCCTGATGGGATGTATATGCAATTCAGGGATTCTCGATTTCTCTGGAAAAAACGTCCTAATTATGAAAAATTAGCTCATTCGGATATATGAAAAGGTGTGGACAATTTAGTCATTGGACTACACTTTCTCTGTAATTAATTTTCAATTAATCTTCTTTCTTTATGTAGACCAGAAACACTAACATTTACGGTGGAGGAGATGTACCCAAATGAATTTTTTTATTATAAGCACGTAAACTACTTGGGCTAGCTTGCAAGTTCTGCTTTCGAATTTTTTCTTTGTACTCTAATTCCTTGTGTCTCTCCATCGGCAAACGATATAAATGTACTGTTTGGGCCTATGGCCCATGTACAGAGTCAGTTCTTATTCTTCGGGAGGCTAAAATGAGTCTTACAGATAAGTCTTTTTTGTTAGACTGTTGTAAAGGGGGTCTAAGGCCGCCACACCTCGAGCTTTAGCTCAGGCTGGCTGCTCCAACCTTGTAGTTTGTGTATGATTTTTATCAATATTTATTTGTTTGTTTTGGGAAGGAAAAAAAAAAAAAACATCTCTTGGGCTACACCATTGCATGTAAACGACATTAATAGCTTCAGCACTAAGTTTGTAACACATGATTATGATGTGGCTTTTTTTTAAATCTCATAAATATTGATGTTAATAGACATTTCCATGCACAAAAAGGTAGAATGGAATATAGAAATTAATCACACAAAAAAAAAAAAGGAAAAAAGAGAAAAGACATTCCTTTTAGCTTTAGCTCTTTATGCTCCACTTTCACTGCCCTTTCGAATATGCAACTCACCCTGTTCTTTTGAAACCACACCAGAAAGCACACTTTTTTTCACAAAGCTTCTCGATGACGTGGCCTAATGATGTGGACAAAAAGCCCAGCATCACCTTTTTCAAGCATCCCACACCACTTTTTTCTCTTTTTTTTTTATTTTATTTATTTATTTTTGTGGCCTCCACCTTTCCATTTGTCTATCAGAGGTTCTTTAATGTACTTTTTCCTGTTTATCATGGAAAATACCGTTCGGTCTAATTAGAAATGCAACATAGTGAGCGTTTGTGAGAGCTTTGAATAGATACTTTAGATTATAGCTTTAGATTTTATTAAAAATGGTAGATTTTGAATACCCGAGATAAACGTATTTACTAGAGCCAGTAAAAACCGAAACTGTATATTGCAACATAAAAATAAAAAAATCGACATAATTTTAGAGTACTTAAAATATAAAATCTTATCCGAAAACTTATTGACCTTCTAAAGTTGTCCCCGGTTTATGTGATACTATGTGCAAGTGTATGCAAATGTGATTTTATTTGCCAGTGTATGCACGTTATTGTGTTTGTAAGGTTAAGACTTTTTGCCTATATATAAGCACCTCCTTGACCTTTCCCCATCAACCATATTTCCTCTCTTTTACACATACACGTCTCTCTCTCTCTCTCTCTCTCTCTCTCTCTCTCTCTCTCTCATGGGTGATGTTCATGAGGCACAAGGAATCAAGCTATTTGGCACCACCATTGCAGTGAAAGAGAGACAAGAAAAAGATCAGGTCCCAACCAAAGCTGATCAACCAATAGAACACAAGAAGCCTGAAAAGATCATACCATGCCCGAGGTGCAAGAGCATGGAGACCAAATTTTGTTACTTCAACAACTACAACGTTAATCAACCAAGACACTTTTGTAAAGGCTGCCAGAGGTACTGGACCGCCGGTGGGGCCCTCCGGAACGTTCCCGTTGGAGCCGGTCGCCGGAAAAACAAGCCCCCGTGCCGGGGGCTCGCCGGATTCTCCGAAAGTTGCTTCTATGATATTGGTTCTGGGGTGCAAGAGATTGACTTTGATGGGGTACTGGTGGAGGAGTGGCAGTTGGCGGCACGAGGTGGCTTCCACCATGTTTTTCCGGCCAAGAGGCGGAGGAGCGGAACTGCTGGGGGTCCAAGTTGTTGATCATGTTGTTTATTTTCGCCGTGGAATATTTCAAAAATGAAATTAAAAAATGTAAATTGTGGCGGTGTACATACAACTTGTCTTAGTCTTTTTTTACTTTATCATCAACTTGATGTTAGTTTATTATGTGCTTATCTAAATACAGCGAGTCTTGGTTTTTTTGGCCTTTAATTAGTTGGATATGGGATTTAAGAAGGATTATTTAACTTCAATTCTTCTCCAAATTAATTATTAATATCGTACGGTTTTTCTTTAACCAGAGCTACAGGATTCACATGTTTTTTACGCGACATATTTTTTTTATTATATGCCCCATGGGTCTATATGTTTCAGATGAGACAGAATTTCTCCCTGTTTTTTTTTTTTTTGGATAATTCGGAATTTCATAAACTAAGTAAACAAAGGAAAGTTACGCCACATACGAGCGGTCATAAAAGGGCAACAGACCCAAAAAACAAAACAGAAAACAAGCTGAAACTTTAATCAAGCACTTGCCTAAGATTAGAGCTATCCCTAATTATATACTCCCTAATAGAAATAGGCATAGTATCCATGAGAATTAAAGTCTCGTCTTGCTCTGCTCCCAATTTGGCCAAGTGGTCCGCACATTCATTTCCTCCTCTGAAAATATGAGTTAGAGTCGCCTCCGTTCGGGTCAGAAGAGCTTTAGCATCATTGATGATATTGCGTTGAGGGTGATTCTCTGGGGCACCTTCATTCACCAACTTCACAGCAATACTTGAATCAGATTCAATAACGACCTTAGGCATGTTTTTCTCAAAGATGATAGTCAACCCCCGGTAGATTGCCCATAGCTCTGTTTCCAAGCTTGTATCCGATACCATCTTTCCATAATAACCGAGCAGCCATCTCCCTTCTTGATCACGGAACAAGCCTCCAAAACCAGCTTTCTCATTTGTTAGGTATTTGCAACCATCTGTATTGAGCTTGATAGAACCTGCATTGGGTTGAACCCAAACATGTGAGGATTTGTTTCTTAAGCCCTTGGTAGTAATAGATTGGAAAGCCCCTTTAATTTCTCTAGCATAGGACAGGATAGACTTGAAGCTCATCGTCGTAGTAGTATCAATGTTATCAAAGCTTTTTTTATTCCGATCTTTCTAAATTTGCCAAAGAACTACTGTAAACAGAGAGCTCCAAGGAGTATCCATTCCTATTCCAGAAATTTGACTAGACTTAAGGTTTGAAGAAAACCAATCTAAAAAAGGGCTGTCCAAACCACTACTTAGCCAATGACTGGTACGAAAGAAAGACCAAAGTTCAGTGGCCTTGGGGCAGCTCCTAAACAGATGGTTGATATTCTCCGCATCACCTTGGCATCTAGGACACAGATTCATAGGGGTAATACCTCTTTGAGCTCTAAGTTGATTAGTAGGGAGTTTGTTATGTAAAATTAACCATATAAAAGTTTTCATCTTGGACGGGATTTTTAATTTCCAAAACCAATTCCATCCTTGCAGATCATTACTCTCCTTATTAATCAACTCATAAGCTGCTGAGACAGAGAATTTACCATCCTGAGAGCCAAACCAAGTTGGCCGATCAATAGCATTAGAAAAATTAGTGAGGTGGATGTTAAGGTATCGCTCCTCTGTATCTTTTTTTTTTTTTTTGGTCATTCACCGAAAAAGCCCCAAAATCTCTCCTCACACAAAAAAGCTCAAATAATATAAGCAACTTGAGAAAGACAGAAAAAAAAAACCCTACAAGAAACGGCGTCTAAGGTCCATTTTCCCTTTGATTTTATTCAAGGGAGTTTGTATCCATCGTTCCGTTAAAAAAATCTATTTGGTTTGGATTAACATGTACGAGTATCGGATATAAAATCTAACAAAGTATATTTGTATGAAATATACGTCACCAAGGGGCGTCGTGCTCTTAATTTCATCACTATAAGATTATATTATTCACCATTCGTTATTAATCTAGTGTCCGTTTTTTGTTTGATCGGATAAGATCAAATAAAAGATAAGAGCATTGGATTGAAATATCTATCTACCAAATGCCAAATGCCAAATGCCCAACTATATTACAGTACATATGATCGCGAGTTCGAATCAGATGCTTGATTTGCAGGGAATCACCTTGGGGTCTGCCCCCGGAATTACTACCAATATCTGAGACGGGGTATTGAACGAACCCACATTGGAAAATTCAGCACAGCCAGTATAGGCAGGGCTGACTCCCAAAAGTCCCAACCACTTTCCCTTAACATACCCGGTCCGTAAAACTTGCAATGGGGCAGCGGCCCAGGTAAATATGACATGGGCAAGATTCAGCCCATGGATCGTGCCTCATACCATGCTATGCTTAATCGCGCTCGTATAAAAAACAACCCATAAAAAATGGGCTAAACAACCAACCGCGCTGTTACAGCCTCTAACGAAGCTTAAGAGGGAACATGTTTGATCCACAACCAGAATTTCAAATCCAACCTGTATAACATACTAAGAGTTGCAACCGCGCAATAAATTTGGTAGGCAGACCTAATGCAAAGTAATTGGCGTTTATGTTACGTATGATGAGGAAATGAAATGAAGATGACTCAATGGATATATAAAAATAAAAATAAAAAACTAGGTAGGACGTTTTGTGAAGCAACTATATGCAAAAGGCCCATCTATTCAATGTGGAATTTCAAACCACTGTCCCAAAGTTCTTTTTCCGTCTTTCCTCTCACTTGCTAAGCAAACAAATAGGGATGGCCTATTTCCAACTTTAACGAAAACGCGAAGCCGATCATAGTAGAATACTACTAGTATTGAACCCACCCATCACCGATCGATCGAAAAAGACTGAGCAGATCATTCCAAACACTGCTTCCTTAAACTACCTCTTAAGCTGCAACATGGCTAATCTGTGATTCTCTTCTAAGCTAAGCCTTTTCTTCTGCACCTTTTGCTTCATGGTTCTGAGGCCTGCAAAGTACAAGACAAATACAGAATAATTCCTCGCTGGGTAGAACAAATTTAGTTTCTTTTAAACGGAAGCAACCAAAACGAAACAGGCCAGAACCCAAAAACCAATTAAACACAAGAACAAACAAAAATTCCAAAGAAACAAAAACCAAGAAAATCATACCCATTTCAAAATCCAAACTTTCACGACAAACCATTTTTCCATTTCCTCACTCTTTACAACAGACAAGTAGACAACGCACATGACACCCACCACTATGAAAAATTGGGTTTGTTTTATCCATGAAACATGAATTTGTCAGACTTATCCCAAGGAATTAATGACAGGTCCATAACATGGCTCCGATAAAAATCAGCATCAAGCCACATATAAACCGGCAACATAAGAGATAACACTTGAAAAGCTACGAATTAAAACCTAGTAAAACCTAAGAGGGGGGTTTCCTAAGTTGCAAACCTTTCGAACCTTTGGTTCTATTTTCCTTATCCTGGACAAAACTAAAAGACAAACAAAACGGGTACTTACTTTTCAATATTAAAATACAGTACGATGCAAAAGTTTTAATTGCACATTCAAAATCTCATTTTGGTTCTAAAGCAATCAAGAAAAACAGAAACACTAAAACAAAACCACGCAAGAGAGACCATAAACAAATTGAGAACACCCCTTCGAGGGTTGGTTTAGGGGTGGAAACTGAAGACTTGGTGGGACGATGTCCAAGTTTGAGGCCCTGTGGCGCCTCCTCGGGGCCAAACAATCTCTTAACACCACCCACACGTGGTTGGATTTTTAGTTTCAGCCCCGAAGCAAGAGCCATAGGGCGTGACGGGGCAATTCGGGTATCATACACGCACTTCCATTTAAGTATGAACAAAAAACAATAACAATAACTAGAAGAGACAAAATCAAGAAATCTTTCATTACCCATTTCGAATTCCAGAACAAACCCACTTCCCATCTTCCCATTCCAAATGCTTCCTCACCCTATACAACGGACAACGCATTTCACTCCCATCACTATCCAACAGCACATAGTAAACGGGGTCCACTTTCTTCACAATCCTCCCGACCCACCACCCCCCGTTGGCACAAACCTCGACCCGGTCCCCCGCCGCTATATCGGGCGTCTGTATTTCGGGCGGAACCGGTCGAATGTCCGCCGCGTGAAGAGATTCGACCAGTAATCTTGACTTGTCGTCGGTGAACCGGGTTTGATACCGGACCAGGTATCGGGTTTTCCCGATTGCGGCGAGGAGTGTTGCTGGGTAGTATGAGCCCAGATAGGGTTCTTGTTTTCCGATTATTTCGACGGTTTGGTTGTGGCGGTAGGCCATTTGGGGTAGGGGATTGAATTGGTTTTTTTTTTTTTTTTTTTAAGATTATGGGAAAAGCTCTGTTGTTCAGTACAAGGAGAGAAGGGGCGAGAAGTGTGAGTTTCCGTTTGGCTGAAATTTCGAGAGAGGGAGGCTCGCGACAACGAGGCGCCGGTTAAAGGCGGCGAGGGCCGTAGGCTTTGACGCCTTGCTAAAGTCGTTTTCTGTATTTATTTTTAAAAAATTCGAAATTATTACTCCAGTTTGTGTTGTTTTATTTATTTTCTAGTAATTGCCTGTGCCCTGAAGGCACGGCGTGTCAACGTAATTTGAACTCAACTTTTTTTATCGACAATAAAATTTTATTACAACTCAAAAAAAGATGCATTGTGGATAAAAGAAAGCCAATGACCAAACACGTGTAAGGTAGAGGCAAACAAAAACTCTAGGGAAGTGCTAAAAGGAGAAAACCAATGTCATAAAGGGAATCCCAGCAAACTGATTTAATTTCATTACGATTCCAGATTTCCATCCACGAATCCACGCCACAAAGCCACATGTATTGTCTTGCAACAATATGATTCCAACATTGGAAAATAACACCTGCAAATAGAGAGTTGCAAATTTGATTTTTCCACTTAAGCAATGACAAATTAAAGAAAGTAAGTGACAATAAAATGAATAGCTTTATCGGTAGCTCATTGGCATATCTTTTCTTTTCAGTTATAATTTTGTTACTCCCTCAACCTTGTTCTAAGGTTTTAATTTCAATATTTTATGAGCTGACTTTTCGTCATGCCAATCACAAATTCACACATCTATTCCCATAATATATCACAAACCCCCAAAATACTAAGCTAACAAATGCTAAGTTAACGAAATATAGGTAACAGGTCATATTTGTGCTTAGAATGTGTGCAGGCTATACTCGGTTTCATCAATTGAACATCAAAGTTGTAGAAAAATAAGAACTGAGTGATTACCATAATGGCATCGGTGATAATTGGCCATACTTGTCTTTTTTGAGTTTATACCGTTTCACTTCTTTGCACCATATAACCTACAACTCATCACCAAAAAAACAAAAGGCTTCACATTGCTCGTGAAAGTAGCAGCACTATGGACAATCAACTCGAAGGCTACCCAACAATTTCAAAGGTACTATGGATAATCTAGAGCATTGCCCATGCCTAAAAAAAGGAATATCTTCCCACATGCCTAGAGAACAATGCTTGACATAGAGAGTGATTAAAAACATAGCACTCCATAAGCAAGTTGTTGATCTTTACCAATGATGGCAGCATTTGAGGGTGGTTATAATGTTGTCCCTAACCCATATGATCAACCTTGCGCCTTAGAGGAGGAAAAATAGAATTAGCATTGGTTTTACGTTTTCTCATATGCCAACCATATATCCAAAGAACTGAAAATATAGGAAATGTAGAAAATCAGGAGACTGAATGAAATTCATGCACTAAAATATAGAAAATGCAACATTAGGAATGGCGACTTCCAACCTACTATATTCAGGAAAGAGTAAACTCGCAACACTTCATATGCAAATCTGTTGAACAGCCAAGACGCATCACATTCCAATAGCCTGTGCCGATGGTACACTCGCATGTGGTTTGATTGATCGCAACATTACACTATTGTGAAGAGATAAGCCTAAACAACAATCACTGGACACCCTCAGTACAGAGAAGATATTCCATGCAACGAAGATCAAAACTCCAAATATCACGGAACGGAAAATGTATTCCAGTTTATGTACATTGATGCTCTTAAACTTATGGTCTTTAAAATAACAAAATCAAAGAGCTTATACTATGCTACCTACTTGGTGTCAAAGTTTACTTGGAACATGCCTTGATTAAAAGCCTTGTTAGTTTAGTACCACCTCATACTACCCTAAAAATAAGAGAACAAAAGGAAAGCAAAAGAAAAGAGAACCTAAGTCATTGTTTGCATTTTGAAAGCAGAGCTAAAACATAAGTATAAAAGATTCACACCATAAACAAAATGATATGCAAATTATAGATGAATTATGCTGCTAATTCATGCCATAGTTTCATTTGGCAACCTATGTTTAAAGTTAACTGTTAAAAACATGCTACCAGGTTAAAGGCAGTAGAAGAGAATCCAAACCTAACCTTGAAAGGAGAATCCGGACCCCTAACTTCTCGTCTCATCTTCTTCTGGATCTTCTTTGGTAGAAACCTGTTTTAGATCAAAATGTGCATAACAATTAGCTTGAGTCACAACATATAAGTTTGACAAAAAGAAGGTTCATGGCAAACACAAAAGTTATGATCTACTCCTAAAAGATTAAAAAATCTCACCACAAAACCTTCTATCTCAATCATAAAATATATTCATGAGCCATCTCATTTTCCTTGTGAGGAAAAATGAATGTGTTTTAGGGAGAATTTACAGTGTTGATAAGGAAACTTGTATTATTTAACATACTTAAGAGTGGGAAGGTAATACCTCGGTGTTTTAGGGAGAATTTACAATGTTTATAAGGAAACGTGTATTTAACATACTTAGAGTGTAGAAAAGAACTCAAAGAAGTACCTCACGCGTGAATACGAATGACATTCATGTCCTGCTCATCACGGATTACAACTCCAACATTTCTTTCTCCACGTAGTTGTACCTATATAAATGGAGAGGCAAGAGAACAGAGAGGTTCTAAAATGTTATTTTAAGAAGATTTATACTCAAAGCAAAAAAAAGAAAGACAGTAAAAATAGGTATGTATATGATTAATTTAGCAAATGGTCATCTACTTCAATATATAAAGGGAGATCCCAAATTTGGTCCCACATTTTATTGAACCTGTATGGATAGTCCAATTGACACAAAAGATGAACCCATCGCTTGGAAGGCACATGCCCGTACCTGTGCCGGAAGGCACGACTCCAACACTAATTGTATTTAAAAAAGATTAACTACTAAAGATGAACGCATCGCTTGGAGGAGAATGTTAATAAAATAAAATAAAAAAGAACCCACTTGCCTTTGATTTTCATTTCAATTAATAAGTACCGTAATTAGTTATAGCTAGAACATTTATAGTGCAATTGATAGTACGCAATGCTCTGTGTACTGTGTAATGCACATAATCGAAAGAAAGAGTGTTCAGGCATGGAGTAAACAGAATACCCATTATTGAAACCCATCAAAACTACCAATTTGAAGTGCAGTTGACGTTAAACCAAAATTGATACTAGTGGTTATTAAAAAAAATGCTACTAATTACATCATTTACGACAAATGAAAGGAGATATGCAAATACAAAGACACCACCGAACTAATACCAAAGAAATGGAGAACCAAAATAGCCCAGTTGTAGTTTAGAAGTTCTCACGAAGCCGAGGTATGATATTGACGGTTCACACATTTTATCGAACACTTGGAGTGCTTACACATTTCACTCATTTAACGGTTCACACACACACAGATGAGTGTATAATAAATCATTCGGCTTACCATTTTTGAAGAGTCAAACTTCAACTGTGCCTTGGATTAGCATCCAGTAACGAAATGCTGCTGTCGACCGGTATTGTTTTCGTCTGTGTTTTTCTCAGGGATGGAAAGTAACTATGGGAGAGAAGGAGAGCCAGAGAGCGGAAAGAGAGTAAACTGGGAATGTGGGTGAGCGAGATAGTGGGGAGAGAATAAACCGGTGAGTTTTGTTTGTTCTTACGGGGGAGGGGTGGGCAGTTGAAAGGATGGAAGTAGACTGTGGATTTGTGTGTGTTGTTCCAGAGAACATCTCAGCCATTGAAGTGCTTTCCTTTGCAATATGAATCCTTCTCTTGCAATCTGAGCCCTTGGATTAAAATCCTAGGGTTGGAAATATAAGAAATTTAAAACTTAAGCTCCCTTATTCTATAGATTTATTTAAGATAAGGTAAGGGGCTATTTGGGAGCCCAATTTTTTCATTTTCCAATTCCACTTATCACCTTTTGGATGTTTGGGGGTTGTCTCCCAAAACACATTCTCTAAGAATGAGTTCTTTGTTTTTCACTTTAGAGAATATAATTTTAAAAGAGCTAGATTATTAGTTCCTCAAGAATCTGAAAAAGTAAAAAACATGATCAACATGTGTAAACAAACATTAAAGATAAAAATTAACCCAAAACAGACGGTCAATTTAATTATTTTAATCTTTATTCACACAAAAATTAGATTGGGTAATAAACTTTTACTTTCTGTATTTCTTTCGTCAAGAAAAAACAATAATTAACAAAACAAAAAAAAACGCAAAACCAACTAGTGCGAAGAAAAATTGATTAAGGACCAAAATAATCTTAGTCAATTATTTTGCTAAAACCCCTAAAAGTAGGGATAATCGTACAACACCAAAAATATGGATCGTTAAACCCATCATTATCCAAAAAACCTCTCTCTCCTCCCTTTTCTCTCTGTTATTGGTGGGTGAAACTCAGTCTCCACTTTAACAAGTAACTTTGCAAAATCGGGCGCCAAGTTCTTTGTGATAATTCACATCTGCTCTTTCTCTGAGGGTCTATCATCTAAGATGATTTTCCTCTCCATCTTTTGATAAGGTCAGCAAAGGACTTGTTTGCTCCCATCTTGGTTGCGTCCATCTCTCGAATGGTCAACTCGAGTGGAATGTTGTAATTGTACTGGGCCATAAAGGCTGTCACAATATCTCCCCGGCTTTCTTTCTTTGAAATGTCTAGATTCAAAAACCATCACAGTGCTGGTCCTGTTAGAGTTTGCTGAAACATTTGACCCATGGCATTCTTTTCAATGTTATACATGGGCAGGGTGCCCACGTATGTTTGCAGATGAGCTTTTGGATCCCCACTTCCATCAAACTTTTCCCAAGCTATGGGCTTGAATCCTTCCGGGAGTTTGGCGCCGGAAAATAGACACAACTTATCCATATCAACACCTATGGCAGCTACTTTCTCTTGTTTCTGGAGTGATTCCTCGAGTTTGGCGACTTTTGCCATCATTGCTTCCAAGTTTGAATTTTCTTGCGGAGGTAGATTCGGTGGTGGTTGCTCCCCTAGACCTCATGGCGGCTTATTCTAAAAGGTCAAACCTTGTATTAAAAGTAGCAATTCAGCCATCTGACTATCACTGTGTTCCCACTATTTTTCCAAGGCTAACTTGGGGGCCTCAATCTCATCCTTGTTTGACATATCTGCAGGGCCTGCTGAATCTGACTGTACCATTTTTGACTTAGTTCAAATTAATCGCTGTTTGGGAGTTTTAGTCCAACTAGGTGCAGTGTTCTTCTCGCTCTTACCAATGATTAAAATTGATAGTGGGAAAAAAATTAATTTAGTGATTGGTGTGAAAAATGCTATGTGCATGCTTTTTGAAAGAGGGATTTATGTACAAAATGAAAGAATGATGCATGATATGCAATGCAATATCTATAGAAACCACAGTCTTAGAAAGGATTGCCCTAATTTTCAGCGCTCTGTTAGATATATTTGAATCCCCATTTTATTTGAAAGATTTTTGCAAAACAAAGGCTGAACCTTTTTAAGGGTTGCCTACGTATTCCCATTTCGGAGGAATCAGGTCGTGACGTAGTTCGGGACTACGACTGGCTCTCTCCCTCATACAATAGGGAATTTAACATAGCTAAAATACAAACTGACTCAACTGACATAAAGAAAATTACAAACTGACTCGATAAAGAAAAGTATAGACTCGATAAAGCTCAAACTGACTTGAGCTATGAAAGATGGACTTGGCAGTCCCAAAAAGGCAAACCATCATTCAGAAGGAGACAGTCTTCATAACAAGTTTCACAGTCACACTCATCCCAGTACTTGTGTCCTGTCCCTGGGTCTTGGAAGTAGTAGACCGGCGTGCCATCTGGTTAGAAGTATTTGACTGGCGGCACGGTGTCTGTATCTTCATCATCACTTTCTTGCTCCACCATGATAGTGATTTTGTCGGGGATATTCTTAGATTCATCATCTTTGGGGAGGTGGAATTCCCAACCTTGACTATTCACGCTTTCAGAGTCATGCCATTGGAGGGTTAAACCTGGTTGATCAAACATGGCTAGCTGGTGAAGCAACTCTTCAAGCTTGTCTTTGTCTAGAGTTTCATTTCCCACTTCTTCAAGTATCCATACCGATGCACCATGATGGATGGCAAAGGTGGACTTGAGTTTCTTGCTTCCGGATTGGTTACTCATTTTCGATTATAGACTCTAATAAAAGAAATACAACATTCTAATTATCAGGAGGAAGAGAGCCAATTGTAGTATTTATTTCGAAAAAGGGGTTTTCGTATATTCAACAAAGCATTTCATTATTGGGATAATCCTTCTTGTTACTATGGAGGGGATATGACAACCTAGGGTGAAAAACTATCATGAATATGCATGTAAAACAGACAAAAAACAGTTATCAGGATATATCACATAATGCTAACCTATGGGTCCCTAACCTAGGTTGGAAGGTTCTTGGTTAACTATAGGCAAAGGCCGGTTTTGGTTTAGGGAGTCCCATAGACTAGAGCCAATATTTGCCTCCCAGTGCCAAGTGTACTTCATGGCAAAGGTCAAGCGGCAAGCTGACTCATCACGGTCCAAGGTTGTTGAGCATCCGGGGATGTCCTAACACCAGTGAAATGGGTAGGGTAACCAAGATGCAACAACGGGGTTTATCCAACATTGATACAAGTGATGCAAAAGTTCGGCAATAAAATTGATTTAAAAAATCCCACAAACATTTTTCAAGTTTGGCTCTCCAAATTAATCACTTCTTTGATATCTTTATACAAACAAACAACCCAAAAAGCTCTAGTCAGGATGGTTGGGGGAGGCCCTGTTAGTCCGCCATTCTTTCTTTGCGATAGCGCTAGGCATTTTCGTTTTGACAAGTTTTTGGGAAGTTCATAAGTATAAAAATATCAAATTAGAGATTAATATGAGAATCCCCAGCAGAGTCGCCATTTTGTGGACAATCGACTTCCACCGGTGTTGTTTCGAAAATGATGTTTTGAAAATAGAGTCGCCACCCGAGTTTTTGGAAAATGGTTTAGGAACCAAGAAACCGTTTTGAAAATAATTTAGAAAATGACTTAGAAAACAATTTGGAAACCAGAGATTCGTCTTATATTTAGGAGCCAGGTTACGAGCGGGGAAGGATTTCAATGCACCCCGCTTCGCCGATTAAAAATCGGTCTTTACTAAACATTTGTGGGATTTTTAGAAAATATTTTAATGCCAAACTTTGTTCAAGTAAGCAATTTATCAAGCAAAGCAAATGATAATAATGAAAACAAGTAAGTAATAATGCCAGTTATAACAATAAACAAACAACTAATCAAATATTCAAGTTGTCTTACAGAATAGTTGATTCAAAAATTTTGGTTTTGCAAAAGAGTGCCGTGTGGCACACTAAGGGTACCATGCGGTACAGAAAGTGTGCCATACGGCACTGTTCATCATTTTAACGATCAAATTTTCAAAAAAGTGTCGTACAACACTCCAAGTGTACGGTGCGGTACAGGAGGAGTGCTATGTGGCACTTTTCCTTCACAAACTGTTCAAAAATTTTGATTTTTGAAATGATAAGATGGCAACACGTATGAGACATGAAACTTGGTTAAAAACAAACTATTTTGAATGGAAAAATGATACGTTTAAATAGGAAATGTTCCTCCTCACACAATTACTCCGTACGAGGCAAAATTTTCACTGTACGACGCAACCGGAAGGTTTATAAATGAAACAAATTTTACTATAACATGGGCGTACCGAATGTGGAGATAATATTGATCATCATCCCGCACTCAACACCCCTCCCCTTAGGGTACCAAAGTTGAAGATTTTGGCGAAACAAGATTATACCTTTGGCTTTGAACTCTCGTATTGAAATACTTCTAGAACTCCTTGGGCATGATTTGGATCTTCTTTGAACCTCAACTTCACTCTAGCACCGTGAGCATGATGATTGAGGACTGGAACTTGGACAAGCTTTGAATATGAACCTCACGGCTTTGGACCAAATACAGGGGATTGAACTTTGGGTTGAGTTTTGCTTTGGAAGAGAGAATGAGATTGATTTATGGGAGTTATAGGTAAGGATGAAAAAGGTTTGTGACCAAAGGAATGTTGTTTGAAAGAATTAGTGATAGAGCTTCATGGTTTTCTCATAATTTCTTCATGTCTTTCTCATCCGAAATTGGTTGGAATTTATAGGCATAGGGTGAACTTGGCCATCAAGTTTACTTCATCTCCACACAAAATGATGATGCCTCTAGGATAGGTTTTCATCCTTGCACGAAACTGTGATAAGTAGAAGAACAAATCGTCAACATTTTGAGTTGCTAGAACTCTGCAAAAGCTGTTTGACAAATGACAGTGTCATACGGCACACAAACTGTGCCATGCGGCACACCAAATGTGCCGTGTGGCATCCTCCACCGCCAAAGTTTAAAAAGGTTGTTGTACATGACTGAGGCTATGCTGTGCATGAGAGATGAGTACCGTACGGTAATATTGACTAAGTTGACTTGAAGAATTTCAATCTGAGAAGCCTTTCGGGCATTTCTTTTCATCATTGGGGATTAAAATGTATACAAACGTCTCATTTTGGGGTGTCTACAACTATACCAGCCACGGTTGCCTCCAGAGAAAAAAGCTTTTCGAAGTTAAAGTTGATCAAATCTTACCTTTGGTCAACTATGTCATAAGAAAGGTTAAATGCATTAGCTATGTTATCCATTGGAAAAGATATGTCGTTTAAACTTGATTATGAGAGCTTAATTACTACTTTTGCTGTGAAAAATGTGAGAAGAGGTGATATTTAAGTAATATATTTTGGATTAACGTACATAATGATTATCGAGCTTTGTGTTATTATTGTTTTTAATTGTTGAAATTTTTTTTTTGTATTATATAATGTGCCTTAAAAATAAAGTTTGCATCCAGCCTCAAAAAACTTAGAGCCAACCCATTTTGAAACCACTTAAACGCATGTATCGATAAGTTAATGTGCGTTGACCCATTTAAACCCATAATACAATATGGACGGGTTATAAGTGGGCGGATTCGTGTGGGTTCGTGGGTTGGGTTGAAAATTGCCACCCACAGTCACCTAGGTTTCACACCCAATCTTCGAAAGCTTGACTCCAATCATTGCATTTGTAATGGTATGTCGTTAGGACATAAAGCATCTCATGTCAAGCTCTAAAACTCTATTTTGGAAATCGGATGTGAGTTGTTGGGGGAAGATTTTGTAATTTACGTATTCTTTTTTTAATTTTTTATACTTTGCGATAGAATCTTGGAGGGACCATCGTATTCTTCGAGATTTGGTCACCAAATTTACTTTTGAGTCTCTATAGTTGGAAACTCACAGCCCATTATGGTCTCTAAATTTCTAAAAAGGACGCTGTAAAAAGTACAAAGGATTATAGAAAAGAAGGGATAAATTACAAAATCGCCCCCAATATGTCACATCCAGTCTCCAAAAATAGAGCTTTACAACTGGATAAGAGATGCTCTAAGCTGTGGGTGGTAATTGGGGGTTAAGTTTACAAAGAAAAGGATGATCATGGTTAGAAAGGGCATTTCAAAGAATTTAATTCAAGACACAGCGATAATTTGTTAGGTCAACCTTTAATCGACTAATGGATGGAAATTAGTGTTACATAAGGTTAATGCAAGGAGATGATTGAAATTTCCAGGACCTTAGGGGAGATTGGTGTAATTTATAGTATTTATTTTGGAAAATTAAATCTAAGTCTAGTTTTGGACTCCTTAATTCCCACTAAGTGTAAACGGAAAACTTAATTACATGCAAGTCTAATAAGGTCACTTTGATTACCCTTTCACTCTTCAACCACAAATTTAGATTTACTCTCCTCCTGTAGACACCCCTCTGAAGAATTCGATTCAAAATTGCCACCTAGGTTTTGGAAGATTGTCCCCAAGGAACCTGTAAAGGCCGTAATTTCAAATAATTTTTTGGTAATTAAGTTGGGGAAATGTGAGAAAATGAAAATAAAGTAAGGTGGGGTTAAAGAAACATGAGGGGTGTAAATGCAAGTGTGAGAGTGTATATCAACATGTTGGGGTCAAAATTTTGAAACATAACAAACCCCCTCTTTTCTCTCATTTGGCCAGCACCCTCGCTCTCTACTTCTCTCCATAAAATTCTTCATTTTTCCTCTACAAATCCACCTCCCACACCTTAACACCGGTAGATTAAACCTCAAATCCATCTTCTATGCGTAATTTGGAGTCCGGGTTCCATTGGATTCGTCTTGGGAAGCTTATTTTGGTTGGGGTTGGAAGCAAGAGCTAGAGTTTCATTTCCTTCTTGATTTGGAGCTCAATCCTTGAGGTAGGGAACCTATCTCTACTTCCTTTAAGTGTATATGGTTTGAAATGTTGCAATATACTTGTCATTCCTCTTTGATTTCTTGCCAAGCTTGGACACTACCATAAGAGATGATTTGATCTTGGGTGAGCTTGATTTCCATACATTTATTTGGTTGACCCATGAATTAGTTGGTGATACACTCTCCTGTTCATGTTTGCTTGTGATTTGGAACCTCAAATTTGTTTTGGATTGAAACCCCTTTCATTTTGAAGGGAAAAAAAAGAAGCTATCAAAAATCTACTCGTAAGCCAATTAGATCGATCCACTTGTTGAGTTGGATCAATCCAAATCCTTCTAATCTTGTTTTAAGCCAATTGGATTGATCCACTTGTTGGATTGGATCGATCCAAAGTGCCTTATTCTACTTGTATCCAAATTGGATCAATCCACTTGAAAATTGGATCAATCCAACTCCCCTTAACTCCCTAAAATTTGTTTTCTTCAACTTTGGTCACTTGTTTGGACTTATACTTGACATATCCATTCCCTACACCTTAAAAATTATTGGATAACTTGTCCCTAGCCTATCATGGTAAGATCATGATTTGTCTTGATTTCTCACGTACTTGGACTACTACGAGATTTTGAATGAAATGGATTATATGGATGTTTTGGACACATGATGGTTGAATGGATTTTTGAAAATGGTGATCATGACTACTAGGGCCACCGTTCGGTGCGTCCCTTTCCATGGGTGCACGGAGCCAACAAAATCCAGTAAGGGTGCATGGACCTCATGAAATCCGGCAAAGGAATTTATTCCTTATTAAAACAAGTGATTATTTTTGTGAAGTGTTTGAAAATGAAATGTTTTACGAAGGATACTGTATTTTGATGAAATTGGATACATGACAGTTTGTAAGGGTTAAGAGCAAATAGATGGACACTTGGGTTATTTTTGAACATTTTTGGTATTTCCTTAGACACTTGGGTATCCTATGGACATTTAACATTGAGTCGATCAATTGTCGTTATATCTTCATGTGCATCTTTCATTTCTCTATACCCTTAACGTTAATAGAAAAGTTTCTTACTGGGCTAGTGAGCTCACCTTATCATTTTCAGGTACTCGGCAAGTGCACATGAGTTGGATGCTTGGAGTGTGGATCATGAAATGAAGCTCATTTATTCATGAAGTTGTTTTATCCTCTCTGTATTTACTATATTTTTGGGAGATGATCATGTAACTTCTATTTCTTCAATCTTTTGACAAAATTTGATATATGCAAGAACTTAAATACCTTTGTTACTTATGCATGGGTACAGGTTCCCTTGGTTAGAGACTCGTTGAACCTTGACTATGAGATTGTACTTTGACTTTGACATTTCAGAAGGGAATTGTTTGACTTTGGACTTATCCTAGGTGGAAATTATATGTATCTTGGTTATTAAAAGTGAGGGCGTGACAAAACCGAAAATCGAACGATTCTTGCCTCATTTTAAGATAAGGTTTTGAGAACCAGTCCACCACCACCGTAATATCTTAGGTTCAGGAGCTTGGTTACGAGAAGGGGGAGGGTTTTATGGCACCCCCTCATCCGACCATTATTCAACTTTGTTCATGTGAAGGAGATAAGAGAAAGGGAAACAATTAAACGAATATTGACATGATAATCAAGTTAAAGTGGATGCTTGTACATAATATGATACATGCATGTTAATGAAATGCAAGAATGATCAGATAAAGATAACCAACAATGAACAACAGTACTAATATCAACAAAGCATAAGGAAGAGTAAAATGAAACAAGATGAGATAGCCTTAGAATAAAAACTAGTTTGATCCCTTGTTCGGAGTTTGAGCACTCAAGCCATCGCAACCTTGTAAGTTTCGTTTTGATTCTGATCTGTGAAAACAAGGCCGAAACCCTTCTGTTCTTTCAAAACTTGATTTTTTTCTACTTTTTTAGGGAGAAAATGAGTATTTAGATCTTGTTTTAGACTTGCTTAGGGGTAACTAGAGGATAATCAAACTGATTAGTGTTCAAAACTAATACAGAGTCTATTTGAAAATACTTTAAACCATGGTCAACAACCAGAATACGTAAAAATTAAAAGATAGTTTGAGTGATTAAAACATAGGGTTTGAATGCTCAAATCATTTTCGGGTTTGTGAGCTTTTATGCTTTGTTGATTTTCTTTCAAGCCATTGCAAGCCTGTAAAGACCCAGAAAATTTAACTACTTTTTCAAAAATCACTTTTTGGAGAAGTTTCGATTTGGTCGATAAAAAGTGCCGGTAATTGTTCCTTGGATTTTTCTAATCAAAATAGTATAATCGAAAGTTATTTTTGAGTAAGGCAAAGTCATCTTTCACCCATTTTCTTCGGAGAAAAATGTGTCCATTTTTGGTTTTGTACTAAAAGTGGGGGATGAGATTTTGATGTGATGAGAATTTCAAAATTCTGTAAATGCCATTGTTTCCAAATGGGGGGTACTTCCTTATTTTCATAAATAAATTAAAGTAAAGAAAACTCAAATTACATACACAAGTGACATTTGGGTGTGAGGTGTGATTATGTGAGTATATTAAAAGTGTGTGGGGGTGAATTTGCAAAAAAATAAAACTTCACTTCTTCTCCCTCCCCAAACCCGATCGGCATCTCTCTCTCTCTCTCTTCTCCTCCATTAACAACTCCTCCAAGTTCAAAACTCTCCCTCCTCACTCAACCCCTTCAAGAGCCAAGACCATTTTCGTGTTCTACGCACCGTGTGGAGTCCGGGGTTCATTGGTTTCGCGTGGCAAGGAGGTATTTCGGGTAGAAGCTTCATAACCTAGGGTTTTGCATTTTCTACACATTTGGAGCTTAACCCATGAGGTAGGGAAACAATTACTACCTCATCTAGTTATATACTTGTGATTTGTTGTGCATTTATTGTTCTTGGCTTCAATTTCATGAAAAATCATGTTTTTCCCTCTTTGTGTGGGTTTTTCTCACTTAGATTTTGTGATCTATGAAATTGGTCATTGATTGATGTAATTGGGAGTAGAATTGACCTCCCTCCATGTTTAATTGTTGCCTAATATCCCTATTTTGAGCCTAAACTATCACATTTGTGTTTTGGGTTGAAATTCCACACCTTAAAGGTGAAAATCTGTCATTTTCTGGACAAGGCAGCTGGTATCCCTGTTTCTATGTTGCTGCCCCTATTTTCTAGGTGGTTTTCGGCCACCCTTTGACGTCTGTTTGACCTCCAATCGTCCGGAGCTTCGTATACTTGATATATAATAACGTGGTAACCTCAAAAACTATTTTGAAATCGTTAAACTACGACTTTGTCACGTGTTTTATTGGACAATTCGTTACACGTATCAGACACAAGGCATAGTGGATTGGTTGCCCCTTTTGGCGAAAATTGTGGCATTTCAAAGGAAAGAGCACTTTGGTGAAATGAAATTTGAGAAATGGACTTGTTATGAAAGTTTTAATGAAATGTTTGTGATAATGAGGTCTTTATACTAATGCCATCATTTAGTAAAAAAAAAAATTTGATAAAGGCACGCGGGGCCTATGGAACCCGGCAGAGGCAAGCGGGGCCTATAAATACCCAGCAAGGCACGCGGGGCCTATAGAACCCAGCAGAGGCAAGCGGGGCCTACAAATACCTAGCAAAGGCACGCAGGGCCTACGGAACCCGACAGAGGGATTAAATCCCTTGTACCAATGAAAATGATGTTTTTCTCAATGAAAGAAATGATAAATGAGATTTTGAACTATTTTTGTGTTTTGTCGAAACTCGACTTGTGGAGTTGGTTTTAAACTTGTGTGAGTAACTTGGATGATCTTGGTGAAACAGAAATGGAAACTTGGGCGGTGTTGAGTGCTTGGAAATAAAATGTTTTGAGATACATATGATATTTTGGCAACCTTGGATACTTGGACACGATTTTGGACACTTTGAAGTCACTTGGACATGTGGTTACTTCTTGGACACGTCTTACTTGTCTTAGCCCCTGTTATGTTCCTTGATCATCTCCTCTCATGTTAATTCATATTATGTGCACTCATCATATTTATATGCCTAGCGGTTGTAGTTTGGTTTCCCTACGAGCTAGTGAGCTCACCCTATCTTTCCCAGGTACACAACATGGAGCATGAGATTGGATGCTTGTGGAGTGATGCATTGTGTGAAGCTTATGCATGTATGAAGATATTTTTCCATCTCAAGTTTTGTATTTTGATAAATGACAATGTAACCTTTGGTTATTCAATCTTTTGACAATTTGGACTTATGTAATAACTTATGAAATAATATTTGATTTCACTGTTAGGGCAAGGGTGCCCAAATACCTGATTTACCAATGGATTAATGATGTACATTTTGAAATGAAAACCCTCTTGGGGAGGATTTATGGAAATATTTTATCATTTGACTTATTAATTGTAAGGAATTCCTTTATTTTTGTTTTTATAAAAATGAGGGCGTGACAAAGCCCAATGATGGTATGAAGAACTAGCATGGTCTTCCCTCATAGGGACAAAGCTTCATGATTTAAAGATGGTTTCTACCTTTGATACTAGAAGCAATTCTTGAACTTGGGGTTTTGAGTCGAGAGGTGTGAGGTAAACGGATTTTTAGACTAGAAGTGGGGTGATTGAGGTGTATGAATTAGTGTTTAAGGCTGGTGAAGTGGATATCACAATGATGGTGAGGTTTTTGAACTTAAAAATATGATTAGATGAGTATTTCTAGACTATAGGGGCTGAGAATGAGTTGGTGAAGTGTGAGCATAGGGCAAGCGTCTGCAACCCAAAAATAGGGGTGAAGAGTGGCTTTTTCTAGATGAAGATAGGAGGGAAAGTTTATGTTTTTAATTTTGAATTAGTTTAGGTAATGATAGGGGTCAACTATAGGGAATGTATTTGAGAAGGTTTTCCACGGGTGCTGGGGGGTGGAGATGCGCCGACAGGCTGGGAATTCCATCAGCACCGGTTAGAAGATGCTCTGCAAAAAACTATGCTTGTGCAATCGCTTTGAGCGCTTAAAGATGACTGGTTTGGGTGCTGAAAGCATAGTACTACTTTGAGCTCTCAAACCGCCCCTTTGAGCACTTGAAGGGATTTTTGAAAGGTTTTGATGTTTTGGGATGATTTTGACAAGTTCAAGCCTTCTTCCAAGCTTCGAGGTATACATGTCGGTCCAAATTCATCATCGGGAATGCTTAAGGGCATTATCTGGTCAAATTGGGGTGTCTAAACCTTCCACCTCCCATTTTCCACCTCCACCCAAAATCTACTTCTGGCCGGCAACCCATATCATTCAGTGACTTTTCCTTCGAACTTTCACGAGCTTTGACCTTGTGAAATTTAGCTCATGAAAATTCGTTGGGTTTGAACTCGTGAATTTCATAAGCTCAAGAGAGGGATGGAAGTGAAATTCACTAGCTTTTGAGTTTGTGATATTCACTAGGTTTGAGCTCATGAATTTCACTAGGTTTGAGCCCGTGATATTCACTGGGTTAGATTTTCAAGAGCTCAAGATTCCATTCGACAACAAAACTATTCCAAACAACTAAATCACTTTATCTGCGCAACTATTTAAACTAATTTTCACAAGTTCTCAAATTCCACGAACTCTTGAGCTCGACTAATTTTAAAATTTCAATTGTTCTAATAGTATTTCATTATTGATAATTTTCACTATTTTTTTTTCACTTCACTAATTTTCACTAGTTCTGAAATTTCAATAACTCTGAAATTTTTACTACCAAAATTTTGACTAATTTTCACTAGTTCTAAAATATCACTATTCAAAATTTTCACTAGTTCTAAAATTTCACTTATTCTAGGATGTTCACTAATTCTGAAATTTCTCTCATTTTAATTGGTTTTGGAATTTTACTAGTTGTCACTAATTTTATTAGGTTTGAGATCGTAAATTTTATTGGTTTCAAAATACAAAAATCACCTAGTGAATTTCATTAATTTCAAGCTCAAAATTTTCATTAAAATAGAGAGGTTTTGTAATACTTATAAATTTCAAAATAGGAATTCGGGGCCCATATAGCGCACCCATTCCATGCTACAGGGATGTAGCGCCCATCTCAACCGTTTATTGCAGCAATTAATAAAACTATTCGAAGAGTTTTGTTTTAGATCTGGACCACTAATTGGAAGAGTTTTTGTAACGCCCCCAAGATTTGGACACGTTAAATATTATTATTACAACCATCATTAAGTTTAATCCTTAAACTTCAATCCAAATTACAATATCCAAAATCATTATATAAACAGTAACTGGGGTGGTTCTAGGGCGACGTCTATCCCTACGTCGGGTCATCCCCCACACTGGCAGCATTCCCTGTTCCATAGGACCGGTCTCCATAATAGTGTCCCCGTTGATCTAGATAATCTGTCATAATACGTCCTAGTCACACAGGTAACATCATGGAATTATGCCAGGGTCACACGAGTGCAACACCGTGAGAAAAGCCCAAAAGTTCACTACACTAAACTTCTAAGTAGCAATTCTAGAACAATATGTGTAAAAACAGTACATATAACTTATGAGCAGTAAAACCATGCAATGCATCATGCGTGTCAATGCGGATCAGAGTAAACATGCGCAGAAAACAATATCTCGTTTCAATATCTCGAAGTTTTGCCACGTGTCATTTCTTGCATCATTCTTAATCAATTTTCTCAATTTTAACTCATTTATCGATATTTTCCCAAAAATCTGCTTTTCTCAAATCAGTGCCTCTTTTAGCATTCTTCTTCAAGTTTCATATATCTCACACCACTCGAAAGTTATTGGTCCGTTTACGCCTCCTCTCAACTAACAGTTCAACCTTTCTGCTCGAGGTCCCAGCCGTCGTGCATCACCGATCTTAATAGCCTATTTGCACGATCCGTCCGCCCCGCGACTCACACGACACAGTCCCGACAGTCTCATATCACTGACATATTCCATTTTTTTTCCATAAATGTACTCTTTAATTTCTAGGAAACTTTCTTCCAATGATCTCATTTAAATCATCTCTTTCTTTAGTTAGTAAATCATAATCTTCTTTCTAGCAAATCTCATCAACTCTCTTTATTCATTTCTTTGCTTTTTCTCAATACCATAAATTATGCTCACAATGTTTTAGTAAAACATTTCTAGGAAACTTTTGTAAAAATCCATTCTTATTGAAAAATATCACACTTTCTTTCAAAGATCCCCATAATGTATTTATTCTTTCTTTCTAGTGAGTAACAATTTTCTCACTAGATATAGCACACATATTATTTTAGAAAAATCATTTTTAAACAATAACCATTTATTAGATCAACAATGAATATCTAATTCTTCCATGAAAGGTTAACATAATCATGCTAGAACCTAGTCTAGAAAAATTATATAGCTTCTAATCACTTCTAGTAAACTTCTAATCACTTTAATCTTACTAATCTCACTTCTAATTTCATGAAGAACTACTCTAATTAGAATCTCATTAACATTCTTGTTAATCTTTCAACATGAATTCCTCTTTCTTAAACACTAAGTAACATGCTTATTCACTTAACGTATGCATAAATTAACCCAATCAAACTCTAAAATCATGCTTAGAAAATTAATTAGAATATCATAATGAATCTAGAAATAACTTATTAGAAGATTAGTTTAGTAAACTACCTTAATTTTCGGGTGTAAAATGGAAGCCGAAAAGCTATCCTTAGATGAAGAGACTCCTAGCTTGCTCACTAATTAGCTTAGCAAGTAGCAAATTAGAACTAAAATAGGTGGGCTAAAGGGGGTAGAAGTGGTTGGTTTGTTGGAAAATAGAGAGACAATAAGTATAGTGGGTGTAAAGGTGGTCCAAATCCAATTCCATGGTGATAATCAAGTTCAACAAGGGATTTAGGAACAAAGAGAAGAACAATGCACTCATTCAATCAATATACACTTAGAGGAGGTAGAAAATTGTTCTCTACCTCAATGGTTTAGCTCCAAGGATGAGATAGTGAAAGCCCTAGCTCTTGTTCTTGGATCCCAACCAAAATGCACCTCCTCCAAGCAAAACCAAATGTACCCAGACTCTTAATCACGTAAAGATGGCGAATACGAAGGTAAATCTTGAAGTAATGAAGGTTGGAGGTGTGAATTTTGTAGAGAAATGGAGCAAATTTGAGAGAAGAGTAGAGGGAGAAAGAGGCGTTGGTTTTGGGGAAGGAGAAGAGAGTGCTTGCTTTCTCCAAAAAAATCAGCCATACATGGCTATATGCACTCCCACAAATCACACTTACACCCCTCATGTTCATAATGTATCTCACAAAGACCCAAATGCAACACTAACTTCACATTGACCCCATATTACTCTATTTTCATTTCCTCACACATTCCCAACATTAATTTTAGAAAAATTATATAAAACTACGAGTCCTTACAGATAGATAGACAGTTCGAAGTCCCTAGGGGGTTTAAAATCCTAGATTTCACTTTATTCCATGGAGATGGAAAACAATCCACAACTGAACACATTGCTAGATTCACTGCTCAGTGTAGGGAATTAGGCAATAATGAGTTCATTAAGTTGAAATTGTTTTCTAATTCTTTAACTGGGACGGCCTTCGAATGGTATTCTAACTTGACACCAGAGTCAGTTCCAAATTGGCAAAGGATGGAAGAGTTATTCCATGCACAATTTTATCAAACTGAACCTGAAGTCACTATGGCCGACTTAGCAAGACTAAAGCAGAAACCTGATGAAAAGGCTGCTCAATTTATTGCTAGATTTAAAAGGGCCAGAAATAAGTGTAAACTTCAATTACCGGAGGTTGAATTTGTGAGAATAGCACAAGATGGCCTAAGTAAAGAACTTAGGAAGAAGTTCGATTCTACTGAATTTAGGAATTTGGTTGATTTAACTTACAAAGCATCAAGATATGAGTCTTTGTTAGAAGAAGATGTTGATAGAAATAACTCTTCTTATTCAACCTATTATAAAGAGCCCACTTATGAAATTGATGTTGTTGAAATTGTTGAGCATGATCCTTGTGTGTGTGAATGTCTAGTTCGAAAGGACTCTTCTATAGTGCCAAGGACCAACAAGAAAGCAGTCAGTAAAGTATTTTCATTTGATGTTTCAAAGACAGATGAAATTTTTGATTATCTTTTGAAGAAAAAGTTTATCAAACTCCCAGAAAATATTAAACTTCCAACTTTGGAAGAAACAAAAAGGAAAAGTTATTGCAAATGGCATGCTTTATGGACTCATTCCACTAAGAATTGCAATGTTTTTTGTGATAGGATTCAAGAGCAGATCAAGAAAGGAAGAATCATGTTCCCAGAAAAGGCTATGGGGGTTGATGCTGATCCATTACCAAAGATTGAAGAAGTGACTTCTAACACTAATGTGCCAACATCTCTGGCCAAAACTTTTAAGGAAATGTGGCAGAACAAGCAAGTGAAAGTGGAAATGAATTTAGTACAGTTTGGTAGAGGAAAGTAAAAAATTGGCCAACTTCAAAATGATGATGGGAAGGCTTACCGGCAAAGCACTGCATCAGGAAGTGCTTCTAAAAAAGGTTTTAAGCAGTCTCATATTCCCATGCTTGAGGCATCCTTTTTGGAATGTTTGTGCATGGAATATAGGGTCAATTATTTGATCTTCAAAGATTTGGATAGACAGGGGGTTGATTTCTTTCCAAAAAGGATGGAAAGAAAAACTTTGGATCAAAATAATGAAAGGAAACCCTGAATAAGTCCAAATCATGGGAAAAATGAGAGGCCTTGGTCAGTATCAAAAAGAAACGTACCTTCTGGTCTAGTTCCACCAGCTTCAAAGAGGGATTATCCTCCTTTGAAGAAGGTTAACACTAGAAAGACCCCAATGGGCCAAAGAAATGAAGGAGAATAGGAACAGTTTACCTTGGTAAAAGGAGTTCCTGATTGGTTTCTAAAAAAGGTCAAAGCAGAACTCTTTCAAGAATATAAAACATCTTCTAAAATTGGGAACAAAATGGTTAAACCTCCAAGTGCTCCTAATGGTCAATGGGTGGTGGTCAGAGATCCAAAGACCAAAGCACCCCAAATGATTCCTATGTTGACAAGAACACAGAAGAGGAAATTACAAAGGATGTATACCAATTTCCAAATGGAGGAATATGCCTCTAAGGGGAGTCCTAATGGGGGTGATAGGTTCAACCCAAGGTTTAATAGACTTCAAAGAGAAGATTCTGAAGAATCTCTTCGAAGGGGGTTTACTCAATCAGAAAGGGAAACTCTGGAAAGCTTGGCTGCAAGAATGGACAATGGAGTACTTCAAAATAGTCCAACTTCACCAAATTCTCTGGCAAGCTATCAATCTGGTTTATTATAAGCCATGATAGTGGAACAGGGAGAAGGTGGAGGAACAAATTCATCCCCTGTTGAAACATTTTCCCCTATGGAAACTTCTATAGCAGAGTTTTCTGAAAAAATGAACACATCAGAAGTTGGAGCAGAGTTACCAGTGTAGGAAAATAGGACCATTCAGTTTGGGACTTTACCTGAAGTTCAAATTAACATGGTAACTCCTTCATTTGTTTACTTTGGACCTTTTGGGCTAGACTGCTCACCAGTTCGAAGAGCATTACAACCAACAGTTGCTCCTATGGAAGTCATTGATGTATCAAGTGATGAGGAATATAATATTACATATGATAATGGTTGGAATGATGGTTGGGGAGCTTTGATATCCAAGATTCAAAAGGAAGAAGAAGAAGAAGAGCTCATGGTCATGGCTAATGCTATTGAAGAACTAGAGGTGACATCTAAAAAATGAGCAGTGTTTGTGCTAGAGATAGATATTGGTTCTAAGTATCCTTTGATTGTTGATTTGAATTGTGTTGATCTTTCTTATCCTTTCAAATCACCTTCGAATGATATGAGGCATCATTTGAAACCATTATACATATCTGCATTATTTGATGGGATTTTGTTGAACAGAGTTTTTGTTGATAATGGTGCAGTAGTAAACATTCTACCTTTTAGGACTTTAAAGAAGTTGGGAAAAGAAAAGGTTCGATTGATCCCAACAAGCACATCCATAGCTCGATTCACTGGTGAAAAGTAAACACCCCCAAAGGAATTGTTTCTGTACGCCTGAAAGTTGGCCAAGTAGAAACTGATACAGCCTTCTTTGTGGTGGATACTTTTACCAGTAAGTATAATGCTTTACTTGGTAGGGATTGGATTGATGTCAATGGCTGTATTCCATCTTTAATGCATCAAGCCTTAATGATTGTGAAGTATAAAAATGGGAAAGAAGTGGGGATCGAAGAGGTGAAAGCAGATCCACATCCCTTCAGCACTTCAGTAAATTGTGCAGAGGCAAAAATGTATAAGCCTGAAATCATCCTTTTGAGCGAAATTGCACAACCTACCACCCCTCCATCCAACATATTGGAAATTGGAGAATTGGCAGAACTGAAATCTAAGCTTAAACAAGCGGGTTGATTATGAATCAGACAACCCACTTGATGAAGCTGCTTGGATGTGAATCCAAGACAGAGTTTGAAGAGGCCAACTCTTTGGTTTTGGTTAAATTTATGGCTTTAGAAATAGAGCAGAAGTTACAAGAAACTAATGAATTGGAGGAATTATTGGCTGAGACATCTGACTGGGGGTTGAAGCCAGTCGAATTTGAAGAAGCCTTTATAGGCCATGTCGAATCCCAAGATCCTTTACAAGAAGTGGAATTGGGAGAAGGAATTGTTCCGAACACTGTGCAAATCAACAAGGGGCTTGATGCTGCTTCGAAGGCCAAGTTGATCACAGTGCTTAAAAAGAACAAAGAATGCTTTGCTTGGAGTTATAAAAAGTTAACAGGTTTGAGTAGAAATTTGGTTGAGCATAGATTACCTATTAAACCTGATTGCAAACCTTTCAAACAACTTCCAAGAAAAATGTCTCCTGAAACCATATCATTGGTTAAAAAGGAAATTGAAAATCTTTTAAATGCTGGTTTTATTAGAACGGCAAGATATGTGGAGTGGCTATCAAATATTGTTCCTGTTGTCAACAAAAATGGGAAAATTAGGGTGTGCATTGATTTTAGAAACTTAAACACTGCAACCCCTAAAGATTAGTACCCAATGCCTGTAGTAGACATGCTTATGGATAGTTCTGCAGGCCACGAAATCATATCTATTATGGATGGACATTCAGGGTACAATCAAATTTGTATAGCTGAGGAAAATGTTCATAAGACTGCATTTAGATCCCCTGGTAGCCTTGGGACCTTTGAGTGAGTCAAAATGCCTTTTGGGCTTAAGAATGCTGGTGCTACTTATCAAAGAGCTATGAACACTATTTTTCATGAAATAGTTAGGGGTTTTCAAGAATGCTACATAGATGACATAATTGTCAAATCAGAATCTATTGATAATCATGTAGAGCATTTGAAAATAGCTTTTTCAAAGATGAAGCATTATCAACTGAAGTTGAATCTTGCTAAATGTGCCTTTGGAGTAATGGTAGGAAACTTTTTGGGATATCTAGTCCATAGCAAAGGTATTCAAGTTGATAAAAATAAAGCTAAAGCTATTATTGAGGCAAAACCTCCTTCAAACAAGAAAGAACTAAAAAAATTTCTTGGTCAATTGGATTTTCTTCAAAGATTCATATCTAATACTGCAGAGAAAACTAAAGTCTTTTCTTCTTTGCTGAAATTGAAGGATGGAGAGGACTTTGAATGGACAAAGGAGCATGATGATGCTTTCAAAGCCATCAAGAAATACCTGATCAATCCACTAGTTCTTGTTCCACCCAAAAGGGGAAAGCCTGTCAAACTATATTTGGCAGCAAATCATGACTCAATAGGAGTATTATTGGCCCAAGACAATGAAGAAGGGAAGGAACAAGCTATCTATTATCTAAGTAGGTTTCTTATTAATTGTGAAAGTAGGTATTCTGCAATAGGAAAGTTATGTTTAACCTTGTTCTTTGCTTCAAAGAAACTCAGGTACTATATGATGCCTAGAGTAACCTATGTTATTTCTCAGACTGATGTTATGAAGTATATGTTGTCTTAACCTGTACTTAGTGGCAGAATTGGGAAATGGATTGTATCTTTGATTGAATTCAGTATAGAGTATATTCCTCAGAAATCAGTCAAAGGGCAATCTTTGGCTGATCATCCAAATGAAATTGAAACTCCTGAAATAGCAGATGTTAATATAGTAATAGTCAAACCATGGAAAATGTGGTTCGATGGTTCGAAAACATCTCAAATGGCTGGAATTGGAGTTATTTTAGAATTTCCTCAAAGTTTGAAAACCAAGTTTGGTTTTCAAATAAATGAAGGGGAATGTACCAATAATCAAGCAGAATATGAAGCCTTAATTATGGGTCTAGAACTCTTGCTTACTATGAAGGTTGACATAGCTGAGGTGTTTGGAGATTCTCAGTTGGTTATAAACCAGGTGAATGGAGAATTTGGTTGCCACAATGTTGGTTTAAAACCTTATTATGAACATGTGAGGTTATTCTTTAAACAATTTCACATAATTTCTTTTACATATGTTCCAAGATTCTTCAATGAAAAAGCTGATGCAATGGCTCAAAGAGCATCAGGATTCAAGTTTATCCCTGATGACAGTAGAGAGTTTTGTCAATTAACTCTAAGAAAGTCTTTGCCAATGCTTAAGGTCAGGAATATTGATTTTGAAGTATGTGAAATCACTACTTCCCCTAGTTCGAATGACTGGAGACAGTCATTGATGGATTATTTAACAAAATCTGATGCCAAATAGATAGAGCAACGAGGCTAAGATCTGTTAATTATATCATGTATAATGGAGAACTGTTTAAGAGAGGAGCAGATGGGTTGTTCCTTAAGTGCTTAAACAAAGTAGATGCTTTTAGGGTTATGACAGAAGTTCATGAAGGTATTTGTGGAGCTCATCAAACAGGAATCAAGATGAGGTGGTTGATTCGAAGGTATGAATATTATTGGCCTACTATCTTTAAGGATTGCATTGATTATGCAAAGGGATGCCAAGCTTGTCAAAAGACTGGGCCTCTCAAAAGATTACCAGTTACTGAACTACAACATGTAATCAAGTCTTGGCCATTTAGGGGTTGGGCAATGGATATGATTGGTATGATTTACCCTCCATCTAGAGGTGGGGATAAATTCATACTAGTTGCTACTGATTACTTTACCAAATGGGTGGAGGCTCAAGCCTTTGAAAGTGTATCTCAAGAGCAAGTGATTGGATTCATTAAGAATATCATCTATAGGTTTGGATCTCCAAAAACTAACAGTAGATAATGGATCCATTTTCGAAGGTAGAGTAGTGAAAGTTTTTGCAGCTTCTCATGGAGTTTCTTTAATTAACTCTACACCCTATTATGCTCAGTCGAATGGTCAAGTTGAATCAACAAACAAGATTATCAAAAGAGGTATTCAAAGGATGGTTGATAGGAACCCAAAAGAATGGCCGAATTTGCTTTTAAATGTGTTATGGGCATATCGAACCACTAAAAGGACCAGTACTGGAACTACTCCTTTTGCTCTAACTTATGGGCATGATGCTGTTTTACCAATGGAGATTGTGGTAAGGTCACAAAGAGTTGTTTCTCAGAATGAACTAGATATTGGAGCATACCACCAAGCAATGTATATGGAGCTTGAAGAAATAGATCAAGAAAGAATTAAAGCTCTAAATCAAATCTTGCTACAAAAATTAAGAGTAGCTAGAAGTTACAATAAGAGAGTGGCTGTTCGAAGCTTTGATATAGGAGACTTAGTATGGAAAGTAGTGTTGCCTATCAAAGAAAGAAAGCAAAGACTTGGAAAATGGGCTCCAAATTGGGAGGGATCTTTCCAAATTCATAGAGTCCTTAGAAGAGGGGCATATCACTTAAAAGATTTAAATGGTTATGTCCATAGAAGAAAGATTAATGGGAGATATCTAAAGGCCTATGTCCCAACTATTTGGGAGTTCTTTAGCAGAAGGTAAAACTGTAAAAGTAGTTTATTTTTCATTGCTTGTGCTGTTCAAGGTGAATCATAAGAACAAGCAAATTTGATGATTGAAGCTCATAATTCAAATAATGAGATCAACATTCCAAGCAGTAAGAACAGTTATGAGATTGGAATAACAAAAAAATATTTCATTGATTAACTCAGAAACTGTATAATTGTATCTGTTAGGTCAGTCAATACTAGAGCACCCTTGTTACAAACAAAATCATAAAATTCTTCTTGATCAGTTGTTCGTTGTAGTTGATTCTCAAGATCTCTCACAATTTCAACTGTTGAAGAAGCTTTGTTCATAGAGGTTTGCATGTTGGAAGTGGTTTGAGCAATTTCTCCTCTGACTGCAAACAAAGCTTCTTCTAGACGAGCTTCTTCTCCTCTTAACCGATTTAGCTTGTCAGCATCTTGATCATAAGAAGAAATTACATTTTGTGCTTCATCCATTGCATTTGACATTGTTGCCTTCAAACTCTGTGTTTGAAGATGTCTTTCTTGAACTTCACAGAGTTGAGTGGCTTTTATTTGGAGCTCAGAAGCTTTAGCCAAAAGGTGTTTGTGTAGCTCTTGGGAAGCAGGCTTTAACACCCAAGCAGCCTGACAGCAAATCTCTAATTGCATCTTCAAATCTCCTTCAGCTGGCTTTTTGAAGTCCAACTTTGAGAATTGGTAGAGGTCTTCCTTCAACTCCCGAATCTCTTCTTGTGAGAAAGTAGGCTTGACCAACTCAAATGAAGATGAACTCTGTTGAGCCTTGAGTTGGATGATAGGAGATTTTGGAGAAGGAGTTGGAGCTCTAAGATTGGTGATTCTATTGCAGAAATCACTCACTTTTTAATTTGAATTGCTCCAATGGAAGGAGATCATTAACAGTGGTGCTAGCAGAAGCACCAAATTCCTGTTAGAAGAAATATATAAGCATGTTAGAGCTTAAATTTTCTAAGTAATATATGATAAATACAAGCTTAAGTATAATGGACCACAATACCTCAAATGGATGGGTTTGTTCTGGTAGAATCTACCCAATGGGGATATTGGTTCCTGGAGACTGATCAAGGACAGTTTTCCCAACTATTGCCTCAGCCTGTTCGATAGAAGTCCCTACGGTAGAGCTTGCCACTGCTGATATTTCGAGGGGTTCGCTTCGAATACCTTTTGATGCTAAAGCTTTTGCCACAACACTGATAACAAAAGGAATCATGCCTTCCATTGTGATCTGTGTTGGAGATTGAAGAGTCTGTGCTGTCCCAGTGGATTTCTCAACAATAACAGGAGCAATTTTCCTTGTGGCAACTGTATCAGACTTGAAAGCTTTGGTGGCCCTAGCAACAAAAAGGACAATTGGTCTTCGAAATTCGACAGGAATATGTTGAAGGGGATCTGAGGAAGCCTTCGAAGCCTTAGTATGCTTTGCTTTTGTCGTTTTTTCTGAAAGAATATTTACTAAAAGTAAAAAGCATGAAGTCAAGATCAAAGGTTTTAATGAAGTTAAATTCATGGAGTTTACCTTTTATAAATTGACCAACAGTGACATCTTCTGTACCTTCTTCTTCTGGTTCTTCAATTAGTACTTTCCTTCTTCGCTTCGAAGCCTCATAAACCTTAGCAAACTTAGCCTTTTCTTGGCTAGATTCTTTCTTTGGTGCTAAAGTTTCTCTACTTTTCTTGGCTTTTGAGAGGATAAAGGAAACTTTGTTTAGTTTTATGAAGAATCAAAAAGCTAACAAGAATGGATGAGATGGAAGGGTTATTGGATTTCGAACCTAAAGAAATAGGAGTTTGTACGATTTCTGCTTCTTTTCTCATTCTTTTCTTGGGAACAGACTCTGTATGTCAAATTTAAAAGTAAGAAAACAGAAAGGATTTGAAGTTTTAACAAATACTCAGACCATCAAAAATTACCTGATAAAGAGGGAGGAGGGGTTTTTTGAGATCTAGTCACCATGTGTGGAATTGATTGGAGTGGTTTGACATGTAAAGCAACAGGTACCAAAGCAGAAGATTGTACATCTGGTGTTGCTTCTCTTGGTTCTGATTGAGACTCACCTTTTCTTTCAGTACCAAATCCATCATCTGACACAGATAGTGAACTAGAATGTGTTTCACCTTCAACTAGAGCAGGACAACCAATATGGTTTGCAAAACCTTGAGCTATATTGGTTT
The DNA here is from genome assembly GCA_022606695.1 of Vaccinium macrocarpon. NCBI lineage: Eukaryota > Viridiplantae > Streptophyta > Magnoliopsida > Ericales > Ericaceae > Vaccinium > Vaccinium macrocarpon. The sequence continues at coordinate 13,992,177 of CM040173.1, read as the reverse complement.
GATTGTATAGGTTAAGAAGATTATGCCACCAACTAGCAAATTTGGTAAAGATTGGACTGTCCATTGTAAATTGATAAAGTCTAAGTTTGCCCTAGAAATTCTTGAACTTCACATTAAGACGTGAGAGTACATTCTTATCAACCTTTTTTCTAGCATACAGAGGAAAATTGACCTCTCCAGGATAAGGGCATGGAATGGCTTGTACCATACCAAACTGTCTGGCAAATTGGGCAGGACAATAAGTTTAAGCATGAGTTTGTTTACAGCCACCAACAATCCCACCTATGAATATTTCTCTTGGAAGTAGAATACTTCCCCAAGCAGTAGCAAAAGTATTGGCACCCCTATTCTCCATCATATCTTTTAGCCAAATAGGGCCAATGCTCCAATCAACAAAAGGACAGAATTCTGATTCTTCTTTATCCTCCCTCATATTGTAGAAATATTGCAGATATTGAACCAATGATGAGGGTTTGGAAGCCATAATTCTGAACTTGTCCCCGTAAACATTAACAGGTTCTGAAACAACAACTTTGAAGATGGGAAAATATGCTAAGATCCACAGTTGCAAGAACCAAAGAGGGCCTCCTATGTTGAACATGAGTGATTTTGATTGGCTATCAGATCCTATCTTGTAAACATATCCCAAGAAGTATGAAGCCAAATCAAACTTCTAACCTTGAGAGAGGCAATATGCTTGTCACGCCCTCAAATTTGATAAACCAAGTATAGAAAATATCCACATGGGACAAGTCACAAAGTTTTACAATTCCTCTTTGAATAGTCAAAGTTTACAAATACAATCTCACCAATACGAATAAACGGGTTCTAACTACTAGCGACCATAGCCCGAATACACAAATACCAAATTTAAAAGTTATTACACTGGCCAAAACGTCAAAAGATTGACAAATAGAAGTTACAAAACCATCTTTCAAAATATAAGACTAAGATGAGAAAATAACTTCATGCATGTATAAGCTCCATGTATGTATCACTTCAAAAGCATCCAATCTCATGCTCCATGCCGAGTACCTGAAAATTGATAGGTTGAGCTCACTAGCCTAGTAGAAAAACTATTCTACTAACGCTAGGTGTATAAACATGATACATGCATAATGAATGAGTGTGAGGATGGACACGACCAATTTATAAGGTTAAACTGAACGGAAGACTATAATTTGACCACAAAGTAACCAAAGTGTATCCTAGTGTTCAAAATGTGTCCAATTGTCCCAAAACAATTTTAAGTATCCAATCAAAGTCCAAGTAGCTACCAAAATCCTCATTTCTGCGTATTGAAAACCAGATTTTCTCAAAACATGCTAATTTAATCCAGATACATCATAACCGACATTTTATAAGAAAACATTCATCAATTTCAATAGGAAAGTATCCCTCTGCCGGATTTCATGGGCTCCGTGCACCCCTGCCGGATTTCACGAGCTCCGTGCACCCATGGCTAGGAACACCAAACGGGTGATCCCTAGAGTTCATTTTATCCAATAAGGTCATATTAAAACCATTGTCCTTCAAAAAGTCCAAAAATTTTCATTTTCTTTTCAAAAGTTCACCATTTTCGCCAAAATGTATCCACCGACGCGTGTCCGATACGTAAAACATCCAATTTGTTAATTCACATGTCTAAGGGTAAATTTTATGAATTCAAAGTGGATTCGGTGTTCAAAATGGTGGTATGAGTCAACAACACAAAGATATGAACGATCGGGGACTAAACGAGCATCAAAGGGTGGCCTAGAACCACCCCAAAACAGGGGACAGTTTTTGAAAAACAGGGGCAGCAGCTCACTGCCCAGAAAATAGACAGATTTCCACCATTTTAGGCGTGAAATTTCAACCCAAACATGAATGTGAAGCTTAGGGCCAAAAATTGAATATGTAGTGTGACTAATGGACCTCAAGGGAGTGTCAAACAATCATCAATTACAACAAACAAGTGCTCAAATCAAAGATCACAAAATTTTGCTCAAACAACACAACCATGGGAGCAAAGCATAAAATTTAAGGATTGGATAATCAAGAGCAAGTTATATGCTATATATTACCTAAATACAACTAGAGGGAGTAGAATTTGTCTTCCTACCTCATGGGTTAAGCTCCAAATGTGTAGAAAATACAAAACCCTAGGTTGTGAAGCCCCCAAACCGAAATGCTTGATCTCCACGAAGAACCATGGTGAACCCGACTCCAATTGACGCGTAGAACGTAAAAATGGCTTTGGTTCTTGAAGTGGTTGAGTGAGGAGGGAGAGTTCTGAGCTTGGAGGAGTTGTTAATGGAGGAGAAGAGAGAGAGGGAAAGCCGATCGGGTGGAGAGAGAGGTGAGAGTGAAATGTTTTTTTAATTTTGCAAATCTTCCCCCACACACTACTAATGTAATTTCCTTATTACACTACACACCCAAATGTGACTTGTGTATATAATATGTGACCACAATACTTATTTTCACAAAAAGTAAAGACTATAATTTGGAGTTTTCTTTACTTTAAATTATTTATGAAAATAAGGAAGTACCCCCCATTTGGAAACAATGGCATTTACAAAATTTTAAAATTTTAATCACATCAAAATCTCATCCCCCCACTTTTAGTACAAAACCGCAAATCGAAACTTCTCCAAAAAGTGATTTTTTTAAAAAAAATAATTAAATTTTCCGGGTCTTTACAATGCTAAAGGGGCAAATTCAAGCATGATCTTTTTACCACTATGACAAAAGATAATTTTACAAAAGGTATATAGAAGATATGCAAAGAACTCCCTGTCAGACACTCCATCTTCAAATCTGGCCTCATTTCGAAGAAAATTTTCATACGATGCGTATGAACCTGAGGTTTTCATGTCTTTCAAGGGCGGGACGTCAATGGATTTGGAAATGTCAAACATTGGACCAAATGGAGGAAGTCCAGTAAGAAACGACACGTCTAAAATCGTAGGGCCCATCATTCCGTAGTTAAATCGGAAATAATTAAATGATGAATCCCAAAAAGCTAGGGCAGCGTGTATGAGTGCAGGGTTTTGTGGAATACTATTTTGAAGCAATGAAATAATGTGCCAGACTCCAGTCTTTTCTAAATCGGCTCTCTTATGCTTCAAAATATGCTCAGTCCATTTGCCCCAATCACTATCTTGAACTGGCCAGCATACGAAATTTTTTGAGGACCAGTTTGCAAAGTTCAACTCCTGATCTTTTATAAGTTTACCCTCTTTTAAAATAGGATAGCATGATGTAAACTTGAGAGGAAGATCAAAGAATGCAGGGCCAAGGATGTGGGTGTCAATTCTATTAAGATTCGTAATGAAAATTTGGTTATGCAAATCACCACTTGAATTTGACATTTCCTCTTCAACATGTCTTCTGCAAACAAGAGAAGAGGTGCCCATTTGAATATCGCTTTCAGAAGCCATGGGTACAGAGGTATGAAAGAAAGAGAGGGAGTGCAGAGTGTTTTGAAAGTTGAAAGTACAATGAAAACGTTTCAAGCCCTAGATTTATATGTTATGAGAAAACGATGTATCGGTTCGGGTCAAGTATTGGTTAAGGATAATTGGGCCTGTATTTTTTCTGGCCCAAATCTAATTTTAACCTTTAATTATCACATAATTTCTATCTCGAGAAATACAATATGTTTCAAACCACCTCATTGGTTTGAAAATCATAAAGTATATTTTGTTGTGTTCCTTTTACAATGAGTTCAAATTGGTTTGTAACATTTTTAAGTGCAACGAAAAGCATTAGAAAGTGCAAAACAAGCCATAGAAAGAACAGACTTCATTAAACATAAGGGAATTACATGCTACAAAATCCTATTACATAGAGGAGAAACTAAGCATCCACTGGTGATGGAACAACTGTTGGAGTAAGAATGGCTTGGAAATAGTGAGGAAAGCTCCAAGTCACTAAGGCATGGAATCTTGCCCAAGTGAAACTGAAAAATTCCTTTTCCATCATTCTAACCCTATTTCCTTCATCTATTTTGAGCTTTTTCTCAATCAATGGCCTAATTTTCAGAACCAGGGTTTTGGCTTTGACTTCGAACTTGGCCAACTTAAGAGCATTCCTTTGCATACGGCTTCTAAACCTCCTTCGAAGCCTCTTAGAAGCACCAGCGGGCATTTCGAAGGAGTTCCCTTTCAGGTTTTTCATCTTTTTGTGAAGCTTGGACACTTGATCATGAAGCATTTCATAGTCATGGAGATCTTGATTAAACCCAAAGGCAGCATTGTTGTTTTTCATCCACATTCGAAGCAAAGGAAGCTGACTTAAAAAAGAATGTAGAAAAGAGCTAGCTTGGATGTCACATTGGAGAGTTTCACAAGCCCATAAGAAATTCTTATAAGGTATATCTTCTTCAAGAACACCAATGTCCAAAAAAGCAAAAGCAGCCAACAGTTCTTTGGCTTTGATGGAATCAGATTGTGGATAAAGAGAGTAAGAATAATCAGCATGCGAAAGAGTGGAATCGAACTTGATATTCTTTAACTCTTGGAACCAATCTGTATTCTCTGGAAGGGCTTGAGGAGAAAGATTGACATGATCAATGAAATTTCCTTCAAAATGAGGCCTTCGAACCTCATGCAACCCATATATAAATTGAGTACTGGCCTTCTGCTTAAGTTCAGCATAGCCAGCAAAACCTGACCTTTCATCTTCATGGACTTTAAAGAAGGCAGGCGTAAGACAAGTGGCAATGAGACTATTAAGCAACATTATGTTATGATCTCGTCTGATGAAAGGAGATAAATATCTGCTCATAGCTAATGAGCGATAGTGGCTCCAACTTTTGTAACCAGCAGGATCACCCATTTTTACCACCACTATTTCAGATGGTAAACCCCATAGAAAGGGTTTGTGAGTAGAGGAAGTTGGAGGGTTCCAAGATCAATAGGCTCAGGACTTTCTACTTGAGCCACTATGTAAGAACGATCCCTTCGAATCTCACCAACAATTGGTGTGACTACGTTTCTAGTATCCACAGGGATTGGGTCATTGAGAGCCAAGTTTTCGAAGGCATTTTGGGAGCTAGAAATATCAGCCATGGCTGAATTGAGATGAGAACCAGTTTGCAAAGAAAATTGGTGATTGATTTTTACTAGTGATTAAGCCTTTTTATAGGCAGAGTTTTAGCCAGAAATGATTCAAATTCCGTTAAAGTGGAGAACGTGGATATTAACTGCCCACTATCCATGAATCCCTCATGAGAACGTATAGAGTTAATGATAACTGCATCATTGGAAGTGACTAGAACTGCCAATAACTTCTGCTTTGGAAGTTTACAGGAATTCGAAGCGGCAAAAGGCACATTAACACTTATTCAAATCCTTTGAACAAAGATGTTAATGTGGGGGGTATGTTTACATATAAAATTAACCAATCCAATAATTAATTGACACGTAATCAAAAGTGTCAAACGTTGGCAATTACTTGTCAATGAAGATACACTGGATTAATAAGATAAAACTGAATAAATACGATGTCGTATTATTTCTCAATTTGGAAAGGCAGTTATTGGCAGTTACGAGCCATTGCTAAAATAAAGATTGGCTTCGAAGCCATAATAATAACTGCCAAACACACAAACTCCACGTGTAAACTTGTAAAGCAAGGCAATTGGCAGTTATAACACGTGGAATACTTCTGGAAGGCAGTTATTCCCTTAACATGTTATCATTTGAGTTTGTTAAGCAAACGTGCAGATTTAAAGCTTCTGGAGGAAGAAAGAATTCAAAATTCAGACGTGGAGAGAGAAAGAAACTGCCAACTCCAAGAGTAGAAGTTAGAGTTCGAAGCAAGCCAGATTCAAATTCATGAAGCGGGAAGTTCAAACTACAAGCAACGTCTATAAATAGAAGAAATTGAAGAGTAAAAAGCCTGGACAAATCTTCAACAAACAGCTATCAAAAAATTGATGCTTGGTTTGTTCATTGGCAAAGTAGTTTAGGATTTCGAACCCAGTTCGAAGTAGATTAGGAAGTTGGTTAGGATTTATCTCGACTGTTCTTGTAACAATCACCTTTATCTCGATTGTTCTCGTAACAATCACTCGTTCGAAGTTCTGTTACTCTGTATTTGAAGTTGGAGACGATTTCGAAGTAAGTTTATCTTTGATTCATAAATCGAAGTATCTTGTTTCTTTATTGTTCTTTGATTTCCTAAGTTTGTTGGTTTGCATTTCTTCACTTATTAAGAAAAATCCTCTTAATTGATGTAATTGAACCAATAAAACACAATCGCCTGATTAAATTTGGTTTTTCCAAAATTAATCTGAGGGAGGAGATTGAAACTCTCTCTGGCATGCTCGCACACAATCATTTTCCATTGCAAAGAAGTAAAAGAACCAAACACCTATACATACCCACACAATACATGCATTTTGTGTATATCTAACCCTACAAACATCATATAACTAAGGTAACCATGCAAAACCTACACAACTAAGAGCATATGTTCCCCCACTACTATTTTCCACCCTTACATCAATGTACTTTCACCCAAGATTCCCCTTTGCTTGCAAGAAACCACCTAAATCTAGCCTTAAACCTAGGGAATCTACTAGGGTACTTGCCATGTGCATTGCAAGCACCATTTCTTCTCCCCCACACCAAAACTTTCGGCCATATGAGGGGTGTGTGTGCTGAAAATTTTTAGGGGGAGAGAGAGGGCTCTCACTTGCTATATAAAGCCACCTTTTGACTCTTGAATAAGTTTGGGTTTGCATATTTGGTTGATAGCTCTATGAATTGGTTGTGAATATGTCTATCTCCTTTGCTTAGTTGTGTTTTGAAACCCCAATTTGGACTTGGAATGAAGCCCCCATCCATTTGAGCAAGGTTGTTAATTTTCCACCCGAAACCCAGGTGGATCGATCCACTCTTAACAGTGGATCGATCCAAAACCCTCTGTTTCACTTTTGGTACGTAGTGGATCGATCCACTCCTTGCCTGGATCGATCCAGAATGGCTTGTTCACGGATTTTACTTAAGTGGATCGATCCACTCCTTGCATGGATCGATCCAGATTCCTTTGTTCAGCCAGACTTTTATTCCAACTTCGCGGGCACGCCCTGGCTTCGTTCGAACTCCGATTGAGGTGATTCTTAAACCGTTGGAAAGCTCTACGAGTCTACTTTCAAACCTAATTGGTTTCATATTCATATCCTTTGTATTTTGAGAGAAATGTCCTTTTTACTATCAGCGTGTCGTATTTTCTCAAGGTTTATCACTCCGTTTTCATGTTCCATCACTCCGGGCCCTCATTGGTCATTTCCAAACTTCTCTAATTGAACTTTAAGCTTTGTTAACCTATCATGGTGCATTTTATGCTTTCTCTTGGTTGTCTTGATTTCTCATACACTTTGACACGTGTTAACTTAGCCATTACCGATATACGACGAGTTTTTGAACTAAGTAAATTACATGAATGTTTTGGACACTTGTAAAAGGGTATTGTGATACGTGAATCGACTTTGGACACTAAGTTAAACTTATTGATTGATAAGTGGAAATGTAAATGTGAAATGCATGACACGGGGCCTGAAAGGGTATGCCCGGAGTGACACGAGGCCCGAAAGGGTATGCCCGGAGTGACACGGGGCCTATATGGCATGCCCGGAGAATGAACGAATGATTAAAAAGAATAAGATGCATATGATAAATGTAAATGATACTTGGGGTTATTTTTAGACATTTTGGGTATTTGTGAAGTATTGTGAATGAAATGTTCGTGTAAATGACTGTGTTTTGAGGGGGATGAACCCACGACACGAAATGTAGCGGTTATGAGAAAACTTATGGATATTTTGGTTCCACTAGATCTTTGAGGTATCTCCTAGACACCTTGTCATCAAATTCATTTATCTTGATCCATCTTAGCTTATTCATTCACGTGCATCTTTCAATCCTTATATCCTTAGTGTTGGTAGAAATGTTTCCTACGAGCTAGTGAGCTCACCCTATCTTTCCCAGGTACACAGCATGGAACATGAGATCAGATGTTTGGAGTGTGATTGCATGCCATGAAGATTTTTTTATGATTTTGAAGTTATTTTCTCATCTTCATACTAAGTACATTTTTGGAAGATGATATTGTAACTTTAATTTCTCCAAGCTTTTTTGACTATTTCAACTTATGTAATAACTTTAAAACTTTTGTTATTTTTGCATTGGTAAGGGTACCCTTGAGTAGCAGCTCATTGTACTTTGACTTTGATTTTCTATGGGAAATTGTTTGACCTTGTCATTGATCCTACATGGATTTTATTTGTATTCGGCTTATTGAAATTGAGGGCGTGACACTATCCATTTTGGATAAGGCTTTCTATAAATTTGAGTTTGTACCCCCGGTTCAAAGGTCCATAAACTTCTTGCATGAGACTTAATATTTCATCTCGAAGGGCTGGGTTTTCCCCTAAAGGTACCCTTGAATTAACATGTAGTTCCCAAGTGACATTTCTAGGCATGTGATCTTCTGGAATCCTCTGATAAGGATCATCAAAAGGCCTAGGTTGCTTAAAACCTCCTTCCTGTTTTGCAAAAGGTTCATAAAGGTAGTTCGAATGTACCCTTCCCATCTCTAGTATTCCTGAATACTTAGAATTCAAAGAACAATAAAGAAACAAGATACTTCGATTTATGAATCAAAGATAAACTTACTTCGAAATCGTATCCAACTTCAAATACAGAGTAACAGAACTTCGAACGGGTGATTGTTACGAGAACAATTGAGATACATGTGATTGTTACAAGAACAGTCGAGATAAATCCTAACCTACTTCCTAATCTACTTCGAACTGGGTTCGAAATCCTAAACTACTTTGCGAATGAACAAATCAAGCATCAGTTTTTTGATAGCTGTTTGTTGAAGATTTTTCCAGGCTTTTTACTCTTCAATTTCTTCTATTTATAGACGTTGCTTGTAGTTTGAACTTCCCGCTTCATGAATTTGAATCTGGCTTGCTTCAAACTCTAACTTCTACCTTTGGAGTTGGCAGTTTCTTCCTCTCTCCACGTCTGAATTTTGAATTCTTTCTTCCTCCAGAAGCTTTAAATCTGCACGTTTGTTTAACAAACTCAAATGATAACATGTTAAGAGAATAACTGCCTTCCAGAAGTATTCCACGTGTTATAACTGCCAATTGCCTTGCTTTACAAGTTTACACGTGGAGTTTGTGTGTTTGGCAGTTAATATTATGGTTTCGAAGCCAATCTTTATTTTAGCAATGGCTCGTAACTGCCAATAACTGCCTTTCCAAATTGAGAAATAATACGACATCATATTTATTCAGTTTTATCTTATTAATCCAGTGTATCTTCATTGACAAGTAATTGCCAACGTTTGACACTTTTGATTACGTGTCAATTAATTATTGGATTGGTTAATTTTATATGTAAACAATAGGTTACTACCAAAACAACAAGGTTTATTCTAACTAGCTTGTGTACAAAATGTAGGCTAGGTGGGAATCCCTTAAAATCCTTAAATTGCTTGTGCAAGTGACCAAACAAAGATTCGTTGCATGTGAAGTGTACTTATGCACACACTCACACTCTACCTCACTCTCCCTCTACCAAGCTCTATCTCTCTCTCTCTCTCTCTCTCTCTCTCTCTACCGTATCTCTCTCTCTCTCTCTGACTCTCTCTAGCTCTAACTTGGTTAGCGCCAAGTTCCTAGGGTTGGGAGGTAATGGAACTAGGTGGTACCAAGGCGGTTGGTTAGGGTAGGAACGGTGGTTGGATAGGTTTCGAGTATTAATCTCGGTTCCCGAGTGTTACGGTAGTGTAACGGATGTGTTACCCGGTCTTGCACGCGCATATACATGGCTAGGTTTTTATTTATTCGAATCAAAAGAATTAAATAATATTTAAATAGAGAAATATTCCAATAAACTGAAATTTAATTTAATTAATAATATTTTTAAACGAAATTTTTGTTTATGAAAATTCGGGTCATTACATTTTTATTTTAAATCCAAACAAAGCTCTTCAAAGAGTTTTGGTTTAAATCCAGACCATTAATTATTGGGCCACTTAGCCAAAAATCCAAAAGATTTGATATTTTTAAAGGGAAGGACAAGAAACTTTTGCAAGAACTTTTGCAATTAAACATAAAGACACGGGTGTTTCAAGATTACTAAAATACCCACATGCAAAACTAGTTAAATGTCACTAATTTTCAAAAGTTGAAAAAAAAAAAAAAAAACTCCTACGTCTGGCCAACCACCACCGCTCCACCGGTGACCACTTTTGGCCGACCGTCACCCCACTTTCGGCGACAAAAAAAATTAGTGAAATGTCACTAAATTTTAAAAGGTGAAAAATAAATAAATAAACAACTCCTACGACCAACCGACCACTACTCCACCTCCGGCGACCACTTCCAGCCGACCATCACCCCGCCTTTAGCCGACCACTTCCAGCGACCAAAAAAATTAGTGAAATGTCTCTAATTTTTAAAAATTCTAATTTTATACAGGAAATTCTAAAAAAAAAAACCAACTCTTACCTGCGGCTGACCACCGCCCCACCTCCCCACCTCCAACGACCACTTTCGAGGACTAAAAAAATTAGTGAAATGCTACTAATTTTAAAACTTATAATTTCGTACACGAAATTCAAAAAAAAAAAAAACAACTCCAACCACCAGCAAAGCACCACCCATCTCGACGAACAAAAAAATTAGTGAAATGTCACTAATTTTTAAAATTTCTGCTATCATGAAGGAAATTAAAAAAAAAAAACAAAAAAAACTCCTACCTCCGGGTGACCACCACCTCACCTACCACACCTCTGGCGACAAAAAAAAATTAGTGAAATGTCACAAATTTTTAAAAGTTGAATTTTTTTGTTTTACAAAAAAAAAAAAAAAAAAACTCTTATATCACCACCACCCCACCTCTGCATCACCTCTCACAAACCACTTCTACCAACCCAAAAAGTTAGTGACATTTCACTAGTTTTTAAAAGTTCTAATTTTGTATAGAAACATGAAAAAAAAACTAACTAGTCAACTCCTAAAACTAGTGACAGCTCACTAAACTTCATAAAAACTAAAGAAATCAATGAATAAAGCTATTTTCGAATCTAGTGAGAAGTCACTAAACTTCATACCTCGTTGAAAATACCAAATTTTGTACAAAAAAATTCAAAAAAAAAAAAATCAACACAACCTCCGGCTAACAACCACAACACCTCTGGCTAGGGACCCAAAAAGTTAGTGATATTTCACTAATTTTTAAAAGTTCTAATTTTGTATAGAAATGTGAAAAAAATCACCAACTAGTCAACTCTTAAAATTAGTGATAGCTCACTAAACTTCATAGAAGCTAAAGAAATCAACAAACAAAGCTATTTCAAATCTAGTGACAAGTCACTAAACTTCATACATGGTTTAAAACACCTAATTTCGTGCATAAAAAAAAAAATTCAACACGAGCTGACCACCACACCACCACTTCCGGCTATCCAAAAAGTTAGTGACATTTCACTAATTTTTAAAAGTTCTAATTTTTGTACGAAACTTGAAAAATTCACCTAGTAGTCGACTCCTAAACTAGTGATAACTCACTAAACTTCATAAAGCTAAAGAAATCAACCAATAAAGCTATTTCAAGTCTAGTGACAAGTCACTAAACTTCATACCTGTTTAAAACATTTTAATTTCTTACATAAAAAATTTAAAAAATCCAACACAACCTCCAACTTAAAACACCTAATTTTGTACATAAAAAAAAAAAAAAATCAACACAACCTCCGACTGACCACCACACCGCCTCTGATAGACCACTTCTGGTGACCCAAAAAGTTAGTGACATTTTGCTAATTTTGTATAGAAATTTAAAAAAATCACCATCTAGTCAACTTCTAAAACTTCATAAAGCTAAAAAAATCAACGAATAAAGCTATTTCTGACATGTCACTAAACTTCATACCTCGTTTAAAACACCTAATTTTGTACATAAAAAAAATCAACATAACCTCTGACTTAAAACACCTAATTTCGTACATAAAAAATAAAATAATCAACACAACCTCCAACTTACCACCACACCAGCTCTGCACCACCTCAGACAATCCACTTCCGGCTATCCAAAAAGTTAGTGACATTTCACTAATTTTTAAAAGTTTTAATTTTGTATAGAAACTTGAAAAACTTACCAACTAGTCAACTTCTAAAACTAGTGACAACTTACTAAACTTCATAAAAGCTAAAGAAATCAATGAATAAAGCTATTTCAAATCTATTGAACTGTTACTAAACTTCATACCTGGTTTAAAACAACTAATTTTGTACATAAAAATCAAAAAAAAAAAAAAATCAACACAACCTTCGGCTGACCACCATTCCACCTACACATCACTTCTGACAGACCACTTCCGGGGACCCAAAAAGTTAGTGAGATTTCACTAATTTTTAAAAGTTCTAATTACAGAAACTTGAAAGAATTACCAACTAGTCAACTCCTGAAACTAGTGACAACTTACTAAACTTCATAAAAGTTAAAGAGGTCAACAAACAAAACTATTTTGAATCTAGTGACAAGTCACTAAACCAAAATTGAAAAGAAAAAAAAAAAAACCAACTCGTCAACTCTTGAAACTAGTGACAACTCACTAAACTTCATAAAAGCTAAAGAGATCAACAAAGAAGTCTATTTCGAATCTAGTGACAAGTCACTAAACCACATACTTGGTTTAAAACTCCTAATTTCGAATCTAGTGCTTCAAATAGTAGAAATCCTACACTTAAAAGAAGAGAAATGACTACGTGAGTGTGGACGTCGGCCACCGGAATAAAAAATGTTATTTTGAAAAGATTCGCCATCCGGGTTTTAATTTTGAAAAATGAATTTAATACCCAAGAAACCATTTTGAAAATGTTTAGAAAATAATGTGACTCTAGCGTCATTGAAAAGAATTTAATCTCTAATTTGAAAAATGATTCAAAAAATAATGTGACTCTCGTAATTAAAAAAAAGAACTTGAAAACCATAGATATTTTTGGATTTGGGAGATAGGTTACGAACGGGGAAGGGTTTTAAGGCACCCCGCTCGCCCGATTGAAAATTAGTCTTTACTAAATATTTGTGAAATTTTTAGAAAATATTTTAGTGCTAAACTTTAATCAAATAAACAATTAATTATGCCAAAGGAAATGATAATAATAAAAGGAAAACAAATAACATGATAATCAATACAACAACAAACAATTAAACGAAAACCATAATCTCAAACTGTTCATAGAGGAAAATGATTTTAAATTTTGGATTTGAAAAAGAGTACAACACATCACACAAAATGTACGTGCTGCCATACGATATTGCCTATAAAACCAATGGTCAAATTTTTTAAAGTACACCGCGTAGCTCTTCAAGTGTACCATGCGGTATAGGAGGAGTGTCGTGCGGTATTGTTTCTTATTTTGCAAATAGTTTGAAAATTTGGTTTTTCGATAAGAAACAAAATTAAATTATGTCCAGGGTATGAAAGTGAAACACGATTAAAATTGATTACTGTGAACTTAAAAATGATAGTTTTTTTATTAGAGAATGTCCCTCCTCATGGGATTACTCCATACGATGAGAAATTTTCATTGTATGGTGCAACTGGGAGGCTTTTGATCAAAAGGATTTTTGCTGTAACATGGGCTTAGCAAATGTGGAGACAATATATGAGATTATCCTGCACTTGACATTCCTCCCCTCAGGGTACCAAAGCTATGAACTTCGGCGAAGTGGAATCGTACCTTTGGTTGAAAACACTTAGAATGAAACACCTTTTGGTACTTTTGACGGCAGCTTGGGCCTCCTTTAGACTTCAACTTTGCTCTGATAAGGCAGCAAGGATGCTTGGTTTTTGGAACTGAGGAGATATGGGACGACTTAAGACATGGTTTCGGGACCGAAAACAAGGTAATTGGTTTTTCGAGTGGATTTTCTTGGGTAAAGTTTAAAGAATGTTTTTGGAGGTGGAGAATGGGAGTAGCAGGTTGTTTTGGATGTGGGTATAGTTGTGGGTAGATTTTAGGAGAGGTTGACCATGAATTACTAATTGTTTTGTTCTTCCCAAATGAACAGGGCATATATAGTCGTGAAATCGACTTAGTCACCAAGTTTACTTGATGCCCACACATGGTGATGATGGCTATTGTATAGCCTTTTTACTTTGTAAGAAACTATGATGAAGAAGAGGTCAACATTTTGAGTTACTGGAACGCCTGTAGAAGAAAGTAGATTGATGTATAACAGTGTCGTGCAGCACTGAAACTGTACTGTGCGGCACTCTTCCATTGCCAACGTTAAAAAGGAACACCGTGCATGACTGACGACGGAGCACCATGCATGAGAGTTGAGTGTCGTGCGGCACTTTGATCGTGTTGACTTGGAAAATTTCATTTCGAGAGGTTTTCTGAACATTTCTTTTCATCATCGGTGATCAAAAAAGGTGCGCGAAAGTCTCATTTTGGGGTGGCTACAGTGAGTTAATCTTCATCCAAGGAAGGAACACATGGAAGGGCCGTTATCAGTCAAAGGTCAGGATATCAGAATTCCCACTTTCTTTTGGATAATTATTAGAATTCCTACTTATTTATGATTGTACAAGTAGTAGGGTATTACTAGATGTTGGAAGTTGTCCAGTAATTATTAGGGAATGTGTGAGGAGAATGCATTGCTAGACAAGAAATTGTCAATTTTAATTTACTCTTCATATCCTCAGCCCATGGGAAAATTCCAAGTTACAGAGAAAAAATTAAAACATCCCCACTCCAAAGTCAATTAGCGAGTGCTTTTGCTTCACAGATTTCTCTAGAAGACAATGGTGAGTCAATACCACTTGCAATCTACCAGTCGCATGATAATTCAAACTTGATTTCTTTTATTGATTAATGGTTGGTGAACTTTTCTTTCTAACCTTCTAAAGTTGTTATTCTATTTACTGTCATGTAGTTCCCTTCAATGCTGCCCGTAGTTTCAAATTTGGTTTGTAGAGGTATTTCATCAAACACTTGGATGACACTGTCTAAGGAATTTAAATAGCATTACTAGTAGTAACAAGAGGAAGGGGAAGTATAACTTTACCCAAACAAAAAACAGAGGAATGGCGAAAGGAAAAAGCAGGAGTCCAACAAAACCAATATAGACATGCTATATCAAAATCAAATCAGAATCGTGTTAAAGTATAGAGCATTGCAAAATCAGCGGATCAACATGCTCTATCAAAATCAAATCCAGAACGTGTTACTAGTAGTTTCCTAACAAGCGTGACATTCCTGGTATGAGTAGTATGGAACAACGCCGTGACGTCAGTCTTGAACTCCTTGTACTCGAAGTGAACTTTGTTTGCAGATTCGTCGCAACACGTAACCTCTACCTTGCGAACATTCAACCAAACGGTGCCAACAAAGTTGACGTCAACAAACGGATTGGCGATGCACTTGAGAGCTGATCTCAAATGGTTGATATGCCATCTTCTTCTCTGCTGTTGCCTCTCTCTCTCTCTCTCTCTGGCGATCTAAATGATGAGGGAGGAGGATTGGAGAAGGCCTTTGTTTTTGGTGAGGACTTGTCCGTAAAACTCCTTCATGTCTCTATGGCTAATAAAATGTTGAAATGAAAATGTCCTCTTGACCCATCTAAAAATACCCGTGTCCCATTGCTAAAAGAGGTAAAAAAATGTTGCATTTTTACTATTTTTTTCTTAATTATTGCAATGGACGATAGGCAGAGGTACTACAGGGAGCTGGAATCCCAAATTTATGACTCCCAATGGTTGGTTATTTGAGCCATCCTTTTACTTTAAGCTTCCCAACAACACCCCCTCCCTCTCCCTAAGTCTGTAATAATTGAACCCCATGAATCTGCCTAAATACTCCGTAAAGAAGAAGACAAGTCGAGCAGCAAAAAAAAAAGAAGAAAGAAGATGACAACAGATGGATGAGGACGACGAACCCGGATAGGTGCTGTGTAATGTGCTATGGAGACACGGCGCTGTCGTGCCATTGTTGTGTCGGCAATCAGAGATGTAGATTGTGTAGAGCTGGTCAAGTTCTACATGTGCACCAAAAATCAATTCGATTGATTGAATATTGATAAGTATCTCATCATAAGACATATAGCTGGTTGCTGTGGTTTTGATCTAGTGCTTTAGATCCATTCAGAATAATGCATTTCAAGATAATATGTTCCGATGAGGCACTTAACGATATTAATAGAGCTAATTTTTAATATACTTGTAGTATTTAACGAGCTCTATACGGTGAACGTCTTTAAGTTTAACCGTTAGAACAACACCGGCACGGCAGTGCAGCCCCGCACAGCATGCTGTGGTGGGTGCAGGAACGACGTGTACTGTTGAAAATTCTTGTGCCACGTGTCGGGTAAGCATTGCACCACACATCCAGTAACAGCGGCAAAAACGGAGCGCGTGTGTGCGAGGGCAAATGCGGTAGAACTTCGACACGGAACTTGTGCGTGATTTTTTGAACTGGACTATTTAAAGCTCTTACAATTGGAGCGGCCTGTACATTGCTCGATTTATTTCCTGGCCCAGCAAGAGCCCCAGGCGGCTGGCCCTCTAATTATCTTGTTGAGTTGTTTCCATCGCTTCTCTTCATTCACGTACCAGAGAGAGAGAGAGAGAGGTTCTTATCTCTCCGAGTTTGGTTGGGCGGTGGGAGTAATCGAGTGAGCGTAGTTAATTCAAAGGATGTCGGCGACGGCGTCTCTAACGGGAGCCTATATCCCTCAAGTATCTTGTAATTCTGGAGGAGGGATTAAAGAGCAAGGAATAGGATATTCAACGAATCGATTTAACCCGATTATTCCATCAGCTCGGCCATATCACGCTCCATTGACCAGATTTAGTACCACCAGACCCATTCGTCTGTCCCTTTCTTCTCCACGGAGGTAACTCTACTAATCCATTTACTCAGAATTCTAATCCAATTCGAGTAAAAAGCTTTCAATTTTTATGTTACACTTCAATTGGCTAACCCATATATAAGCGTAATTTGAAGTGAATTGTTCATTAGTGATGTAGTTGTTAATTTATAGGGAGGACATAGCTTTGTAAAATCTGTGGAAATTTGAGTTTCCTTGATTTGAGGAAATATTTTGCTCAAACTCTAGTTTCCATATTTTATTCAATTTTAGTTTTTGAGCACAGGATTTATTTGGTATGAAACAATCCCGTAGGACCCAAACCCAAGCATAAGTTTGAGTAAATAGTTCATTAATTGTACAGGGCTAAATTTTAGGGGGAGGACATAGTTTTATAAAATCTGAGTTAAAATTCGAGTTTCCTTGATTTGAGGAAATAAATACTCAAGTAAAATGCAGTTTAAGTCGAAAACTGAAGTGGGTTTTGGGTGGTTTTAGTCAAATTTTGGTTTTGACTAAAAATGAAACACCTATCAATAATTGGGGTTAACCAGATTTGTTTCCCGGGATAATTACACATTGGGACCTGAAATGACGACTCAGATTATCAAAATTGATTATGGTTCCTTTTCTATTGAGCAAGGATAATATCAAAGAAGCATGGTAATGTGCACATCAATCAAAATGATTCTTGGGTCTGCCCTCTTTGATGCCTTTTGGCTTTGATTTGAGGGCATGATTCCACACCAAACGTGACGGTATAGGGGGACCACTGTTTCAGTGGTAGTCTGTGAGCAGCCACTTTGTGCATTTATTTCCAAAGGTTAGGTCTGTCTCCAATTCATCTGTTTCGGTGGTATTTCTGGAAGCAGCCACTTTGTGCATTTATTGCCAAAGGTTAAGTCTGTCTCCCATCCATCCCCGCCCATACTCCCAATTATTGGGGACTAAATGGATTATGTTATTGTTGTTGTTGTATTTTTTTCTTTCCCTTTTTTTTTTGAGGATTTTGGAGCCGGGGGATTATTTTCGTATTTGTGAACTACAAGTCCCTTACTCATTGTTTCTTCAGTTTTTCTACTATATTAAAATTTTGATGCCAAGCAGAGGGATATGCAATGTTCATGTGGTTTATTCGGTGAGATCTTTCTACACGTTCTGCTCACTTTTGTTGCATTTATTCTTTTGACAAATCGTCCATCTACCTTTCCGTTGAGTTATTGCAAAAAAATGTTGTCAGCTAAAAGCACTGCCTGGCACACCATTCAGCATTATATGAGTTTCAATCTTCGAATGCACTTGAATTAGTTTTTCACTCCTTGACAGCATAATAAAGGAGACAGGGTGCGCTGGTGGTGGTTGTTTATGTTGTCAAATGGATTTTGTTTTTCAAATTCTCTTGCTTTGGATGTATTAAATTTTTTCTCTGCATTGGTTTGGTTGTGCAGGTGGTTGGGTAATGGAGGAATTGGTGGGCCAGTACATTCTAGGAAGAAAGGCAATATCTGGAAGAGGCATACTACCATGCTTGATGCACATTTGATACAAGCACCAGATCAACATAAATGTTTCTGTGGCCTACGTTATCGCCCCAGAAGACAGATTGGTGTCAATGGATTTACATCAAGAGTCTTTTCAGACAAATCTTCTTTTCATCTATCCGGGAATAGACTTGGCAACGGCTTTGTAAGTTGATCACTCCAACTTCATTTCATTGTTCATAAACACAGGCCAAATTGCCAGGTGTGAGTTGTACCCATCCCAGCATCCTCAATTAGGAGACCAACACAGCTTGTTCATATGTCTATCCCTTTTGATTGAACATAAGCAGATAATTGATGCACATTGTTGTCTTGTGTATATTTGTTTCGTGTGTGTGTGTGTGTGGTGGTTAACAGTACATATACTATACTATAATAGGGTATCCAAATCACCTCATAAAATCTGTTGGTGCAATGAGATGGTTTTAAGGCACTTAGTTGATTGCTACTAAGAACCATGAGTACTCTTATGGAGCACTAATTAATAGCTATATTAGTGAGCTCCATGGATTTCATTTGGAGATTTTTTATTTCAGAGTTCCCAGGATTCAAAAGT
The DNA here is from genome assembly GCA_022606695.1 of Vaccinium macrocarpon. Taxonomy (NCBI): domain Eukaryota; kingdom Viridiplantae; phylum Streptophyta; class Magnoliopsida; order Ericales; family Ericaceae; genus Vaccinium; species Vaccinium macrocarpon. The sequence goes on along the minus strand of CM040173.1, from coordinate 13,973,188 downwards.
CAAGTGTCTGAGCTGTGGTTCTGAAAAAGTTAACAAAGAAAACAGTATAATGTGTTTGTCAGTCTCGTAGATTTTGAATCCAAGAGGTGAAATCAGGCTGCCCAGCTGGAGTTTAAACTCTACTTTTCGTCCTTGCTCGTAACTGCTGGGAGGATGATGATAGGGAAGGCATCTGTTGTCACTTTTTGATGTCCAGAGTTACCGTTGTAGGTTCTTTCACATAAGAGGTCCAAGCACATAAATGGTTGTGAGGATGTTATTTTTTAAATGTTGGGTGAATGTGTTATTATACAAGACTTCTTTCATACTGCCATTCCAAACCTGGTTGTATAACTGGGTTGCATGTATTTCCTGGAATTGGAATACTCTTTTGGATGAAAATATTTTTATCTTATCTAAGATTTGTTTGTTTCGGGTGCGTTTTATATGTTTAAAAGGCTGATGTAGTATGAATATTTGGTAAGCAGTTATGCTTGATTTCTGTTTGTTAGCATGTCTGAAATGCTTCTCGAAGCATTTATGCATGTATATCAGTTATAGCAATTTTGCAGTGCTGCCAATGCATGATGTTTATTGTGAAAGACTGCTTGAAAGAGATGTTTCTAATTGTTCAGATATAAAATTTTCGTTTGACCTAAAGGGCCTTTTACATGATCCGATTTTGTGGGATTCTCAATTATATTGGATTATTACTTAATGGGTTTTGTTATTGTTGTTGTTTTGGCATTCAGGAAATTCTCTTTATTGATGTCTAGTTATCATTTAGTTTGAAGGTTTTTCGTGGCATACTAGAATGTGTTTGGTTTTTCTAACCATGCTTGCAAGACAAATTGTTTGACTGACAATTGGCCTGTTTGTGCTTAGGCAAAGCAAGTTCACGTTCCACATGCAACTGTGGGTCCAGATGAGCCACATGCAGCAAGTACTATCACGCCAGGTGGTGTTGTAGAGGAACAAAGTCTTGATTCGTTGGATCTTGAGATGGAAAGAACAGAATTGGAGAGGATTTTGGGTTCCAAACTTCCTTCACATCCAAAGTTATATAGGGGACAATTGAGGAATGGACTTCGCTATCTTATTTTACCAAATAAGGTTCCAGCAAACAGGTAACACACAACCCGAGGAACTGCAATAACCATGTTCACACGTGATATATTAGTCTTTTTTGTACCTGTAAACATTTTTATCTGCTGCAATTGTCACAGCTACATCAAAGTAGAATAGTGTGGAGATATGAGTTATAATATAATATTTGAAAATGGCCAAAAAAAAAAAAAAGTATGCTTATGATCTTATTTCTCTTGCTGGTGACATGGTCTCTCTGAGAAGACAATAAGATTGCTGATATGCCTTTGGTACTCAGTGTTAAGCTTCGGCCAACTGGGAACCTCTTTCAAGGATCCACTCTCTTATGTGCTGTTTTTCCCTCCTAGTGCTGTTCCTTCGCTGCTTTATTGTTGGCTTGCATAAGGATTTGGATCTGCCTCGGGCTTCTTTGTTGTTTCTATAGGATCCATCGCTTGAACCTTATCTAGTTGTGATATACCTGGATTGGTTGGGCTTCTTCCATAACCCTTGAAGCTGATGGTTAGAAAGGAAATCCATGAGTTAGAGCTTGGTTGAAAAGTTAGGTGATACCCCTAACCTTGAATTCCTCTCATCAACTTACAAGCCATCAGAAACTGATGTGAAGTAATTGTTATCGGTACCAAGGTTTCTTGTCATCAAACTTACAATAGTTGAATGTAGAAGCCATGTCATTTAGTAATGGACCGGTAAAGTAAGTCATAGTAACTGTTTTGCAGTGGAGTTATGGTTAATGTTCTCCACTTGTTTTGTGAACTTAGATCTACTCTTTTGAAGCTTGAAACTTCTGATAGGAAGATGATTGGTTACTGATTTGATGATGCTTGATAATGAGTTTCTTGTTAACGTTAGTACTTAGAAATTAGAATCTTTTTTACCAGTTTTTTTTTGTCCTTTTATCTATTTGCCCGATATTTGCATTACTCATGGAACATGACTAAGGGTCATCATTGGTTGGATTGGGCCAGGCCGGGCTGGGCCGGGTAAGACCGTGAAGTCAATACACAAGCCCAACCCCTCGGGCTTTCATTATTTGGAGGGCTGGGCTTCGTGTGTAGAGACTTAATGGGGTTGGCGGGTTTGTGACACGACCTTTACTTGATTCAGTGCAACGATATGAAACAGTGCCCAGAATCCTGATAGATTAGAGTTCAATTTCTTTGTTCAATGATGTTTGGTTGCGAGGTTTGGTAGTTGGAATACTCCATTGTTTGGTCCAAGGAGGTACGGGATTGGATTACAAAGTTGGGTGAAATTTGAAGCTTTACGCGGAAATATGTACTACAGACGCGAACGTGGGACATGACATTGACAGTTTGACAAGCAAATTTCAAAACTAGGCTAATTAGATAAATTGCAATAATAAAAGTTAGGGTCATGTTAGAACTAATTTACATAGATTGCCTTTTTATAATTATCATTGTGCAATTTACAAAAGTGTTGTAAAATAAATTGTTTACTCATTGACTTGTCTTTGTAATCAATGAACCACCGTTCTATCACACCAAAAAACAATGTCCCTAAATATAACAAATGTTTATTATTTAGTTTACCCCCACACATGAGTGTCCATCAAGGGTCGGGTGATTTTTCGTAAAGTGTCCTAGGATGTCCAGAGCATAATCTAGAGTGTTTGCGGCGTCTCCAAATGCAAAACCAGTGAGAAGAAATAGGATGCTTTCAATTTGAGTGTCCAACACATGTTTAAAGAGTGTCGGTGTCCAAAAAGTCTTCTACACCAGTATGGGACCTCTGTGAAGTGTTCGTGCTTCAGAGGTGGAACATGCCTTGGATGTTCTATAATTATGTCACTTTGATCATAGTCTTAGCTTTAAGATTTTTGCAGGCTATATTGCCATCTAACACAAAGCTACAGAATCCCTCTTGATAATAACAAAGATGACGAGATGGTAAAATTCCTAATTACCAATTGCTGTGCTCATTTTTCTTTGTGACATCCATGTAATAGACTCTGTGATATTACAGTGCTGGTTGGTGTTAGTGGTAAGGGTTATGGTTGGAGGTGGAAGATGAAGGGCATGGTTAAAATGTCATTTTAAGTTGTTTTACTCATTTCTTTGATTCATATTCTCCATGTAGGCTCGTGAATTTAAGATTCTATCAAGTTGAATGGAAATTGTAACAGTTCACTTGGATCCATAAACCATGGGGGCTAATGTGCTCGTTTGAAATGATGGGGCAATCCACACCAAGCCTGAAATACAGAGGGTTAAGTGAAGTTTGTCCAATCATAAAACTGGAGAAAATGAGGTCCGGTGAGAGAATGAGATACCTGGTAAGTTGGCCCAGTAGTTGTGTAGCACTACTTTGTGTTGTAAGATATTGGTTTGAGCTATAGAGCAGGATCGGCACTCTAAGTAGTAGTTAAATAACTAACTCACTAAGATCCTATCCCTGGCCAAAATAAAAGAAAAGAGGTGAGGAAGAAAAAGTTAAGTGATTTGCTTCCCTATTTGATGAATGCACTCTATTATTTGTTCTTTAGGTGTTACATAAAATTCTGTCTTTTGATTAATGCACTTTTTGTTTGAGGTATTTTGATGTAATCTTATCCAGTAACATACAAAAAAAGAGTGCATGATCAAATAGTGGTGTGAAAATTGTCGAAGAAAATTGAGACAAGCCGAGGATGAAAGTGAGATATAGATGTTCTTTCAGGAAAAGTTGGAGCACCTGGGAGAGAGTTGAAAGATAAAAAGGTCAAAGAGTGGTCTGAATCATACATACAAGCCATCATAGTTTGATGCGAGATAACTGGTATTGGTAACCTTGATTTTTTGTTGCATCTACAACAAATGATTGTAGAAGCCATGTCATTTGCACAATTGATGGGGAATGCAAATAATAGAAACTGGTATTTATCGGTGGTATAGTAAATATCATGGTTTGAAATGATGGCCATTTTACCCGATGGCATTTTTGGGTTTGTTTCAGTTTTGGGGTAGAATAACTGCGATATAGAAAATCACATGGGTATTGTTCGTCGTGTTGTGGTGCAGTATCTGATCATCCCAGTCGATATTCACCCTTAGTATTACCGTTACATCGACAAATTCTGCATAGCAGTTAGTCTCCCCCTTCACTTCCTTTCTCAAGCCCACGACGTTCTTCTACAATTGGTATTTTGTATTTTTGTGAGGTTATTCCTCTTCTACACGTGAAAAAACTTTAGATTCTCAGATCCAAAAACGCCGTCACGTAAAACGGCCATCATTTCAAATCCTACTTCTGGTATTTTGTACTTGGAATTCATGTTAAGGGATAGCAACTTGATTAAGGAGGAATGTAGGGAGTGGCTAGCCGATGATTTAAAAGATGAAGTTCAAAAATAGTTGAGAGTGACCTCGTTCAATCGTTGAACCATTCTAATTATATCATTGAGTGATTCCTTATATGTGCTTTACATGTATCTTGTACGCACAACCCTTCCTCTCCCTCATTGTGATTGTTTTCTTTGTGCAATTTTAGGTTTGAAGCTCACATGAAAGTTCATGTGGGATCTATTGATGAAGATGATGATGAGCAAGGCATTGCACATATGATTGAGCATGTTGCATTCCTTGGAAGTAAGAAGCGTGAGAAACTTCTTGGGACAGGGGCACGTTCAAATGCCTACACAGATTTCCATCATACCGTGTATCACATTCATTCTCCAACTTGTACAAAGGTTTTTTCCTTCATGGCTCCAATGTTTATGTCAAAGAACTATGATGTATATCTTGAATCTAGGATATAGTATAATGCGCTTTTCTTGTCAGAGTTGCTTTTTATTTTTATTTTTTTTGTTACAAGATTGTCTTGTAAAAATTTCCTCTTCCCTGTGTGTGAATATTTATATGCATTTTTTAAACGACATACAAATTATTTTCCTTGCTTCTTCTTGACCAACTAATTGCATTACCTATTTAGCTATAAACCAAGCCTTGCGTGCCAGTTAACTTGTTGGCTACATGAATCCTTTTTCTCCATTCTACTCTGTCAAGGGTTTCACTATCATTGAAGTTTGTTAAATTAATATCCCCTTGTCACCATCTTTACTGCTGCATTTACTGGCCCGCAGGTGTATGTGATCAAATCACCCTAGACTTTCTCAGTGTAACTTCAGTTTGGCACTGCCCTTACCTATTCATCATGTTCTCATTTCTAATCGTACTTCCCCTAGTTTTACCACATGTCCACCTCAGTCCTCAATATCCTTTTTTTTTTAGCTCTTCATCTTATCTATGTGATGTCTCTTATGGGCTCCCTTGTTGTAACGAACAACAATGCGGGCCTTATAGCTGTTTTATACAATTTTCCTCTCGATTCAGCTGTTCAGTAGATAATTGTCACAAAAATGAAATGCTTGGAACACATAGTGCATGGTTGCCACAGCTAATTTATAATTTTGTTTGTTAAGCATTGGATTTGCAGTCTAATTATTAAGTTTCTTATTGACATGAAGATGCAGTGTTCTTTTGTAGAATATGGATTCTTTTTACTGATTCTGTGCTTATTGCATGGTAGGACTCTGATGGTGATCTACTTCCACCTGTTCTTGATGCTTTGAATGAGGTATTTATCGATGTCCTTAAAAATGTTAAGGTGCATGGTGATGTAACAAAATGATTTAGGAACTAGTATAGTATAGTAACCTCTATGAAATAATCACTGCTGATGCACTGAAATATGGTGCATCTAACATGCCATATCTCTCTCATGGATACAGATAGTTTTTCACCCTCAGTTTCTTGCTTCTCGGGTTGAGAAAGAAAGAAAAGCGATATTATCAGAACTACAAATGATGAATACAATCGAATACCGTGTTGATTGCCAGGTATACAAATTAGGAAATTGGCGAGTCTTTCCTTCCATTTTTGTCCTATATGTGTCCTAAATAACACCTCTGTTGCTTGTTTTCTTTTTCTTTTTGGTGAGCATAGTTGTTACAACATTTACATTCTGAAAACAAGCTGAGTAAGAGATTTCCTATTGGATTGGAAGAGCAAATTAAGAAGTGGGATGCCGATAAGATAAGGAAATTCCATGAGCGTTGGTACTTTCCAGCAAATGCTACCTTATTCATTGTGGGGGACATTGACAACATTTCGAAGACAGTTCACCATATTGAAGTACGTCAATGGCTATCTCTGTTTTCTTTGGTTAATATCATCTGCTTTTCTATGTGTTTGTGATGCAGTTAAGTGCATATGTGAATGTGGGCATGATAGTAAGTCTAATCTTTGAGCGGGAGTTGCTGTTCTTGTTTATTTATTTTGTTAGTATTATTCAGGCTGTTTTTGGGCAAACTGGCCCAGGAAATCAGACAGTCACAACATCTACACCTGGTGCATTTGGTGGAATTGCTAGTTTCCTTGTTCCTAAGCTTCCAGTAGGGCTGGCTGGAAATTTCTCCCAAGACAAATCAGTTGGTTCTACGGAGCAGTCAAAGGTTTTACAAAAGGAAAGGCATGCAGAGCGCCCTCCTGTTGAGCATAATTGGTCCATCCCTTGGAGTAATAAGAATGTGAAGCCTCCCCAAATATTTCAGCATGAGTTGCTTCAGAATTTCTCCATTAATATGTTCTGCAAGGTATGGAAAGAACCTAACGTTTTTTTTTTTTTTTTTGCTTAGAGTTGTAATGTGGATCTAATTATGAGATACAATTTAATGCCACTTCGGTTTTGTTAATTTGAATGCCACCTTGCTTTTTTTGAAAAATATTTTCTTGGTAATGTCTTTCACATTGAGCTATGAAGTTTGTTAACAGTCGGCACACTGAAAATGTCATTGTTTGCTTTTGCTCATTTGGTGGTCATAGAATGAATACATATTAAATCGATGAAGATCAAGTCAAATAACACGGAATGGTTCAATAGAAGGGAAAAGATATTTAAAGAGATGCTGCCTTATTCGTGTAATAGAGTAAAATGAAGATGTCACTATTGGTGATTCTAGTGCGCTATCACATTTTGAACCTCTAAAGATGATCAGGAGTGCAAATGTGTTGCAAAAATTTATGGTTGGTCAATGGCCCAAATGAGACTCCGATGATAATGATATGCTTCAATGAAGGAAACTGTATCGCTATTAGTTGTGTTATACGTAGGCTCAAGGAGAAATCTGGACACTTAGTGGTGCATGTACCATTGGTTGTATGGTTGAGGTTTATTCGATTGTTGAAGGTTGTTTATGTGGTTCCTTTCTATTTAGTTTTGATGCTCCTAATTGTTTAAGGAAAGTTTTGAGTGTTTTGTGGAATATATTACTCCTTCAATTCCAAATTGATTGTCACTTATACTATTTTGGGATGTTCCAAATTTTTAGTCCTCTTTGAAAAGTCAAAACAATATTTATTCAATCTTCCAAAATAACCCCTTTACCAATAAGAATAATTTCATTCAAAAGTTAAATTATAAGGAATATTGTTGGAAATTAATGAATCTATTTAATGTGAGTGCATTTATTGAATGCAGTTATTGCATGTCTGCTTAAAAAGTTTGAATTTCCAAAATTGATTAGCAATTTGGAATGGAGGGAGTATGTCATTTGCCTTTTTGTGGTTTTTAGTGTCACCTAATTTTAGGGGAATTCCTTTTAGGGATTGAGATGTTTGCTGTACATAAGTTGGATTATTTTCTTTCGTTTCATGGCGGATTTATTGTTGGAAGTACTCTGTGTACATCTCTTTTAAGGTAGACTCTTTGTTGCTCATGAAAAAAAGTAGACTAAAATGACGTGAACATTGTTAGAATAAAAGAGGGGTAGGTAGGTATTTTCTATCAAATTTTGTGGTTTTCGAAAGATTTTGAGCACTGGGTACGTTTGGGTTTATAGTTTTGGACATTGGGTATGGATTTTGAAGGTGTTTCAAAGGGTTTTAAGAATTTTACGATCTGTTTTGAAGTTATTTGTTGAGGTTGCAATCTGTAGAGTTAGGGTTTTGGACCTTATGATGACAATGAAGGCATATGATGATGGGTGTTCATACTCTGATACCATGTTGTTAGAGCTAAGAAACGTGTTTAGGGTATATTGTTCAACCCTAATACACAGATAACATTTCTATATAGTGAGGAGGAATAATACCAACAATTGTTGCCAGATCCAGTGTAGAAGCAGAGTATCGAGCTATGGCTCACACTACATGTGAGATTGTATGGTTGCGGTCTTTACTTGAGGAGTTAGGTTTTGGTATGCAGTAACTAAAGCACATTGAGGTTGATTGTCACATAGTTCGTGAAAAGGTGGATAATGGTGTGTTGGCTACACCTTTCGTGTCTACAAGAGCTCATTGTTCAAACCACGTCTAGAGTTGTTGTGTAACAAGCTGGGTATTTATGATATATGTGTTCCAGCTTGAGGGGATTGTTAGAATATTAGAGGGGTAGTTATGTCTTTTGTATTATTCCTCTTATATATTACTTTTGCTTGTGTATTAGGGTTGAACGATATACCCTAAACACTTTTATTTAGCTCTAACAACAAACATGTATTCTCCACTCCTCCCAAACTCTTTTGGTACTAAATATTGGGAGGTTTGCACTTCTACAACCTTTCTTGTTCGGTTAAAGTGGATTTATTCAAATCCTCCGTTGCAATACGAAATTGGAACATGGAACATAAGAGCTCCAAAACTTTTCTACAACCTTCTATAACTCTCCTAAAATGTTATATCAATGGACACGCAAAAAACCCTTCCTAGTTGCAAGATGGAATCTCCTTTTGGGGCAACAAATGTACGCCAAGACCTTGCTCTCATGTAGTGGGAACTATCTGGGATGGAATCTTTTAAGCATATGAATCCCCTTTAAATTAATAACAAGACAACAAGAATGAGAAAATTTATAGCAACCATAAAATACTACAAAAAGCATTAACTGAGATATACTCTAGCACTTTATATGTAGTTGTTATGAAGAAAAATTCATTTGCCATTGATATTATCTAAACATCAAGTCGTTATGGGATAGAGTTTGTTATTTCTTGTCATATTTTGAACTTTTCGGTCTCCTCCTTTTAAAGGGATTCCCTTCATGTAATTTAAGCGAATTTAAATATGATTCATCATAGCAATTATTATTCCAATTTTGTATATCGTTCTGGTATGTCAAATCCTAAATTTTTTTATAATGACATGTGCAATTGTCTAAGAAGTGTTGATTTAATTCCCCCTAGCGCCCCCACCCACCCACCCACCCAAATATAAGTGTCAGAGTTGTTGCAAAAAGAGTGTCAGATGCATGTCCAAACTAAGATTTTTATTTTCTGATTATGGACATGAAAAAAGAGTATCGGACACGTGTCCGAGGGATGTTGGTGTCCAACAAGTGTTGGTTACGGGCACGTCACTTTCTTTTGAGTGTCCAAGCTTCTTTGGTACCTACGAAGAGGGGGAAAAAGCTTGACCTTTGATAAGGTGGTGTAGCCCAATTGACCATGGCTACGTGCGTAAAGGCATTATTAGGCTACAGAGTGAAAAGAGCAGCAAGGGGAGGAATTAATTCCATATTTTGAATTGTAGTTGATCTTAATGCCTTGCCTTCATCTTTATAGTTTTTGGTTCCGGTTCAAGATGTTGATTTTTTACCAGGTTTGTCCTATCTAGTTATATCCATTGATTTCGGTTGAGGTCATCATTGTTTCATAGCAGTGTGGGGATTGGATTGATTACTATGTAGATTTGTTGATCCATTTTTTCACGCCCTTGTTTGTTTGATTTCTTTGCTGCTCTTCTCAAATATATAACATGATTTCTTTGGCAGATTCCTGTTAACAAGGTCCAAACATATGGTGACTTGCGTAATTTTCTGATGAAGAGGATATTTCTTTCTGCCCTTCATTTCCGGATTAATACCAGATACAAGGTGCTTTTTTTTAATAAATGAAAGCCTTACTCTATTTCCTGATTGAAATGTTTGCTTGTCGATATATTCATGCGGCATATCTTTGGCCTTTTTTTCGTACTTGAGGGAAACTGATCAGTAAGTTTACTATTGCAAGTTGTTAGTTCCACCATGAATTGTCATTTGCTATTCACCCTGTATTTTTCTCTCCTTACAATTCACATTATTTTTTCCGAGAGGAGTTTGAATGAGGGAGGGAGGGAGGGAGACGTAACAGCGTTTAGGTGGGTATGAAACTTGCTGACACGGCACAAATATAGGGCTGTGATAGAGTAGTTGGACAGCCAAGTAGGATAGCATATATTCATATAAATGAGGACTGATGGCAGTTGTGTAATATATTTTAAAGTTACGGTCACTTTCATATTATGCGCAAGAACTTAGAGAGCTGTATCTTAACCATTAGATCAAAAACATGCTCAGCCCTTCTTTTTAAAATGTTATTTGAGGCCCACACCATCCTCGCTTGTAATATATAAAACTCTTTGCTCTTTTGGGGAGCAGCAAGAATACAGTGTACTGGATGTAGTTTAAAATTCTACAACTAGTATGTGTTACATGGTCTTGGGTAGAACTCAACCCCAAAAGCTAGCTATTGAAGTTAGGGTGCCCTCATGCTTATGTACTTTATGTTACTTTGGTATCTAGCTATGTGGGACTTTGCTTCACACCCTAGCTCACGTGTGCAAGCTAAGACACGCATTCTACCCATCTATGGTACCATGTTATAAAGTCTAGGGTAGCTTTCAACCCCAAAAGCTTGCTATTGAAGTGAGAGTGCCCTCACACTTATATACTTTATGTTTACTTTAGTACCTTGGCAATGTGGGACTTAGCTTCAGTATGCATTGGTTCAGCTAGCATATACAAGTTCTTCTTAGGATCTGCAGACTTTTGTTAGCTATGCTTCACTTATAGCTGTTCCCTCTGGGCTCTTTAACTCTTTCTGTAACCATTATTTGAAAGAATAAAAAAATTATAGAACGAGGCTTAGATTTATCCATGGGAATCCTAGCTTGAGCTGTTTTTTCTGATAAAGATTTACTTTGAAACTGGTGAAAGACTGTCGGTATAGATTTTTAAACACCCATCAATATATTTCTTTCTCACTTTACTTATTAACTTGTGGCCTGTATGGTTGCATTAACTTGTGGCCTGCATGGTTGCTTTCTTTTAGCAAGTTCGCAATTTGCATTTTCATTTTATTCAACTTTGTTTTTTATTTTGTTTCAGAGTTCAAATCCACCATTCACCTCAATTGAATTGGATCATAGTGATTCGGGAAGGGAAGGCTGCACTGTAACTACTCTTACAGTGAATGCTGAACCAAAGAATTGGCAAAGTGCAATAAAAGTTGCTGTTAAAGAGGTTTAGATTTTATGTCTTTGTTGCTATAAATGCTGATTTCTATGATGGAAATTAGGTTTTGTTTTGTCCGATTGAAGGTTCATGGAGATGTTTTTGCTAAGTAATATTAGTACCACCAGATTACAATTTTGAAGGTTTATCGTATCTTCATTTATTCTGGTGCTAGTTATTATATGCTTTCTTGTTCGGCGCAGGTTCGAAGGCTTAAAGAGTTTGGTGTCACAAAAGGTGAATTAGCTCGTTATATGGATGCACTATTAAAAGATAGTGAACAGTTGGCGGCCATGATTGATAATGTGTCTTCTGTGGATAATTTGGAGTTCATCATGGAGAGTGATGCGCTTGGCCATACAGTGATGGATCACGGACAAGGACATGAGAGTTTGGTTGCTGTTAGTGGAACAGTTACTCTGGAAGAAGTAATTTCTGTTCTTCTGATGATTTAGAATTATTGAACTGCACTTGTCAAACTATGGTGTTTCAATTGATGATAGCATTGACCTGTCCATGTATGCTTTAGGGTTCATTATGTGGTGATGGCAATGTTCTAAAAATCACTAGATGCTAGCTGCGCGGAAGAGAGGCGCCTAGCGGGTAGGCTGACTAGGCGGAAACCAATCGCCGTGTAGAGATTAGTCGGTTTTGTATTTGTTTTAAAAAAATCTCCCCACCTGCCCCGAAATGACATAAATCTAGGAAGAAAATAGTTGAGAATAAATTTAGTAGTAACTAGTCAAATACAAAGTTCAAAACAAAATGAAACTCAGTACTTAACACATAAAATTAGTAAGTGATATAAATTTTGTTTGTGTTAAGATATCACAACCCATGTTTGTTAATATTACACATCTAACCCTAAATTTTTTTGAAATTATGAAATAGACCTGTCAACTTATCCCCTCCTAACTGATTAATTCCCAACTAATGAACAAAACGCCTAATCGACGCCTAGACCCTAAAATCTAGGTGCTATACATATGGATGTGCCATCACTTTGTGTTGACACTACAATGACCATAAGGAGTCAAGATGTCGGGGTTTCAATGATCTTGAGATTGTAATGATACCATTTTCATGTGAGGTGGATTTTTTCCCTAGTTTATTCTCGTAAGAAGAAGTCCTCTAGCACATGTATTTAGGATCATTATGTAGGATCTGGTGCTCACATTTTGATTTTGCCTAATATGTCAATAACATAACTCTTGACGTCATCTCTTTCATGAGATAGTGTAGATCATTTCACAGAGCTAATGACCTTTTCTTTTCCTTTGGCTAGGACAATGATAATGAACAGTTTTGGTAGTGTTAACTTTAATTTCTGGTGATTTTGTACTTGTTCAGTGCCGCCTTGTAGATTACATGTGATCCTGTGCTTACTTTTCTTTCTACAATGTTGATAAACTTAAGATTTTAGGTTAATATATATCTGGGATTGCAGGTTAATTCTGTTGGTGCCAAGGTGTTAGAATTTGTGGCCGATTTTGGAAAGCCATCTGCACCACATCCTGCAGCTATTGTTGCATGTGTTCCAAAGAAAGTTCACGTTGATGAAACAGGTGAAACTGAGTTTGAGATAACGCCAAGTGAAATAACAGATGCTATTAGATCAGGGTTGGAGGAATCCATAGAGCCAGAGCCGGAGGTTTCCTTTGCTGCCAACTTTGCTTGATTGGACTTGAACATATTTTTCATATGCTGATGCTAACTTATTCCTTTGCTCATGGTCTGCAGCTTCAGGTTCCTAAAGAGTTAATAACTTCCTCACAGTTGCTGGAACTACGGTCGCAGCATAGGCCATCTTTCACCCCTATAGCTCCAGAAAATGGCACTAAAATTTATGACACGGAAACAGGTATCATTCAGCGGCGTCTGTCAAATGGAATTGCTGTAAATTACAAGGTACACAAATCATGTTCTTCGAGTTCCTAGCAAGCAATAGTAGTGAAATTAATCTCTTTCTTTGTCATTATCAGGGGATTAAGTTAATTGGATTAGTTTGTGCACTTGAGCATTCCTTGGTAGAGTCATTTAGGAGAATCCTTCCCTTGGTTTTAGACCTTAATTTTACCATGTTTACCTCTTTATATGATCGATAGGTGTCGAGAAGTGAGACCAAGGGAGGTGTTATGCGACTTATAGTTGGTGGTGGCCGAGCAGCTGAAATGCCTAATTCAAAGGGTGCTGTTGTTTTGGGAGTTCGAACTCTTAGTGAGGGTGGTCGTGTTGGCAACTTTTCAAGGGAGCAGGTACATAAATCAATGTCAGTGTTTTTGTTTTGTGTTTTTATGCTTTTTTGCCATTGCATGAGATATGCTTTGTCATATTATTATCATTACAAATTAGCAGACCCTAGTTGATTTGAATATAAGGTATAGTTTTGTTTGTTTTGGTGCAATCACTATGACTGGAGTTATGCATTTTGAAGCTACAGTTGGCTTAATTATGAAGCAATTTGTCATTCTTTATTTAGTTGTTACCTATTTGCAGGAGTCTCTTGCATTAGTACTAACTTTTCTACCACCAATGCCATTGTTATTAAATTATCATATAAGTTTGCCTAATGGGGAAAGAATCCTTGAACTATTTCCGTTTATATAGGTCTTCTTGATCCCATGTCTTATGGGCCACTTTTATGATTTCTTCTTATTGGCCTTGATCACTTTGAATTCCAATTTCAATGATTTAGCCAAATTCTCGCCAATTCTCGATGATGTTTATCTTGATTGTTCATTCGTTGAGAGTTTCCTCTTGCAAATCTTGATCTGATTCGAGTAGTGATAATCCAAGTGTACCCCACTATATTACTTAATGACATATATACCCTAGGGACTTTTGTATTGGAACACAGGTACCAAAACATGGTTACAATATCCATTCCGGGACGATGAATTTAGTGATCCTATGTGATCCCACAATTTTCCTATTTATTTCAGTAAAAATCTAGCAAAAACATAGCTTTATATGAGTTAATAAATGCTCAAAATACCCTTGCAAAGGTGTTCTTCAGAAATAAGAAAAGAAATAATTAGCAGTTATATTAGATGTTTACCATCCAGAAGGGTTACATTTTTTCATATTCTAAGACGTAGAACCCTACCCCATTGTACCATGATTTAGGGGATGTGGTGTAGTACCACATTCTACCTTCTTCATACCGGAACCTTGGTACAGCGTTTTGATCCTTTCAAGGGGATTTTGTATGCAAATGAATACAAGTTAAATTTTTTGCTTTGTTGATGGTGGATGTTTCCTTCTACAATGTTGGTGGATGTATTCCTTCTACAATGTTATGGCACCTGTAGGAGAGTATTAACCCCATAATTTTGCCCTTCCAATTGTTGTTGGCTTATTGCAGAGATTGTTTCTGTTGGGGGAAATTGTCTGAGGGTCTTTTTCTTTTGTTAATTTGTTCATATGTTTGTGATTGATTAAGGGGTATGTAGTTTGCAAGGTGGTTTGGCAACATAGTTGGAAAAGAAAGATAGTCTTCGGAGATAAGAAGACGATCTTAGTTAGAGGGCAAGTTTAGAGGTATCCAGTTTGCATGGAAAAGAATGCTCAAGTCTTTTGAGATAAGGAGGAAGATTTTGAATGTTTGTGGGATATGATTTGCTATTTGATTACCTTTTGGGTCTTGGTGTCCGTCCCTTTAAAGAATTCCAAAGTGTATGACTGGTAGGATTGGAGTGCAGGTTGTGAGTTGTAACCTTCTGACGGTTTTGGAGCTTTATTCTTTCTTTGCTTTTTGTAGGCAACTTGTTCCTGAAATTCACTTTGTATCTCATATTTTTGTCTCTTTGTTAAGAAAGAAGTGGTATAGGTCTTCTGTTATTTTGATCTTTTCTTTTTCATTCCTCGATATCTTCCATTCATGGGTGGCATCCGCTTGATGCCTTCTCAATAAAACTTTATTACTTGCAATAAAAAAAATGATGCTGGTTAGAACTTTATAGAATTTTTTATTTGTTTTTTTTAATTTTTTTTTATGCTATCCTTGTTTTTGAGTTCCTTTCTTAAGTTTAATATGGGTTTGCAGGTAGAGCTTTTTTGTGTGAATCACCTCATAAATTGCTCATTGGAGTCTACTGAAGAATTTATTTGCATGGAGTTCCGTTTTACTTTAAGAGACAATGGGATGCGTGCAGCTTTCCAGCTTCTTCATATGGTTCTTGAGGTAACCTCAGCCTCAACTTGGTTATGTTGGTAAAGAGATTTTATTTTTGCGTAACTTCGTGAAGTTTTTATTGTGATTTTTTTTTTCCTGAGAGTAGTAGAGGTTGGAAGTTTGGAGGCATTTCACTTTTTTCCCCTCCTTTTTTTCCTTGCTTATATTTCAGTAGGAGGGAGCATGTATAAAGCCGGACACATAAAAAGACACTCCATGTCAGCCCGAAACCAATGGCTGAGATTAAATCTTAAAGAATTGCACACACACTCTCTCTCCCCCTCCACATCTGATCCAAGCTCCAAAAGAAAATTGTCAAAGAACAGATCTCAATTCCCACACTTCCAATCAAGGAACAAGATTTAATCTCACTAAATAGTAAGATACCTAACCCCACTCGATCTTACTATTGAATTTTGTCTGGTCATGATTGGCAGGAAAACAAAAACAAAACAAAATAGTAAGATCGAGGAATAAGATACCTAATCTTTTTTAATGTCAAAATTCTTCCAAGACCAAATCTATCAAAATCATGAAAAAGGTTGGGAATTTGTTGACTCAATTTCAAAATGAAAATCGCGAGGGAGAAAGCTCCATCACGATCTACTTCCAGGTAATGAGTGGAGAGATGAGCTTGATCGCGATGGAGAGATGAGGGACTGACTGGTGATGGTGGAGCACGAGACCAACAACGGCGAGGAGGGTCGGGAGGCTGGCTCGAAGGTTAATATGGGGCAGCGGCTAGGGATAGGGTTTGGTGGCAGTGGTGTTTTGGGGAAGAAGATTAGTAATTTTAGGGTGTGGACATCTTTTGGGAGAGAGGAGTTATTTTGTTAAGTTTTAATCTCAGCCATTGAAACCAAGGGCTGAGATGGAGTGTCCTTTTATGTGTGTTTTTATGTGTCCCCGGAACCAGCCCCAGTGGACATCTTTTGGGAGAGAGTAGTTATTTTGTTAAGTTTTAATCTCAGTCATTGAAACCAAGGGCTGAGATGGAGTGTCCTTTTATGTGTGTTTTTATGTGTCCCTGGAACCAGCCCCATATTTGAAATGGGAACCATAATTCCATAAATATGTAAATTCTCCATTCCCTTCAGTGTCTACACATTTAACTTGCCTAGCGGAACCAAAGTGCTAGTTTTGGCATATTATTATTTATTTTTATTTTTTAAAAATTTTAATTAATTAATTTATTATTATTATTAATTTTTTTTGGGGGGTAAATTAGTTCGAAATATAAAAAGGCTAACTGAATATCAGCTTACAAGGGGCATACTCCAGGGAGGAAACAGAGGAAAAGAAACAAAAAAGAAAATGAAAAGAACCTTCAAAGGCCAAAATGGCTACAACAAAATGTGTACAAAATGAGGCTATAAAAGCATCAACCAAATGGCATCTCCTCTGATGTTGGTTGCTGTTGAAAAAACGTACCATGCACCTCTGCTTCAAACAAACGGACAACTCCCTTGGCTAAGCAATGACTACCTCAACTAGGCGTAGTACACATAACAGAGTGGGAACCAAATGAATTTGTCCATAATATCACTTCTGGAAAAGCTTCAATGGGAGTCTACTTCTGAAAAAGGCTTAATCAAATGAATTGCAACCAGAGGAGGACACCCCCCCTCTGGAATAGGGATATCCCACACAGTGGGCCTGCTAAAACGTGGATTATACAATCCTATTAAGGCACAAAGAGATGGGCAAATGGGTGCAGCCAACGTATGGGTTCAATAGCAGTACACCCTGGCGGCACAAAATCTGCCAAAATACCAGTTTTGGCATATTGACAACACATAAGTTAAAGAAGTCAAAAGCCCTAAAAAATTACAACCTCAAACGTCTTAATATTTTCTAATCACTAGATTTTGTACATAGATGAGCATATCAAAAGCCTAACCTGAGATTATTGATCTAGAACACCAAAAATGACCTATAAATCAACATATATGAAACTAACTTCAGCTTTCACTTAGATCTTGAAAAAAGAGGGAGGCAGAATCTAGTCGACTTACCTATAGAGGAGAGAGTCTGGAGGAGCTTTGAGTGGTGGTCCCTGGTCTAGAGTTGTTCTTCAGTGTTATAATACTCACGAGTGGTCGAGGGGGAAGGGACACTGAAAAATTGCGAGAGCAGAGATAAAGCAGAGGAAAAATGTGAGATCTTGGTTATTATTAGGAAGGGCTTGTTTTTTAAATAATCAATGAGGGACACAAGTATAATATTTCGATGGGTAAAATGAGAATTTATATCTAACACAGTGGTACTACTACTAGTGTAGTTACCAAAAATCAGGTGAGGCTGTCAAGACGTACTATTATTTCAGATGGGTACTAGTGTAAGTCATGGAAAAGTGAGATGGTGCCCCACCGTGGGACTAGGGTTTAGCTGCATGGTGGCCCACCAATGGGACCAGGCTTTAGCTGCGTCCTCCCCTAACAATGTGTCCTAAGGTTGTCTTTGACAATTACACAGAGTTGTCTCTGGTTTTCATGCACTTAATTATTTTATCTCAGAGGGTTTTTTTTCTTCTTCTCATTTTGGTGTGATGAATCCCCCAATAACCTCATTGTCTGCTCCCTAAGTCAAAATCTTCTAGTTACTTCAGCCTTATCGAGAATGGGGCGCATTCTCAATATATGACGCATAGAATCTCTCAAGCAAGAAAATATATGAAGTTCAAAGAATAGCTATCAAGCAAGAAAATATATGAAGCAACCAAAAAAAAAAAAATGAAAACATTAATTGAAATTTGTTCTAGTATTTACTATTTAATGTGGACATAATGTGACTTACATTTGCACAAAAGGCATTTGTAGACACCAAATACTCCTAAAAAAAATGCTAAATTTGACACGCATATCTTAGTTTTACATAGGTATATGTGTTTTTAGGTGCATGTTTTTCTGTATGTATATGTAGTTCTCACTTCCCCATACTTGCTCTGGCACCTGCTCCCACTTCGTGCAACTAATTATTTTTCGCATAATATTTTCCAGGCCCAGATCATGCCCGTTTGGGCTGCCTTTATGTACATATATATGTCACTGTGTGTGTGTGTATTTATTCATGCAGCAATCATCTGAGAAATTAACTCAATTATGTCCATACTTGTATATTGGCCCGCGTATTCATCTCAAAAAGCCCATGTTTGAGGATGTCAAACTAAGCTTCACCCATATATACACCGTATGTTAAAATTAGATGATTTTTATCTGCCTTAGTTACAGTGTCTTTCGTTGCTAACTTGTTTAGTTGTGAGTACTATCATCTATGTTCCATCAGTTGCTTAATCATTGTTGCTGAAATGCAGCATAGTGTATGGCTTGAAGATGCATTCGATCGTGCAAGACAGTTATATTTGTCATATTATCGCTCCATTCCCAAAAGCTTAGAGCGTTCAATTGCTCACAATCTTCTTACAGCAATGTTGAATGGAGATGAGCGTTTTGTTGAACCTACTCCACAATCATTGGAGAACCTTACATTGGAATCAGTGAGAGAGGCAGTGATGAATCAATTTGTCAGTAAAAATATGGAGGTGCATAATTCTCTCATATTTGATATTGTAAGGATTATCACATCTAAAACACAGTAATTTTTTTTCCGTCTCAATATGCCTATTTTTTCATCAGGTAAGCATTGTCGGGGACTTCTCAGAGGAGGATATAGAGACTTGTATACTTGATTACCTGGGCACAGTTAGTGCAACAGGAGATTTGAAGATGACTCATGAGTATAGCCCAATCACATATAGACCATTTCCACATGATCTGCAGTCTCAACAAGTGAGAAGTGATGCTATTCTATCTTTTAATAGTACTTTGGAAATTGGAATTTTTATGCTGCCTCTGGAAGGTTGATACTTAATGGTTTCTTCCAATGTTTGATTTAACATATGTGTCTGATTGGTATGTTGCTGGACAGGTTTTCTTGAAGGACACCGAAGAGAGAGCATGTGCATTAATTGCAGGCCCTGCTCCGAACCGCTGGGGATTAACTTCTGAAGGCATAGACCTTTTCGAATCCATTAGCAATATGTCAGTTGACTATGGTGAGTTTGTGTACAAATTGTTTCTTATCATTCACATCTTGTTCTTTTTGCGTTTGACTTGAAATGGTGGATGTCCCTCACAATTCTCTTAGAACTGCGTGCAGTTGTTTTTTCGTGTTTTCCCTTTAATTCAACTGCAATGTGTGTTAGTGCAACACTCCTCCCCCTCTCCACATGGTAGATCAACAAGAGACAGTTCCTAGGGTGTTCTTGATATAGAAGGAAAAAAAGAATTGAAGGACTGCGAAAAAGAGATCAACAATTTATTAAACAACTGTTATGCATCTTATTCTAATTTTATTAAACAACTTCTTGAAATTATGAAACTTCCTTATGTTTCCTCTATAAATGGAGCAAAAATACTAAAGGAATTTGGCACGGTTATGTAAAGAGCAAAATGTCCCAGGACAGAATTGAATGGACAATATCAAGAAGATGCACTCTGTTCGATTTCTATGTCCACGCTTTTGCACACGATCCTACTTTGTGGCCATATGTTGTGGTTTCCAGAACTTTAGGTTTCACAACTGTGTAGTTGTAGCAGGTTATTGAATTTCAAATATATTTTCCATAAGCCAGTTTGGTAAGAACTTGGTAAGTTGATTTGCAGATGACCAATCAAAATCTGAGGCACAAAACAAACTGCAAGGAAGATTTCACAGTCATCCACTATTCTTTGCCATTACATTGGGCTTGTTGGCTGAGATAATAAATTCAAGGTACTTCTATGTTCGATTCTGCATTTAGCTTTTAAGCATGGGAGAAAATCCATTTAATATCTTTTTTCTCCCATAGCTATGTACGGCAAGATGCATCAATCTCTGAAATACACCGTCCCAAATCACTTGCGCATTTTTCTCAGTCACAGACTCATTGCAGCAATAATATTTCTATTGAGTAGCCCAGGGCTGGAAATGCATTGTTTGAGAATGTGCTAGATTTTCTACTTTTTCTTGTGGACTTCTTTAATATCTGACTCAGCAACACTGGAAATGCAAAATTTGCATCAGAATATCAGCAGAAAAAAATTCTTAGAAATTCTTTCTTGAACTATGCTCTATCATATGAGAATTTAATACATTGCATTTGTAAAACGAGCGTTCATTGAAGAGGCAGTTATAGGCATTTGGCACCCCTGGAAACGGCCCTGTTGGCAGCCTTAAATGTTTTCTTTATCTTAAGCTTCACATGAATGTTTATTGAGAAAGGTTTCAATGACGAACCATTGAATGTGTAAGGTGACAAAGTAATTTATTCTGGTGAGTAGTGAGAAAAAGTATTTGAAAAGTGTATTAAAAATTTAAAGTTGTTCATATATGAATGAAGTAAAAGGTTTGGATCGCCATGCTAGTGGTTTATAGGTGGCTCTTGGATTTATTGATAATGTCAGTGTCATGGGTTCTAGTTGCAGATTTCTTCCTGCTGATCATTTTGGTGGTATTTTTGTTTGTTGCAAATTGGTAAATATTGATAACATTTCTTAAGGGCTCATAGATGTTGGTGTAAGACGATGAAATCAGAGAGGGGTGAAGTTAAATGAGGAGAATTACATATGGAGCTTTATATCGGGAAGAAAAGTTTTTGGTGGTGGGACAATGACAACAACTTTTGGTGCTTATCTCCACACTAACTATCTTCATTAAGAATGAATGCATTGTGGCGATTCTGGAAGAGGCACAACACGAGAAGTCATTTGAGGTTATTTTGCTGTAGGCAATGACTGCAACTTAGAATTAGTTGATTCACACTGGGGTACTCAAGGAGTAGAGAAAGGTCAAGGAGGTCATGTGAGACTTAAGGAAATGGCGAAATTTGCTTGAGACAACTAATATATGGTCTTTTTGATAGATCCAACGAAGGAAATGTATCCATGGGGACAAAACCTTCAAGTAAATTGGACAAGGTCTCTAGGACTGCCTTCCCTGATGCCTTTTGGCTTTGATTTGGGGGGATGGCTCTACAACAAAACGTTCTTGAACCACCTCAGTTCTTGGAGGTTTAGGGGGGCCACTGTTTCAATGGTATTCTGAGAGTAGCCACTTTGTTCAAATATTGTCAAAGGTTAGATCTACCTCCAATCACCCCCGGCCCAATCGTAGAGGGTTCTGCTGTATTTGTTGTTGTAGGCTTGAACATTCTGCCAAGGACAGAAAACTTTAAGAAGCAGAGGAACTACTTTGGCTATACATCAAGAGTAGAGGGCATGAAGTTGTTCTTGTTTGTGGTTGAGAAGGAGGTTAGACTGTCCGTTAACATACCTGCTTGTTGGGACTAATTAGAGTCTATAGATGGAGGTATTATGTTTTTATTTAGATAGAGAAGGGAAAAGAAAAAACGCAGTTCCAAAGTTAATTGTGTGAGGACAGTAGCAGTGACTTCTTATGGAATGACTAAGAATCACGGTTACGGGACAACAACATGACGCGGTTACATGACCACATGATTTTTCCGAAAACTGGGACATGGAACATTGGGGGATACGTTAAGTACACAAATAACGGAATGGCACATCATTACGCTTATCTCAACGTAAGTTTCAGAAATAGAAAAGTTAAAGATTGAAGTAATGAAAGTATAAGCAAAGTAACGCCCATTTACTAGAATTTGAAGACTTATTAGAATCTTGATTTGAAATGGTACATTTCTCAATTGGAAAACTGAAAATAATACAAGTAGTGGAGATAGGACGTAGTGGAGATAGGATTTCAAATGAGAGAGGTCCGAAGTTTTCTCTGTCTGAAGATGTGTGTGAATATATTGGTGAAGGTTCCTTTCACAGAGAAAGGACCTGAGATAACTCAAAATGTTGGGTGAGTCGGTAAACTATGTAACCTTTGTTTGCTTTCTGTTAGGATGTGAATAAAGGGTTAGGAGGGAAAGCAACCATGTGACTTTCTTTTGCTTTTGGTGGGGATGTGACCAAAGTGAAAGCTGTCTTTAATTTTGTGAGCTGTTTAGCTGGTAATGTTGAGTTTGAGTTATTAGATGGACAACTTTTCTTTCCCAATTGAGGAGAAGTAACGAATGAAGCCTTCTTTTTGACAAGGATCCAATGCTCTTTATGCAAATGGGTCCTGAGCGTCTTGGAGCAGTGAACCCTAGGGTTCCTTGGGGAGTTTACTTCAGTGAAGGCTATTGTAGTTTATTGGTCTCAAGATTCATCATTAGCTTCTTGAGTTGCCTGGTCTAGCAATGCTAACAAGAACTGTGTGACTAGGCCTTAGATTTTGTTTTTGAAGGCCTAGAAGGACTAACTATTGGGCTTCCAAGTCTGACTCTATTAAGAGGAAGTGGGCTTCCTTGTGGGGGAGTTGGAACTGGATTACTTTGTTGAATTTTCTGAACTGGAGATGGGACATTGACTGGAAATTCTAATTTGACTTGCTCAATGATTCGTTGTTGCTTGAAGAAATCCCACCACTTACCAAGGAACTGACAAGTGACTGTGTTGTTGTCAATACTGGATCACCACTTAGATACTGACGAGTGACTATGTTGTTAGCAATACTGACGAGCTATGTTACGCGGACTCTCATGATGGTGTAAAGTACCCATGTCGGACACTCGACACTCGGATAAGGGTGTGGGATATGTGTCCGATAAGTTTAGTAAGACACTTCTATAGAAAATCTAATTGTAATTCAAGTTTATCATGGAAGCGTGCATAAACCTCCCTTATTATCCATGAAATGCGCTATAGAACCTTAAAGCACAATTTTACGTAAGAAAATACACAAAAAATAGAAACAAATTTGAATATTTTGTCGTGTCCCCGTATCCTTGAAATGAGAAATTGTTGAACCCAACACCTAGATACGTACCCGCACCCGACACCCATACCCGAGTCCAAGTAACATAGCTGACGAGTGACTGCATCGTTGGCAATACTAGATCACCACTTTGTGTTTGGACATAAATACTAAGAGGGCATGATACTGACTAGTATGGTGGTTTACTTTATACTGGGAGGAAAAGTATGCCACTTGTTCTATAAGATCACAAGATAATATTTCTGGGATGGCCATGTTTGACTCCACCATCAAAAGAGCTAGGATGGAATAACTGATTTAAATTTGCGATCAAATGAAAAGAACCAAGAATGACTAAACAACTCATTTTCATGGAGAAAGACTCTGTACCATGATTCAATATCATCATAATAACTATATTGAAGTAATAAGTAGGGAGATCTCTTAGTAAGGATAGGTGACTCCATTCATCCAATGACACAATATTATGGATATAGAGTGAATGTTAAATGACTTTGTTGGGATTGGCTCAATCTGTAATCAGCTTTATGACTATGGAGTTGTGATAGTCTATATTGGCTCTGGTTTTTGGTTGAATAATGGTATCAACTACAACAACCTCCTTTCGATGGTACCAATAAGGGTCACTGCTCCAAGATGCTCAGGACCCATTTGCATAAAAAACATTGGATCCTTGTCAAAAAGAAGGCTTCAATCATTGTTTTCTCTCAATCGGGAAAGAAAAGTTGTCCTAATAATTCAGACTCAACATTGCCATCTAAACAGTTGACCGAAAGTAAAGACACGTTTCACTATGGTCACATCCCCACAAAAGCAAAAGAAAGTCACATGCTTGCGTTCCCTCCTAACCCACTTTAGTCACATCCCAACAAAAAGCGAAGAAAGGTCACATGGTCTGCCAACAACATTTTCAGTTATCTCAGCCCCTTTCTCTATTAAAAGGGCCTTCACCAATGCATTCACAAACATTTAGATAGAGAAAACTTCTGACCTCTCTCATCTGAAATCCTATCTTTACTTAGTTTTCCAATTCAGTAATGTACCATTCCGAATCAAGCATCTAATAAATCTTCCAATTCTAGTAAGTGGACTTTGCTTATACTTTTGATTACTTTAATCTTTATCTTTTCCATTTCTGAATCTTACTTTGACATATGCATAATAGTGTTTTCCATTAACATGCTTTGTTTGTACTAATGCTTCATACTTTAATTAAGGGGTATTTGCACTTTGACCCCCTGTAGATCCCAAATTTTGCTTAGTTTTGGATTTCAACTTTCCCAATCAAATTTCAATGATCCGATCCGTCCAATATGTTTGGAATGTGTTTTCAAGGATGTGTTAGAAATCGGCGAAAAAAAAGACCGCAAAGGGCTTGGATTAAACAATTTTTTTGTAAAACTGTATATGTTAGGATCAAACCCTTCCCGGTCATTTTTTTTGCCAGTTCCTTGCAAATACCCTTGAAAACACACTCCATACACATTGGACGGATCGGATTATCTAAATTTGATCGGGAAAGTTGAAGTCCGGACCTAAGCAAAACTCGGGATCTCTGTAAGGGGTGTAAGTGCCTAAAAAAAATGTAAGAGGGGTGTCAGTGAAAATCAAGCAAAGTACATGGGGTCAAAGTGCAAATACCCCTTTAATTAATTGCTTTATACTTTTTGTAACTTACTATTGTTCAATTGTACGAGCTTATTCTGCCCTATGTTATCAGAGCCAAGTAGGTGTTGAGTTAATCTTATTCTTCTTGATATTCGATCTGTATTATAACCTGATTGTCCTTGTTTAAACATTCTGTCATTAGCCACCCTAGTCTTTTTCCCCATCTACTGTATGTCCTAGTGAGAGGCAGCTTAGAGGATAGGGTTTCCTGCCTGGTATCAGTTAACACAGGATAGGTTTGAAACAAGATAATTTCTGACATGAAACACTAGGAGTGTTTCTTTATGATTAAGAACAATGAGTAGATTATTCAGGTTGAGCTCTTCAATTAGCTCAAGGGCTTCTTTATCTTCTATATACCAGACACAGTCAATAAATAAGAACATGAATATCAAGATTTAAATAAGATTCGGGAAATTGGAATATACCAAACTTCCTGTTAAAGAAGTCTATAAATCAAGTTTTTAGAAGCATCTTTTAAAACAGATTAAGTAGCAAAAACTGTTGAACATGTTTATGCAATAACAAAGCAACAAGAAAGATGTTTTCTTTTAACTAGAGAATTTGTTGAAAAACATCTGTCAAGATGCTATAATTTATTCATGTAGTATTAGTACAAGATGTAGTAAAACCTCTAACTAGAAAAGGGCTTAATTCCTCTATCCGATTATCTTTAAGAGATGGTAGGTTTCCAATGTATAGTGATAGCCTGCTCAGCTTAATGGAAACTAGTCTATATAACGTTTCCGTATAACTTTAATTGCTTTCCTGATTTACCACTCAGATTAAAAGATAAAAATATTTTAAAAGCATTAACTTAAAATATTCAAACCATAAGTTCCATTACTAATATAATTGACGGAAGTCGCTCAATTGCTTTTTAACTTAAACATGTTCATTACAAGTGCGTGAAAACCAATTTAAACATCCATGCCTTGGTTAAAAGTCCTATTGACGAAACTTTACTTATACAAAGTTACACTACTAATGCTAATATATAAGTACTAAGAACGATTCAATGGAGTGATATCCAATTACCAACTAGTTGGCTCAGTAAAAATGAAAGTATCAGCAAAAATGCAAATTAATACTAAAATTAAATGGAAAAAAATATGATGATAGTACCTTTTCTTCTAGTCCCCCTCCTTTAGAAACAATTCTTAGTGTTTACGAAGAATTTACTATCACAGCATTCCCATTTAAGTTACCAGGTGAACACCTCGAGTTTGAAAAGATAATTGAAATAATGATTATACTAATCACTAATTAGTGTCTCAAGACTATAAGTAAACAATTAGGTAAACTAGAAAGTAAAACTGATGAAGGATCATCTAGCAATACTCCCTCATCTAGTAAAACTATAGAAAAATCTCTACTACATGTACTACTAAAAATCAAGACCAAAATATTGAGAACATTGAAGAATTATTGATTTAAGTTCACAACTAAAAAAGAAGCAGCAGCTCAAGTCAATGTGATTACTAAAAATAGTAATGATGACATAGATGCCTCTAGTCAATATTCACCTACATCATCGGATGAGAAAATTACATAATCAGAAGAAATAATTTTTTACTTAAGAAATTAATCGGGTTACCAACCCTAAATTAAATCCTACAAGTGTTACAAAAAATTGGTACTCCCGACTAATACCACCTGACCTTCAATATGAAAAAAGGAATTTAAGCAATCAATTTGCTGTCTCCTCTAGTCAATTATATGAATGCTATATCGATGGATTAAGTGAACATGAAATATTAGAAAAGTTAAACCACTGTCTTGGTTTTTGTATGACCAATTCCTTCAAAAATTATTCATACAGACGCCTCTGATATTGGGTACGGGGGCATTCTCCTCTAAAAATGTATTATAGTTCTCCAGAACAAATTGTTCGTTTCCATTCTGGTGTCTGGAATAAAGCGCAAAGTAATTAAAGTATTGTTAAAAGGAAATTTTAGTTATTGTATTATGTATCTCAAAATTTGAAGATGAGATATTAAATCAAAAGTTTTTCGTCAGATTTGGTTTCAAAAGCGGTAAATATATTTGAGAAAAGGATGTTAAAAACATTGTCTTCTCTGCTAGATGGTAATCAATTATAAGCATTTTTTAATTTTAAAATTGAATACATTGAAGGAGATAAGATTCTATTCCTGATTTCCTTACTAGAGAATTTTTACAAAGCAAACAATGTTAACTACTAAATTTACTATGTATTATTAAGTGTAATTTATCCCAAATAACCCGTTTATACCAAGTATTTTTAGAAGCTGCTAGCATGGAGCTTTTCGATTGTCCCTGTCTTCTTAAAATGGTTTGGCGATACAACCGCCATATTACAAATATGCAGGGAGAAATTACCTTATTTAAAAAATGAAAATTTCCTCCACAAATAGAGAAAGACATGTTCTGATGGCAATTGAATTCTGTTGTTTAGATGAGAGAGAGAGAGAGAGAGAGAGAGAGAGAGAGAGAGAGAAGTGTCTAAGGTGTTAAAACACCCCTCACACAAGTCAATGTTATTTATATTATTGCGCATCTCAATACAAGTCTACGATAGGCGATGTGGGACAAACTAACATAAACATATTATAACACTCCCCTTCAAGCTGGAGAATAAATATCAAAAAGTCCCAGCTTTAGTAAACATGCCGGCCAACTGAGCACCCGTAGATACATGTGGAGTAGATATCACACCACCAGTCAATTTCTCACGTACTTGATGACAATCAACCTCAATATGCTTAGTCCTCTCATGAAATACTGGATTTGCAGCAATGTGAATAGCCGCTTAATTATCACAATACAAAGGCATGGGCAGTTGCACACTAAATCCAAGCTCTTCTAGAAATGATCGCAGCCACATAACCTCACAGGTCGTGTGCCATTGCTCTATACTCTGCTTTTGCACTGGACCGGGCTACTACTGTCTACTTCTTGCTTTTCCAATTAACAAGATTTCCACCAAGAAAGACGCAATAATCAGTAGTAGATCTCCTATCAGACGGTCCTCCTGCCCAATCAGAATCAGTAAACGCCTCAATGCGTAAGTGTCCGCTAGCTCGATACAATAAACCCCGTCCTAGATGTAGCTTAAGATACTTCACAATTCTAAGGACAGCCTCCCAATGTGGATAATGAGGAGCTGACATAAACTGACTCACCAAACTAACTGCAAATGAGATATCCGGACATGTAATCGTGAGATAATTTAACTTACCAACCAACCGACGATACTGATCAGGATTATGAAGCAACTCCCCCTGGTCCACACACAGTTTGACATTCTGATCCATGGGAGTCTCAACAGGCGTAGCTCCCAACAAACATGTATCTTCAAGAATATCCAGCACATACTTTCTCTGTGATAAGCTAATACCTTCTTTGGATCTGGCCACTTCAATACCTAAAAAGTATCAAAGTTTTCCCAAATCTTTAGTATGAAATTGCTGATGTAAGAAGGTTTTTATCTCATCAATACCTCGCTGGTCATTACCCGTAATGATAATGTCATCCACATATACAATCAACAATACTTTCCCTCGATCAGATGTGAGGGAAAACACAGAATGGTCAGTTTGACTACGATGCATGCCAAATCTCAAACCTGCATCACTAAACTTGCCAAACCAGGCCCTAGGAGACTGTTTGAGGCCATAAAGAGCTTTACGAAGCCAACATACCTAATTACGCCCCCCTAAGCAACAAACCTAGGTGGTTGCCCCATGTAAACCTCCTCTTGAATATCCCCATGGAGAAAGGCATTCTTGACATCCAGTTGAAATAATGGTCAACCAAGATTTGCAGTTAGAGAAATAAGAACTCGAACAGAGCCAAGTTTAGCAACAGGAGAGAACGTATCCGAATAATCAACACCATAAGTCTGGGTGTAGCCTTTGGCAACAAGTTGCGCCTTATAGCGCTCAACAGTACCATCAGGAAGATACTTGATAGTGCATACCCAACGACAGCCAACAGTTGTCTTACCAACAGGAAGAGGAACCAGGTCCCAAGTACCATTATGATGAAGGACATACGTCTTATCCTCCATAGCTGTCCGCCACTCAGACACAGATAAGGCCTTTTGAATAGACTTAGGAACAAACACGGAAGAAACCGAGGTAGTAAAAGCTTGAAGAGACGGTGGCAAATGATCATAGGAAACAAAATGAGCAATAGGATGGAGAGTGCAGAACCGAATACCTTTACGGTGGGCAATAGGAAGATTAAGGTTGTCTGGATCCCGCAATGGAGAAGAGGATGGCGCGGTGGGTGAAAGTGGTGCTGCTAGCTGAGATGGCTTTAGCTGAGGCTCTGACTGAGATGGTGCTGGTTGAGGCTTTGACTGAGATATAACTGGTGGATTTTTAGGACGACGATGATACACCTGCAAAGGTTTTGGTGGAGGAACAATACTAGATGGGATGGCTAGAGGACACAAACTCATATGCAGGCAAATCATTAGCGGTGACAGACTCCGAACAAAAAGGAAGAGACTCATTAAATGTGACATCGACACACAAAATGACAACGTAAAGATTTGGAGTAACATTTATATCCTTTCTGAGTGCGAGAATAACCAAGAAAAATGCATTTAATGGACCATGGGTCCAATTTACTCTGGTCGGGATCAAGAGCATGAACATAACATGTACACCCAAAAACCCAAGGGGGTAATGAGTGGAGAGGACGACCGGGAAACAGGACTATCTGGGATATCTGACCCCTAAGGATAGTAGAGGGCATACGATTGATCAAATAGCATGCAGTAAGAACCGCGTCACTCCAGTAAGACTTAGGAACCTTCATTTGAAATAACATGGCACGAATAACTTCGGTAAGTGTTGAATCTTTGCGTTTGGCAACCCCATTTTGCTGTGGAGTCCGAGCGTAGGATGACTGATGAATAATCCTATGATCATTAAAAAACTGAGGTAAAATACTATGAAAAAATTCACGTGCACTATCAGACCAAAACATACGAATGCAAGTATTAAACTGAGTCTTTATTTCCATGTAAAATGATTTAAAAATAGTCTTTAACTTAATCTCTCTTTCATAAGATAAAGATATGTAATACGAGAGAAATCAGCAACAAAAGTAACATACTACTGAAAACCAAAAACATTGGGCACATGAATAGGCCCCCAAATATCTGAATGAACTAACTGAAAAGGATGTGACACACGACGCTCAACCCTAGGATAAAATGGCACTCTATGATGTTCACTAAACTCACAGACTTCACAAGATAACTCCTTAAGAGAACTACACGAGGGCACTAGACGCTTCAAATTCTGAAGAGATGGGTGACCAAGCCGACAATGTTGTTGATATAAGGACTTTGATGATTGAAGAGCAACTGGTTGAACACCACCACTGGTTAGGTAATACAGACTACCACGCTCAACACCTGCACCAATCTTCCCCCCTGTCTTGAGATCCTGAAATACACAACCATGAGGAAGAAATGTGACCGAACAATTTAAGGATTTTGTAAGTTGACTAATAGACACAAGATTAAAGGGTAAACGAGGAACATGCAACACAAAGTTTAAAGTAAATGATGGAGAGACAGAAACTGAACCCAAACCAATAACCTTAGTGGTAGAACCATCCACTAAGGTAACATGAAAGATTTTATCCATGGACTGGCAAGTAGAAAAGAATTTAGAAGTACCAGTCATGATTAGTAGCACCAGAATCGATAACCCAAGGAGAAGAAAAAGATGATGCAACACAAGCAACGGAGGGACCTGTCTGAGCAAATGTAGCTGTGGAAGATGAAGCTGCAACAACAGAAGGCTGAATGGACATAAGATGCTGATGCTCCTCTGCTGAGATAGTCATACTGCTATCAGTAGAATGAGTAAACTGCCCAATATCCTCAGAATGAGCAACCTGATGGGCCTGGGGAAAACCATGAAGATCATAACAATAGTCCACTGTATGATTTGTACCCCAACAATGAGTACAAAACTTGGTACCACGGCCACGACCAGAACCGCCGCGACCAGAACTACCTCCCCCTGACGTGCGACCACGACTACTTCCACCACGACCACTGAACCCAGAATCACGACGTCCACCAGAACTGTTACCTGAATCATAGCCACCAGAACTACGACTACCAAAACCACGACCACGACTACTAAACCTAGAATCATGGCTGCGACCACAGCTATTACTCGACCCAAAACCAGAAGAACCCACTGATGCTAAAGCAGAACGATCAGATGGTGACTGAGAGACAAAACCAACATCTGAGACAGAAGCCTGGCGAAGATGACTAAACACCTCATCGAGAGATGGTAACTCCCGCTCTCCCAATATCTAAGACCGAATTGGATCATAAAATGATGGTAAACCATATAGAAATCAAGCAACCTCCAAACACTCACGCTGATGCGCCAGAACCTGAGGATCACTAGAGATAGACTCATCAACCCAGAGTTCCTCACAAATACCACAAAATCTAGCATAGTAATCCTCCAACGATCCAGTACCTAATGACAGAAAAGAACTGATGATGGAGATCATATGTACGACGAAGATTATTAACCCCTGAATACATCCTGGCAACCCAATCCCACACTTCCTTGGCTTTGTCAAGGTAAAACAGAGGGCCATTGATCTGAGGTTCCATACTATTCCACAACTCAATGTGAACGTGACAATCCTCAGCTTCCCAGTCACTATAATCCTTAGCATCTTTATTTGGAGGACTGTCTGTCAAATAAAGAAATTTTCTCTCACCCATACAATAAACTTTGACAGCACGAGACCAAATAGCATAATTGTTGCCATTCAAAAGAATGGAGGTAATGGAATCCTTCTCACGACGCCGAGAAGAGCTAGAATAACTACCAATAATGATAGAACTAGAATTAGGGACACACACAGACTTTTCTTCAGACATAATCACTGACAATAAATCAAAGATAATCAACTGTCTCGACAAATCAACCAAATAATTACGATAACCAACAAAGCAACAACCAATACTAAATAAAACCATTGGGAGTCTGCATCTGCTCACATCAAACAACCAAAAAAAAAACTACTAACAGAACATACCAATCATATTGGACACAGCAAGAAACAATAGCAGTCCAAGCCAATCACATAAATTGACAGTAAAGCAACATAATACATGCTTTCAAATGAGTTCAAACATCAACAGAGCCCTGGGTGTGGATTTCGAGCATCAATAGAGCACTTGGATGTGGATTTTGAGCATCAATAGAGCATTGGGTGTGGATTTAGGGTTTAACACATGACTGATGTCGGCTGGTTTAGGGTTTCGAGGTAGTTGGCTAAGGAAGATGATGGTTTAGGGTTTAGCAGATGGTTTAGGGGTTTAGCAGATGTTGGCTAGGTAGGGTAGGGTTAGACAGAATTAGGTTATGGGTTAAGAACCTGCTCTGATACCTTGTTGTTTATATGAGAGAGAGAGAGAGAGAGAGAGAGAGAGAAGTGTGTAAGGTGTTAAAACACCCCTCACACAAGTCAATGTTCTTTATATTATTGTGCATCTCAATACAAGTCTACGATAGGCGATGTGGGACAAACTAACATAAACATTTTCTAACAAATTCTATTTCTGCATATGAATCTGCATATGGGCATGGCCAAGACAAAGCTTGGAGTCTACATGTTTGCTCGTGATAGTTATTTTCCATAAGTTCTATTTGATTTAAACCAAATTTAGTTGTCCTATCTGCACATTTGAAGTTTCTATGGCTTTTCTACAGGCTTTTCACGACAGTGAGGGATTCTCTTGGTTTAACATATGATGTGTCATTTGAATTGAACCTGTTTGATCGGCTGAAGCTTGGGTGGTATGTTATATCAGTAACATCAACACCAGGGAAGGTGTGTAATTTTAGTTCCAATTAATTTTACAAATTGTTATTTTCTTCCATCTATGGTGCCTTAAGTTCTTAACTATTAATCACCGTACTTCCAGGTGTATAAAGCCGTTGATGCTTGCAAGAATGTCCTCAGAGGTTTGCATAGCAACAAGATTGACCAAACAGAATTGGACCGGGTTTGTTACTTTTCAAAGCTAGAATATATTGCTACATCTTGTTCCTAGTTTTTGCTCTTTATTGGGATTTCCATTTAAGGAAGTTTCCCAAAAGGTTTTGTACTTGTTTGATATTGAAGTTTGGTTTTGTCTTCTTGAATAAAGCATGTAATCTCACATGGTCATGCTCAGTGAAATGGTTTCTGAATTTCGTACTACCTCCATCCCAAATTTTTGTCCACTTCTTAGCATGAATATTATTTTTCAATTGCTTATGTCTTTCAATCTATAATACTACTTTTTACGATTTTAAAATTTTCTTTTAATAGAAATGATTAAGATCTATCAAATAAGATCCATATTGCAAATATATAATATTATGCTTTTGAAGCTATAAACAATTTCTTGAGGTGTCGTGAATGGTGAAATGGACAAGAAATGTGGGATGGAGGGAGTAGTAAAGAGTTAATATCACAAATTGTGGGCTGGATACCTCATAGCGAATTTAATATGATATGAAACTTTTTTTCAACATTAACAGGCAAAACGGACCTTGTTGATGAGACACGAGGCTGAAAGCAAGTCAAACGCATATTGGCTTGGATTGTTGGCTCACTTGCAAGCTGCTTATGTCCCAAGGAAGGTGAATTCAGAAAATAACAAAAAGCTCTGCCTTTTTTTTTGAAAGTCTTGTTCTCTTCTTAGGTTGGCACATTCTGGTTTCAATAAATTACTGAACTATGTCTACTTCCACTTGTGCCACAATAGCCTTCCATTTGGGGAAGGAGGTGGTTTGTTTGTTTTGAGTTAATAGCCCATAATTCTTTATTATTATTATTATTATTATTATTATTATTATTATTATTATTATTATTATTATTATTATTATTATTATTATTATTTCTTCTTGGTTTGGCACTTAATAGTTTTCGGCAAGTTACCGAACCATGTCTAGTTTCACATGTGCCACAGTAGCCTTTCATTTATTGAAGAAATTGGTTCGTTTGTTTTGAGTTAATTTTTTTTAGAATCCTTTTTTTACTTCCAGGACATATCATGCATTAAAGATCTTAATTCGCTATATGAAGTTGCCACAGTCGAAGACCTTTACCTTGCCTATGATCAGTTGAAGATTGATGAAAGTTCCTTGTATTCTTGCATTGGTGTTGCTGGGGCTCAGGCTGGAGAAGAAATTGCCGGTAAAGAAAATCTTCCTAGTTCTGTTGTCTGGTTTTCCTTCTTCATTGTCTGTGGATTACTAAATTTCAGAATTGGCAGGGTAAAATGGTTTTTCTGTATCCTGCTAATGAACTAGAAATGCTATGGATGTTATTGCTTACAATGTATAATGCAAATGGAAAAACAAATAATGGGAAAAGAAAAGATGCAACTAGATTGATTCATCTTCTAGCTGGGACAAAGATAGAAACTTTGGGTAAGGGTGCCATAGAAAGTGTGCATAATAAAGAAGTTGGCTTTTGATGGTTGATAGTTTCTGTGAATTCGTCCTAAAGAGATATCAATAAGACAAATCACAAGCATGGTGTTGTATTCTGCAATCTGTGGGCGATTATTATTTGATAATCATTAGTAAAGCTACTTTTACGTATTTTAGATGAGAAAATCAGAGAACTACAAAGTAGAATTTAGATGTGGTATTACTAAATATGTTAATGATCAGCGAAAGAATTTACCAAATGTAGAAGGCCATTGTATAAAGAAGTATAATAGGTATTCTTCAACTGTAGAGTTGCTAAAGTGATTATGCTGCCATTAGATTATTTGGTCTGTCTTGTCTTCTGATGCCCCACAATTCTTGGAATTTTAACTGATAAAATTAATAAATTCTGTTAGTATCTTCAATCTTTACTAACATATGAATATCTGTTGTGCAACTTCCATAGTAGAGGAAGAATCAATTGAAGGCCTTCAAAGTGTTATTCCTATGGGGGGGCGTGGTTTATCGACAATGACGCGTCCAACTACGTAAATATATTGCTTCACATTTTCAGATTGGAGCTGAAAGAGGCATTTGACCATCAACAGGTATGTTTCTCACACATCGCCCTGAGATTAATTTTGCTCCCAAGTTTCCTTAAATTGGTAAGGACTCCATGTTATTGATTAGCAGGTGCTGTGCTATTGTTTGACAGAGGTTCCCTGTTGATGGGCAAAAGGAAATTAGATGGGTTATTATACGCTAAGCATCCCTTGATGCATTGGTAATATTTTGATGGACATGCAGCCCTCGGAATGGTTATTGGGCGCGGTATGGCGATGGTATTATGCTATAACAAGCACGTCATCAATGGAAGGCTACCAAAATGACTCCTTCAAGAGTGAGCTCTGTTGCCTGTCAGTCTCTAATGTTTTACAGTCTCTGATGTTTTACTTCATTACATCCGGACTAATTATTCTTTTTCCCTGGCTGTGGTATTATTTATAGTCCATGTTTTATAGCATTAGCCATTAGGTATACTTGTATAATGGTTTGGTTCGAATAATTTTTGTACATTAAAGGGATAAAAACAGCCTTTCTAAGTTGTTGCTCCTGTTTCATCAAAAAAAAAAAAAAAATGTTGTTGCTCCTGTAAATGTTGGTGCGAGGGTGAGATGCATTCCGGTTCTTTTCAATGGAGAACAAATTAGTAAACGTTGAAAGTTGGGCAATTTGTTTCACCCACAGTTTTTTCTCTTCTGCTGCAAAATGAATTAGTAAATTTTTCCCGTTAGCCAAATGTACCATAATAAACGAAAATGCTAAAATGCAAAAATCGAACCATCTTCACCCCACTTATTCGCTCGCCATTCACCCACAGAACTTGTGACCTTCGTGGCTCAGCCACCCCTTCATAAGTCATCCTCATTTATCGTCGCCAATCTCTTGGCCATTCTGCACCATTGCCTTCACCTGTCTTTTACCTGCTTTAATAACCTGGCCCATCTATGTCTTTTTCCCTGTAGTCCCTTACTTCCCTCTTTATTCCTCTCGTGTTGCTGCTTGATTTCTCTCTCGCTCACTGATTTGAAACCCAAACTTGTTTGGAAGGGATGCAAAAGTGGCATGGATTGCAATAGGAAGGGGGTACTCCAATCGCAGGGTGGGGAGGATAGAGATTACAGGGGTTTGATCGAGGTTGTGGCGGGTAACCACCCTTCCAATCAGTGGGTTTCGTAGTCATCCCTTGTGCTTTTACACTGGAGCGGTAATCTTTGCCCAGCTTGATGAGGTGGTTGAAGCCGAGACTGGTAGGCATGGCCGGAGTCAAACTTTCTGGTTTGTGAACCAAAAATTAGAACAATGTGCCGTTTATTTGGCTCAACAACAATGGAGGAGTTTTGTAACATTTTGTGAACTGAAAAAATTCCAACATATGAGGAGTTTTATTGTAACATTTTGGACACTGAAAATTCCAACAAAGGAGGAGTTTGACTGAGTCACTCCAACTATGCCGGTCGGGGCCTCAAAACCAACAAAATTGTGAATATTTTTTATAAACTCCATGTGCGTTAAATAGTTATCGAATATAGGCATGTCTGTAGAATCGTGAATAAAATTGAGTTTTGTAAACCTTTCTACTTGAATACTTGTAATCATTTCATAAGGTACAATCAAATACACATATGTTAGTATTAGTTAGTGAAAGAAAAGAAACAAATAGTTTTATTACCCAAAACCAAAAATATATATTAGCGAAGGTACACTTTTGTAAACGATTTTTTATTTTATTTTTGTTTTATTTGTCACATGTAGAGTTAGTGCATTATTTCAATTTCCTATCGTTGGCGGGTTGAGCACATGTTTGATCACCCGTGGGGTTCCGTCCTTGTACTTGATGGCTTGTGATAAATTAGACTTAATAGACCATAATTCAAAAGATGAAGGATGAAATTCAATGAATTGATAGTTTAGGGACCAATAAACATGGTAGTATAGGAAAGAAAGATGTGTTAACCCTTCACCCTCTGGTGTACTTCGGTGAGTCTCTATCTAAGCGACTGAGACGGCTTATTGTGTTTAGGGCACAAAAGATCTTGTCGTGCCCCACATGTGGATCACATCTTAAGCCTAAAACATAATTCAAATTGCTCATATTGTTCCGCTCATCAAGTTTGTCATGAAAGCAACAAATCAAAATGAAAGAACCTAGGTAACAACAATTGATACATATTTATCTTGAAATTTATTCTCAAAATTATACTCGCTGTGGAATTTTTCCAAGATAAATGCTTTTCATTCATGTCACTATCGATGTTCGATCAATGTGAAATTTTGCATATGCAATAAACTCAGTGAGCCGAACAAAATAAACATTTTCCCATTATTTTAAACTCAAAATGGGATTCGTCTTAGTCGTAGGAACACATCTATTCATCTAGAAACTTGGGTTCCACAAGTTGGAAATCATCTAGCAGATTTTCTGAAAGCTACTTGGCTATGACGCTCCCTTTCATTGATTCTGGATTGGTGAAAGCAATATCAAATTCAAACAAGACCATACGCTAGCTAGAAATCATCTAGCAGTTTGGTTTCAAAAATGCATTAAAGGGGATTTACCTCGGATGTGGTGTGATCTAACATTTAGTGTCTTAACTATTGGACTGTCCGTGTTAATGCAAATTAGTTTTTTTTTTTTAAATAGGAGGATGAAGCCATTATTCTTTGATTTTCTAAAAGGCTCTCCAGCATTCCTCAATCAATAGGCACACTGTTTCATAAGCAAGGATGGAGCCAGGGTGGTGCAGCTAGTAGGGGTAGTTGCTCTTTTTACGTCTTAAAAAAATTGTACTATTACATTAAAAAAAATTAAGATCAAACTATATAGTCTTGTCCCCCTTCGTTTTTTTGTTAAAAAAATAATAGTAACAATTTTAATATTTATCAAGCTATAAAATAACTTTGTACTAAAACTGGTTTTAATGACGTTTAATTACAATTGTAAGACGGCATGATGTCCAGAGACCACTTTAAAGAGTTTTGGGCTTCTTAGTTAACTAATTAGAGCACTTTTGGGTACTCTTTCAAG
The DNA here is from genome assembly GCA_022606695.1 of Vaccinium macrocarpon. NCBI lineage: Eukaryota > Viridiplantae > Streptophyta > Magnoliopsida > Ericales > Ericaceae > Vaccinium > Vaccinium macrocarpon. The sequence goes on along the minus strand of CM040173.1, from coordinate 13,935,114 downwards.
TAGTGCACTAGAGATACCCTCAAAGGTGAAGAGAAAAGAAAAGAACAAAAGAAATCATGGGCTCCCAAAACAGTTAATTCTCAATTGCAAGAATTGAACACTCAGTTCAAAGAAAATACAATGGAGTTTCTCATTCGCAACACATCTCTAGATCCTCGCGATGGCTTCAGATCATTCAACATTGAAGATACTTGCAAGCTTGCAAAAAAGTATTATTCAATGGATTTCATTGAGCAAGAAAAGTATCACTTAAGAGATCAATTGTAAAATTATAAGCTTGATGTGTCTAGGCATCATGAATTCTAAAATCTGTCAACGATATATATAATGTTTTTGATAGGTTGATTCAGCTTATATTAACTTTACATGTTTCAACGCCTACAACCAAATGTATATTTTCTGCTATGAAATGTGTGAAGACAAGACTTCGCAACAAGATGGAGAATGATTATTTAGCAAATTTCTTGCTCGAGGGTTGGACACAGACTCTATCATTAATGGTTTTAATAACAAGAGAGAGTGTCGAGCACAGTTCAACATGTTTGATTTCAGTAGACACTAGATAAGATTAAATAAACGATAATACCTTTTGCAATCTAAGTTGATATTAGAAACATGTTTAGTTTCATATGTATTGGTGTTATTGTGTGTGTGTGTGTGTGTGTGTGTGTGTGTGTATTTGTTTATTTATTTTATTCTTTTTGAGTTAGTAAAAATTCATATCATTGTCTTAATTTTAATTATTTTTCATTGTGTATATCCGTTTCTCCTATGCCAAAATTCTAGCTTCGGCCCCGTTCACAAGAGTTGTAAGATAAGTTCACCGGTATGAGTCATTGATAGGCGCGTAAATGTTTACATTAGCGCCTCATAATTTATTATTGTTATGTCCTTTTATATTATTACTTGGAGTTTAATTTCTTTTATTATGCATTGTAGGGATTTGGAGGCTTGGATATAAAACAGGTTTAAAGTCGAATTTTACTCGGCGTCGGAGCAGAGCCCGTGGTCAAATAAAGTTAAGTGATGGATCAAGCATGTCATGTGATTGGGCCTTAATACCATACTCCCCACAGTACACGTGGTTATGGAATTCATGGAAAGCATGGGCCAAAATAATTGTTCACAAATTGAGTTTGACCCAGAGTTGGCCCACAAAAAGGAATAGGCTTCCTGTTGCAATTGTTGGTGGCCTTATTAGAATGAAAGGGGAGGTCGGCTAGGGCTGAGGAAAGGAGGCGCTGACTTGTGGAATGAGGAACGTGGGGCGGCAAGCTTCACTATAAATAATAAGGCAGTAGCCTTGGAAAAGGAACACATCACACGGTCAGACATAATCACGGCATTACAGAAAGGGGAACGGCGCACCACCGAACCAAGAGTCTTCCTCTATTCGACCAATCCTTTTCAGCTGAGCAGCAACAAATAAGAGCAATGATTTCAATGACGATGTCCGGCTAAACCCTTTTCTAGGGTGTAGATGAAGTTTCGTTCTTTCAAAGAAGCGTAGATTTTATTGTTTTTACTGGATTAATTTTTCGAATTCGGTTGTGTGAACTAGATAATTTCATGTTTGTGAAATTGATTTAATTTTACCATATAATTATGTGTTTGATATCCGCAATTTCAAATAATTTTTCATACAAAAGTTTGAATTGAATTTGTGGTAATTGACTGTGATAGATTATCTTATCGTAAAGGCAGCGTCGTCTTTATTAGGCGGTCCCGTCTTGTAGAGATGGATCGTCTTAGTAAGGCAAATTAATTCTTTGGCGGGAGATAATCTACTTGCCACGATAATTCACAAATATTTTTAGGAGACTTCGTAAGGGCCCGCGAACCCGAACGTTGTCCGGTGAATCCAAATAAGAATTCCCCAATGGCAATAAATCTAGGTTATGAATGGACAAGTGGATTCGAAACCCTAGAATTTTCTCTCATCGAATCTCTTCACTTTTTAATTGTTTAATTTTAATCTAGCTTTCATAATTTTAGGAATCAAACCAAAATCAAACTCTCCTTTTTACCGAATTAATTTAGAAATCAATTAAAATCTTGCGACTTAGCCTTTATAATCCCTGAGGAGCGATACTCGGAATATTTACCACTATTCTTTGAGTAGTAGTAATTGTTTCGTTTTATTAATTATTTTTTGTACGGAAACGACACGATTAGTCATTTGGTGATGAACTTAGGTGTAGTTGAGTTTTCTGAGAAATTAAAGACAAGACGTCTGTCTCTTTCTTAGGTTTTGGAATCTCTCCGGGATTGCCTTGATTTTTGTGGAGTCGATATTGATTTCTATCCGAGTGACGACACATACTTCGTGAAACAGTTGACGCATGTAAACAATAATATAAATGTCAAGAAAGCAGATAAATATCAAAGACTCGCAAATTACCAGTGCCTATGGCACTGCCAACAGTGATTTTATTTGCTTCCAATTTTTCGTCCTAGATCGTTTCTGGATCTTAGTTGCTTCCAATATTTCGTCTTAGTTAGTTTGTTTGTGTGTACTTAAATTTATGTGTGTATATATAAAAATGCTTTTGCTATTGGGGCCAAGGTCACCTCTAATAGAAAATTTCTAATGTTATTATTATTGTTATTATTATTATTATTAAAACATCTTATCGATAAGTCTCCACTACTTTATTATGGAACTCCGCGGATTAGACTGAGTTTCCGCTAAAGTATTTTTAGTATTTTTGGTATTTTAAAACTATAAGTTGTCAAATCATTGATGTATGTAGTACAAGAATGGTAAAAATATAAAACATATCATAGTGAAAATTCATCACCTTTATAATCTATGAAAAAATCACAAGGGGTCCCCTAAAAGAAGAATTTTAATTACCATTTTCAACTCCAATAAATTTAAGAATTATGTAAAACTCACACTCAAGGTTCGTTTTGGCTCTGGCCCAAGATTTCATTTGTAAAATGGAGGATGGGTTTCTCACATAGGGATGACAATTTCCCTATATCCAATGGATACCCGCCCCGCCCCGCTCATATGGAGGTGGGGTTTATTCAAAAAATTCCCCTATAGTCACGGGTATGGTGGGATTTAAAAAATACCCGCTCGGATATGGAGCAGGTATGGTTTTGTTATCCCCGCTCCCGAATCCCCGTACCCGGTTATATATACATATATATATATATATGTATGTATATATACATATATATATATATCTACACACTATATAAATTATACATATGCATATAGGTAGAAAATAATCTTTAATATTATTTACTTATAGAAGTAATTACTTGTAAAGCAAATCATGTCAATTACTACCTATTATAAACTACATAGTATATTAAGAATATCATTACAAATTCTAGTTCCTAAAATGATGTTCTTGCTATATTTTTCTCTTTCATTTTATTTTTTTACAATTTATTGGTTTGTCGCTTTATGAAACATAGAAATTGATGTTTGCTTGAATTGGTTTTTTATTGTACTATTGTTATTTTTGCTACATTGGTGGTTAAAATAAGATAATTTGAAGTTTTTTACTTTATATTTTTGTAGGTTTGAACTATTGGGCTTGCACTTTGGTTTCATTATTGACTTCTTATATATTTTGGTTTGGATATGGATGTATTTGGGGAAACCCCAATATCCAACGGGACGTGGGTTTGGTGTTTTATCTAATATCCCCAGTGGGTATTAGAGCGGGGATGGTAAAAGACTCCCCAATTGGGGATAGGAGATAGAATAGGATCCCTCGATCCATACCCTACCCGCTGTCATCCCTAGTTGCTTTGGGTTTATTCATTGTGAAGGAAATTATTTTTGAAAATTAGTTCTGACTCAATAATATACTCCCTCCGTCCCAAATTGCTCGTCTCTTTTGGGGAATCCAATTTTTTTTAAGGAGACAAAATTATTGTCTTAGAGTTTCAAAATTATTTTTCAAAACTGTGAAGTTTATTAAGTGGTCTTAAATTGTTTATCTATTTCAAAATTGATCTAAAAAAATATGCGGTATAGATTTGATATGTGAGAACCCATGTGATTGTCCTACATCGGTGGGATGAGAAATGTGAAATGTAAATATAAACGATTTCGAGCAGCTACTGTAAAACTTGAGGTTAACCTTTTGAGCCATGTGGTTAGGCTAAGAGTTACTAGGTTAGCTGGGGCAAGTCGTTACAGGTGGTATTAGAGCTTGCAACAACAGGAAGTGTGAGGTGAGTCCAGCAAGGAGACGTGCTTGGGTGGGGCCCGACAAGAGAGGAGCTTGAGGTGCTTGTCGTTCTTGGGTGGGTTCCACTCAAGGGAGGAGCTTAGTGTGTTTAAGTCGGTACTTGTCTCACATCACTTGGTAGGTGGAAGTGATGGACCATGGGTCGCAACGGGGACGTTGTGATCCTAAGTGGGGGAGGGTGTGAGAACCCATGTGATTGTCCCACATCGGTGGGATGAGAAATGTGAAATGTAAATATAAACGATTGCGAGCAACTACTGTATAACTTGAGATTATCCTTTTGAGCCATGTGGTTAGGGTAAGAGTTAGCAGGTTAACTGGGGCAGGTCATTACAGGCTCCGCTTCTTATGTTGGAGAATTTTTTTTTGTTTTGTTTTGGGTAAGTTAAGATTTTATTAACAAACCACAAGAAAACCTCTATCCCAGGGCCAAACCATAGGAGTACAACCAAGCAACCAAAGAAATAACAAACTAGGCAAAAGCCTTAACTCCTGGATCGACAAAGAAACGAAGAAGAAATATTCCAGTTGTGACAAATAGCAGCATTGGCTCTTGTGTAAGGAACTTTCCCCCAAGAGCAAACCCTTCCCCTAACATCTGCAATGATAGCAGAAGTAACATCAGTAGTAGAGCAAAGCTTCTGAGTAAAAATCCTGGAATTTCTTTCACGCCAAAGGTGGTAAAGAGTGGCCGCAAGGCCAGTTTACATATAGGAGAAGTTCAGCTGTCAATGCTAGGAATTTATTATACTCAACAACCCATGAGATAAGTTGTGTTCAAGAACACTTGAAAGTTGCCCAAGTTTAGCAAATGATTTTTATCTATTTAAACCAGCGATTTGGGTCTGTGATTAGAGATTGGATTTTCTTGAGGTTTATTGAAGAAGCGGGGTTTTGTGTTTGGCGAGATGGAGAAAATTGAATTCCTGTGTAATCCAGTGGAAAAGATTTGAAAAAGCTTGAAAACGTAGCACAATGTTTTGTACAAAGTCTTGAATGGACCATTATTTATGATTACTCTCTTGGGTATTCGTAAGATAAATTGTCAATTCTCACTTGTGTTATCTCCTCTGCAACTAGAAATAATGATGGATCAGACTATGGGAGGAAACATGTTTATATATTAGATTGACAAGAGAAAGCGAAGGAATACGGTAGTTCTACTAGTGAAAGTTTATTTTGTTAACTGGTTTGATGTTGAAGCCTCTGGAGAGACAAAAGCTGATACTTGATAGTCAAAAGCGCTATACAGAGTTATATATTTTCTAGAGGTTTTGTGTCACTTACTTTGGTTTCAATTATGTGCTCTATGTCTATTGTTATTTAATTTCGAGGGCTAAATTTCCTGAGAGGGGAAGGATGTGTGACGACCCTCACCTAAGGATTGTTACTACAAGGACGGTTTTGTTAGTAATCGACATTTAATCAACGGGTATCTGTAATCTTAACGTGGGGAGATTAATAAGTATTTAATAACGTGGAGCTCGAAATATAATCGAGATAAAGATGAGAGTGCAATTACAATTCTTTAGTGGTGTGAATTATAATTTGTAAAATAAGAATAGAATCCAGGTGGGATTAGGTTTTCTTATTTACACAAGGAGCACAAATTTATTTCTCCTCAGGTCCCTGCTCTAGCCCTATAAATATATCATTATGTTCTCTAGGTCACACAACAGTCATTCAGAAATTTAGAATAGAGGCTGTGAGAGAGAGAACAAAGAGATCATGTAGAAGTCCACACTTGGCTACATGATCGAGATATAAGGGAATATGGCAGAAGATCATGAGGTACTGTCGAGCAAAGTTTGTTGCATACGGTAATTAGGTCTGTCAAGTTCTCAAATAAACAAGTCAACCAGCGTTCGTGTCTACGGATAAGAGGTAAACCCTAATTCCGCCTTGTAGGGTTTGTGTTTATTTTTGTTGTTTAATCTGTACGTGCAATTACTGGGTTCTGGGATTCGTTTCCCAACAGGTTTGTGAACGAAACAAGTGATCAAGTTATTCCGTAAGTCACGTATGACTTTTTTCCGAAACTACTCGTTAACTTGGAAAGAAAACAAGTAGTATATAGTGGAGATGTGACTTATTAGTCACTTAATAAAACAAATTACTGAAGAAGGTTGGAGAATTCCTCATTGGAGTGGCTTGAGTGCCACCTTACACATAAGCATGACACCTCATGCTTAAGCATAAGAGAGCTTAATCTTAAGAGACCATTTGGTTCTCCTCGTTTTTGGCTACTCCACCGAAACAATAGAGAGAGAGAGAGAGAGAGAGAGAGGAGAAGAAAAGAGAACAGATTTCGGAGGTTGACGGAAATTCTAGCTAGGCAACGTTATTTGCTAAGCTGGGAGTCAGTCGAGACGTGTATTGTTAGCTATGTCGTCACAGATAAGGTGAAACAAACATATCTTGTTCGCATATTTATTTTTAAAGTGTGATATACCTGTTGGAACGTTTTAATATTGTGTTTTAAATTAAATCGTGGATATTGGTTGATATGTAAAATGAAATTGACAAAATTATATATTTTTTTATGTCGATACATCTGAACATGTGTCTGGGCTGGAAGACTTTAAACAAACAAAGCAGATTGGTGTTATAAGAGTGGGAGATGCGGACTGGGTATATCGATGGTTTGACGTCATTCCCATTTATTGTAAAGGTTGCTCCTATTTTATTCTGGTCAAAACATGTTCTTGAAAAATGTGCCAAATCGATGAGTATTAATGTGATATTTTAATATCGTGATGGTTTTATGCCTGATCCTGAAAAGTTGGATTTCATTTCTATGAACGAACTAAAAGATTTATTATCTTTTTACTAAGAATCTTTTTATTGCTTAGTAACTGAAAAATATGATTTAAACTTTTTGCTTGGCATGGCCTAAATCCATGATTAGAATGTTTATAAGATATTGGGTGTTTCATACGAGCTTTAGCTTATGGAGTTTTCAAAAAATCATACTTTTCAGGTCCGCAGCAGTGATGGATTATTGAAGTCATTTCGGTTGTTGGTTTTTATGCGTTGATATTGTTGTGGGGACTTTTAGTTTTGTCATTTTGGTAGCCGGTTTGTCCCCGCCAAGTGAGGCTATGGTTATGTATTTATGTGTTGTAAAGCATGCACTTTTGTACTGCATGCAAAACTCTGGTGTATTTTGAGACTATTGAAATCGTGCTTCCGCAACTTGCATAATTTCCTTAAGAAAACTTCTTTTGATGGTTGGGTTTTATAAATTCCCTAAACTGGTTTAAATATTTAGGCCTAGGGTGACCTAGACTCAGTGGCCGTCACTAGACCTCTAACCCACGGGTTTGGGTCGTGACATGATAGTCTCAATTAGATGTTTTATATAAAATTTTATAAATCATGAAAAACATTATAAAATAAACATATAAATGATTTAGAAACAACATGAATTTCAAAAACTGTGAAATAAATTGGAGGGAAAGAGTACTTTAAAGGGTAAAACTGGAAGTTTGTCATATTTTGATAGTTATTTTTAAAAATAGGACCAAAATTTTTGGACATCCCAAAAAAGAAAGAGAGACCAGTAATTTGGAACAGAGTGAGTATGCCTTTTGAGATCCTTTAATGTCACACTAACCATTGAAATACTTTTATTTTAGGGGAAATTACATTAAACCCCTTCAGACTATGGGTCTGACACGAGTTGCCCCTGCGGTGAAACAGGTGCATCCAACTAATGGAATGGTAACCAAAACGTTACCCTCTCTATTTCCCTCCATTTACTAACACCCATGTTTTCATCCCTAAAAACCCACCCTAAAAAACCCATCCCTCACAATAGATTAGGCAGGAATTTTCCCTCCAACCTCTATTTTTTCTCTACATTTTTAGTGAGATCTCACTAAAGTGAAATTAGTGAGATCTTACTAAGAACTGGAAATTTTAGTGAGATCTGAACTGATATTAGTGAGATCTTATGACAACTAGGGATTTTAGTGAGATCTCACTTGAACTGGTTGGAAATGCAATAGTTTCCTTAACAGTTGTTTCCTTCCATTTTGTTTTCAAAATGAGAGAGAGAGAGAGAGAGAGAGAGAGAGAGGGAGAGACTAGTGTTCTGGGTTTTGATGTGTTAACCATTGGGGTTAACGGGTAACGTATTATGTTAGTTGGTTGCACCAATTTTGACAGCAGGGGCAACTCGCACATTCCTAGAAAGTTGGAGGGAGTTAAGTATCCAATAGTTGGCAATAATGATACATACACATACTCCAAACCACACCCTCCCACACCCCGGCCACTGTTCACGTGGGCCCCCACGTGGGCCCCACCCACTTGGCCCCCAAATTTGTTTTTTAAAAATGAAAATTTTTAAACCCCCCCCCCCCAAATCTAGGTTTCTTCCTTACTATTCTCATTTTCGCGGGCAACCATAGAGAGAAGAGAGAAGGAAGATCGCGACCCACCCTAACCATGGACTGCCCTTCACCGATGACTTAGCGACCCCCTCCCATCGTGGACTGACCTTCACTAGCGAAGCCCAACACATCCACCACCACTAGTCACCAGCCACTCCAAGAAATCATATCAGTAAAATCGTCCATTGCAACCAAGGTCTCTCTCTCTCTCTATCTATCTCTCTCTCTCTCTTTCTCACACACACACACACACATTGTACTTGTGAAAACACCATACCACACATGTTTTTGCTGCCCAATTTTAAAAGCTTGAAACAGGAAAAACCAAATGACAAAAAAAATTGCCACATTATATGAGTAATTTGTGTAAAATCACCCATCTTTTGCCACCAACTCCGATGAACCCCACAGATACTTGATTGAATAGTTCATTTTGTAGAGTCTTACATTATAAGTTATTTGGAGAACCTAATCACTTATTGCATCTGTAAACAGATAGTTGACTTCTGTTGCGGAGCTAATGATTTCAATTTGCTCGTGAAGGAGAAGTTTGACGAGATAGGGAAGAAGTGCTCATACAAAAACTTCAAACTTTTACAAGCAAATGTAAGGAGTATGTTCCCTAATACAAAATTTCTTCCTATTTGGGTATCAGTTGTGATGAACTCTTTATTTCTTTAGAATGTACAAAAGACGTACTCTATGTGCGTTAATCCTGGATCCACTTTGCAGTTTTCACCCAAAAAAAATCTTTTATTGTACTAAGCATTTCGTCAAAAGTTCCCCAAAATTGGTCACAAAATCCTCTGGGAGTAGAATTCTACTGGTATTGTATGCATTGTGTTCTTAGTTTTACAACTAATTTCGCAATTATTGCATGCTATTACACACTACTATAAGATCTTGATATTTTCTAGGGCAATGCTTGATTGTTCTTTTTTAGGGCAATGCTATGAACGCCTGAATGGCTTGCTTGATTGTTCTTGTTTTGGTTCATTCTTGGGAGGGAAACCAACCAACGATATTTTTTAGGGCAATGTTTTTTAGTGTTTTGTTACTTGCAATAGTATGCATTTTATACTCACTTGTTCTTGTTTATTTTTAATATGCAGGTGATGTTTCAGTTACCATCATCATCATCATCACTATCAGTGATGTGTCCTATATCTTCCCAAATTGAAAGGGATGAAGAAATGGAAGAGGTATGGAGTGGAGACATTGTAGAAGAAGAAAAGGTTATGAATGGTTTTCCAATAAAGTTTTTAGGTGATGATAAAGCGACAATTGAGAATTCTAAAGATACAGTTGAGGAACAGAAGATGGGAATGGAATTCGACAGCCCCATCATTGCTTATTTGTATTACTCAAAATTTGCGAAAGAAAAGGGGTTTGCAGTGGCTAAAAGATCTTCAAAAAAGGGAAAAGATGGAGTCTTGAGGCATGTAATTTATGAATGCAACAAAAGTGGAAAGTCAAGGCTTAGAGGAAGCAACATTGCCAAGCCACGTCTACAGGCAAAAATGGAATGTCCGACTCACCTTAATATTTGTTTAACTCAGGAGGGAAAGTAGGGGGTAAATCGGGTTATCTTGGAGCACAATCATGAACAAAGTCCGAGAAAGTCTAGATTTTTTAAGAGCAATAGGGTACTTGATTCAATTGTGAAAAGGATTCTTGTGATGAATGACAAAGCTGGGATCCGTTTAAATAAGAGTATTGACTCGCTTCAAATTGAAGCTAGTGGACCTGATAAGGTTCCATATTTGCCAAGGGATTGCCGGAATTATTTGGATAAGGTTCGACGTTTACAACTTACGGAAGGAGATGCTGAGGCAATGAATCAATATTTCATGAGAATGAAAGCGACAACAGGGACTTCTTTTCTACAATGGATTTGAATGAAGAAGGTCGATTAAGGAATGTATTCTCGGCTGACGCAAGGAGTAGGGCAACTTTTAAGAAATTTGGTGATGTTGTGACATTTGACACAACATACCTCGTCAACAAGTATGACATGCATTTTCCTCCTTTCGTAGGCGTCAATCATCATGGTAGCTCGGTATTATTGGGATGTGGAGTTATCTTCCATGAAGATACAAAGTCATTTTCGTGGCTATTTAAGAATTGGTTGACTTGCTTGGAGGGTCGTGCTCCTAATGCAATCATTATCGATCAATGCGCGGCCATGCGGAATGCTATAGAGAATATATTCCCCAATACCTGACACCGATGGTGCTTACGGCATATTATGAAGAAGGTGCCGGAAAAGTTGAAAGGGTACGAAGCTTATGACAAAATTAGTTACCGTTTTCACTCCGCAGTTAATGATTCACTGACAGTAGAAGAATTTCAGACTGCTTGGGATGTGCTCATCAAAACGTACGAGCTTTAGAGTAACAAATAGTTACATGGGTTGTATTTGGAGAGGGAACGGTGGGTGCCGGCTTTTGTGAAAGATGTGTTTTGGGCGGCATGTCATTCACACAACAAAGCAAGAGTATGAATGCATATTTTGATAGTTACATTAATTCAACGACGACCTTGAAATAATTTATTGAGCAATATGAAAATGCATTGATGAAAAAGGTGGAGAATGAAAAACAAGAAGATCACACTGGTTGGCACATGTTCATTCCTTGCATAACTAACGATGGGTTGGGGAAGCGATTTCAAAGTGCTTACACTCATACCAAGGTTAAACAGTTTCATGAGCAATATTGTGGAAAAATGGTATGTTCTTTAGGTGATGTTGTGGAAAAATGGTTAGATAGTGATGTTGTGACGTTATATGAGGTGAAAAAGTTGGTTACTATTGGAGAAGGAAAAGATGAATTTGAGAAGTGTGTGACATTTAAAATTCATTTTAATGCTGAAACTAATGAAACTCATTGTAATTGTCGGCTGTTTGAGTCTAAAGGAATGGTGTGTAAGCATCAATTATTTGTGTACCAGCTAAGGGGAATTCACAAAGTGCCAGAAAAGTATGTGTTGAGAATATGGTGCAAAAATGTAAAAAGAGCCCACACTAAAGTTCGGATAAGTTACGATAAATTGGTAAAAAGCATTGAAGTGTTCCAGAATGACAATGTTTGCAATCTCTATAAGGATATTGCTGACTTGGTGGAAGACAATGAAGAGAGGTATAATATGGTGATGGCACAGGGGCACGAGTTCAAACAACAGTTTATTGAAACCCAGGTTGTTTGTGCAAGCAATATGGTTGATGATACGGTTAATTCTTACTCATTTGGAGATGGAGTTATACCTTCCAAGGAAAGAACAAACATAGTTGACCCTAAAAGCTTTACTCAAAAAGGGAGACCGCCGTGTAAAAGGAAGAACAAAGTTTTGTGGAAAAAGCTGTTAAAAAGAAAAGGGAAGTAGTTAAGAAGAAAAGTTTGACCATTGGAAAGACCACCGTGTCGAAAGAACAAGTTAAGGTATAAATTTTGTATTGATTATTTTCTTGCTAGTTAATATGGTCTTATAGATATATTGAATGAGTGATTCGTAGTAATTTCATTTGTTAATTTCAGGAGATCGAAGATATTGTGGTTGTCGATGTGGGAACAACACAGAAGAGTCTTGTAAATGTCAATGTCAATGTAAGTAACTACTGAGGTTGCGATTTTCCTTTTACATTCTTAATTAATTGGTCTTGATTTAATTTTTTTGATATAGCAGAGCAATGCAAGTGTCGTGGGAGCATTAATGTGGCCACATGTGCGAGCATTAATGTGGCCAAACATGATGTCCCATAACTTCCAAAATCCATCAAACTTGATGCCGACCACACAAAATGCAAAAACAAGAGGGTCACAAGGTTGGGGAAGACCACAATCAAGTTTCATGGGAAGTCAATTGCAAGAATGCCAAGGTGTTCAACCAAGTTTTTTACAAATGATGAATGGAATGAATAATGAGGAAGAGTAAAACACTTAGTTGGTTAATGAAATGTATTTTACTCTCTTTTTTTATCGTATCGTGTCTTCTTTGTATCGTGTCCGTATTGTATCCGTATCCGTTTGTTAATGGAATGTAATTAACTTTTGTTTTTTTATCTTATCGTGGCTTGTCTGTGTTGAGAAGCAATTATTGTGTCTTGTTTGTATCGTGTCCTTATTATATCATGTCATCATTGTCAATGGAATGTTAATTCTATGAATGAAGTCTTTATCGTATCATGTCCGAATTGTATCCGTATTTGTTTCATAAATGGATAAGATTCTTTGTTGATATAACTGCATTTCAAAGTGGACTTCGAGTCATGGATATAATTGTTTAGAGGTGCATTCCATGGATCTGGTTGTTTGGAAGCTGATATTGTTGTAACAGTTAAGAAAAGCATATTTTCAATGCTGAAACTTATCTAAATTTTCCCAAAATCAGACTTAGGCTTGCTGAAACTATTGTATAAGTGACAAAATTTGAGTTTTCGGTGCCAAAATTATGTTTAAATGCTATTTTTGGAAAAATTTGGATAGCATTTTCGCTATTTTCTTGCATATCCGACGTCTAAGCGTCTCATCAGACAATCAACTAATAACGCACAACATAAAACTAGGCCATAGAATAACCCAAAACGGAGTTGAAATTAACTTTGTCATTCATTACATAACCATTGTCTAAAATGGACTTGAAATTAACTGTTTTACAGTACATCACTAGATTACATAACAAATTACCTATGCAAAAGGTGGATAACTAGCAATACACACATTACAATCCCAATAACGGAATGGATAACTACAATACGGACTACATTCCGTATGGTTAAGATGAGTTCACTTAAGTAATTGTTGAGGTCGACGTTGTATTGAGGGAATGGTCTAGTGAAGTCGTGTGTCCTATCATCTGCCGAATCTGAGACATTTTGATTGTTGTTATCGCACCAACCATTCCATTGCCTGCATAGCTAGTTAGAAGAAAACAAATGAGATAAATTAGTAATGGGATAAAAAGATATGGCAGAAACAACCATTCATGTAGTTGTGTGGAGAGGCTTACATTGGTACCAGGGCATTTATAGTAGTATTGGCCAGGGTTTTTAGCATAAGGGCCAGCGTTGGCGGGGATGCACAGACCGGCTCTGCAACCACAAACTCTCGTAGGCCATCCAGATGTCGCATTGGAAGATGCGGAAGCCATGTCACCTCTACAAAAAAAAAAAAGTAAAGAAAAAAAAACGGATAACAGAAAACATAAATAAGACAAAATCACAGTGACTAATAAAGCTTAATATGTGAGACCTTAAACAATTCGCTAAGGCGTGTCTGTGTCGTGTCTCGTATCCGTGTCCCGCATCTGTGTCGTGTCCTGTATAATGAAACTCGTATCTGTGTCGAGTCTCATATCCGTGTCTCTGTTGTGTCCCATTGAATGATATGGAGAAGCCATTTTGCCGATTCACAACTTATTCTACAGTTCTGTTGCCCATTTGAACAACCACTTGGTGTGGTTCTACCAGCATGTTTGGTGTTACTAAATTTCACAAAATTGGAGTGTTGCTGACTTTTCCTTCACAATCGGAAGCTAACTCTTATCAGTAATAGATATATATCTGCCATGCCAACACAAACTAGGGAGTTTTTTGAGACAATGCAAGATTCTCATACCAAACCTACTGATTACACCAATTCCCATGAGGACTTTTGAATGGGTGCTAATGTTATATGCTTATGTTTCACTTAATTCAAATCATCAGTTTATCAAAACATACATGCAAGCATTAAACCATGGGAATTCTTGAGAACTAAGCCCAAAAAAAAAAAGATTTCTTCAATTATAACTAAGCGACAATAGCAAATGAAAGATTGAGCACTGTCACCCTTGTACCGTAATGATATCCCTGACTTTGTCATAAACTTGAAATATTCAAGCATCAATAAATTAAAATATTAAAATAGAACATTGACCTAAGACATTAGTGTTTTCATTCAAAGAATAGCCCAATGACTTGCAAAAACATACTAGAGGACATAGGGCTGCTTGGATTGCTCAAGTCCGACTGTCCCACTGGGCGAAGAACCGAATGAGACATTTGATGATAAGTAGTACCGGTAGAGCAAGTCTACTCTTTCTCCCTCTCTCACCCACTGGTTCTCCTCTCTGTGCTCTATAAAATCACGAAAAAAGGTGCTAAGAGCTTTGAATGTTGCGGCAACGTGGTGGGGAAAAATCTATTGAAAAATAACAGTTGTCATAAAGCCTTGTATCTCAACAGGTTGGGTGAAGATAAATGGTGCAAGTTCAGCTCATGTGAGGGCAAGCCTGATGACTGAACATAAAATCGACAATTGCATATGGACAATTGTAGCTAAACATGAATGTTGGTCTTTCCTCAAGGGTGGATTTGAATTAATTGATTGAAAGCGAGAGCATGGTTATCACAACAGCAATAGCTCTATTTTTTTGGTGTGCTTTGGTGTGATAGAGCTACAGACAAATATTAAAGGGCATAGTTTCCAGAGCTTGGGCAACAAGTCAAATTTCCATTCATGACAAGAATACAAGATTTTTGGTTACCAATTATTTTTTTCAAATTTCCAGGTCAGTAATAATCCAACTTGAGTAACTATCCACTAAATCCAAGGCACTAATTTAGTATGTTGAAAAAAAAATGCTAGCAACAAAATAATTTATATACTGTCCCATGACAATTGAACGAATTAGTAACCAGACAAACACAAGTTGGAAAAAAATAATTGGTAACTAATAATCATACTAAATTATTATTCCTTAAGGTCAAAACCTTTATAGTTAGCAAAAATTATGGACATAGTCTTTGTTTCTTCGAACCCATGTCTTGTAAACCTCCATTGATGCAAACTTGTATCCAAAATCACAGCAGAGATACCAAAATAAACCTTAATTCTTCCTCTCTCGATGCCACCACCAGCACAACTAAAAATCACGCAATGGTATATCCAAATTAAACTGAGACGAGAGCACCTCTAGTAGTTATTGGCAAAATGCCTACCCAAATTAGGGTTTTTGAATATGGAATCAAGATCAAAGAACCTAATCTGTACAAATTCGAACCCTAATCCTTTTGAAATAATCCCTAATCACAAATTGAGAGAGAGATACACCTTGGTTGCAATGGACGATCTTGATTCGTAAGATTTCTTTGCATGGCTGTCATCGACTGGTGGTGGAGATGGATTGGTCATCGTTGTAGACTTGTCAGTGGTTTGGGGTGGGTCGCGATCTTCTTCTCTCTTCTCTCTGTGGTTGCTCGCGAAAATGAGAACAGTAGCGAAGAAACCTAGATTTGGGGTTCTTTCAAAATTTTCTTTTTTAAAAAAAATTTCGAGGGCCAAGTGAGTGGGGCCCACGTGGGGGCCCAGGTGAACAGTGGCTGGGTTGTGGGAGGGTGTGGTTTGGAGTATGTGTATGTATCATTAGTGAATAGTTGGAGGGGCCAACTCATGTAAGAGCGATAGTCTGAGGGGGTTTAATGTAATTTTCCCTTTATTTTTTTTTACTTTTTAGTTTTTTTTTTTTGGTTTGTTAAGAAACATAGATATTGTATTTTGCATTGGGTACTATTTAGACATTTAATTGTTTTACATTTTAAAACTTGAACCAGGATATGAAATCCTGGCTCCGTCTCTGCAAACGCTCTGCACACACAAAAACAATTAGCGATCTTAAAACGAAAACACCCTTAACGGGGTGAACTCGCGAATGCTGCCGTGCATAAGCCATACGTACATCCATAGGTATGTACAATTATTCAATAAACTGGACTAGAGACAATAAACTGAAAGGACAATCTTCTCTCAACCAAAACGGAGAAATACAAACAAGGAGTAAGCACAAAAAATTTGGGAGGTGGGGGTCCTGCTTCGCAAAAATTGTACAGCACGATGCCATGCAGGCCAAACGGGGCAATTTTGGCGCAGCCTAAATGGTTTTGTAAAATGCAATCTCGTGGGACCCACTTTCGGGTCCCACGCAAACGATATGAACCGTTAAATAATTTTAAAATAATTATTCGAGTGGTATTTAAAAAAATAGGTCCATTGGATATTTTTACGTAATTGATCTAATTCGTTTGATTTTAATTCAAAATTCAGAACTCTGTAGTTTGAAAGAATATTGAAGAAAAGTTATACAATTGTGTGGTTAGTAATCCATTGATCTGAACCATAGGTATTGTAGGGCTTATTGAAGAGAGCTTCCAGTATAAAAATTATCATGTTCAAACATCGATAAGTATCAAAAAACTACAAATATGAGTTTTTTGATACCTATTGATGTCCGATCAAGATAATTTTTTTACTAGATACTCTTCCTAACAGGCCCTACAACACCTATGGTTCAAATCAATGGGTTACTAAGCTCAAAATCGTATAACTTTTCTTGAAGATTCTTTCAAACTACAGGATCCTGAATTCTGAATTAAAATCAAACTATTTAGATTAATTATGTAAAAATATCCAATGGACCTGATTTTCTTTTTCAATACCACTCAAATAATTATTTTAAAATGATTTAACGGTTCAAATCGTTTCCGTGGGACCTAAAAGTGGGTCCCATGAGATTGCATTTTACAAACCATTTAGGCTGCACCAAAACGGCCCCGTTTGGCCTGCATGGCACCGTGTTATGCATTTTATGCACATTTGTCATTTGTAAAAAGAAGAAACTAGGCCCGTCCTTATATTGTAAACTTTTGTAAAGTTATGAAAAGTTAGGTTTGTACTTTATTGACTTACTTGTCTATAAATAGACAAGTCTATAGCCTTTGTAAAAAAAGTCTCCAATCACTCTACGTAATAATAATATTCCTACTTTCCTCACTTGCCAACTTTCCATCTTTCCACACTTTCTTTTTTCTTTCTTTTGTTATTGGTATCAGAGCACCGGTAACTAGTAAATCAGAAGAAAATCAACCTTGGTGAAAAACTCAATAGCAAGACCAAGCTGTAAATTATTGTGAGTATTTCTCTTCTACAATCTTTTATTTATTTTGTGTTCTTTGTTTTATGTTACACTTTTACCTGTTGTAAAACCCATATGCTTAGAGTGTGTTAAAGCCCATATTACCCATTTTCTCAAGACCTTTTATCATGAAAAGTTTGGGTCAGTTGAACTTTAGGGAGGTTTTAGGCACTAAACACACCACTCTAAGAGGTTTTAGGTACCCACATCAGTCTAAAATGGCACTAAACAAAGAAGACACTACTTGTGGAGGTTCTGCAGATGATATATTGGAGATAATTATGAGTATGTTGTTCATATTCCTGAACAAGGAATTAATGTTAATTATATTGGCGCTAGCCTTAATAATATTACTGATCTTATGTGTTCATGGTTTTCAAAAATAGATTAAAAAAAAATCAAAATTATGTAGAAGAAAAATTAGTTTCTATAATTTTGGTAGTATCCTTAATGTTGACTTAAAGTCAGAAACAAAGACTACTATAGAGAGTTTACTAAACAAGTTAGACTCTTTTGAAATTAGTGAGACTAATGGAATGAATAGTCCAGGAGACCACCAAACTCCTAGATTATTTTATGGCACAGAGGATGTTATGGTCCTTAATACTCGAACCTATAACAGGATCGAGTATGATAATATAGTCAAAATACTAGATTATTAGAGGAACTTATACAAAGATCCCCACTTAGATTTTGAAGAGAGGAACCAAATTCTCAAACAAATTCGGGAAACCTATCTTCAAAATGAAGATTTGTTAAATCATTTTCACTATGAAATAGACATGCTAGAAAAAGAAGAAGAAACTTCTTTAAGTGGTGACAAAGACACTTCAAATGAAGAAGACACCTTAGTTTGACTCTTTTAAAAAGATTTCCATAGATGAAAACCTAGTAGGTGAAACTTCGTCTTTAGGGAAAAGAAAAGCAGAAGACTAAAATCCAGATGGGATATGTATCCAGATGATCCTGAGTATATTTCAGACACAGACACATCTGAGTATTTATTCACTAATGAGATCAAAACTGAAGGTGATCAAAACTGAAGGTGACACTACTTCAACCTCAGAACCAGCACCATCTAGAAGAGATTATTTAAATAAATATGCTATAGCCCAGAACAGGACATATTTAGATTTGACCAATGTTCCTTTTAAGGATCAGTTTCAAACTATAGATGATTGGGAACAGTCCTTGTCTATCATTATTACTAATTATAAAAATACATGGACTAAGGAAAAATTCCTTGATTATGTAGCAGCAACATTACAAGGAGACGTTTTATAGTGGCTAAAACAATGAGAAAAATCAGATAAAGGAAAGCTAGAAAAACCAGCTTTATTAGCTAATTTTAATTCCCATGATAAAATATTGTCACAATTTGTTGTCCTCATAAAAGAAAATTTATGTGGATATGTTGGTGATCAAAATTTGCAAGAAGATGCAAATTATATTTTGTCAAAGTTAGAATTATGTAATATATATCTTTTTGAAGACTATTGCAAAACTTTCAAAAAATATTTTTATCAACTTAAACCCTCAGCTACTGGTTACTGGCTTGATCAGCTTTTTCACAAACTCCCAAGTCCATGGGATGAAATAAGTTTTAAAAATTACCCTGAGTTTCGTAAAAAAAATAGGGGAAAGATGATAATTTAGGTTTTAGAATTTATTTTGTTTTAAGACAAATAGCAAACTACTGTCTTGAAATAAAAGCTAAAAAGCAAGTAAAAAACCAGATTTTCAAAACAAAAACTGGACAAAAATGTTTGTGATTGCATTTTGCAAGAAAATTAGAAAATTGGTTGTAAACCTACTTAAAAAAAACAATTTTCTAAAAAGAAGAAAACGTTTAAATGGAAGCCTTGGAAAAAAAAACAAAAAAATTTCTAAAAAGAAAAAATATGTTCATAAAAAAATATACTAAAGCAACTACTTCAAAAAAGAAGACTTGTCGTTGTTATATTTGTAATGAAGAAGGTCATGATTATGCACCGAATGTCCCAACAAAGGAAAAAATGCAAGGAAAATGGTCAAGATTCTTGAAGAACAAGAGCTTGAAATCTTATTTGATGAAGAGTTTAGTGATATATAAAAAAAAATTGTATGAGATAGATATTGAATATGAAAGTTCATCTGATAATGAAGAATTAGTTTTTATGCTAAATGAGTAAAGTCAAACGGGTAGAGACTCATCGTCTTATATTAACCCTAGACCTGTAGAAGAATTAGGAACATTAATGTTAGGAGATGTGATGGGTGAAGAAACACTCTTTACCAAACATGACATGGAGAATTTTAAAAAACTACAAGAAGCTTTTAAAAAGGATGAAATTTATAAAATTCCAAGATTTAATATGTTCTCAGCCCGAGTTTTTGAGAAATATAGTGGAAACACAACTTCTCAGTTATCGAGTGACGGACATGCACCATGCACATATTGCTCTTTTTGATAAACAAAGAGTAGCAAGATGGAAAAAGAAAAATATCCAGAAATTCGCTATATACATATTGGATTAATCCAAGTTAGGATTAATGCTTTATTTAGATAAGGGATATAAAGTCCTATTTTATCTATTCTTTTTGATAAAAGATTTAGTGACCCCATGAAGGTAGCCATTGGAGGAATTCAGTCTAATTTAGTAAATGGAGTTATTTAGTTTAACATAAAACCAAATTTCTTATCTCCATTAATGACCTAAACTTACAAGATACAATTCGAATGAGGATTAAGACCAGAGGAATTGATATGAAGTCAAATTCCAACGAACTGGCAATTCAATGGAGAACAATCGATGAATTAACAAAATTTCCAGAGACCTCTATGAAACCCATAGATAAACATATGGTCGAAATTTTTGAACCATGACCATTTGATTCTTTTATTCAACCTAGGTTAATGAATTGGACAGACTTAGAAATCCCTAGGAACTGGCTACTTACTGATTTGGTAGAACCTAGAAGACAATCTTCTTCTAGTAACAATGTTGAATTATAAGTTTTAGGAAAAAAAATTGTATTTTCATAATAAATCAATACTTGGTAATGTTTGGCAAAAGGATTTTCCTAGTCCATCAAGAGGAGCTATTGCCAGAAAAACTGTGCAAGTTCCTATTATGCCTGCTACTTCTCATAGAAATAAGTACAAAGAAGAAATTCAAACTGCACAAATTTATGATTTTCAAACAAAATATGATGAAATTATTTTTTCACCTAGTCAAGGTAAGAAAAGATATACCTATGTTAAGGGTACTTTCAATTTTTTGGGATATAAACTATATACCCTGGATGTTTTTATAGATACATGAGCCACTATTTGTACCATGGAACACAATTCCAAAAGAAAAATGGGAATTAATGAAACACCAAATTTTAGTTACAAGAATTGATGGAGGTAATACTGAAATACAATTTAAAGCAAAAAATATATCTATTGGGATGGGAAATACTAAGTTTGTCATTCCAAAAAGTATATCTTTTCCTTATATGCATTGTGATATTTTATTGGGCAATAATTTTATTTATCAATATTTGCCTATGCATATCTATGTAAAAGAATTAGCATTAATTGTGAAAAATTCATTAGTACGTATTCCTTTGCTAGAACAACATATGTATGTTTGTGACAGAGATTTTGCACCTGTACCTAGAGGAGAAATGACTCCTATCATCAAAGCTATTGATGAATCACATTGGATATATAAAGTTCTAGAAGAAAACTTTAGTGAAGACCCTTTGAAATTATGGTCACGAAGTCCTCGTTACTGTAGTTTAAAATTGAGAAACCCTAACGTAACAGTTAGAGTAAAACCGATGATCTATACCAGACATGATATAGATGAGTTTGACATACAAATAAAAGAACTTCAAGATAAGAAGTTAATTGAGAAAACTACCAGTCCACACTTGAGTCTAGCCTTTATGGTAAGAAATCATGCTGAGATTAAGAGGGAAAAAGGCCGAATGGTAATTAACTATAAAAGACTAGATGAGCAATTAGTCTTCAATGGTTATTTTATACCTCGTAAAGATATTTCAATTTCCTTAACCAAAGGATCAAAAGTTTTTAGTAAATTCAATTGTAAAAGTGGTTTTTGGCAAATTCAACTTACTGAAGATTCAAAACCATTAACAACTTTTAGTACACCTAGAGGACATTATTATTGGAATGTAATGCCTTTTGGATTAAATATAGCACTACAAGTTTATCAAAGATGGATGGATAATATTTTCAAAGATCTTAAAGATTTTTGTGTGGTCTACATCGATGACATATTAATTTTTTTCAAAACCCGAGAGGATCATAAAAAGCATTTAAAAATACTTTGTGAAAAATTCTAGAAGCATGGAATTATTTTATCTCCAAAAAAGATTGAGCTTGAAAAAGAATTAATTGAATTTTTGGGAATTGTTTTAGACCAACAAGGCTTAAAATTATAGGATCATATTCTTTCAAAAGTTAGAGATTTCCCAGACATATTAGAAAATAAGACTCAATTACAAAGTCTTTTGGGAATTCTAAATTATGGAAGAAATTTTATCAAAAATCGAAACTCCTTCATTAGTCAAATTAAGGAAAATGTTGAATTTACTTGGGAAAAAGAAGACATTGTCTTGATTAAACAACTCAATGAAAGTCTTATTAAATTGCATAATGTTTATTTACCTAAACAGGGTGATTAATTTATTTTGGAAACAAATGCTTCTGATACATGTTGGGGTTGTGTATTAAAAACAATACCAAATATTTTCTTAAAGGCAGAAACACTTCCACTAAGTGAAAATAAGATAAGAGCTAGAAAAGTTCCTATCTCAAAATCCCTTCAAAAAGAAGAATTGATTTGTGGTTATAATTCTGGTACTTTTAAGCCCAACCAACAAAAATATATTATTTTTGAAAAATAATTACTAGCCATAAAATTATCACTGGAAAGATTCAAATTTTACCTTGCAACAAAAGACTTTATTGTTAAAACAGACAATAAAGCTATTAGAGATTTTTTGATTAATAAAAAATCTATTGTTCAAGGCTAACGATTAAGTTGGTACAATAAAATTGCAGAATATACTTTTCAGGTGGAACACCTCAAGGGAGCCAATAATTTTATTGCAGATTTTTTAAGTAGACCTTTTTATAATTGTAGGGAAACATAGCTTAAATAGCTATATCAGATAGAGACAAACAACCAGTACAAGGAAACTGGGTAACGGTTGCCAGAAGGGCACAATCCAAAGAAGAAAAAACTTATGTAGTTTTTATTGGATTCCAACCAGGGATCTACAAAACTTGGGAAGAATATCATTCGAAGGTGAATAATTTCCCCGGAGCTTGGTATCGAAGTTATGATAGCATGACAAAAGCTAAAAAAAGCTTGGTACAGTAGACCACCAATGGTCTTTGCGCCACAAATGGAATTTACACAACCAATGGTGATCCCTCCAGCTAGACCAATTGGAGTTCCCATAAATAAAAGATTTCTATAACCCAAGGATTCCAAGACCTGTATGAGCTTTTGAACGCAGTTCGGAAATATTTCTGGAGTCAAGGAAAAATTTCGCCAAAGCATGGCAGAATTGGCTAATGAATTAGCCAAGCAAGCTTTTGAAATGTCCAATATAAAAAGAAAAGAAAATGTTTTAGAAAACCTTTGTTTACAAATCATTAAACAAATGGATTGGACAATGGATTTCAATTTCAAGAAAATAAATAATTTTCTTCAATTATCGGACCTCATAGCCAATGAGTTTCCGGATCCTATTTTTGAAAAAATCAAAAGAATTTGTCTTTATGAAAAATCAAGGTCAATTCTGCCTGCTGAGATTTTCATACAAATTCATGCGATGGTAGAAGACCATCAAAGAAAAATTAAGCATCTTTTGCTTTATGAGAAAGACAGGGTTAATTTTAGGGAAGACATCCCTAAAACCATTATTTGTCTGAATCATGATGACTAGACAGATGATGAAATAAATTGGGGAGTAAATCAGAATATTTTCCAAATTTTGGATCCATTATACTGGACGTCCTTCCCAATGATGATCAGAACAATGCTCTCATGTGTGGCAGGCACCTACACATGGAACAAATATTTTACATTCTAGATTTCAAGTTCAATTGGTTTCCGAGAACGTGAACGCTTCTACCAGCCAGGGCCGGCCCAAGCCCAAGCCGAAGGCCTACAAGGCCTGGGCCTAGGGTACCCTAAATAAAGCCCAAATTTGGGGCACACTTATAAATTTTAGTGATGTGCCTGAGTAGGAGTCTTTCATGGCCCAATAGAAAAATTAAGTGGCCCAACATGAAAATTAAATGACCCAAAACAATTGGGAATGTTTGGGCCGGTCCAATCACTCTCCGAGGTAGACTTCCCAGGAAAATGCTGAGAGAAATTGGGAGTGGTGCTCTACTTATAAGGGTCCCTTTAGAAGAAATGTTTCAAAATAGCCGATGTGGGACAACAAGAAGAAGGCAACAGTGGGTTCCAACTTCCTCTTTTGCATTTTCTCTTCACTTCCAAACGTCCCACATCGCCTATTAAGGCTAAGAAGCAACCAATCGCTTCTATAAATAAACCTCCACACCACAAAATCCATGTTCAAGCACCCACAGTTTGCCACATGGCGGTCAAGTATGTAAATACATGTATAAAATTATATGTACATGTACGTGTGTATTGGGTTGTAAGCTCACTCGAGCCGAGCATCAAATAGCTCGGGCTCTTCTTGTTTATTTGTTAAGCCAAAAATCCTAACTCAAGCTTGTTCGTTTATCCATACTTTGTAAAATTTATATTTTTAAGATTTGCTCATTGTGATCAACTAACTGGGATCCAAATTGAATTGAAAATTATGTACTCCTAAAACAAAAAATTTAATTTTTCAATGTGAGTTGTATATTTAAATGTTAAAATGATACTGACTTCTGTTTCATATATCCATACTTTGTAAAATTTATATTTTTAAAATTTGTTGATTGTGATCAACTAACTGGGATCCAAATTGAATAGAAAATTATGTACTCCTAAAACAAAAAATTTAATTTTTCAATGTGAGTTGTATATTTAAATGTTAAAATGATACTAACTTCTGTTTCATATATCCATACTTTGTAAAATTTATATTTTTAAAATTTGCTCATTGTGATCAACTAACTGGGATCCAAATTGAATAGAAAATTATGTACTCCTAAAACAAAAAATTTAATTTTTCAATGTGAGTTGTATATTTATATTCTACAATCAACCCATCAACCCATTGTGTTTGATAATAAGATTATTCTCCGACCGGTAAAAAGGGTATTTTGGCCTTCTCCAATTGTTAATTGTCAATGTACAAATGTTACTTCCCCATTATCAGACGGCCAATGGCCACGAACAATTACTTCGACGAACGTACTCCGCTGGAAAAATTATTTTAAATGTTGTATTCTTGGGGCACAATTTTTAGGCTGGGCCTTGGGCACCCCCAACCCTTGGGCCGGCCTTGCTACCAGCCATATCAGATTTGGTATTTTAAGCCTACTAAAGATTGTGAGTTTGAGCAGGAAACAAATCCACTACACTCCAAACTTGTAGTTCCTAATCTTGATCGAGTAGAAAACTGGATAGAAAGTCTGTTGAAGTTAAGCCAGCATGCAGAACAAATTCAAGGGATAGTTCCAGCTCCCTTCATGGTAACTAATGGAAGAAGGATATTTGTCACAAATTTTCCTATATCCTACAAAAGATGTGAAAAGCAAATACAAGAAGTAGAAGCTTTTTTGAACAATATCAAGAAAAGAGAAATTCTTAATCTGCCAATGGAATTAACTATACAAGTTGATTCCATAGAAGAAGACAGGAATATGCAATTCAGTCAAGATCCAAATTCTTTTGTGTCATCGGAACCCTATGATGGTGTCGAGTATCAAAATCTCATCAACCAGATGGAAGGCTGGAAAGGTCGTATTATTTAAACTGATGCAGGCAATGACGTCAGGAAAAGAGGAGTCCAGAACTCGTACGAAAAATTCTCTACGTGGCAGGTTTTTGAAGACGAGAGAATAAGACCCTTTTCTACCTTTGTACATTTGTAAAAAGAAGAAACTAGGCCCCCTCCTTATATTGTAAACATTTGTAAAGTTATGAAAAGTTAGATTTGTACTTTATTGACTAACTTGTCTAGTCTATAGCCTTTCTAGAAAAAGTTCCAATCACTCTACATAATAATAATATTCCTATGTACTTTCCTCACTTGCCAACTTTCCATCTTTCCACGCTTCCTTTTTTCTTTCTTTTGTTATTGCCTAATTTACAAATCACATAGGATGAACCAATGAAGAAATTGGTTTTCGCGATCCCATCAATGTGAAAATGCATTTGTCGTTCAAGTTAGATGATACTCAGCTTATGATCAATTAAAAACTACAGACATTTGTTGTTCAGGTTAGGTGACATTTCTTATTCATATCCATGTATCTTCTACTTTGCTCTTTGCAAATGATGAACATATTTAAGCGTCATGAGCAAAAACTCACTCCAAAACGTAGCATGCCATACAGGGCCGGCCCTGTGGGCAGGCCCGGGACTGGGGCCCCCCGATTTTTGGGGCCCCGTCTCGTAGAAAAAAAAAATTATATATATAAAAAAAATTATATATATATATATATATATATGAAGGGCCTCAAATTGAGAATAGGCCTGGGGCTTCGCGAAATACAGGGCCGGGCCTGATGCCATACTTAGCACTAGATTTGATCTTTTGAAGCACTTCAATTTGTCGTTCGATGCAAAAGTGAGAATTTTGTTACTTATCTTACTTAACCAATTGTATAACATTTTTGAACTCATTTAATCTAATGATCAACTAATTACAACACACTTAAAAACCAGGGACATTTGTTTATCACAAAACCAACAAGCGATGGAGCATTTGCTCTGGTTATAAACAAAATTGTGAAATTTGTACACAGACAATCAAATCATCAACCAAAGTAAGCTAGATTACCATGCAGAGAAATTTCCTTAATGAAAACAGCGAAGATAAATAGAAAATGATTTTATCATGGATATAGCTGCATTTAGGCCCCTTTGTCCTAACTACGCAAAACAACCAAAAAAAATTTTGTAGGTAGATATGGCCTATGGGAGAGGAATGGGTTGAGTCTTCTAATTACCTCTTCAAGCCTTCTAACGAAAAATTCTTCGAGAAACTGAGGGAGGGAGAGAGGGAGACCGAGTAGGGTGGGTATTGCGTGGGAGAAACGACATAATATAGTATAAGTTCGTGGGGCAATCTTTTGATCGGCTAAAATAACAGTACCATCTCTGCAAATACTCTACAATTTGTAGCTTTCCATGAGTTAATGAATCCACAAAACTTGACCATGAACATGAACATGAAACCCAATTTTCCCAGTTTGATTTGATACTGCTAGTTCGGTAGACCTTCCCAAGTTGCGTAAACACAATGAAAAGGAACTTTTAATTGGTAGCCTGACTCACCCTCCTTGTTACATTATCAATACCTACTTTAACTGCTAAATTACACAACTCATGCCAAATTGGCTTTTTTAATGGTCCCCATGAAAAACAATTACGGGAAATTATTTGGGCAATTGGGCACCTCCACAGTCTTACTTGGTGTCCAACACTCTTATTTATCAACACTTTTTAGTATTGAGGACACCACGTGTCGTTGCTTTAAAACTACTCCTTCCATCCCATATTGTTGGGTTTTTTTTTTATCTTTTTGAACGTTTTGAATAATTATTTATAATTTTTTTTTTTGTCATTTCTCATAATTTATAATATTTTTTTGTCATTTCAATAATTTTATTTAATAAAATTAATTGAAATCTATTAAACAAGACTCATATTTAATATTAAAAAATTAAAATTATAAATAATTTTTTGAGATTAAAA
This sequence comes from Vaccinium macrocarpon, assembly GCA_022606695.1. Lineage (NCBI taxonomy): Eukaryota > Viridiplantae > Streptophyta > Magnoliopsida > Ericales > Ericaceae > Vaccinium > Vaccinium macrocarpon. The sequence goes on along the minus strand of CM040173.1, from coordinate 13,907,652 downwards.
AAGGAAATATGTTCAACAATATGAGAGTATGGGTGTTTGGTTCTTTTTACTTATTTGCAATGGAAAATGATTTTGTGCGAGCGTACCAGAGAGAGTTTCAATCTCCTCCCTCAGATTAACTTTGGCAAAACCAAACCTAATCAGACGATTGTGTTTTGTTGGTTCAATTACCTCAATTAAGAGGATTTTTCTTAATAAGTGAAGAAATGCAAACCAATAAACTTAGGAAATCAAAGAACAATAAAGAAATAAGACACTTCGATTGATGAATCAAAGATAAACTTACTTCGAAATTGTCTCCAACTTCAAATACAGAGTAACAGAACTTCAGACAGGTGATTGTTACAAGAACAACGGAGATAGGGATGATTGTTACAAGAACAATCGAGATAAATCCTAATCTAATTCCTAAACTACTTCCTAATCTACTTCGAACTGAAGTTCGAAAATCCTAAACTACTTCGAACCGGTTCAAATCCTAAACTACTTTCTAAAAATTTAACAAAAAAAAAAAAAACAAAGATCGGGCTTTTGATACCATTTGTTAAAGATTTGTCCGCGTGTTTCACTCTTCAATTTCTTCTATTTATGACAAGCTTCCCAGGAATAACTTCCCCGCCCACGAATTTGAATCCTGCTTACTTTGAACTCTAACTTCCACTCGAGAGTTGGCGCTTATTCTTTTCTCCACGCCCCAATTAATCCTTCTTCCGTAGTTTTAAATCAAGCATTACTTGTCTAAAACCAACTCAAATGATAAATACGTTAAGGAATAACTACCTTTCGTAAGTATTCCACGCTGCTCTAACCGCCAATTGCTTTGTTTTCGCAAGTTTATACGTTTAACTTGTGTGCTCAAAGAGCTAATATTACGCTTTCAAACCAATCTATATTTTAACAAATAGGCCAGAACTACCAATAACTAAGCTCGCCAGGTTTGAGAAATGATACGACAACGTATCCACACAATTTTACCTTATTGATCTAGTGTATCTTCACTGACAAATAATTGCCAACGTTTGACACTTTTAATTACGTGTCAATTAATTATTGGACTGATTAATTTTATATGTAAATAATGGGTCGTAGGGTGTATAAAATACTACAATTTTTACTCCGATCCCTTCCCTCCACAATCACACAGGTGTCCTCACCATTTTGTCTTCTTCACCCTCTCTCTCTCTCTCTTCCCCTTCTCTCTCCTCTCCCGTATCAGGCGCGCCATTAACTGCTGCTCCTCCTCTCTTAAAAAGATAAAGACAAAGACAAAGACAATGACAAAGCAATTCATCAAGTTCAAGACAAGTCAAGCGGGACTATTCCCATTTTCCCATAAATAGAGATTGACGCAATCATCTCTCTCATATCCGCATGTGTACAAACAACCCCATCTCTGTATGCATACGCCACTGAAATACCAGCACCGGTTATGGGCTTCGTTGATGTCAGGATAACAATTTGACCTCACACCGAGAAAAAAGGCCCATCTCTCTCTCTCTCTAGAAATTCTGTCTATATATAGTGTTGCCTACATATGGCGTCAGCTGCGCCATGGCTGCATTATTCACCGGGCTTCAAAATCAGATGTGGAAATTCGTTCCTTTCTTCTAATTCCTCTCCGGCTGCTTCTTCTTCCTGTTCTTCGTCTTCTCCTAGTTGTTCTTCATTTGATAATCGACATGGCTTAGGTTGGAATTGCAACAACTTCTGCAATTATTCTGGTAAGTTTTATTAATGTCGTTTGTAGGTTGATTTTGCGCTTGTGGTTTTCAATTTGTTTCCAAGTTTACGGAAGCTGGATCTAGCAAAGTCTAGTTTGGAGCTTAATTTGTGATGATTCAAGTGGCTTTAATGCATGCGTTTTAGTAGCATGTAATAGAGGTTAGAAATCTATGGATGCTATATACAAATGTATTGAGCCTATAAAAGCCTCCAATTCGAATTTCCTAGAATTTTGTTTTTTTTTATTAATAAATTTGAGAGAGGGAAAACATGGGGAGGGGGTGGAGAGAGAAAGAACATGGGGAGATGTTGCGGACTTTGAGAGAGAGATTTGCTGGGCTTCGTTATGTATAGAAGAAGATTGGTTTATATTTTCTGTAATCATAATTAAATTAATTTTACTCATGCTTCCAATTTTTATGCATATATCTTCCCGTGCATAACAAGAGGAACGTCGCTAGTTGGATCAAATATAATTGTTTCGATGGTGATGAAATTCCACTGACGTCATAAGCCTTTTATTTGCAGTCATATATTTCTAGCTTGTCTCTTGATAATTTTATGTGGAAAGTTTGATCATGAGTCGACCCGGATGTGTGAGCCTCGTACCACTGATCTTCAATTTGTGAATTATTAGGTTTACTGTGGTTGTGGTGGTTCTGTTGAAGAGTTAATTAAATTCCTCAATAATTTTAACCAATTTGAGTAGCTCTCTGTGTATGTGTGGGTACCTCATAACGGAATCGCAAAAATTTCTTCTGAGACTTTGTCTATATATGACAAATATTGACAATTAAAAGATTCACTGATGGTCTGCTGCTTATTTCCTGTACTGTAAATGTGATTATTAAGCTAATTGACATTTCTTTCGGGTGGACGGATATTTGTGGGGTTATCTTTGAGGAGTGTTTGAGGGCATTTCTTTCCCCAGTGAGTGGTTTTTGTGGAGCAGGGTGAGATGATGATTATTTGGGGATAATTGGTTGGGTGAGGTGGCTTGAGTTTTGGGGGAGTTTTATCAGGGGGACTGATATCTGTGGGATGGCCTTCTTTTGTCGGGTTGGATACTTGGATCTCTTTGTAGTTTAACTGGTTCAGTGGCCTGCACATTTCGGCTTCACTCCTCTATTTTGCCAGCAAGGCTTCAGATATTGGAGATTGCGGATACGGCATTTCTTAGCAGTCTCTAGTTTCGGCGCAGGCTTCTTGTGTGTTTTGATCCTGGCAATTTGGGACATAGTTGCTATCCTTTTTCTAGCCTTATTTTGGCATGATCGATTGGTTTTTTTGTACTCCCAATTGCTTTGGAGCTGTGAGGTTTTTAGACTATTACTAGCTCAGTTATGGACTTATGGTGGAGACACTGTACTCTTAGCCTTAGGAGTTCAATAATTGGGGTAGCTTTTTAGGTGGTTTCTGTAGCTCCTTGAGATATGCCTCTTGTGTTTGTGTACTTCTCTTTTATATAAATAAATTGTTTACTTATCAAAAAAAAAAAGGTATTGTATTTTTTTGAAATTTTGTTATGGCAATCAAACTTAATTTAGATTTTTGGGGCAAGCCTGTTGAAAACTTTTAAAACCATATGCAAAGGGATAAAATTTTACAACTCTGGTGTCAACATGGCTCCGCCCCTGTTTTAGGTACCAACCTTATCAAGCATTAATGCAAAAAATGTCCCTTTTCTCTTAAGATTATTTGGTAAAGTTATACAGTAACAAGTTTAATTAATTTGTTCAGTGGTCAAAACTCAGCTGCTATACTTGAGGTTTTGACAGGCTCTTTATGCATTTACTTAAATGTTAGATATGTACCAATGTTGCCCTCAAGAACCTATTAATAGGTACAGACTATTTCTAGGTCACATTTGTTTGTCATGATAGAGCAATGGGTATCCTCAAGACTTTGTCCGTATTTTTACATTTTCTCGTCATGGCCAACACATGCTTTGGACCTTATTACATGAAGAGGTTGGAAATGCCTAGGGAAGGGTTTGTAATACGCATATATTGAGGGCTGAATAGATAGCAGATATTAATTGCAACTAGAAATGCTTTTATCTTTTTTAGTGTTATATTAGTATTCAATGTAAAGAAAAAGTATAGGAGCTACAACGCTATTGCTAGTGGAGGTTAGGTGTAGATTCAAGTAAGCTTGCATTTGCATCAACATATACCGATAAACAATTAATTCCTGTGGTGGAGTGTAACAAATTGGAGATTGGATTGTTTTCTCTGTTCTATAGTTGGTATCCTTCCAATTTGTTAGGTCTGATTAAAATTTGGCTCTCACTTAAACCTAAAGCATTCTGGGATGATTCCAAGGGGGATAGGAAAGTAGGAGCAGTACTTTCTGCACTGAGTAGGCAGCTCACCCTTATTATCAGTACTTTATTGAGCTGGCCAACCTTCATCATGTCTGTTTGCACTATCTGGGGCATCATAGAATGAGAATTTAAGTATACGATGTGTGCACTTCTAAGGAAATGAAACTGAGAGATTAGGAAGTTGAGAATATTTGATAAAGCTTTCTTCGGGATGTGGTTATAGTGGCGTGCTTGTGAGAAGGACAATTTAGAAGGTTTTGATGGAAAATAAAGGCATTTCATGGGTGACAAGATGTCATTGGAGGGATTATTTTTCAGGGGAGGGCGGTTTGGAAAAAAGGATGAGTCAGTTTGGAAGGCCCTTCAGAAATTTGCTACAATAGATGCTGAGAGGCAAACGAGCGGAGATTGAGGAGTCACCTTCATTTTGAATATAGTTGCATTGAAAGTGGTGAAATTCCTTGTGTTGGCTTATAAATAGGAAAGGGAGATTCTAGGTGAAGTCCCATGGAAATAAATTCGGTCTTTGGGGGACTTATACACTTCTGCTTTCTTGGTGTGGAAGCCTATGAGAGAAGTTTGTTGCAATTGATAATCTGATTGCAAGATTAGTGTGTAGTGTGATGATGATTTGTCATTTTCCTGTTAATTGGTAGGGATGTAGGCAAGGTTCTAAAACTCGTAGGCGCTCCTAGGGCGGCCGGGCACCTTCTAGCTTCCAGGGCCTAGTACTCGGCTCCTAGTCAGGCAATTAGTTGGGCTAGTCAGCGAGGGGCCTTCTAGTGCCTAGTCGGTTGAGTACTCGGCCTTCCAAACCTTATTTTAGAACACTGGATGTAGGTTTGGGAAGCATGGACTGGAAGGTATGGCAGCTAGCTCCCTCGTGCTCGATGCTGCTTCATTGGAGGGAATGGAACAGATGATCTTTCAAAGGATGGATGTGCTCTTTACAGGCTCACATTGTCCATTTTGATTAGTTTTTTTTTTTTTAATTGGCATACATTTTGATTTGTTGCATTATAGAGGGGTTTTGCCTAGTCTTGGTTGTCTTGTTGATTTTGTAGCATCTTTCCATTTTTTTAGCTATAGGGTATTTTGGTCATTTGAGTGCACAACCTTCTCTTTCTTGGGCAGCGTATGTTATCATATGGTTTAACCTTGTGCACATGGTTGCATCCCCATAGATGCTCTTGTAGTGAAATTCAGAGACCAGTAGAATGACACCTTTCTAATCAGTCAACCTCAATAACCAACCTCAATGGGTATAGAATTTCAGGTAGAGCGACTAAGAATCAAGGGAAACTGGAGACTCAATCAAGTAGGTCATATAGCTGTTATAACTTATATCTATGTGTTCTCCAGATTGGTAATGATAGAGGAGATCCGAGTATCAATATCCAAAACTAATGCCTTTAGTCCGCCTTTAGTCTGCCTTTTGTACGCAGTGGATTGCTTCCATTCATTTAGGCATGAATTGTTTGAACCAATCTTATCTGATATCCAGATAATTATTTTTTATCTGATATCATGGTTAAGGGTTCTCCTTTCTGTATTCATGCTTTTAACATAATTCTGCCTTGTGATGTTTAAGCAACTCTATCGGCTCAGATTTTTCTCAAGTCACTTTCTTCATTTTGGTCTAAGGCTGTTAACTAAACCTTATCAGGATTTAACAATATTTGGAAACAACAAAGCATTAGAGCTCAAGCTATGAGTACCACTCAAGGCAATGGTACATCATCAAGGGCCATTGCTCTTGCGAAAGATGAACCTGATCATCTTCTTGTCCTTGTTCATGGCATCTTGGCAAGGTATGTACGAATCGATGATTACATAAGATTTTTAGTTCATGATAAGGAGCTTCCATGAGGGAAAGGGAAAGGAAAAGTATATACAAAAGTAGGGGAAACCAATTGGTCGTTGCAGAGTTTGTTAATGGTTTATGATTGTTACTACCTTGTTTCCTATTGCAGCATTGCCTGTTTATGTTGTATTTTCTTTTTTCCCGAAGGAAGCCTAACTACTGTATTGTGTGTTCTAGCATGTTTGCTTCTTCAGTTTGCTGTAGCTTTGAGTGTGCAGATTCTATCACTTCAAGTTTATAGAAGTCTTCTTTCTCAATTAATTGTTTGGGTTTTGCTTTGGATATTAGAAAATGAATAGGTGTATTTACTTTGGTTGAGTGTAGTGGTTGTTGGCCTGCCCTGTTAGGCTTGTTTGGACTGTAGCTATCATTTAAATGTTTCGGACTCAAAGTATGTTTCTGTTAGGCTTGTTTGGACTGTAGCTATCATTTAAATGTTGAGTGTAGCTATCATTTAAATGTTTCTGTCCAGTCCTCGGACAAGACCCCAAACAGGGTACTAATTTTCATATTTGTAGACCTGTAAAAACTTCAACAATGGAGATCATTGCCAATGAGATGACACATAAATAACAATTTTTACAAATGAAATAGCATTATATATGAAATCTCCATGTACTATTTTCAGGAGATACTAGTCATCAGGGTCAGATTTAATCAAATTTGACTCTTATGGTTGAATGTTATAGTTCTTACTATTAGTGTCAATATAAAAGTATATGTCATTGAATTTAGTTAAAAAAATTCTCCAAGTTGACAAAAATTCTGGATCCACCCTGTCAGTTACAGGCAATTCTACATATCATTACGAATAATGGATGCATCAATTTGGCCTTTTAGTCACACTGACTAATCCCTCATTCAGATAGTGCGAAATTTTTTATACTAATTACAAAGTAGTACACGAACAGGCAGTATCTGTGTCCCCTTTATCAGAACTTAGTATCCACTTCTACGCTAACTACCTCTCCTACACCCATCCCCAAACCAAACTAAACCAAACAGAGCCTTATGTCCCAATCAATTGGGGTCGGCTACTTGAATCCTCTTCTCTTTTTTTTCCCATTGAGCTATGTCCAGGGCTACTTGTTCACTTAGACTCTGTAGGCTCATATCTTTGCGCACTACAATATCCAATGTCAATTTAGGTCTTCTCCTCCCTACGTTACTACCCAAAACTATCCTACACCCATCCCCTCAAAAATAAATAAAAGTTCCCCTTTTGGCCTTAACCAACTCTACCCCCATTTTAAGCCACCCCACATAAATTCAATCCCTACAAGTACGGACATAGTAAAATTCAATTTCTTGTTATGGCTTGATTATAACTTTGCAAGAAGGGGAAAAAGAAAAACTATTCAGTTTGGTATCAGCGTATTAACTCTGTTGTTTGATTCTCAGACACTGAGGAAAATGATGTTCAACTGAACCATAATGTGGTTTAGTGTGATAGTTGTTACAGCTATAGATCCAACTGACCAAACTGATTTTGAGTATACTTGTCCTTTAAGTAATGCAGTCCAAGTGATTGGTTATACGTTGAAGCAGAGTTGAAGAGGCGCCTAGGAAGGAACTTTTTGATCTACGGTATGTTCATATGCACAGCACATCATGTTTTGTTTTTCTTTGTCCTGGCTAATATTCCATTATGCTAACTAGAGGTGCACTAATGACTTTATTGATGCTTATTATAAATAAGCACGTGGCTGTTGACGGACCATAGAACCACCTAGTTTGTATTCTTTGAAACAGAATGTTCATGAGACATCTAATAATAAGAATGAAGCATCAGGCTTCTTCTTCAAAGTTGTTTCTAACTTCTCTATTCTAGTGCATTGTAGTCTTGGAGTCTACTGTTTGTCAAACAATTCAAGATATGATGATTGCATTTGAAAAAGGCTAATTGATTTCTATGTTAAGGGTTAACTATTCCTGTGCAGCAAGTTCATGCAACACTTTTACAAAAACATTTGCTGGGATTGATGGGGCTGGAAAAAGGTTAGCTGATGAAGTGAGTATACTAGTTATGTTTGTATGTTTGTGCGTGTGGGCGGGTGCGTAATCAGTTTCAAAAAGTTTCATGAATTTCTACTACTTATGCTTGTGCGTGTGCATATGTCTGTGTGTGTGTGTGTGTGTGTGTTGTGCATGTGTACCTGTTCTAACAGTCTATGCGTAGGCTGAGGAAGGAATAGTTTGGTTTGATTTTTGGGTAGTCGCTTTGTGCAAACAAGATTAAAAGTTCAAACCCCCACATTATCTTTCCTATTTTTGGCTTCTTCCAATCATTGAAGAAACCAACACACGCTTGGTTTACATCTTTATTTCCGGTTTTGCAGCCTGTGCGTGTGGTAACAAGATCCTTGCTATCTATTATGTGGTTGTTAACAGGTCATTCAAGTCATTAAAAGGACTAACAGCTTAAAAAGGATCTCCTTTTTAGCCCATTCTCTTGGTGGATTGTTTGCCAGATATGCAATCTCTGTCCTTTATTCACCAGCTGCCTTGAGCACTGATGAGTATAATGAAGTACCTGCTTCTACTAATTCAAAGTCAAAAACAGCATCCTCTTCAACGAGAGGTTTGATTGCCGGGTTGGAGCCAGTCAATTATATTACCCTGGCAACTCCTCATCTTGGGGTGAGAGGGAAGAAGCAGGTTTGTTCCTGTTGGTTTTTGCTAATCTGAATTCATGGTTGCTGCATAACAGTTATTTACAATGATTCAGTCACTGGTTTGTTGTGCATCACTTTACGCACAGTGATAACGTTCGGTCTTGAATTTCATTCGCACTTATTTAAGGTGGTTGCAGCCTACTATCTACTCACATGAATTTCTCTAAAATCTTTGGAAACTTAAGCAATGATAGACCTGCATTTGAGACAATAGGATTGGTTTTACTTGAGACATCATGTCAACAGCAATGCACTTTCAAACTCATGGGTGGATCTGTTTCTCCAAGTAAAAGGGACGAGGCTACTTAAATTACTTGATCATGTTGAAATATGGCTGATATGGAGTTTTGGGCTCTAAGTTCTTGACAAAAAGTAGTTGATTAATATCAGTGTTTTTACCAACAATCTTCCCGAAGGAGCTTTCACAATCAATGTAATTGCATGATGGTGACAGTGGTTTCAGGGATTGTCTTGGGTGTTTGCAATGGGTGGTTCACATGGTTGGTGCTGGCAGCAGTTGGTACCTCGTCAGAGGGTGCAGATTTGGATGGCATTTGGGAGTGGTTTTCTCTCATGCCTTGTTAGGATTGTGGTTGCGGTCAGCTGTAGAGGCATGTCAAGCTCAAAGAAGAGAGGGAGACTGGTGAGGAAAGTGGACAAAAAACATGGATAAACAGTAGAGAAAGGCTTGAGAGAATGGGAGAGTAGAAAATAGGATATTTTAGTAAATTCAGTACAAAAGACGAGTATTTAGTGAATCTAACTGGGAATATGAGATGTTGGAGGTTGGAGGCGACCCTTGTATTGCCGTACCAAAATTTATATTAAAGCAAGACAATTATTACCACTCAAGGGAACCGTGGCAAATACCCTAGTATTGTTTGACATGGACTAATAAGCTAAAGGTACACCAAATTCAACCAACTTTTACCTTAATTCGAAAAAAGTTTTGGGCTTCTGATGTCTAAAATTCTTAGAATCTAATACCTCGACATGTCTTACGTAGTTTAAACCATCTCAATTCATTGTGCAAATCATAAAAGAACCATTGTATGAATGTTCTTGAAATAGGAAACACAAACACAAACGGTAGATGAAAAAGATTAAACTGATTTCACAAGCTGAAACATTCCTTGATTGCCATACAATCTAGTTCTGAATAATAAAATCTAGAGTTAAAACAAATAAGTAAAAGTTATTCGAAGAAAGAATTTCATCTACACTTTAGATGTGGAGTTTAGCTGGCCGTCAGAGATGGAATCCTTGCACCTTCAATGGTGGAAGCTATCAATCTTCAAGGTTCTCTTCTTGGTTGCTCTCTTTTGTTGTCTCCAGGAAGTTTGTTAACCCTAAAATTGTTCTATAGTTCTTCTTTTATAATTTCTCTGTTAAAAACATTTTAACTGGTCTTTTTCACGTATGACATCCGATCTTCATGCATCCAGAGGCTCGGACATTCCGGACATTCCGTCCGGCCTCTTGACACAGCAAAAAACCAGCATCATAAACATATCCGTCCGGACGCTTGGCTCAGCTGAAAACCCAGAACTTTTCAAATATGCTGTCCAGACTCTGGACGCCTAAGGCACTCCATCCGGATGCCCATGGCAGACTTTGGCTGGACTCATCCTCACGATTTGGACGACTCTGGACATCTAAGGCACTCCATCTGGATGCCCATGGCAGACTTTGGCTCCCAACTCATCCTCACGATTTGGACTCATTTACATACCTTCCAGAATTCATTGGTTTGGCTCCAATTCAGCACAACCGGTCTCCGAGTCCTAAAACACTAAATACAAGTATCAAACTCCTAAACAGCTTAACAATCATAATTTAGGCAATGTGATTTTGAAGGCAGGGATCTTTGTCTAATTTACCTTTTCTTTTAGTTCGTTCCTTTGATTTTGGTGCATATATATGGTTTTAAGTTTAACTCTCTTTTTTCCTACGTAGAGTAAAACCAATGCTTATTGTTCTTGTACCTCAATATGAATAATGAAGACTTTGTCATTGTTTGGTTTATTTTCTTGTTTCAGCTTCCATTTCTCTTGGGACTCCCAATCTTAGAAAAGCTTGCTCCATCAATCGCTTCCATTTTCGTTGGCCGAACTGGTAGCCAGTTGTTCCTCACCGATGGTAAACCCAACAAGCCACCCCTTCTGTTAAGAATGGCATCTGATTGTGAGGATGGAAAGTTTATGTAAGTTAACAAAGTCATTCATTTTGTTTTCATCTCCATGACCTTCATATCTGCCTCTTTTTTGGTCACACCATTCAGAAATGTGTGCGTCTTTTATCTTGCAGATCAGCCCTTGGTGCGTTTAGATGCCGTATTCTTTATGCCAACGTCTCATATGACCGTATCCTGCTGCATGTCAATGTGTTATTGCTGTAAAGAAGTGGTTTTTTTTTCTGGTTTCTTTATATGTTCACATATTGTCCAATTATCCGCTTTCCTTGACACTATACAGATATGGTTGGTTGGCGCACATCCTCTATAAGAAGAGAGTCAGAACTTTTCAAGGTGATTTAGCAGTTCCTTATCTTAAACTGCTCGACATGTTGATTAAGATGAGTATTCAATTAGAGTTACAATGAGATGACCAAATATTGGTGTGGATGGAAACTGCAACCCAATGACCACCATTCAGGTCCTGGACAATGACCATCCTCTATGTAAACATTTGGTTTTAGACTAATTGCATCATATGTATAACAAATTGATGTTGCTGCAACTTGTACCACCTGGGGCATCCGTTGGACCTTAGCATAATGATTTTTCTCCCTTTCCTCTTTTCTGCGTTACATGGACTTATAAAGGTATGAGAAACGTTTTTTGAGGTATATTCCTACATTCACCCATCCAGCATTTTGTCATTCAGCTCACCTTCGAACTATGCATAAAACTCCCCCATTCTGCATGAATTGATCTATCACCTCCTAAAAACTTTTTTACTCAAGAAAATATACGTTGCTGAGAAATTTCAATATTTTGTCATATTTCTGTATACTTCAAATTATAAATAAGATGAATCTAACCTTGAGAAACATACTAGTACCATACTTATCAAAAAAAGAAAAAGAGAAGTACCATCTGACAGGTCTTACTCGACCTCTTCTCACAACATTTGTTGCTTCTCCCTCTGTTTTCCTTTGTCTTAGATTATAACCTGTATCATTCTCAGGGAGCAGTAGGTGTAGTGACTAACTCGGTTCTCTTCATGTAGTCTTGGAAGTTGGGACTGAGTCAACTGATTAGGGCAAGCATTCATGTTGGCCGTGGTAGGATGGTGATGGTAGTCGCATATGAGATAAGCAGCATTCCGATAGAAGCCTAGACAATTAAGGGGGTGTTCCACTAAGGTGGTTTTTTGAAAAAACTGGTTTTTCACGGTTTTTTATGTGATGTATTGTGAGAGATTGACCTGTCTCGGTTTTTGGAAAAAACAGTTTTTTGTTAGTGGAACACCCCCTAAGTTTCAACCAGGAGTATCTTCCAAACTTCCTATTTTCTATTCCATTCTGATGTTTCTAAACAAATTTGCAGCCCCCTCGTCAATCTCTCGATGGTTACAAGCATGTTGTAGATGTTGAGTACTATCCACCAGTTTCATCAGACGGTCCCCACTTTCCTCCAGAAGCAGCTAAAGCAAAGGCGGCAGCACAGAATGCACCCAACACAGAGAATGTTGCGGAGTATCATGAAATCATGGAAGGTAATTTGTCCCAATATACTGTATACATGGATATCCCGAGTGCATTATCCCGAGGACCGAGGGGCACGTTTGGATTTTAGACATGATAGGGAGTGATGGAGACATTCTTGGGACAATAATATTGGCTTTGTTTGGTTGAGAGTTTTGAAAAGAATTTTTTGAGAAATATTTTTAAGATAGTGTTTGGATGAGTTTTTGGAAAAAGTAACAATTAGAGAGATGTGTAATAATTAGAGAGAGAGAGAGAGAGAGAGAGAGAGAGAGAGAGAAATGAGAATAATGATTGGAAGAGGGGTATGAGTAGAGAGAGAAAAGTGATTAATGATTGGAGAGATGAGAGATGGGTAAAAAATCTTTTTGAAAATTTTTTAAGAAACGTGAAGTGAACACAGTGATTATTTTTGTATCCCACGCTATGAGTAAGATTATGGTGGATAATTTACACTATCTTAACCCATGGTTGGTTGAGATTAGATTGGACTTTCAATAGACATTTTTTCTTACAGCTTTTATCCTATCTTTTTCCTTTGGTGCTAAAAGTAGATAAGCATAGGGGCTACTCTACATATCTGCCTGACTCTTCAGTACCACATAGCCATCTCCAAGGAACTCCAGTAGTCCACCACACCTATGTCAGGGCGAAAGTTACGGTCTCACCCCATGCTACCAGAATATGGCGAAGTATTGAGCGAGGAGACCAACCACTTTGTGATTTATTTTTATATAAAATATCCCTTCCCACTCTGTCCCACATCCTCTTTGGGTTTGGGTTATGATGTAGAATCCTTTCCTGCCATTCTATCCCATAATTTCATTATAAAACCAAATGTCGTATCATATGGATAACTAATACATTCCCACCCTTTTAACCCTTAAACAGACATGCAGCTAACATCTCTAGTTTTTGTATTTATGTGTTATGTCGAAAACTGATAATGTTGAAGAACCCTTGTGTTTTTCATGGGTCACTCTCGTTTGATAAGAGTTCTTTAGACATTCTTGTGTTGTTTTTCATTTGTTTCCAGTAGCAAACTGATATTGTGCAACGCCAATGCTCTGGATGCTGAATGAAAGAAGCATAGTAATGTGCACATAAATCAAAATGATTCTTGGGTCTGCCCTCTCTGATGCCTTTTAGCTTTGATTTGAGGACATGATTATGCAGCAAACGTGACGGTATAGGGGGACCACCACTATTTCAATGGTATTCTATGAGCAGCCACTTTGTGCATTTATTGCCAAAGGTTAGGTTTGTCTCCAATCCATCTGTTTCAGTGGTATTTTGGGAGCAGCCACTTTGTGCATTTATTGCCAAAGGTTAGGTCTGTCTCCTATCCATCCCCTGCCCATACCCCCAATTATTGGGGACTAATTGGGTTATGTTATTGTTGTTGTTGTTGTTGTTGTTGTAGCAAACTGATACACGGGTTTTGAATTTATCAACAGAAGAAATGATACGTGGTTTGCAACAGTTGGGATGGAAAAAAGTCGACGTCAGCTTTCACTCGGCAATCTGGCCTTTCTTTGCGCATAATAATATTCATGTACTTTAAATTTTGCCAATTTCTATTTCAAAGTGCTTTCTGTTTCCTCTATACTCGGGATTTCAGTTACTATTGGACTTGCTAATTGTCATCGTTTGAAAACAGGTGAAAAATGAATGGTTTCATAATGCTGGAACCGGAGTGGTTGCTCATGTTGCAGACAGCCTAAAGCAACAAGAAACGCTGCAAGACTCTAATTCATTCATTACTGCTAACTTGTAGCTTCCAATTGTATTGTTGTGTTTGAAAAATGGAGACTGCATCAATTGTGCGATTCATTTTTCAGGCTGGGATTTGAATGTACGATGAGAAATTTTATCCAGTAGATAAGTTGTAAATGTCCCCAACTAACAATTTCTTTACTTGCACAATGCAAGGATCATCGAACCTTTTGATGTTAAAACTGTATAAAGAGAACTTGAAACACCCCAGAATGCTGTCCATCCCAGAATACTTAGTTAATCCTAAACTGCATATTTAGGGCTGAGATTTGGAGAAATTGGAAAGTGGCTAACGTTAAACTTTGCAACAGTGGGACTACTTTCAACAATCCTAAACTTGTTTTTGGAAACAGTGTGTACGACCTCCCGGAACTTGAAACAGCAGGAACTTGCAACAAGAGCTGCAGTATCAACAATGGTGGAGAAGAAATGAGGAATCGTGAACAAGGGCTACGAAGAGGGTATCAAAATGGCATCTTCTCCACCCCTTGTTAGAGACAACGGATACACGTGGATCGCAAAAGTTGAACACAATTTCAAAGTTATAAGCAAGCTTGCAACTAGTTACTATTCTGAAATTACCAGATACTGCATTGATAAGTAGAGGATGAAGAAGCTCAAGGGAGAGTGAAGGCTATGGAGCTCATGTTGTGGGCCCTGGTTAGTCAAATAACAATGGATCAACCGTCTGTTGGAAAGATTCAGTTCAAGAACCTCTGCGGTTATACCAAACTAAAATCCCACATTCCTACTAGTACTTTTCCGTATCAATGTGTTTTCTTCAAATATTGTGTTGATAAAAAAGTTCAGCAACTGTGATGTATCATCAGATTTGGTAACATATGTGAGGAAAGCAATTCATATTGTTACGTTTCCTGATACTTCGATTTGAAACCCTGAACGCAAAAGGTCCCATCGAACTTTAAACTCTTAGAAACCCCAACACTGCATCGTTCTAGACAACTTGTGTATGGAAGTTCTGCGCGGCAAACATTATTGAGATGAAAAATCAACACCTGCAGCGTCAAACTTGCATAATTCAACGTTCAAAGCACTGAAATGCAGCAAGTTTCAAAAATGCATCTTGAAACAGATCCACAAAGATGACTTGAGGCGGTGCTATTTTGCAGAAGTGAAATTACAAGTCGTCAAAGATCATATTTTGTATCTACTAGTTTATTCTAGTTTTCACTTTTCAAATGAAAAGTAGGATGCGGGAATCCGCTTAGCATCAAAATTCCAAGCACCTCCACTTAAGTTATCGCCATTTTGTTAAAGTAAACTCTACAATCAATTGACATCTGAAAAGATACTCCTCAGCTTTTACTTAACACTCAAAGGAGATGAAGCTTTTCATTAATAACTACTAAAACTATCTACTTGAAGTTTTATGAGACATAACCGGCTCATATATTGCACTCATCTATCCGATTTTTGTGAATCTGAAATGCAGGATTAACCCAAGCTCCACAGTTGCACTGCATACCCGCCCAGTTGAAGGAACCCAATCGTGCTTTGCAACCCATGCACTGAATCTTCTCTTCCACACCACCCTCTTCTACTGTTGGTTCAAGATAAAATCTCCATAAGGAATTCTTTAAGAAGAAGAGATAAATGGTGGTAAATTGACATATAGAAATTCACTTTTTCTCTTTCAACTGACCTGATTCCATCCACTTCATGGGCTCCACAAAAATTGATGAACATTGGGGAGGCTCTTTATCTGCTTCCCACAGGTCACCGCCTCTCTTTCGCCATTTGAAGCATTTTTTACCCTCGCCGCGCTCATGAGGCACTACATGCTCTTGTGAGGCAACAATTCTTCGACATTTCTTACAGCGATATATAACTTGAGGTTTTGGTTCGGATCCCAAATCAGAAACATTAGGTGCTTCCATTTGAGGTTGACTCTTTGACACCTGCTTTTATACTGTGTTAAAATTAAAGATGAGTAAATCAAAGGTAAAATGGTAAGTGCATGAAAATTGACGAGGCAAAAGCATATCTAAGACAAAATGCAAAATCACATACCCTTGCACTCTTGCAGAAAGCCTTAGATTGCTGGCTTCAAAAGCCCTTGACAAGTGTTTTTGTTTTCTTTTCTCAAAATAATAACTTTATTGGATTGTAACACACACACACACAAATAAAGACCATTTACGGCTTGGTAATGATAGGGAATGGGAAGTAGTACTTCATGGGCCCCACAAACTATTCTTATGTGATCCAAGAGGATATTGATTTATGTTATCATTATCTACTGACATGTGAAGATTTTATGTAGTGGTTTTAGTTGTTTTTTTAGGATTTATCGATTAGGGTTCAGGAAGCATTATTAGTTTCCTTATATCCTTATCAATATCTTATTCTTACCTTTTAGAGGAGCCTTTTTAAGGTTACCCTATGGCTATTCTTTGAGGGAGTGGAATGAAATTGTTTTCTTTTGGGTAATGGTGTGCCTGCCTTTACAACCCCTAGTTGAGGATTTCTAGGGTTCCTTAGGTGGGGGTTCCTAAGATTTTATTTCCATTATTCTTGTTTGCTATTGTCCTACATCAGGTACCCCCTTATTTTAGCTGTTTCTTATGTCTGTACCCCAAAAATAATTTGACATCATTAGCACCAAATATTTTAGTGTAACTGACTGGGGGGGGCTTCAAGAGAGTACTGTTGGTATGATTGAGCACTGACTGTGCATCTATAATCCCTCAATGTGCATCATATAATCCTTAGACCCGTGGAGCTCCATTACTTGGTTCAATAATACTTCAATGTAATACAAATAGTTGGTCATTCCTTACCCTTTCTCAAGGCATATACATATTAGCTGCTTGAGAGGCAGAATACATATAGCTTCCAACATACCAACTCAAGATAAAACAGTGAGCTTTCTTTTCCTATTTTGTTTCGCTCACCGCTATAAGAACCATAGTGTAGTCCAAAACCAAAAGCCATGGTCCAACAATAGAAAATCCATCGACCCCTACTATCCACAACCTCAAATTCACCAAACTGCCACGATGATTTCATTACACAAGCCTTCAACTGGTGACTGAATCCAAAAAGATGGGTGGTGGTTAGGGATTATTAGTATGGAAACAAAATAAGCGCAACAGTGAAGTTGAGTCGGTAATCTCATGAGAGGAAGTTGTGTTTGGACTTTGGAGAGATGTGAGTGCGACGGAGACTATAGTTTTGTGGTGGTACAGTGGCATTGGGCAGGATTGGCAATGCTGAAGAAGGATCTCATAAACGGATTTGGAGGCAGGTGACTTTGAGGTAGAAGAGAGAGGAGTAGAACAAGAGAGACAAGAGTTGGAGATGAGAGATTAACTATTGGCGGGAAAAATAACAGCTCAACAAATGAGGCCCATGGATCCCAAAAATATTTTGAGAGGGTGTATGTGAGATTCGTTAAAGGAAAGGGGGTCGACATGAAAATTCTCCAAAGAGAATAGACATTGTATCCTAACATGGAGAGTCCTTTCCCACAACAAGCGAATTCACTGTATTGGGTCCCTAAAAATTGATATCTGGTTGAGGAGGAGAGGAGAGCTCAATTAGAAAGATGAACACCGTGTCTGTCATAATCCCCGTCCGGATGCTCACAAAAATAAGCCCCCAAGACCATCATCCGGCAATGTTTACAAAGGCTAAGTTGAGGCTCACCTTGAGCAAGGCTATGACAAAATGCCTTGAGGCATTCGAATTAAGGCTTCACCCTCCAAAGGCTTACGCCTTCCCAGACACATTTGCACAAGGTGCGCCTTTTACGAATTTCATGTGAGGCATACTTTTTTCAACATCTCTTATGGATCGTCATTCTCTCAACCAGTCCATCCCTTACTTGAAATGAGAAAGAGTACCAAGATGATATCATATAGAAATAAAATACTCCTATGAGAGAGAGAGAGAGAGAGGGGTAACCAAAGTCATCCATGCACAATGGCTAAAAGAGCACCAACATATACTATTTTTACATAGAAATTATTGAACTAAATAGAGGTGGCACGTAGCTTTTTATATATATATTGGCTCGGCCACGTAGCTTTAGGCTGTCAGAGTGAGTGAACTTTATTACCTACATGTAAGAACGTATCAATATTGCTAGGTTTAAAGTAGTTTTTATAATTTTTATTTAGCATCGTTATTACTATTATTCACTTCTTTATAATTTTTATAATTCTAAGTGTTTATTAAACTAAAAATTAAAACTCAAAAGGCTTACGCCTCAATGCCTCGAGGCTTGTGCCTCACCTCATGAGAGGTGAAACGCCTCGCCTTGAGCTCGCCTATGAAAACTTTCCGGAAAGGAGCCCTCGACGGTATAGGGGGATCACTGTTTCAGTGGTATTTTGTGAGCAATCACTTTGTGCATTTATTGCCAAAGGTTAGGTCTGTCTCAAATTCATCTGTTTCAGTGGTATTCTGGGAGTAGTCACTTTGTGCATTTATTGCCAAAGGTTAGGTCTGTCTCCTATCCATCCCCCGCCCATACCCCCATTTATTGGGGACTAAATGGGTTATGTTATTGTTGTTGTTGAGGGAATTTGCAAGTGTAAAGGACTGGGACTTCCATTTATACCTTGGCTTCTAGAATCAGATCCTCTCTATAGAGGAAGTTTAGAAGACTTAGCAATGAAGTTGATCCAAACACACACACACACACACAAAAAAAAGGATCAGTCTTTTGCTATTGGTTGTTCGGTGTTGCTAAGTTTTCTTAAAAGCTTCGTCCAATTCCCAAGGTGACTCAAATTCCAAGATGAAAGCTCGAATTTTCAAGGGTGGGTCACACGGTGGCTTGAGCCGGGCCTCATGCTTCTCCAGATTTTCCGTCCTTTCAATGTATAAAATCCAACTCATTTTTATGCTAAACTAACAAGAGTTTCCACCTTCATTATCTTATATTAAACCATTTCACAGTATAGCCAAGGTAATTTCTAAATAGAACAAACCCACTGAGCCGAAACATTAAAAAAAACTCACCACCGCACTGAGAAAGAAACCAAAAATACAATGATGAACTACCTAATTGTTTCCACAAAAGTTCAAATGATTGATACACCAGTTTGGTATCACCTACGCCTTTTGTTTCATTATCTCTGAAATGACATAATGTTTTCTAGTGATCGAATATATTACCAGAAAAAAAATTGAAAAAACACAATTTCCAGGAAACTCACAACAAATGTTATATCATTTTGGCAAACTCGTATTGCATAAAGGTGAAATCAGTATGAAAAGAGAGTAATTTTCATTTCAGAAAACATGAAAAATAAAGAAGAGAAGTAGAGAACCACTAAAATACGCTATAAACTCTAATTTGTTCTATTCCAAATCTTCACAGCCCATTTGGCGGGCAGAGAAAGGAGGGCCTTACGGGATAACATAATTCAAGCCCTACTCATATCCGGTGCTTGGTTCTCCCCTTTGCACCCGGATTGCTTATGCGGAAAATAAGCTAACCCACCCTACCCCCCAGCATTAGCTTATCCCTGTGGGCATAATTACCAGGGTGCCCTTCAACCCTCTCCAAACCCATTTTTTATTCTCATTACAAGGGGCAACTAAGTAAACTCTCACAGTATTTTATTTTATTTTATTTTTAACTGGTCACAATATTTGTTTATCCACCTATTCTTATCTATCCATTTTCAACTTCAAAACAAACCATTTCTTAGTTAATCCATTTTTTAAAACTAATTCTCCATTATAACAGATCCACATCTTATCTACTCATCATCCTTAACCCCAAAACCTTATCCGTCTGCCAAACTAGCCGTTGTAGTTTGGAGAGGTCTATTCGAATCAGGATATATCATCGTCCCTGAGTAATAACGGGAATAGCATTGGGTCTGGAACTAGAGTATATTTGTAATAGAATTTGTCACCCGTGACGACGTTGCACGCAAGGCCCCTTATTCCCCAAAACCTTACTTTGTTGTTTGCACACAACAGAGCAAGATTGCGGCAAGGGGATTCTCAAAAGCAAAATAGGTTTACTGATAAGCACTTGAATTTGGGAAACCGTGCTCTCTCTCCTCTCTCTAAAATGAAACCCTAACCCTTTCCACTTCTTGCGCCGCCTTCTCCAACAGCTATTTCCGTCCGGCTGGCCTTCTCTCATCCTTGTTGTTTCCTCATCTTCTCTCCTTTCCCCTTACGTTTTTCCCTTTTCCCCTCCTTGTCTCAACCCTGTCCCACTAGTTTTGGCTCTATTCTTTCGCTCAATGCTGTCTTCTCTTCTCTTCAGTTTTCAAATCCCCATCTACACTTCAATCCTTGGTCTCCTTTCTCCGGAGTATCTTCTGGCCTCTTCCAGCAGCATCTATGGCGAGGAGGTTCATCCATGATGCCAATCAGTCACTGGCTGCCAAAAATAGAGCGGCAGCTGAGAATAGGTGCAGTAATCTTCGCCTTGGTAGACTGAAACGCAGCTCTGTTTCTGTTTGCGTCGATAATCTTCCTTATGAGATGGATGAGGTGTGGCTCTGCCAAATTTTCATGAGGTACGGTGATGTGGTGGATGTTTACATTCCTAATAAGCGTAGTTCTAGATACAACACCAAATTTGGTTTCATCATATTTATGTCCATGGAAGAGGTGTTAAGGCCTATTCAGGCTCTCCACAGGTTCCTTATCAGAGATTTTCATATTCAAGTGAACCCTGCTAAGTTTTCTCAATCCAATCGAAATTTGCATTCCTTTCGAAAATCTGTTATTTTTTTGCCAAGTAAAGGAAATCCAATTGCTACAGATTATCAGGTCATTAGCAATAAGAGAAAAGAGTCCAGTGGAGATTTAAGTCACTCTTTTCCTGATGTTGTTACTGGAAAGTGTTCTTCAGCCATTAAGCTTTCTGTTAAAGCCACAAAGGAGGGTAATCCATGGTTATCAAGGAGTGTTGTAGCCAAGCTTCCTTCTATGAGGTTAGTGGAGTCTCTGAGGGAGGCATTCATAGCAGAAGGCGTTTGGGACATTCAGATTTGGTCCAAGGGAGGTATTCTTGTCCTGCTAACTTTTTCTTCCATTGAGGATATGAATTTGATGCTTGAAGGTGGGGGCCTATGTTTGCTTATTAATTGGTTTGATGAAGTAAAAAAATGGGAACTTGAACCAATGTCAGATTTTTTTCATGAGGTATGGCTAAACTATTACGATGTTCTTTTAAACGTCTGGAATGCGGATACTTTCTTTCGCATTGGCAGGATTTGGGGTGAGATTATTACTCTTGATGATGTGACATCTGTTGGTTCATCTTTTTCAATAGGAAAGGTGAATATGTCTACGAAAGCTTTCGAGACTATAAATCAAGTTGTTGAATTGCTGATACAATAAAGTTTTCACAATTAGAGTCGTGGAAGAACAGTGGTTGCTTATGGTTACATGAATATGGTGTGTCATTGCAAAGATCGCAACTCTGCTAGGACTGAGAGCCCTTCATCTTCTGAGGAACATTTTGATAGTGAGAACGGGGATAATGTAGGAGATGCTCACTTGGTTTGTAATAAGGAGGTTTCTTATGATTTGCCAAACAAGGATCTTATTGTTGACACAATAGCTTTGAGCGAGGATGTGGAGTCAAACAACTTATCTTTGCCTATTGTGGGGGATGATAGGAAACACAATAATGAGGAGGCGGAGGAGCCCAACGAAGCTATGCTTGGGCTAGATGCTACTCATGTGGATGATGATCATCATTCACATGCTCCAGAGAATGTCCTATTATTGCAATATGAAAATATTGAGGAGTTGGATGAAATCGAATTCTGTTGAATCGAGTTCGAAAGTTAAGATGATAGATGGGGATTCAGATATTGATGACTGCGATCTTGTCTTGGCTGACCCTCTAATTAACTATGTGGACCACATTTGCCTTAAGAAGAGACATCAGACCTTTAAAGGTAAATGTAGGATACCTATATGGACTAAAAATCCTTTGAAAGCTGCTATGTTTTCTGGGAAAGATAGCCGGGATCATAAAGAGAACAATTCAAGGAGATTGAAGCTAGGCTTGAAGAAAGGAAGTAAAGATGGCCCCACACATATGGCTCAAGAGGAAGTTAGAAGAATGGAGAGAAGGGTGGAGGAAGAATCTATAGAATCAACAACCACTGGAAAAATGAGAGAGGAAATTAGTAGTGACATTTGCAACAGGAATTCAAGGTTAATCAAGCAAGCTCGTAAGTATATGGAGTTGGGTGCCTCTTTTGAGGTAAAATATTAAGGAAGGGAGGGCTATAATATTAAGAAATATTTAGAATTGGAGGGAGTTGAAATTTCAAACCAGGAAATTGAAGCTCTTGATGATTTGGAGGAAGGTGCCTCCATTTCTGTGGAGTTCTGATTTACTTTTCGTTGTTTGTGGGAGCTATGATGCTTTTCCTGTTGTTGTTTGGTTGTTTCTGCTTTTCGGTTTCTCTTCTTTGGTTGGGTTTTCTCTGCCGGGTGCTAGTTTTCTTGGTGGTTTGTTTTGCTGGCTTCTGTTTTTGGGTTGCCTCTTCTTTGGTTGTGCTTCAGGTGGCGTAGGTTCTCTTTTCCGGTGCCAAGGATTTTTGGTTGCTGTTTGGTTTTGCTTCTGGTTCAGGTGTTTTGGTTTACTTAAGTGTTTCTTTCTGTGCTTTGGCTGGTACCCTACCCCCCGGGGTCTTGGCGTTCTTAGTCTCGGGCCCTTTTAATCTTTGTAATGTGTTTTGAAGGATTTATAATTTTTTTGCCGATGAAAAAAAAAAGACCCCTTATTCCCCCGATAAGTACATTGAAAATTGGTAATGTAAAACTACCCACAGAGATTACAAATTCAGTTGCCTTGACATTAGGTCACTATATAGAGTCACTAAATCTTCAACCAACTGAACCACCTTATATGTTGTAAATCACTTCGTTCTCGGACAGTAAAAATCATCCGGTATTTATCTGAAGGCATAGCTTTTTTTGGGTAAATCTGAAGGCATAGTTGGTGCTTTCACGCAAGTTTAATGCTTTTATTATACACTGTACCTTTGTTCAAAAATTATACACTGTAACTAAAAATTGAGCATTATGTTTGAGCATCTAAATTACCCATGGAAAACAACAAACACAAAGAGAGAAAGATGACCACACACGCAGAGATAGAGGGAAAAAGAGAGACTATTAAGAAAACCAGAAAAGGGAGAGAGAGAGAGAGAGAGACACCTGTTCTTACGCCGCCGATCGGTGCCGGAGCTGATGAACTTTGATCGATCCCAAGATTCTCGCTTATTTGTATTTTCGGCTTGACACAGACATACTGGAGTTTCTTTTCTTTTTCTTTTTTTTACACAATTTAATTCTGTTTCTGGACGGTTTATTAAATCACCTTCGGTAATGAATGGTGCAGATTTGTTTGAATCCGAACAGAATTGAGTTATTGATCGCAAAGTACGGATAGCTCGGATGGGGACAACATGCCCCTACTTGGGGTGTGTTGTCCCTCGAGAGAGAGCATGCATTTTGTCTCCATCCATGTCATCCGTGCTTGGCAATTAACGGTCCAGATCAGTTTAGTAACAAACTGTGCAAATATGTCTCTTTAGGGACAGTACACCCCAGGGCTGGACATGTTGTCCTTATCTGAGTCGTCTGTGCTCTGCAATCAAAAGCCCAAATCTGTTTAGATCCAAACAGATCTGCACCGTTCATTATCGAACTGATCTGGACCGTTAATCGCCAAATACAAATGACTTGGATAGGGACAGGCCCCGGTCCAATATTTTGATGCCCCTTTGGGCCCACATTTTTCTTATTGCACTTTTGGGCACCAAAATCTATTTAAGTTGTTTTTCTAAATTTTTGCTAGATTTGGATCAGATTTTTACATCATATCATTCATGGAAGAATCCAAAACAGATGCAAAATCTAAGCAAAAGTTTAAAAGAGTCCACACAAAATGAATACCTTTGCAAAAGAAAAATAAGTTTTATTTGTAATACACCAAATGAACACAAACAAGAAACAAGCTAAGTCTATATTTAACCCTATTTTCTTCCGGATAATTTTTTTTTACTTCTTCAACACCATCCTCTTCCTATCCTATACTTAAAGATGCAACCATGTGGAAGAATCTTTAAGTATAGCAACTTGGGTTAGTGAAAGTGATGCGAGACTATTTTAGGAGCCGTAGGACCGCCATGACTCTCCCTCCTCGTTGGAGTGTTTGTTCTTATCCTGAACTTCGTTCAAACATATTTCACCTTCTTTCCACATCGCTAGAACTCCATCTCACCATTTCTTAAGCACAGGTGCACTGCTGAAAAGGAATGTTCGATTGCAAGTAGTTGTCCTCATCTTTGTTACTTTCAGACAATTGTTTGGTTTGAGTGATTTGTGTCTTAGCTGAAATGTGTCAAGACTAGGACCTCAGCAACTTGATATCATCGCGGAATTTAATCAAGTCCGTGTTTATTTAACACTCCCTCTATCTGAATTTGTTGGTCCATTTTGGACATTTCAACTTTTTTTCCATTACTTTTTGAGTTTGTTAATTTCTTATTTTATTCTCAATCCTTCCATTTAATACTCCCTCCATTCTAATTTGACTACCAAATTACATGCAATTTTCAAACTCAAAAATAATGTAGTTACAATTTTTTTTTATCAATATGGATCTTGTTTGATAGATCTCATTGAAAACTTTAATACAGTGCAAAAAAATTCAAAAACTTTAATATGAGTTTGTTACTTTAAGATTTAGAAAAGGGGCAAAAAAGTAAAATTTTCACACACTTTATCCTTTGACTTTTAAAAATGGACAAACATTTTAGGACTTGGAAAAGTATGTTAGTGGACGAGGAAATCCGGACAGAGGGAGTAAAAAAAAATTTTTTGGTTTTTCCATGCCTTGTGTCTTGTCGTGCCGTACCCATGCCATGTCGTGCCTTGCTAGAACCGTGAATTTGTGATGTGTCATGCCTGTGCCGTGCCGTGCCCGTCCTAGTTCCGTGCCAAGCCAACTTCTATGCTTGTGCCTATGCCATGCCGTGCTAGAATAGTGTCGTGTCATGACTCGTGCCCCGTCCCACTTCGTGACGCAGCCCGTGTCGTGCCCGTCAAATACCATGTTGTGGGGTGCTGTGCCAGGCCAACTTTCGTGCCGTGTCCATGTCATGCCCCCTCATTTTTGTGCTTGAGCCCACTAAGACCGTGTCATGTCATGTCGTGCAAGGATTAGGCCGTGCTTGAGGCGTGTTGTGCCACCTTCAAACGTGTTGTGCTCATGTTGTGCCCATGTCGACCCAGCCTATTTGACACCCCTACACTCGGCCATGGACCTTCATAAAGTGGGGATACGCTTGAGGCCTAACCAGACGCAGTACGACGTAACGTTCTACGCTGGGTGGGCTTGTGGGACACTGACCCTTCCTCGTGTTTTCATAGATAAGACAACCCTCACTATGTTTTTGAATTTGGTTGCCCATGAAAACAATTTTGGTTTATCTTCACCGGTAACCAATTACTTATGCTTTCTGGATTCAATCATTTCCAATGCCGACGATGTTAAGGAGCTCAAATATGCAGGTATGTACCATTTCTCTCATTAAAATGCAAGCCATTTCACGAAAATTGGGTGAATAAGTAGTGGTAGAACCATAGAAGTAATATTTGTGTTTGTTCTGTTAATTTCTTGAAAAACTCTTTACTCTGCCTATGTAGGTATCCTTCCAATTTTCTTAGGAGTGATGAAAAGCAGCACAAATAATTTGGGAGATAGCTATCGGGTTAGCGCCAGAAGATACTGATAATTTTTCCCAAGTGAAGGAAAAAATTGAAAGCTACCACACACACACCGGCAAAACCCAGATAACAACTTGGGTTAGTGAAGTGATGCGAGACTATTTAAGGAGCCCCTGGACCGCCATGACTCTCCTCGTCGGAGTGTTTGTTCTTATCTTGAACTTTGTTCAAACATATTTCACCGTTTTCCCACGTCGCTAGAACTCCATATAGTCATATCTTAAGCACAAGTGCGCTGCTGAAAAGGAATGTTTGATTGCAAGTAGTTGTCCTCATCTTTGTTACTTTCAGATAATTGTTTAGTTTGAGTGCTTTCTGTCTTAATTGAAATGCTTCAAGACTAGGAACTCAGCGACCTGATATCATCGTGGAATTTAATCAAGTCCTTGTTTATTTAATAACTTTTTGTTTTGGTTTTTCCATGCCTTGTGTCATGTCATGTCGTGTCGTGCCTATGCCATGTCGTGCCTTGCTAGAACTGTGAATCTGTGATGTGTTGTGGTCGTGTCGTGTCATGTCCATCCTAGTTCCATGTCGTTCCTTGCTAGGACAACTTTTGTGCTTGTGCCCATGTCATGTTGTGCTAGAATAGTGTCGTGACTCGTGCCTCGTCCCACTTTGTGTCGTGCCCGTCATTGTTCGATTGCAAGTAGTTGTCCTTATCTTTGTTACTTTCAGATTTATATTCAGTTTGAGTGATTTGTGTCTTAGCTGAAATGCGTCAAGACTAGGAAATCAGTGACCTGATATCATTGTGGAATTTAATCAATTCCTTGTTTATTTAATAACTTTTTTTTTGGTTTTCCCATGCCTTGCGTCATGCCGTGGCATGTTGTGCCTTGCTAGAATAGGAAATCTATGATGTGTCGTGCCATGCCCGTCCTAGTTCTATGTTGTACAGTGTCAGGCCAACTTCTATGCTTGTGCTTATGCCGTGACTCGTGCCTCGCCCACTTCGTGTTACACCCGTGTCGTGCCCTTCGAATACTGTGTCGTGCGATGCCGTGCTAGGCCAACTTTCGTGTCATGTCCGTGTTGTGCCCTCCCATTTCCGTGCACATATTCACTAAGCCCGTGCCGACCCAGGATTAGGTCATGCATGTGGCGTGCTGTGCCACCTTCAAACTTGTTGTGCTCTTGCCTTGCCCATGCTGTGCCCGGCTTGTTTGACACCCCTGCACTTGACCAAGGACCTTCATAGAGTGGGGATAAACTTTAGGCCTAAACAGACGCAATGCTTGGACGACGTAACATTCTACACCGGATGGGCTTGTGGGATGCTAGCCCTTCCTCATGTTTTCATAGATAAGACAACCCTCACTATGTTTTTGAATTTGGTTTCCCATGAAAAAACTTTTGGTTTATCTTCACCAGTAACAAATTACTTATGCTTTCTAGATTTGATCATTTCTAATGCTAACAATGTTAAGGAGCTCAAATATGCAGGTATGAACCATTTCTCTCACTAAAATGCTAGCTATTCTCATGAAAATTAGGTGAATAAGTAGTGGTAGAATCGTAGAACTAGTATTTGTGCTTGTCCCGTTAATTTCTTGAAAAACTCATTACTCTGCCTCTGTAGGTATCCTCTCCAATTTTCTCAGCAGTGATGAAGAAGTAGCACAAATAATTTGGGAGATAGCTACCGGGTTGATGCCAAAAGATACTGATATTTTTTCACAAGTGAAAGAAAAAATTGAAAGCTACCACACACACGGCGGCAGGACGCTGATAGCAACTTGGGTTAGTGAAATGATGCGAGACTATTTTAAGAGCCCCTAGACCTCCATGACTCTCCTCGTCAGAGTGTTTGTTCTTATCCTAAACTTCATTAAGACATATTTCCCCGTCTTCCCACGGCGCTAGAACTCCATCTGGCCATATCTTAAGCACAGATGTGCTGCTAAAAAGGAATGTTCTATTGCAAGTAGTTGTCCTCATCTTTGTTACTTTCAGACAATTGTTTGGTTTGAGTGATTTGTGCCATAGTTGAAATGCATCAAGACTAGGAAATTAGCAACCTCATGTCATCGTGGAATTTAATCAATTCCTTATTTATTTAATGACTTTTTTTCCATGCCTTGTGTCGTGTCTTGCTGTGCTATGTCGTGCCTTAATAGAACCGTCTATCCATGATGTATCGTGTCTGTGTCGTACCATGGCCGTCCTAGTTTTGTGTCGTTTCGTGCTAGGCCAACTTTCGTGCCTATGCTATGCCATGCTAGAACAGTGTCATGCCGTGACGCGTACCCATCCCACTATATGTTGTGCCCGTGTCGTGCCTGTCGAATACCGTGTTGTGTCGTGTTGTGCTGTGCCCCCTCATTTTTGTTCCCGTGCCCACTAAGACCGTGCTGTGTCGTGTCGTGTCGTGCTAGGATTAGGCCATGCTTGTGGCATGTCGTGCCACCTTCAAACGTGTCCTGCCCTTGTCGACCCAGCCTGTTTGACACCCCTACACTTGGCCAGGGACCTTCATAGAGTGGGGATATGCTTGAGGCCTAAACAGACGCAGTGCTTGAACGAAGTAACATTCTACGTCGAGTGGGCTCGTGGGACGCTAACCCTTCCTCGTGTTTTCATAAATAAAACAACCCTCACTATGTTTTTGAATTTGGTTTCCTACAAAAACACTTTTGGTTGATCTTCATGATAACCAATTACTTATGCTTTCTGGATTCGATCATTTCCAATGCCGACGATGTTAAGGAGCTCAAATATGCAGGTATATACCATTTCTCTCACTAAAATGCTAGTTATTCTCACAAAAATTAGGTGAATAAGTAGTGGTAGAACCGTAGAAGTAGTATTTGTGTTTGTCCCGTTAATTTCTTGAAAAACTCTTTACTCTACCTCTGTAGGTATCCACTCCAATTTTCTCAGCAGTGATGAAGAAGAAGCACAAATAATTCCGGAGATAGCTAGTGGGTTGATGCCAAAAGATACTGATATTTTTTCCCAAGTGAAGGAAAAAATTGAAAGCTACCACACACACGCCAGCAAGACTTGGGTAGCAACTTGGGTTAGTGAAGTGATGTGGGACTATTTTAGGAGCCCTTGGACTGCCATGACTCTCCTCATTAGAGTGTTTGTTCTTATCTTGACCTTCGTTTAGACATTTTTCAGCTTCTTCCCACGTCGCTAGAACTCCATTTGGCCATATCTTAAGCACAGGTGCGCTGCTGAAAAGGAATATTCGATTGGTAGTAGTCCTCATCTTTGTTACTTTCAGACAATTGTTCAGTTTGAGTGATTTGTGTCCTAGCGGAAATGCGTCAAGACTAAGAAATCAGCGACCTTATATATATCGTGGAATTTGCAATGTGAAAATTTGAACTGTATGCTTGCTATTTTGTGCGTATTATGTTTGGCTATCTGATACGCCCAATGCCTACATAGTTTTTAAACATGTGAGTATTTCTGTTTGTACAGTTGCACACCATGTTTTATTGTATTGCAGAACAAGGACTATGTGTGTACATGTATTCAATGAATTGGTGTTCGTATTACATTAATGTCTAATGATATCTAATTTGTTCTATGTTTCTAATATCTCATTTCCCTTTAAGGGATTAATCCAGCTCACTACCTGGAGGTACATTTAGTGTTCACTCATTCAATTAAATTTTCTATATTGACTTGATTTGGACAAATTGGAGACATTCACCATTGATACTATCACGTGTACCCGAAATGCATCAGATGTGTATGAGACGTGAATGCTGTCGACAGGTTCTGCATGTCATTATATTTTTGCTGACAAAAGTGGATTCTTTTTTCGCAGAACCTTGCTAATAAGAGGGAAATTTATTGTGATGACAAGCTAAGACAATATTTGAAGGGGAAGGACAAAGTGGGGTTTGTAGACATAGGAAAGTTGCTATCCCGCCAATTTGTGAAGCCTAGTTGACTACTGATGAAGTCTGATTAACTTCTGATACTTGAATATCTTGTAAAAAGTAGGTAGGAAGGGGGAAAAACTAACTCTTGTTAGTGTTTAAATATCAGTCTGAATTTGTTTGAAAATGTTCGTTTATAAGAATTTCAAGCTGTTTGATTTCTTTTATCATTAAAGTAGTGTACATCCATTTTAATGATGTGTTCGGGATGTTATCAACTGAAGTCTTGGTTTTAGAACAAGCGTCTATTGGCTTGATGTTTGTGCAATTTTTGCATCCCGTACCTTTGGAGTTTGGCTGTCGAAATTGGCCATGGTATGTTGCAATGAGCACTAGACAGTCACATGAAGAATGAATGTGATTACGTCATTCTATTTGATTTACTAGTTGATTTCTAAAATCCATGTCTTTTGGGATTTCTTCCCTAGTCTTTCCACGTCCCTCGTCTTTTTTGTTTCTACCTAGAAATACCATGCTAGTTACTTCTTCATATTGGTTTTGGGCCATATTGTTTTTCCTAATAGTTTGCCCTCCCCACCCGAGACAGCAGAATCTCAATATTTCACAAAGTTCGAGACAAATGAGTGGTGGATTGTGCATTAGAATTATTGTAGGGACAAAGATTCAAAGCGTTGACCATAGAATGTTGATTCTCACAAACCTAGAGTCAACTTTGGGTTTTACTTTTGAAGTTGCCTCTGGCTCTATTACGTAATTGTCACCATTTGCAAACAAGGAAGAGTTAGATTTTTGTATAACTTGAACAAGGAAGAGTTAGTTTTTGTATTACCAAAAAAGTAGTTAGTTCTTGCAGTACTTGAACATGAAAAGTTTTTCTTAGAAAAAAGACCCACATGCTACTGCTTTTATCTTTGTTTTTTTGATCGGTTGACTTGTATGCTTAGTTTGTGTTTGCATTATGATGAATACACGAAAGGAATTATTAAGGGATCTTGACAAAATAAGATAAAGGTACAAAAGTGACCCTAGACCTGCAAATCCACTTCTCGCTATATGCTAAGAAAACAAGGAAAAGTGCTACAGAAAATATCAAACTGAAAGGATAGGAATTAAAATGATTTGAACACTTATTTTCAAAAGTGTTCATTGCAAAATTGTATGTAAAATGTGAATGGCTTGAATTAACCTAATTCAGCTAAGAAGATGGTGTATCCATTGATCTACAATGGCAAGAGAACGGCGAACCATACCAGGGTCTTAGTATACTCCATCGAAACTAATGTTTAGTGCACCTTCTAGATGGGCTGCTACTTCAGGCACAACTCCATCACCCCATGCATCTGCCTAAACGCAAACCTAGCACATGATCATATATGAATCAACACTTCCGGTAAGTTTGTTTTGGAAAGTAAGTAGGCACTAGGCAAAAATAGAAGGAAATGATTTTAGTTTTGCGGACCGTGTTTTGGAAAGTAACTAAACAATAGAAGTGAGAAAGGGAGTGAAATTTTCCTTTCCTTCCTTTATGTTTTGATGTGCAATCAATATAATTGAAAAAACAAAGACAATTCCAGATTCTTTCTCACCAAATCACACTAAAAGTGAAGTTTGCAACTTAGGAAGTTTGCTTTGTATTTTTTTACGTTTTCAAACGTTTTCGCATCAATAAATAAACTAAACATCAACGAGAGTACTCTTTCCAAATGACT
This sequence comes from Vaccinium macrocarpon, assembly GCA_022606695.1. Classification (NCBI taxonomy): domain Eukaryota; kingdom Viridiplantae; phylum Streptophyta; class Magnoliopsida; order Ericales; family Ericaceae; genus Vaccinium; species Vaccinium macrocarpon. The sequence goes on along the minus strand of CM040173.1, from coordinate 13,876,255 downwards.
TCTCAGCTCTCACAAAAATCAATAAAACCAAACAAATGGAGCTGGTGCTTCAAATTCCAGCTTAACCCAGATGACAACCCAGGGGAGTAAGGAAAAATTCACCTACTTGTACCCCTGACCAATAAAGCAGGCACGAAAGGTCAGGGAAACTAATGTTGATGTGCATGTAGCATTCAAAATTGCAGCCTCGGAATTTGGTTCTTCAATGTCTACTTATACTCCAGAATCAGAATTCACATCTGAATCATCAAAGAATTGAGCTCCTTGAATGTGCCTGCATCATACAAACATTGCTTAGATACTAGAAAATACGAGGCTTTTAAATGCATCAATCCAGAAATTATTTGGAACATAATTAACTACATATATATACACACACACACACGTTATATATTAGACTTATATTCTTTTGGCCAAATAGGATGTCACCATACCCATTCTACAGAGAATAAGATATCTAGTACTGGCTCAAGATGCCATAGATCTTCATACCATCATTTTTTTTTATCTACAAAGAAGTTTTATTAGAACTCGACGAAGGGTACATCGAGACGACGCCAAATACATAACATGAGGCCAAGTATAGGCAGGGAGAACATTTAGTGAATTGTTGAAAAGGAAATAAAGACAAAGGGAAAAAAAACAACCCAACATAACAAACCAGTAGTATCCATGATAAGTCTGGGGTCATTTTGCACAACTCCACTTGTTCAAGGGGCATTGTGTATTTTTAGTGTTTCACTAGTACATCTGTTATGTTGGTTACGCGAATAAGGGATGGAAGTGTAGAAGTGAGTGAGGAATTGTAAAGACCTAGAAAATTTAATTACTTTTTGAAAAATCACTTTTGGAGAAGTTTCGATTTGGTCGATAAAAAGTCCTGGTAATTGTTCCTTGGATTTGTCTAATCAAAATGGTATAATCAGAAGTTATTTTTTAGTAAGGCAAAGTCATTTTTCACCCAATTCATTCGAAGAAAAATGTGTCTATTTTCGGTTTTGTACTAACAGTGGGGGGATGAGATTTCGATGTGATTAGAATTTCAAGATTTTGTAAATGTCATTGTTTCAAGATTTAAAGTAAAGAAAACTCAAAATTGTTTTCTTTACTTAAGTTTGGTTTATGAAAATAAGTATTGTGGTCACATATTATATACACAAGTTACATTTGGGTGTGTAGTGTAATGGAATTATATTAGTAGTGTATGGGGGAAGATTTGTAAAAATTAAAACATTTCACTCTCTCCTCCCTCTCCAACCCGATCGGCCCCCTTTCTCCTCTCTCTCCTCCATTGTTGCACCTTCCAAGCTCAAATCTTGCCTTCCTCACTCAACCACTTCAAAAACTGAGGCCATTTTCTTATTCTACGCACCGTGGGAAGCTCTGGTCACCTTGGATTTTCACCGAGAGCTCCAATTTTGGGATTTTGAGGTTTCAACACCTAGGGTTCCATTCTTCTTTCATTTTCAAGCAAAACCTTGAGGTAGGAAAACAATTACTACCTCCTCTAGTTATATACTTGTGATTTGTAGCATATATCTTGCTCTTGGCTTCAATTTCCTTGAAATTCATGTTTTCTCTCTTTGTCTGGGTTTTTCTCACTTTAATTTTGTGATCTATGAAATTGATTATTGATTGATGAAATTGGGAGTGGAATTGACCTCCCTCCATGTTTAATTGTTGCCTAGCATCTCCACTTTGAGCTTAAACTATCACATTTGTGTTTTGGATTGAAATTTCACCTCTTAGAGGTGAAAATCTGCCATTTTCTAGACAAGGCAGCTGCTGCCCCTGTTTCTATGTTGCTGCCCCTATTTTCTTGGTGGTTTTCGGCCACCCTTTGATGTCCGTTTGACCCCCGATTGCCCATTACTTCTCGTAGTTGACCTTTGGTATCATTTGATTCATGTTTTGACTTGAGAATTATAAAATCATAACTAAATATGTCACTTAATGATGCATGAAAGGTTATTGGCTTTTAAATGCGTGTGTGAGCGTGCGTGTAACTCATTTTATCAAAAAATGGATGCTTTGGTGAAATGAAATGGAGAAATGGATTTGTTATGAAAGTTTTAATGAAATGTTTGTGATAACGAATTATTTTTAACTAATGTCATCATTTGGTAAATTTTTTGATAAAGGCACGCGGGGCCTAAGGAACCCGGCAGAGGCACGCAGGCAGGGCCTACAAATACCCAGCAAAGGCGTGCGGGGCCTATGGAACCCGAAAAAGGTAGGCAGAGCTTACAAATACCCGACGAGGCACAGGGGGCCTATGGAACCCGACAAAGGGATTAAATCCCTAATTTTAGAAAAATGATGGTTTTCTTCAATGAAAGAAATGGGAAATGAGATTTTGGACTATCTATGGTGTTTTGTCGAAACTCGACTTGTGGACTTGGTTTTAAACTTGTGTGAGTAACTTGGGTAGTTTTGGTGAAACAAAGATGAAAACTTAGGTGGTGTTGAGTACTTGGAAATGAAAAAGTTTTGAGGTACATATGGTATTTTGGTAACAATGGATACTTGGACACGGTTTTGGACACGTGTGATACTTGTTGATATTTTGACAAATTTAAAGAACTAATGGGTACTCTGGGACACCTTGAAATCTTTTTGGACATTTGTTATCACTTTGGACACGTGGGTACTTCTTGGACACATATCCCTTGTTTTAGCTTCCGTTGTGTTCCTTTGAAAATCTCTTATCTTGACAAACCATATCATGTGCACTCATCATATTTATATGCCTAGCGGTTGTAGTATGGTTTTTCTTACGAGCTAGTGAGCTCACCCTATCTTTCCCAGGTATACGGCATGGAGCATGAGATCAGATGCTTATGAAGTGATGCATTATGTGAAACTTATGCATGCATGAAGATATTTTTCCATCTCAAGTTTTGTATTTTGATAAATGACAATGTAACTTTTGGTTATTCAATCTTTTGACAATTTAAACTTATGTAATAATTCTAAACTTGTATTTTGGGATATTTATGCATTCGGGGATGGTGTAGTGCCTCCGAGAGAATTGTTGACTTGGATCAAGTATGTAATGGAACTTTGACCTGGACTTTCCAATGGAGGGTTGTGGACTTTTGACTTGTGCCACGTGGATATTGGTGATATTTGATTTGTTAAAATGCAAGGCATGACAGGAATGGTGGTGGAGGGCGTCGACTTATCATTTTTGTTATCTCTCTCTCTAGCTTCATCTCGATTCTCTTCCAGGGTTGTTTCAACCTCTCCCAATACCAACTAGACTGTGGAGTGACATATCAATGGATTTTATTGAAGGTTTGGCTGCTTCATCCCACAAGACTGTAATTCTGGTGGTTGTGGATAGACTTAGTAAGTATGCTCACTTTATTCCCTTATAACACCCTTACATTGCAACAACAGTGGCACAAACTTTCTTGGATAATATCTTTAAATTGCATGGTATGCCCAGCTCCATTGTGTTAGATAAAGACCCCATCTTCACCAGTACTTTATGGAGGGAATTATTTCGTTTGTAGGGTACATTATTGTGCTTAAGCACTGCTTTCCATCCACAGATAGATGGGCAAACTGAGGTTGTGAATAGGTGCTTGGAGGGTTATTTGAGATGCCTTACGGGAGACAAACCTACTAGTTGGACTAAGTGGCTTCCTTTAGCTGAATGGTGGTATAATACCACCTTTCATATCTCCATTGATGTGACACCCTATGAAGAACTCCATTGCCAGACTCTTCCTAGCTGTAAGCATTATGCTCTAGGGAGAACTACAATGGCTTCCACAGAGACCATGCTTAAGGATAGGGAAGCCATGCTCAAGTTACTAAAGGAACACTTAGCTATTTCGAAGAACAAAATGAAACAATTAGTTGATGCACACAGATCTGGCATAGAGTTTGTTGTTAGAGACTGGGATGTTCTTAAGCTCCTACCATTTTGACAGGTTACTATGGCCTTTCGAAAAATTGCAAAGCTGGCACCTAAATACTTTGGCCCCTATCAGGTCATTAAAAGGGTAGGGCTTGTGGTGTACAAGTTAGCCTTGCCTCCTTCCTCTAACATGCGCCCAGTTTTCCATGTGTCCTTGCTAAAGAAGAAATTGGGCCACCATATGTGGTGCAAACATCTCTACCACTTACTGGAGAGGATGGCCAGCTGCAATTAGAGCATGTTGCTATTTTGGACAGGAAGATGATTAACAAGCACAACAAACCTCACTCCTTGGTTTTGGTTCAATGGTCCAATTCTATTCTTGAGGATGCTACGTGGGAATCCTAGTATGACTTGCATCTACGTTTTCCTCATTTCCAACCTTGAGGACAGGGTTGTTCTTAAGGGAATGGCCATGATAAGTCTGGGGTCATTTTGCATAACTCCACTTGTTTAAGGGGCATTGTGTATTTTCAGTGTTTCGCTAGTTTGTCAGTTATGTTAGTTGCATAAATAAGGGAGGGAAGTATAAAAGTGAGTGGGGAATGGTGGTGGAGGGCGTCGAGTAATCATGTCTCTCTCTCTCTAGCCTCATCTCGATTCTCTTCCCCACCTCCTGTCATTCTTTTTCAATTGTATCTCAACATCATCAATAAAAGTAAGCCCCTCAATTGGGGATTTCTTGTTCTTTATACCTGGTGTCTTTATTAAAGGCTTATAATCCACAAGGGACATCAAAGATAACACACAAAGGTCAAGAAAATCACAACGTGGGGAACAATATTCATGTAGAAAGACTGGGCTTTATGGGAGATGGCAAAACTTGAATCATATACCCTTCAATGGAATATCACCATCTGTTGCCACCAATTTCTCCAAGGACAGGAGAAACAGAGATGGTCAACACCTAGTGATGTAGAAGATGCGAGGGCGTGCCAAGCGATATGAATCTCCAAGAAAATAAGGAAAAGCGCCTAAAACTACAAACTTCTTTCAAGCAAATGTGAAACTTGAATAAAAGAGAAACTAAAGTTACAGCGGTTCGTGGGCCTTGAACAAGGACTTCCACAATTGAAGAAAATTAAGGTTTACATAGAAGAAGAAGAAGAAGAAGAAGAAGAAGAAGAAGAAGAAGAAGAAGAAGAAGAAGAAGAAACGGGATAGAGGTAGAAGATAGACATAGATAGAAGAAGAAGAGATCGATTGACTAACTGAGAGTTAGGAGATAAACTAAATTTACTTTCTGCAGTGAGCTTTGTTGGTGTTGGGACCTCCTCAATGTTGCACGAAGGTCTTCATTTATAATCTCTGGGTCCAATTGCAAATTCCTAATGTAACCGCCGATGAAACCAAGCCATTATGCCCACGTCTTGCATCCACTACAGCGTCTTCTTGAAAATGCATACGGAAGTGACATGTGTCCCTAATTCAGCCAAAAATAACTACCCATGTTCTTAGCATAATTTGCACATGTTAATTTCGGCCTTTATCCTCTCGTTTTAGATAAAATCCCATTTCCTGTAATTTAAGCAACAAACTTATCTCCTAAATCATAGATGATTCGGCCACTAAATTAAATCCGAATTAAATAAAAAATAACTCCTGGTCAATCTATTTGCCACGTGTGCAATTTTAAAAATTTATGGCACAAACATTGCCCCCCCATAAACTCTATTTTTTGAAATAAAATGGAGTTTAAAATATGTTATATAAATAATAATAATGGGGAAAAATGTGGCATTGTTCAACATTTTGGCCTTGCCCCCCTTGACCTCTTTGGCCCCCATTGTGTAAAGTTTATACTTGAAGAGCTTTGGGCTTAAGGAGGTCTTTGCATGATACCTTAAGGGGTAGAGATTCAGATTTCTTCTAGACATAAAGGTACTTCAGCCTTGATTTTTTCCTTAAGCAAGTGATGAAGTTTCTAATTTTCCTTGACTTTATCCCTCCTTAGCCAATCTCATTCCTTGTCTAGTCCCTTGAAGCTTCCTTTTCTAGGGATTTGACAAAGCATTCTTTGGCTATAGGAATTTTGAATGCTTGACTTTGAATTATTGGCAAGAAATAGGAAGTGTTTCGATCGTCAGGTTCTCCAATTTTCTCTACACTTCGGCCATGCAAGCCAAACGTATGTAAATATTGAAGACCTCTTTCCCTTGCCATGTGTGTTGGCTGGGGACAATCTTCTCTTTGTTTCTTGACCACAATTCTTTATGTCTAGCATTCTTCTTGGGTATTCATTGCCCAAGTTCAGTGTAACTTTGAGTCTTCTTATAAGAGAAATTTCTCCTAATGTAAATAGCTTCCAGATTTCACCAAACCTCCTATCTGCTAAGGAGATGGTGTCAGAATCCTCCCAAAAGAGGTAACTATGTAGGAGAAACAAATTACCATAGCTCCCTTTGCTCAACAGAAGGTGAAGCAAATAAATGACTCTGTTATCTCGTGAAACCTTAGCCATGGCCGTTACAAGATCTCCTGCCATTTTTGTTGGCTCTGAACTTATTCAACCTAAGGTGAAGAGGGATTTCAATTTGCACATTCTTATGCCTCTCAAAGTTGTGTTGTTGACAAGAGAAACTTGAAAACTCCTTTGGAAGGCTTAAAATGGTGTTGCAAACCGTCCCTTTTGATTTTCCTCTAATATTGAGCCAATGTCTCTTGGAAATAGTCTTGGTTTAAATCTGAATGGTTTTGACATTTGAAGAAACTCATTTAGCTCCTCTTTGTCCTCTTGAGAATCAGGTTAGACAAATCTTTGATATCTCCTGATCCCCTTGTCGAGAAGAAGACTTGGTGGTTGTTGCCGAAAATTATGGCCCATAGGCTATTTGAGCGACAACATTGGGACAAAAAATCTCCTTTATACCCCTTGCTTCTCCTTAAGGATAATTGAAAAGGGAATTTGGTATTTCTCCAGATTCATAAATGGGCTTTGGTTTATCTTCTGAACCCAAATTTACTTCCTCAAAGGATCTTGAACATCTTTTGTCAGTTCATATAACTTTGCTGGTAGAGCTTCCAAATCTTCTAAATGGATGACATCATCAGGAGGTGTATTGCCCTCCTCGGCCACAAAGGCCGAATTATCTTCTACATCCTTGGTAAGAGACCTTGGCTGATGAGTTGATATCTTCTGCGACACCAAAAAGTGTAGAGGTCACTTTATCACTGAAGAAGGCCCTCATCTCCTTGACGGCCTTTGCCAAACTATTTGTTGACTCTTATCTCCTTTAGGCGATTGTTAAAAGGAAGATTCGAATTGCTCTATGCTCCATGAGGTTGACCGTTGCAAGGAGGAGAAGGTTTTTTGGTCAGGGCCAGCGCCTTCTTTCACCTCTTTCGGCTTATTCCAAAGCAAAAACTCCTGCGGCTTAGGCTGTTACGTCTTAGGAGATATTCTTGAGTCAAGATGCATCCAAAATCTCCTATGGTTTGAACCTAAGCAACTCAACAATAGAACCCACACTTCATAGAGGTCTAGGAGCTCTTGTCTAAGCATGACCAACATCTCCTTGATGGGCTTCGTCAAATTCTCCTGATATTCTTTGACCTCCTAAAGAAGGTGTTGTTGAAAAATGAATTGGATCTCTTCATGCTCCTGAAAAATGACCGTTGTAAGGGACAGGAGATCCTTGGTAAAGACCATTTCTCTCCTTTATCTCACTTGGCCTAGTCTGAAGCAAAAACCCCTGCCAACTTAAGTTGCTGCCCCTAAGGAGATTTTCTTGAAAGGAGATTTTCGTGAAAATCTCCTAAGGGCTGAACTAGAAACGGCTAGCATGTTTGACGAATTGGCTGTTGAACCTCATGAAGGGCCAGGAGATGTCATGTTCTCTCCGATAAGGGCCATCATCTCTTTGATGGCCTTCGTCACTGAAGAAGTCTATGTGATCTCCTGAAGTGGGCTGACAATGGAATTAGTCAGCCCTAATGACAAATTGGCAATGGATTCGAGGATGATATCCCGCATTCCAACAGCCATCTCTTGGAGATCTTCTTGAGAGGCTAGAGCAATTTGATCTATGCAACACCTCTTCTTCTAGGAGAAATCTTCTTCAGGCAAAGGCTCATCCATTACCGTATTCTTTGTTCCTCCTTTGTTTCCACCTTTTCCAGCCATCTTGAATCTTCAATTGTCTTAAATGTGTCCCACTGGGCATGCCAAAAAATGTGCCACCAATTTCTCCAAGGACAGGAGAAACAAAGATGGTCAACACTTAGTGGTGTAGAAGATAAGAAAAAGCGCCTGAAACTACTAACTTCTTTCAAGCAAATGTGAAACTTGAATAAAAGAGAAACTAAAGTTACAACGGTTCGTGGGTCTTGAACAAGGACTTCCACAATTGAAGAAAATTAAGATTTACATAGAAGGAAAAGAGAAAGAAGAAGAAGAAGAAGAAGAAGAAGAAGAAGAAGAAGAGATTGATCAATTAACTGAGAGTTAGGAGATAAACTAAATTTACTTTCTACAGTGAGCTTTGTTGGTGCTGGGACCTCCTCAATGTTGCACGAAGGTCTTCATTTATAGTCTCTGGGTCCAATTATAATTTCATAAAGTAACAGTTCATGAAACCAAGCCATTATGCCCATTTCTTGCATCCACTACAACGTCTTCTTGAAAATGCATAAGGAAGTGACATGTGTCCCTAATTCACCCGAAAATAACTACCCATGTTCTCGGCATAATTTGCACATATTAATTTCATCCTTTATCCTCTCATTTTAGATAAAATCCCATTTCCTATAATTTAGGCAACAAACTTATCTCCTAAATCATAGATAATTTGGCCACTAAATTAAATCCAAATTAAATAAAAATAACTCCCGGTCAATCTATTCGCCACGTGTACAATTTTAAAAATTAATGGTACAAACACAATCTCAAGTTCTTCTATTGGAAAATTGACAGCATGGATCAAATACGCTAGTAATGAGTAATCCACAAAGCTTGGCCGTCAACAACGATGACAACCTTAAAACAATTTCATAAAGTAACCAATAAAAATCATTTTTTTTAACAGGTTACATTAAACGAACAATATAATTTTTTAAGGATTAAATAGAGGGAAAGATTAGCAATTTTAGGAATAGGAACAATATAACAAGTGGAAATTTTGCGATGAGTACAATTTCTTGTTGCTTTTTGTTCCTCTTGCCCTAATTCTTTTTGGAGCCTTTATGATATTTTGCAATCGCCCACGGTTTGACCCATGCAGGGCTGGCCCAAAGGTCTAGAGTGCCCTAGACCTGACCTAAAAAATGTGCCCTTAGAGTATAACACTTAATTTTTTTTTTCCTAATCATTATATAATAACAAAAAAAGTCAAAACACAAAGTCTCCAAGTACATATATAACACTCGATTATCACTTGAATATTACTCGTGTTGCGTTTTAGAAGCAAAAATATCAATTGCACTTGTATAATCCACCACTTCTACCAATTCATTTTATCATGGCATCGAAAAATGAATTCATCGGCAAAGAAAATTCCATTATTATGGCATCAAAAAATGAAGCTGTTACACTAAAAAAAATGGAATCCATTGAGACAAATTCAAAGAGCATAAAACTCTTCGACATATGCAAATCCATAAGTCAAATTAATAAGAAACAGTAAACCCACAATTATTAAGATGAATTTTTTTTACTCTTTCCGGATTATGAGAGAAATTGAAGCATTTTAATTTTCTTTAACTAATCAATCACATAATCATCGTTTAATTAACTAAATCATTTTTCAATTTTTTTTTTAAAAACCTTTGCAAGATACATACAGATTTTGATTTTGGGATACATTCAATATGGATTTTACAAACAAAATCGATATTGAGCCTTTTTTTTAAAACTTATCTTTGGACCTTTTTTTTGTATTTTTAGATTGGACCACAATGGTTTGGGCTATTTCGTAACTAATAATGAGTTTTTTTTTCCTTTATTTGGGTAAAAAAAAGTCATAGTCTAAATGTGGGTTCAGGCCTTGGGCCTGGGCCGATCTTGGATCCATGAATCACCATGTGGGTTCTTCTTGTTCACCATCGTTTGGTTGGTGTTGAAGGTAATTAATAAAGTCCAGGGAATTGAAAGAGCACATAAAGACACCAACAAGAAGGAGTGAAGCAGCATGATTCAACTAAAAGTTCTACAATACAATGGAAAAACAAGTACTAAATTATCCAAGTTTCTTTAGTCAATGGAAATAAGATATGCTACCAAGGACGGAACTAGGAATCTCACTACACAGGGACAAATTTTTTTTTTTCTAAAATATTTTGCAGGGGCGAGTCTATATAATTTGTGGGAGAAATTTTATTTTTCTATATAATAATAGAGGTTTTTCTCTTTTCTTGCAGGGGCGATAATCTCTACTGCCTCCCCTCTGGCTCCATCCCTGTATGTTACGATCCATGATGTAAACAAATCCAACCAATGCATAGCTGGAATTAGTTGCACGAATCAAGACATCTATGTGTGTTTACACTGTTATCAAGTTTCTCTCCTTAAGAAAAAGAAAAGAATAATTAAATAATAGCCCAAGTTTGGTAAGTCGCAAGGGAAGGAGATTTCATAGTGTTGCAACTATTCAGTCTTCGTATGACTATGTTGGCTCTTTAGGTTACATAAAAGTTGATAGTTACAGTTTGTTTCCAACTTCCCTTGGGTCGTGTATGCAATTTTAGCAAGTCTATGTTACTTTGTATTCGAGTCCGGCTTCTCTACATTCTCGTCTTTCTAATGTTGTCTGAGTTCATTCTAACATTTCGAAATCGTCAATTGTTCGGTATAGACGTACAGTCCAAGACATCAGACTTATCTCGTATATGTATGTCATGTCCATTATCATCTGGTTGTTGTTTATGTTCATCTATTAGCTATGAAGATGAGCAAGCTAACAATGTATGAACAGATTTGCCAAAAGATTAACATTCATGCATCCAAAATCTTCTCTAATTTAGGAATTTTATTCTACTGAAGTATATTCCCTAAATTTACATATTCCATGTACTAATGCTATTTACAATATCTTTTAATGCAATTTGGTTCCAATATCTTTAATGCAATTTGAGCCCAACAATAACCTAAGTCCTAACTAACAAACAAGCCATCAACAAAAAAATCCAACCTGTACAAACCAATTAGAACAAAAATACAAATCCATGTTTTTAAATTTAACATAAGAACTTTATAAAAAAGAGAGGGTAAAACAAGGGGTACAGACCCCATGTGCACAGACTGTGTACAGATGGGGTCAGGGACCTGTTGTGGGTCCCAAACGTTCAATCCGAACCGTTCATCCTTCTCAAAATTGAATTCTAAGTGGGCCTAAGAAGTGAGGCAATCGGATGGTTGTATGAGCTCGATCAAAAATCACCTCATTTCATTCGAAATTTCTTGGAATTCGATTTTGAGAAGGATGAATGGTTCAGATTGAACGTTTGGAAGCCACAACGGGGTCCCCGACGCCGGTCGGTACGTGGTCGGCACTGATGATCGGTACCTATAGAAGCGTTGAAAAAAAAGGGGTAAACATAGTTATTTGGGAAATACATCTACCTCACAAATTAATTATTAAACAATAAAAATAATGTATAATATACAAATTGTAAGAACTATATTCAGGACAAGACAATACAACTTTAAATATCTTACTTAAAAAGATTTGGCAGATTTGAAATTTAAAAGCAAATCTGACAGGTGAAAAAAAAAATCCAAAACAAATAACATCAATCATTGTAAAATAATGTATAATGAACACGATACTTTGTACGTGTTCAAAGATGCCCACTAGTAAATGAAGAATAGTAATACATACACACTCAACCACACACAACCACACACACATTCACATGCCGTGGGACTCACCCAGGTAGGATCCACCGATGGATTCCACGGCATGTGAGTGTGTGTGTGGTTGTGTGTGGTAGAGTGTGTGTGTCCCAATCACTTTTGGTAAATGAAACAAAAATAAAATTGACAAAAAATTGGCTTGTCATGGGGTTTGCAAATAGACTTGCAAGTTTCTAACATGTTTCTAACACATTCACATCATAGTGTTTATCTCACACATGTGTGTTGAATACATGTTAGAATTAAGTTGTTATACACTTATCATTTTTGCTTGCTATGAGCACAGTCGTGAGCACCAAATGCATATTGCATTGTGTGAGATTTATTTTGGGACTTGACACAAATAATCAGCTCAATTTATTCAAAATATTTTAGGCCTATTTTGGCCAAAAAAGTTGGTGTACTTTTTGTTTTGTCTTTATTTGATTTTTTTTCACATTTTTTAGTTTTGCATCAATTTTTTGTGTATTATTGCTTCGTCTCGGCTAGAGGAATAAAAAAAGTATAAAATTATGACCGAAGCTTAAATTTTTTTGAATAAAACAAAAATAAGCCAAAAAGTCAGCTTTTTACACTTTTTTCGATCTTATTCAAAAAATTGAAAGTCATAGTCATAATTTTTTTACCTTTTTTGATTCGTCTCGCCGAAACAAACTAATAATACTCAAAAAATTGATGCAAAATTAATAAATACAAAAAAAAATCAAATAAAAATAAAACAAAAAATTAAATTAGTTTTTTTTAGCCAAACTTAGGGTCGGTTGTTCTCAATTTCCTTTCCAGAGATTGGAGTAACGCAACGCGTGTTTTCTATACCCACGTGAATCTCCCGTGACACAATCTCTCTCTCTCTCTCTCTGAAGCCGACCCAGGCTAGAGGTACCAACCAGTACGCAGCTCCCTGAAGCCGCCTCTGGTTGTCTTTGTCGTTCGTTCGTTCGGTCGTTCGACGGAAGCAGGTGAGTCGTCTGTTTTGCGTCTCTCTCTCTCTCTCTCTGCAGACTATACATAGAGATTGATTGCGAATTTCTAGGGTTTTCTCTCGTATCGTTTATTTTTTGCCCTTGGGTTTGGTGGGAATTGTGTGACTACGACTTTGCATAGAACTGGTAAAGGAAGAGAAATGGAGGATTATCAGGAGACAGAGCGGTTTGGGATGGAGAACGATTTCGAAGACGGTCAGTGGATCGGTGGGGAGTTCTACTACCGTAAGCGAAAGGACAAGCGCCGTCAGACCAAAGACGACGTCCTTTTTGGCGTTTTCGCCTCCGCTGACAGTGATTCCGACTACGATGATTACAGTGGGTCATCTGCCAGGAAACGAAAGAAAGATCTTTCAAAGAAATCCGACCTCACCAAGCCCGTCAATTTCGTCTCTACTGGAACTGTCATGCCAAACCAAGAGATCGATCGCAATTCCAAGGAGGAGATATTGGAAAATCAAAATGCTTCCGCAGACGACCAGCAGCCCAATTATTCAGGTTTAGGCCTTGGAGCTTCTTCTGGCGGCCTAGGCTTTCGTTCGGGGTCTTCTCCTTCAAAGAGAGAAACAGAAGAAAATGTTGACAGTCAATTTGATGACGGCGACAAAGACTTCCTGCCTACTGCTTTTGGCAGGAAGATCAAGGAAGGTGCACAGCAACGACGTGAGCGGGAAAAAGAGAAATCAAAATTAGCCAACTCATCTCAATCTGTTAGGCGGGAACCGGGTTCTGGAGATGTAGGTGCATTTGAGAAGCACACAAAAGGGATCGGGATGAAGTTGCTTGAGAAGATGGGCTACAAAGGAGGTGGGCTAGGGAAAAATAAGCAAGGGATTGTCGCTCCTATCGAGGCAAAGATGCGGCCTAAACAAATGGGAATGGGTTTCAATGATTTTAAAGAATCAAAGTTGCCGGCGTTGCAGCCATTAGAGGAGGAGAAATCTTTGGTTACAGTGTCTCAGCCTGCCAATCGTTCCTATGAGAAGCTCTGGTTGAAGCAAGCTCAGCCAAAGAAGCAAAAAAAGAAGGATTATGTTACCGCCGAGGAGTTGTTGGCCAGGAAGCAAGAGCAGGGGTTGGAGGTTGTTCAAAAAGTTTTTGACATGAGAGGGCCACAGGTTCGAGTCTTGACAAACTTGGAGAATTTGAATGCAGAGGAGAAAGCAAGGGAAAACAACGTCCCTATGCCTGAGCTGCAGCATAATTTGAGATTGGTTGTAGATATAGCTGAGCTGGACATACAGAAAATTGATCAGGATTTGAGGAATGAGAGGGAGACGCTGGTCACTTTGCAGAAGGAGAAGGAGAAGCTTCTGTATGAGACAGCTCACCAGAAGAAACAGCTGGACCATATGGTGGAAATTGTTAGCTCATTGGACCAAATTGGGGAGGAGCATTTGCTTGGAACATTGACTCTCGACTCCCTAGCAAAGTCATTTGGGGACTTGCAGAGGCGTTATGCTGATGATTATAAACTCTGTAACTTGTCTTGCATTGCATGCGCATTTGCCCTTCCTCTGTTCATTAGAGTGTTTCAAGGATGGGATCCGCTTCAAAATCCGTCACATGGGGTGAATGTGATAACCATCTGGAAGAATCTATTGCAAGGAGAGGATAATTTTGATTTTTCAGGTGCAGCATCACCTTATACTCAGTTGCTCATGGAAGTTGTCTTCCCTGCTGTGAGAATATCTGGCACCAATACTTGGCAGGCGAGAGACCCTGAACCAATGCTCCGGTTTTTGGAGTCTTGGGAAAAGCTGTTGCCTGCTTCAGTACTCCAAACTATATTAGACAATATTGTTATGCCTAAACTATCAGCTGCTGTGGATTCCTGGGACCCACGTCGGGAAACTATTCCAATCCATGCATGGGTGCATCCATGGCTACCGTTATTGGGACAAAAGCTGGAGATTTTCTATCACACTATACGCAATAGATTGGAAGGTGTTCTTCATGCTTGGCACCCTAGTGACATGTCTGCCTACCATATATTGTCACCTTGGAAGACTGTGTTTGATCCTGCTAGTTGGGAACAACTAATGGTTCGGTTTATTCTGCCAAAATTGTTGGCTGCCATGCATGACTTCCAAGTAAACCCGGCAAACCAGAAGCTCGACCAGTTCTACTGGATCCAGACTTGGGCTTCTGCTATTCCCGTTCATCATATGATTCACTTAATGGATTTGTTCTTTGACAAGTGGCAACAAGTTTTGTATCATTGGTTGTGCTCAAACCCAAACTTTGAAGAAGTGACAAATTGGTATCTGGGTTGGAAGAAGCTTCTCCCACTGGAACTTTTGGCGAATGAACATGTTAGGCATCGACTTAATGTGGGTCTTGACATGATGAACCAGGCAGTTGAAGGCATGGAAGTAGTCCAACCAGGTTTGAGGGAGAACATTAGCTATCTCAGGGTGCTTGAGCAAAGAAAGTTTGAGTCTCAGCAGAAAGCAGCAGCACATGCTCGAGCTTCTGGGAGCCTGGGTGGTGCAACCCAGATGACCTTGAAAGAAGTTATCGAAGAATATGCACAGCAGAATGGATTTCTATTTAAGCCTAAACCTGGGAGAATGCAAGATGGCCATCAGATATATGGCTTTGGTAAAATAAGCATAATAATTGACTCTCTAAATCAAAAGGTATTTGCACAAATGGAAGAAAGGTGGTCTTTGGTTTCCCTTGAACAGCTGCTGGAGATGCAAAGTTCTGGTTGAAGTGATGCTGAATTTCCGAATTAGTTTAGTATTTCTTGATTTGAAAGTGGCTTCAGATTTATTTAAGAACAGGGAAGGGGAGTGTTTTGGCTGCGCAGACTATTTCCTTGATAAATATTGACTCAGGGCACGGTTAGCTCTATCTTGTTGCTTCTGTCTGGTGCATTTGAAGATCTTTTGTGACTTTTCTGTTTTATGCTCATAAATGAGGAGCTCTGTTTGGACTTCTGACAATATGACTGCCAAATTGTTATTCCTATACTCTAGTTTCAACTAGAGCAAATTTTGTTCAATTTTGTATCTTTTTATTCCTCAGGTGGTTTTAGTGTTCATATTTCATAGTGCTTTTAATATTCGAACGATTTCTATTATGGGCAAAAGGTGAGTTGTGTACTCTTTTATCTTGTTTTTTGGCTCTTATCTGAGCAATGAAGCGCAAGGTGGAGGAACCTTTGTATGACCTGCTCCAAAGATTTCTTAGAAGTTCTGTAAATTCATACATATGGATCCATGTTCTTGTTGGACGTTCTGAAATTAGTTTTCGTCATTGGATAGAATTCTCTCTTGCTAAATTGGAAATAAGCTTTTAGTGGCATCCATATGCAAATGCATTTCGTACGTACAACTACACGTCCTCTTGTTCATGTTGGATTACTATTGTCTTTGCATATTTCTATTTGATCCTGACACAGAGTTGCTACTCTGCAAAGCCAAATCAGAGGTGGTTTTGTTTGCCACTTTGAAGTGTAAACCAAACTTGTTCTTTTTGTTGTGTGATTTGTTCAGGTGATTTGTCGTTTTATTATGTGTAAGCTTGAGATGCCAACCTAATGCACTTGCTCTAAGCTGCGTAATAGATTAAAGTTTGGCTGCAGATTATTCTCATATGAGAAATTTCCTAATTTCTGATTTCAAGTGGCCTGATTTGGAGTTCTCTGGGGTATTGAGATTATCGATTCTTCCAAAGGATACAAATCTTCAACCTGTGCATTGGTGTATATTTCAGGTGAGGTTGACGTTTTCTTTTTCTGGAATGGAAACAACTGACGTGGTGAAATCGTAGTTACAATGTTGGCAACTAGCCGTTAAGCCTTCTAGAAAAAGTTTTATAGTTCCCTCCTTTGTGCATCTGTTACTGACAAACTTATGGTCAATACATATCGTTGGTTTGAAGAAACTAGATGACGTCTCTCGAAATAGGTTTGAGCGATTCATGGTAGTACTTGTAAGTTTTAATTGTTCTGATACATCCTGAGCATATACACACTCTTGCAACAATTTCACAGGTGAAATACATGCTAATTTCTACATGCTTTTAGGCTTTTAATCTAGATCTGGATCAATTTCAAAAAAATGCAAGGGATGCTATTTGGTAAACTTTCCCATCTGAACCTAACCCTGATGCTTATTTTAAAGATAAGAAATCTCATGGTCCTTACTCCTTAGGGTAGTGAATTATGATGAGCAATATGTTGAAAGTTGAATGGTTCATCGACTATTTTGTGCTTCAAATTATCTACAATGCAGCATTTTGTCTTTGTTCTCGTTGATTATTTCTGTTCATTGACTATTTTGTGCTTCAAATTATCTACAATGCAGCATTTTGTCTTTGTTCTCGTTGATTATTTCTGTTCATCGACTATTTTGTGCTTCAAATTATCTACAATGCAGCATTTTGTCTCTGTTCTCATTGATTATTGCTGTTCTAGGTTTTGTTTTTCCTCACTTCTTATTTGTTAGTTTATTGTCCAATTGGTGTGTTCTGACATCGACATAGGGGGGAATCAGAGAAAAGATGTGCTCATCCAATACTACGATTTTGCTGAGGTATGGAGAAAATTGTTTCATATATTGATGTGTATATTTCAATTCTGGTGTGCATTATTGAGTAAGTTTATTTGTTGTCTGTTTATATTCTTATTATGTAAGACGGAATGCACAAGACAATTTCCAAGCTTTGGTTGTTTGCGATTAAGAATTTTTTTTGATCAGCTTCCAAGCTTTTGTTGTTTGTGGTTAGGACAGTTTCTTCCAAGCTTTTGTTGTTTGTGGTTGAGATGGTTTCTTCCAAGCTTTGGTTTTTTGTGGTTAAGAATTAGAAGTTGCATATATGCTTGTTATGTGTGCTTTGTAACCCAAGGATACAGCTTAGTTGGCTTATGGTGATAGTCAAATCAATGTTTTGAATGAACATAATACTGTGGGCTTGCTGTTACAGTCAATAAATGTCATACGTATCCTGGATGAGTGAGATCATTTTAGGTGGTGCTGGAAAAGTGGTTCACTGTTCTATGTTGGATGGTCAGCTTGTGAATTATTTAAAGTGGATATATAAGATCTGCAAAATTTGTGTTTATCGTCCTTAATCTAAAGAAGCTCCACATAGCCCTTCACCAATGTATTAGGAGTATGCATTACCGTAATTAAGATCCATGTAGCTATTGCATACATGACTTCAAATTTGAAAATTCATCCATTCTAATATACTCCTTCCATAGTCTGTTCGTCAATAATGGTCCACTACGAAAAGACATGCAATTTTTAGATCAAGAAATAAAATGCTCTGGATAATTTTTTTAAACCATTATTTAGGAATGAAGGGAGTATGTACTACATGATTTCTTTAGCAATTTCCAACTATTTTTGGGCTTTGGTCGGTTATTTGGCCAACCCCGTAGGTACTTTCTTATTGTTTCTTTTAAAAGCCAATGAGGGTTTATGTTTCTTGTTTATGGTTTAGGAGAACACCCATGGAAGTGGATCAAGGCTAAAAGGTATAAAAACTACTCATTGTTTGAGAATAAATTCTATGTCAGTTTCTCATAGTCAATTTCCTCTTGCTGCAGAGTGCAGACCATTTGCGGTTCCATATCAGCAAAGAAATAGAACTTTGATTTTTGTCTTTCTTGGATTGGTTGTTTAGTACTCCCTCCGTCCCAATTTAACAGTCCCTTTTGAGAGTCCGCGTCACTTTTCAATCGATTATATCTTGTAATTTATAATGTTTCATGTGATTTTCAAAACATTGTCTAATAAAACTAATCGAGATCCATCACACATTATTCATATTGGATATAAAATTCATTACCAATTTAATGATATAACTAGTTTTTTATCCAGTTAGAGTAGAACAAGGGAATACTAAATTGGGACAGAGGGAGTACTTTTCCTGTTGAATACATATTGTTTCTTTGTTCTTAGGTTAGTAAAGATAGTGCTTCAAGGAAGCTTGTCTATATATTAAATGAAAATTCTTAAAGAAACATACCTATATCACTTTTTCATGGATTCTCTAGACAGTAAGGGATGCACTCTCCTGAAAAAAAAAAGAAAACAGAAAAAAAGCAAGGAATCATTAATTATTTTGAACATTTGGGAATTCAGTAATTAATTAGCTATTTTTGTCTTTTTTATAAATAAAATCCTGTAATTTTGATTCCTTGTTTTTGGTGTGGTCCTTCCAAGAGTGAGTTGGTGGTTTCTGTTGAATAGAGTAGCCAGGACGGATCTTCTTTAAAACAGGGATGTGATTTAGGCTGTTAGTATCCACTGACGATATTTTCTGCAACCATGATTTGGAATGCACTTATCTGGTGGGAGTAAGTTAGGTGTGTCATCGTCCCCTTGGGCGGTGCAAGCTTGGTGGGATTCAATCAATGTACAGTGGTCTAAATAGGATCATCTTGGGTACTGTATTTTGCTTCTATATGGACAGTTTGTTAATGAGAATTCTACTATGTTTGAATCTAGCTTTGTTTTCAGAGCACGGGATAGTGTGCTGATGACTGATGCTAGCGGGTAAGTTGAATTGGAGTGCCGGTTTGGGTTAAGGCTACCTACAAGAATTTGGTTGCATCGGTTCATGAAATTGTATTAAGTATTCATGCCATGTGCTTGCTGAAAGTGCCACTGGTTTGGGGGGATTTTTTTCTTAGCTTTCGATGCTTGGCCTCTGTTGGCAATGACGGCACCTTGCCAATGGCAGTCTTTTTCTTATCATCGCTTGGTTGGGTATTTTTTAACATTGTTGTATTTATTTCTCTAGGTCTTTCGCTTATGCATATTTGTGTTCAAGTTAATGTTAATAATCTTTTTTGCCGATTAAGGAAAATGTTTGAATGTCTAGTTAGGTGATTGCTAAGTGTATGATTGTTAATGATAGGTGGTTCTTGGCAAAGTCTGTGATCATGTGGGAGAGATGTCATTCTCCGTGCAATTCTATTGCACAAGATTTTGAGCAGTGAGCACCCTCTATGGCTTGGTAAGGAAATATTTTCATTGTTGTGTTATGCGTAATTTTAAGTCAATCTTGTTAATGGTAATTACTAGTATCGCACTGCGCAAATGAGGATATGATTTCCCTTGAAATGAATTAACTTACCTATGCATGAGAGGGAGGGAGGGAGGGGTATTTTTTCCCTGAAGTATGCGGAGTAACTGGTACATAAATCACTGGTACCCTCAACATCGTGCTCTAGAATGCTATGATTTCTGCGTTTTTATAGACAACCATGTGATCAAATTGATATATGTTTATTTTTCATGTAAAATGTTTTCCATCGTATGAACACAATTGTTTTCCTCTCAAAACTTTTGTAAGTCAATTTTGGATTTGGATCCTGTCGTTCCCTTCCCTCCCTTCCATCCCTGCCAAGTCAATGAAGTCAGAGCCCACCCCCTCATTTCTCACTTATCAATACCTTTAGGATTCACAGGAGACAAAAGCTCTGTCTTGTGTAGACACAAAATTTCCTTACTCTCTCTCTCTAAAAGTACACACACATATGTTTATACATATACGCATGTATGTGTTTGTATCCATTGGTGCTATATTTATGTAAAGGCCGATTCAGTGCAATTGAAATCTCCTTCCAAAACATGTAGGCAATCTGTGTCAATAAGAATAATTGAAGTGCCAAACAAACGCCTGAAAATAAAAACAAAACGATCATTTTTAAAAATTATTTTCTGAGGAAAATGTTTTACGCGGTAAATTTTTTTACGTCAAAACAAACAGAGCAAGTGTTGTTTACTGGTTCTAAATTTTCATTGTCAGTGGTGTGTTAGGTTAATCTTGACCAGAGAGCACTCCCTTTGGCCTTTTTGTTTTAGGTTACTCTAGATGCTATCACAATCTTATCTTTGGATGCCGAATTAGATGTCGGAAATGAGAGGAGCTATTCTCTACTTCCATATGAAATAAATCCTAAAGAGAAACCACCAAGGGACTAGATTCATGTAGAAGTTTTAGCCTTTATGGTATCTAACCTTTTCGTTTTCGGAAAGCACATCTTATTTTCCTCCTTATGTAGTTCGTTCTGTTTTGCGTTCTTTTTTAGGTATTGATTGATTGCAATATAATTCACAAAATGGATGATGTATTAATTGCTGGGGTCAATCACGAGTTGGATCGTCTTGTCTTTGGATCATACGATATGGTTTCAACACTATTCCAACATTATAACTGCATAGTGTTTGAAGTAGCCGGATTTCGTGGAAGGATCTCATAGAAAATGGTACGCGTTTTTTGAAATGAAAATCTGAAAACGGAATTGGATTTTGATGGATTAAAATTGGACTTCGGTTCAAATTAAAGGAAAGACCTGACCTGCATGGAAATATAGCATGGATGGGCATTCATTTTCCAATGCCTTGACCTTATAAAGGTCTGAATTTAGTGTTTTGCTTGTCTTGGGTCATGCCAAAGAAATGGATGTATATGTGTAGATTCATATACGCAGGTGTAAACCAAAAAAAGAGCCTCTTACTCCTTCCATCTTTAATGCGAGTGAAAAATTCTGGAGATTCCAAAGAATTCCACTATCAGACAATGTTGTGCAGCCTGTATTTTGTTATGCCTTTTATTTGCTGCTTCTGTTTTCTGTTTCCAATGGGTGGGTTCAAGAGGGGATCTTCACGGGTGCTGTTTCGGTAGTCTTGCTGCAGTTTTTTGGGGGGCTTTAGTGTTCTGTTTTGTTGTTTTTGGATCAGATGTTTTTGTCTTTGTGGTGTCATTTCAGTGCCTTGGATAGCATGTTGCCAGACATATAGTGTCTTGTTAATTCCCTTTTGGGCCGTTGGTGGATGGTGATTGTCAGGGGGCGGGGGCGGGGGCGGGGGCGGGGGCGGGGGCGTCTTAGTTTGCTTTGCTCGTTATCCAATTGTTTCTCCGTCGTGCAATGGGTTCAGTTAATTTTTGTATTTTGTTTTCAAAGATTAATAAATTTCCTTTTTTGCTAAGACATTCTGTGATTTAATTTCTTTATTTCTTCAGTTTGTGATAGTACGAAGGTGGCTTTAATTTACCGTCATCTCCATGTAGAATTGAAAAGTACATACTTTAAAGAAAAAACCCACTAAGCTTATAAAATGCTCTCTATCATTTTTTAAGTGTGTTGCTTTGTAGTAATTCCAACTTATAAAAGAAAAATATCATCATTATTTGTTTCACATTAATTAAAATATCATCATTATTTATTTCAGATCAACTTTTATCTCTACTTTCCCCTTTTCACGTCAATTTTTACCTTTTATTTTCCAAACTTCTCCTCCACTATTTGCCTATTAATTTTTTATACATTAACTTTTTAAAACATAAGTTTATATTAAAAACCAAAAAGTTGTTTTTCTTTTAAAAGCGTGTTATAATTCTCACACCCAATGTTGCAAGATTTTTATACAGTTCAACATTTTCACAATTTTAAGATTAAGAGGATGAAAAACTTACTGAAGAAGGCACGCTAAAAAATGTATATTCGACCTTTCGAGCATCTAATATACTTCTATTACAGCAACAATATAGAGAGTGCCGTTGAAAAGGTATTCTGAATCGAAAGACCTGGGGGGACACTCTTTTTTGCACCGAAAATGCACACCACGCCTTCGGGGACTTGCTTTTGGGTCCCACATGAGTGATCCGAACCGTTCATTGTTCTTAAAACATTTTTCCGAGGGGGCCCACATAAAATCAGCTCAATCGGACGGTTAGAAGTGCTTGAACCAAGTCTCACCGTTTTGATCACTCATGTGGGACCCAAAAACGGGTCCCCGAAGGCGTGATGTGCATTTTCGGTGCAAAAAAGGGTTGTACCCCTAGCAACGTTCATTCTGAATTGATTTGATGCCTTTTTGTACAAGTTTTTCTCCAAATTTAATCTGAAAAGTGTAACAATTTTGAACAAAAAGGAATAATATTCTTTAATAATTTTAAAATCTTGGCTCGGCTAAAGTTGTTATTGGTAGTTAGTTCGCGAGATTTGAATTCAATTCAAATCCATATAAGTATATGGTACCTAAAAAGTAAAAACTGTATCCCTTAATGACACTTCGAAGTTCAGTAATGGGACCAGATGGTCCATTGCCCAAACCACAGTGGAGAGTGACAAACTTTTATTAGGCATAATTGGGCAGCCGAAACTATAGAGGTTGGCGCATACTACTAGTATTTCCTTAAATATGACTTTGAACTTTGAATAATTGCATTATCAGACAAACAATATATGGACCAACTTCCCTAAAGTGCCAAGCCTTGCATCTCTATATGGGCCATTCCTCTTTCTCACTATTTGGAATTTGGTGGTCCCTTCCCTTTCTGAACAAATTTGTGCAATGTAATGCTACCCTTATCAAAAGAAGGATGGGCTTATATTAGTACATAGTGCATGCATTTGTGAGATTAGGTAAGAAGAAATTATTATTATTTTTTTAAAATTTTATTTTATTTTTTTGGACGTTCGACAAACAATATGACACAATATATGTCAAACTCAGCTCTTCATCAAAAAAAAGGTATTGCTATGAGTTACGACAGTTTTTGTAAAAACAAAAAAAAAAAAAAAAACCTTCGATGAGTCAGTGATATATTTTAAAATAGAGAACAATGATAGATGTTTCTACTGATCAAAAATTTCAAAATAGAATGCCTATATAAGGTCATATCATCCAATATGAGTAGTGAGAATCCTTCACACTAATTTTAATAAACCTTTATTATTCATTATACAACTGTCTTAGAAAATTTTGAAATGGTTTAGAAAAAGTTAAAGTCTACTCATTTTTACGACTTATATTCCCCATAGTTTTTTTATAGGTTAAATGCTTGCGGCAAAGTCTTTTTCAATGTGAGAGTCCTTTTCATTGAGGAATAATTTTCCGATGAAAATGACAGTTTTTTTCAATTTTAAGTGGAGTGAGAAATATTTGTTTAAGAAGTGTTAGGAACCGTGCAAAATCTTATGGTTCTTATTGAGAGATAAATATAGAAAAGAGAACTGAGCTATCAGTTTGCTAAAAATTTTATTGTTTACAAAGTCCTCAATTGCTCCAAAACCTAAAAGATAGGTCAAGTTTTTATGTTCAGCGGCTTCAGGCCTAAAACACAGCCATCTTTTTCTTCTTTTGCTAAGCCTAAAACACATTGGGTTGTTGCGGAGTGGGGTTTTCTTAGATGTTTAAAAAGCAAAAGTTGTTCGCAGACAAATAGAGAATATAAGCCAACAATTGGTCTTTTAAATTTGACAACGCAGGTTGTCTGACTAATTTTGCGCATCTCGACTAGTTAGTGAGAATAATTTCACCGTCTAGAAGTAGATGTGCATGTCGGATTAACATGGAGGCAAAACCCCGGATGAATGGACTATTCCCATTTATGCTCAGAGGGATGGAGTCAAAAAGTTGATGTAGTCGGGGGGTACTTTTCAATGATAATCAAAAGAAAAATTCCCACGAGTAGAGCACAACAAAATAATACCAAATACTTGAAGACATTTTTTACTATTGCACTTTTTCACTAAAATTTCCAAACACGACTACAAAAACTAATATTCTACACATGGAAGTATAATTTTTGAAGATTTTAGGAAACTTTTGAGACTTATGAGAGTTGATATGATAGTAATTTCAAACTAATAAAGCATTAGTATACCATTTTAGGAGATAAATGTCAAAATATAGAAATTTATTGGGAATATAAGAGCAATAGTTGAACATTCAGGCGGCACGTGAACCCCAGGTCCCTTATTGGCTCCACCAATGCTTAAGCTCAAGCTTTGATGATGAGCCTACGCCTTCAAGTTGATGTAGCTATTTTTTTTTTATTTATTTAGAAAAGTTACCAACTTTTGAGTTTGGCACTCAGGAGTGTCTATGCCAGTTTACGCATGTACATGCCTTGACTAAATTCCTTTTTCAGTCTAGTCAAGGGCAGGTTATCTACACCGAGACCAGAGAATTCACGAGAGAAACTCTTGCAGCCTATCCTCAAGAGGTTGCAAGTTCAGAACCGAAGATATCAGGATTTACAGTTCATCCCTGTGACAACTTGAGCTACCCGGCAGGATTATTGTTATTATTATTTATTCATTTAACACTGTTGTAGTCTGTAGATAAAAAGGGTTTCGTCATCAGGATTAAATTGCAAACATCACCTTCCATTGATGCTAAAAAAAAATAAACCACTCCAATCGCACAAATAATGGTAATCTCTAAAATTGTCAAAACCATCATCATGTCAAGTCATCGGCAATTGTGGATGTAACTATCCAAATCCAATAATCTAATCTCAATCCTCATAAGTGTTATCAACTTCTTTGGGGTCAGTTCATACAGAACTTTGCTACGACTTTGAATGGGGCGCTCATAAGTGGACGGTGAGATTGGTCTTCTAGAATTAGGAGAAGTGCGCAAAAACTGACCCGAACACCTAGTTATAAAAATAATAATAAACAATAGTTTGTTGCGGACATTAAGCCCTTAAATCTCACGACTCTCTGTACTTAGTGGAATGTCTAATTTGAGTTCCATTTTCACTTATCCACCTCGTGTTTCATAAACGTTGTAGGTTGCAAATTAAGGGGGTTGGAATACCGTCCAAAACTCTGCGTTTCCCAATCACCAAACATTTTTCAATTGCACCCAATTTTTGTTGACAATTTTTAGGCAAAACGATTTACCAGTTTTATTTTATTTTATTATTTTGCTCCAACCCATTGAGCATCACTAGTAGTATGCTCAAACACAAAAATACTCAAAGATGAGTATTTTGATACACAAAAGAGACTCACAATGGTATTTGAATAAATACTCAAAATTAACAACATTTGTTACAAATACTCAACTTTTGGCATTTGGATACTCAAAACTACCAATCTTTCTCAATAAACAAATTTTGGGGACCACACCCTATCAAAAGTAACAACATTCTCTCTCTCCATTTTTCAAATACTTAATTCAAAACTCAATTTTTTTGCACTTTCTCTCAAAAATTGAAATTATCAATTTTTAATCTTTACCAAAATATGTTCAAGATTGATCTCATTTCAAACGTATTGTCAATATCTTTTAAATGATACTAATATTATATATATATATATATATATATGTTCAAATTTAAAGTTGTGCTCATTTTATGAATATAAATAGAGTGAATTGTACTTTTTAAAAAAAAATTATGGACACAAATGAATCATTGTAGAAGGGTAGATACTCAAACTTATAAACTCATTAAATGAATACTCAAAATGTGATGTGGCAATATTTGAGTATCCATATTTGAGTATACCACTAGTGATGCTCTTAAGCTTTTACCAATCTAGAACTTCATATTCAGACCCGCTAAATTATTTTTAATTTTTTTCATTTCAAATTAAGATGCTGACCTTCCAGTTAGATCTGGCTATGGGCTAAAACACGCCTTTAGGGTCCTGAAAAAGTACTCCATCCGTCCCCATTTAATTGTTGGCCATTTGGTTTTGAAATGAGACAATTTTTTTAGGATGGCAAAAAGTTCTAACTGAGACCATAATATGGAATGGAGGGAGAACAAAAAATTACGACCAGGAAGCTCAAAAAAAAAAAAAAAAAAAAGTGAAGAGACGCCATGTAAAAATAAAAATTAGGACCACTTCTTCGATTCCTAAGGCCCCTGAAATTTCAAGGGAAGCCTTGCGGCCACCAAGGCGCTTCTTGTAGGACATTCTGTAGTCCACATCTGGTTCGTTCATCTTTGAAATGGATCGTTCGTATTTAAAAAAAATAAACTTTAAAAAAAAAAAATTCTGACCGTTCAAATCAATTTGTATAAGTTGTACTAGTGGATTTTGATCCGATTTGGGGAGAAATAAATATAGCAGCTCAACGAAAGATCTAGGAAGTTCTATAGATTGGTCACACGTGAAGGAATATTTCTATTTGCGGCGTATAAAGGAGGAATGCCTAAATATTAGGCCGCCTAATAATGGGTTGGCGTTGGACCCTTAATTATAAGGATTTCTTTATCATATTGTGATCTTAAAGGACCTAGCCATTTCAAAAATGCATAATGGTTCAGTGGCGGCTCGAAATTTTTGCCCTGGGTCAAAACTGTTTCATTGTTTCTCCCACGGTCTGCAAGAGTTGAATAAATTCCAATTTTTAACCATCACATATGTACCCCCAAAGCTGCATGTTTGCAGTATCTTTGACTAATTCCTAAGGAACCAAGTCGAGACTCGATCAAAGTCGGGACAAAGATTTTTTAACAAAATGAATTGACCCCGCCAAAGTTTTAATTTTGCTAAGTAAAAAAGTTTTTATTAGTAATTAAATATTCTTCTGCTTTTTGGGTACAACTTAGATTTTCATCCCTCATTTCTTATAGATTTATGTTTTCATCCTTTTGTAATGTGATTTACCATTATTACCCTTCCTTACTATATAGGGCTCCCGTATTTTGAAAAAATCCAGACCTCCACTTTCTGGATCAAATTTCGACAATACGAACCGTCCAATGGGTTTAAAAGGTGTTTTTAGGGTCCCTCAAAAAATCAGCAAAAAAAAAAAATGAAGTTGGAAGAGCTTGATCCGGGCAGTTTTTCATAAAAACGAACATATTCAATTTTGTGAAAAATTACTTGGATCAAGCCCTCCCTGGTATTTTTTTTGGTTGATTTCTCGCTAGGACTCTTAAAACCACTTTTTAAATACATTGGACGGTTCAGATCGTCAAACAAATATCAGGAACGTGGAGGTCCGGAAGTCCGGAGTCCGGACTAGAAGCGGAGCCACACACACACACACACACACACACACACATTAAACTTCCTATCAAAACCCTTAAAATCCGGACTTTGTAACCACACCCTCAAATTTTGATGATCTGGACCATCCAATGGGTTTAAAAAGTGTTTTACAGGGTTCCTGTGAGAAATCAGCAAAAAGAAAAAATACCGGGAAGGGCTTGATCCAAACAAATTTTCATAAAAACTGTATATGTTCGTTTTTATGAAAATCTACTCGATTCATGCCCTTCTCAGTAATTTTTTTTCGTTGATTTCTAGTGGGGGCCCTTAAAACGCGTTTTAAACACATTGGATGGTTCAGATCATAAAAAAAAATATCAGGAGAGTGGAGGTCCGCAATCCCGGATCCGTGGACACACAATTTGCACATATATTTTGACACTTTATCTCAACCATTGAAACTAATGGCTGATATTAAAAATTAAAAACCCCCTCCCAATGCTCTCTCTCTCTCTCTCTCTCTCACCAACACAATCTTGTTTCTTCTATGGCCACCGCAAACACTCTTAAAACCGCCCCATTGTCCGCGGCGGCCTCTTCTCCAACCGTATACAATTTCTCATTTTTTGACCCTTGTATATGCATAAGTCTTTGTTTCTAGTCCCTGTTCTCAAACCACAAAACATAGAAAACGGAAGTAATTTTTGAAATTCAAAGTTAGTTACCTTTAATTGATCCACACACCCTAAAATTAAGATATTTCTTTAGATTGATGAATTATTCTCCTTCCTAAAATCAAGGAATTCTAAATGGTGGAAATTCAAAAGAGGGATGATATCTTATCATAATTATTGTTAGAATCACGTTTAACCATATTACTGGCTCATTATCTCAATCGTTTTAATTTTTACCATGATTACTCGATTTTGCCATGTTTTATGTTTTCTATTTGATTCACATAATAGACATTTCATGGTAAAAATAAAAAAATGATAAAAATATCAAAACAGCCGCTGCGTGGGCCTATATAGATAAGGAGTATGTACGCTTTCCTTGTACCTGTAAACATGACAATAATTATTGAATTAACATCTTGAATCATGGTAAAAAAATGTCAAAAATCATTGACATGATTGCTAGTTTAATTTTAACCATGATCATTTCCCTTTATGAATTTGGCCGCGCATGCGGCACCCTAAAAAATTTTACCCATGATTACTAGATCAAAGATTTTTGGATGGAAACATAATTAATTGTGGATGAAAACATTTGTGTAAGTCCTTAATCTCCTAGTATATATATTAATATATATAATCAAGGGCAAAAATGAGTTTATTTGAATCTCGGAATGAAAACACAACTCCTAAAAATGTTCATGATGATTTTCTATGTTCAAGTGAATAAAATGATGATTATTTAAGTTCTCATTATTTAAGTTCGAAAGATGGATGTCAAGTAAGCCGATCCCGGAATAGGAAATACAACGTGTAACCAAAAAGCGTTCCAAAAAAGGATGAACATGACTCAAATTGACCCCATCGAAGTTGATAAGCATGCACCTAAATGTTTCGATCTTTAAACCTTAATATGTTTGTAGCAAACAACTTAAGAGGCTCAGCCCCTTTTCCGGCAGTTGTCCTAGTCTTCCGCCATTACTGGGTTCTTCTATTCTCAAATCAACACATATCCTCCAGCCTGTACCTTTGCCGCGTTGGGTTTTAGATCTAGGTTTTGGATCTACCACATTCAACAGGTACGCCTCCAGCCTGTAGCACTGCCGGTGTTTTATGGATGGCAAAATGTCCCGCCCCGCCCCTAACCCGTCCCGCCCCACCCCGATTAGGGCGGGTTTTTTATTGAATTTTCGGGTACCGAGGCGGGTACGGGGTAAAATTACAAACACCCGGCCGGGTTGGGTTTATATTACCCCACCCCGAACCCGCCCCGAAATATATTTATATATAAAATTATACTTTTATTTTAATCTAATTATCATTATACTTAAGATATTATATTATTTTCATAATTTTATTATCATTCTACTAAAAAACTTTCATTCTTACCCTAATATTTTAACAATTACACTAAAATATAACTTTATTTACATATATTTACTTTTATTTTGCCTTTAGATTAATTTTAAAAAAAAAATTACCTTATGAAGCGGGGCGGGGCGGGTAAACCCATCCCATTTTTCATCCACTTCTTAGACAGAAAAGTTACAAATATTGAAGCCTAACCTTCTTATTTTGGCACCAACAGAAGGGTACATTAGTCATTTCCTCTTAAACCCTACTCATTCCTGGTTCACTATTTAATTGTTACTTACTAAGGCCAAATCTCATTTCCCATCCACTTCTTGGACAAAAAAGTTAAAAATGAAGCCTAAACTTCTTATTTTGGCACCAATATTAGTCATTTTTTCCTAAACCCTACTCATTCTTGGTTTGGGGTATCTGTTTGGTTCTTTTTACTTCTTTGCAATGGAAAATAATTGTGTGCGAGCGTGCCAGAGAGAGTTTCAATCTCCTCCCTCAGATTAACTTTGGAAAACCAAACCTAATCAGACGATTGTGTTTTGTTGGTTCAATTACCTCAATTAAGAGGATTTTTCTTAATAAGTGAAGAAATGCAAACCAATAAACTTAAGAAATCAAAGAACAATAAAGAAACAAGACACTTCGATTAATGAATAAAAGACAAACTTACTTCGAAATTGTCTCCAACTTCAAATACAAAGTAACAGAACTTCGAACAGGTGATTGTTGCAAGAACAACCGAGATAGGGGTGATTGTTACAAGAACAATCGAGAGAAATCCTAATCTAATTCCTAATCTACTTCGAACTGCGTTCGAAATCCTAAACTACTTCAAACAGAGTTCGAAATCCTAAACTACTTTGCCAATGAACAAACCAAGCATCAGTTTTTTGATAGCTGTTTGTTGAAGATTTGTCCGGGGGTCTTCACTCTTCAATTTCTTCTATTTATAGACGTTGCTTGTAGTTTGAACTTCCCGCTTCATGAATTTGAATCTAGCTTGCTTCGAACTCTAACTTCCACTTTGATAGTTGGCAGTTACTCTTCCTCCACGTCTGAACTTGAATTCTTTCTTATCCCGTTTTAAATCAGACGCCGGGCAAATGTGACTCCAATGATAACTTGTTTAGGGGAAATAATTGCTTCCCTGTAAATATTCCATAATGTTCTAACCGCCAATCGCTTTGTTTCTCAAGTTTACACGCCGGAGCTTGTGGCGCTTAGCAGCTTGATATCATGGTTCGGCGAATCTTTATTTTAGTAATGGTTCAGAATCGCCAATAACCTTTCTAAATTGAGAAGTAACACTGACATCAGATTCAAAATTTTACCTTATTAATCTAGTTTATTTTCATTGACGAAAGAATTCTGCCGTGTTTGACTTTTTGATTACGCCACAATTAATCATTGGATTGATTAATTTTATATTTAAACAGTATCCCAACTCCTAAACCATACTCGTCACACAAAGAGAAAGAGAGAGAGAGAGATTGCTCAGATTGAACCTTAGTCGATCAAATGATGGCATGGTTTTTTAGAGCTCCAAATGGATCGAAACTAAAATGTAAGTCTATTTTATTGAATTTGAGAAAACCGAAATAGTGTGTTTTCTACTATTTTTAATGGAACTTTTTACTCTACATTTAACACTGATAAAAATCCAACCAAGTGGATTCGAGTTGCTTTTTGGCTGCAGTTTAACTTGCAACCCTGCCAAGAATCATCATCCGATGGCGGCGAGTTTGACCTACCTAATCCACTAACCCCATGTTGCATCTAGTCCCTAACCTTATTTACAAATCAAAATCCCTAATCAAAATCTCCAAATTCATTTACCCTACTGCACACCACCTTTTCGATGAAATTCCCCATCCAAAACCCCAATCGTAGTAACCCATTCTTTTGGTCTCCATCCACAACCGCAAATCAAATCCCTTTAATCCATCACCCTTTCCTCGTATCTCATACTGATTTGCTTCAGCAGCCCTGTTTCTCGCCGTGTGGCTATTTGGATTGGCATGTTGGAATTTGGAAAGAGTTGGGACTTTTACTGGTGAGGAAGAAGGGATATATATATATATATATATATATATATATATATATATATATAGGTAATTGAAAGACTTTATTACCCTCAATTATAGGTTTTCCGTCCATTCCTTGGATGGAATGTGGAAATTCGACCAAGTAAATAACGAAAAAATAGTTGAAGGTAGAGGTGTACACAGTACGGATTGGACCGGTTCTTTGGAAATTCAGCAACCAGACCATTTTGATCAGTTCTAGAAAATTAAAAAATCAAAACCTAACCAATACACATATAGAACCTGTCTAGATCCAACCACAAGACTAGACTAGTTTCGGTTCGGTTCCAGTTCTACCCGATTAAGGAACATGTTACCACAACACTTGAATTCAAGAGATTATTTAGAATTTAGAGCACTAAAACAATTCATGAAATAAATAGTTTTAGGGTTGGAAGAATAAAGAGATATTGTAAAGAAATATTAAAGGAAGAAAAAATTAGGATTGAAATTAGAGAGTAAGAGAATTGAGTTTTACTTTGAGTAGCAGTTGTGAAATTAAGGTGGAAAAAAAATTGAAATTGGTAATTTGTTATTAGTTGATTATAGAATATACATTAAAAATTTCTTAACAAAATACATTTTTATTCTAAATAGACATAAAAGAAAACCTTACTAGAAAAAAAATATTAACTTACCAAATCAATATATATATATATGGAAATTTTCTTATCCACACTCCTGGAAATAAGAAAAAAATGAGTTTTTTTTGTGTTGCAAATTTTTTTTTGGAAAATCCGATCCGTCCAATGTGTTCAGAAAGTGTTTTCATTGGTCCACGCGAAAAATCTTCAAAAAAAAAAATACCAGGAAGGGCTTGATCTAAGCAGTTTTGCAAAAGTTGTATTTATATATTTTTGCAAAAACAGCTTGGATCAAGCCCTTTCCGGTATTTTTTTTAAAAGATTTTCCGCGAAGACCCTTGAAAACACCTTCTGAACACATTGGATGGATCGGATCGTCAAAAAAAAAATGTATAAAAAGTGTGGAAATCAAAAGTCCGGATAAGAAGCGGAACCTATATATATGTACACACCAATGTTTCAATCCAATACTCTTACCATCCACACCACCCACACTTTTCATTTCCCGATCAAATTTTGATGATCGAAACCATCCAATGTGTTTAAAACGTGTTTTTAAGGGTCCTCACCAAAAATCATAAAAAAAAATACCGGGAAGAGTTTTATCCGAGTAGTTTTCGATAAAACTGTATTTAATCGAAAACTACTCGGATAAAGCCCTTCCTGGTCTCTTTTTTTTTTTTATTTTATTTTATGATTTCTCGCGATGACCCTTAAAAATACGTTTTAAACATATTAGACGGATCCAATCATCAAAATTTGATCGGGAAATGCCTCGTCCGGACAATCTTGGACTATAGCTATCCCGGATGAGATAGTTACTCTCTCTCTCTCTCTCTCTCTCTCTCTCTCTCTCTCTCTATATATATATATATATATATATATATATATAATGAATGTTAAAACCATAACCATAACCATATATATATAATTAATGTTATATATATATATATATATATATATATATATATATATTTATAGTTACTCTCTCTCTCTCTCTCTCTCTCTCTCTATATATATATATATATATATATATATATATATATATATATGTGATTAACGTTATATGGTCTGGTTCAGTTCTAACTGTGGTTCTGAAATTGAGAACCAGTAACTGAACCATAATTACTGATTTTTAATTCTTTAGAATCATAACCTGACCAATGAATCACAGAACCTAACCAAATCGACTGGTTTGGTCCGGATTGGATTTGTTTGGTGGTTATATAAGTTTTCTTGTGCACCCCTAGTTGAAGGGGCAACCGTGTGCAATTGATAATTTAAGGACGAAGTAAAAAAAAAAATTACATAGTTTAAGGGACAAATATATATTTTACCATTTTAAAATGTTTTGTAGCTTAGTCTTTCTCTGTTTTGACTTGACCCGAGCTCAACTTTGATTTTGATTTTGATTTTGATTTATATATATATAGAAGTGCTTAAAGTCACGGATAATTGTTGGTTTGATGAGGCAATCCGTGAACAATTGACACTTTAATGACCAATTAAAGTCCAAGATAAAGATCAATCTTCTTACTTGTTCTTCACATGTTTTACAGCCCCCTCTCCCACCAAACTTTTCGTGTTATAGTTCGAGCTTCAATCAAGTATCTCAGCTCTCAAGTCTGGTACACCTCAAGTAAGCACTCATTTCCCTAGTCATTTCCGTGAACCCACAAGGCACAATCAAACAAAAGACACTATAATGTTCTGCCAAAGCCACTATTCCAAATGTGGGATCAGAAATCAATGTCAGAGTTGGTTCAAATGTAACCTAATTAAGGGTGAAACCAGTTTGGTTCGGCCCAATTCTGCCGCATATATGAGTGAATCGGAAAAACTTAGTTTGGGAAAACCATGGAACCGAAACCAGTTTTTTAGAGATTGGTTTGGTTTGTCCCTATTCAGTCCGGTTTAGAGATCGGTTCGGTTTGATTCCTCGAAGAGAGAGAGAGAGAGAGAGAGAGAGAGAGAAGAGATCGAGACTATTTCAAAACATACATATCAGTGCCAAAAAAAATAAAAAAACATACATAGATATACACACATAGTCCAAATCTACAGATTTTTACAATCACAGTTTTCAGTTACTTTGCCAAGAATAGAAATCGAAACAGAACGAGTCCTAAAATAACACTACAAAATGCACACATATGTATACGCACATATACAAACATATCAAGAGAAAGAGAAACATATCCACCGATCTTCTCCACCCTCTTCCTTATCCACAAAATCTTATCCGTCCGACAAATAAGTTCTTAGTGCTAGGCTTGTCTAGCTTGTTGCGTCATGCATGCATGAAAAACCACATTAATAGGATATCTGTCGTAATATGATTGAGACACATTAATTTATCTTGAAGTTTTATCTCAAATTTACACTAACTATTAAATTTTGTCAAGATAAATGTGTTTGTTCATGTTACCTTCGATGTCTGATCAATGTGATTTGTGATACACTTGACAAACTTGACAAGCGGAGCAAAATAATGGATTGTAACACTCTTATGGGCTAAGAATGAGCCAATATCTGTGTCACGGCAGGCCCTAGGTCACTTAAAAGAGTCAATTTTTGGTGACCAATGTGTCAATGGGGAATTCAAAATTGTTTTCCTTGGTTGATCCTTACCTGAAACGGCCAGCATGGAAATTGCCATAGGGAGAGAAAAAAGGACCAATTTTACTAGCCATGCATATTTTTCTCTAGGTTAGAGCATAACAAATACAACGGGCTATTTCTTGGCCATTTATATGCCAAATTATAATGAATTAATTCATGCATCTCACTAATAGGTTGAGATTGAATCTCTCCACTTGCGTACAGCTATTATTCACTTTATATTCTCCTTCAGTTTGTGCCAAAAAAAAAAAAAAAACACATAGCCAACTATCATATTCAACATGTTATAGTCAATGTTGAATCTACTCTAAGGCACAAACATTCTAAATTTTGGTGCAATCTCTAGTTGAATGGAAAAATCAAGATTAATTTCAAACAAATCATTTTTAATAATTTTCTATCCAGTTAAAATAAAACGAGATACAAACAATTCAGAAGGAAGGAAGTATCATTTTAGCATTAACAAATACCAACATGTGGGTAAAATGGGAATGCCACTCCCTCATCTCCGTCTTATAAATTATTAGTACGCGTAAACTGTCTCGAATATTTGAGTTATGAAAAAAAAAAAAAAAAACCTTCACTTTTAATGAAACTCGTAAGCAGAAAGTCTTCATAATCTGCATGTGCTCTCTGCTCTCTCTGTTTCAAACCCTCCAAATTATTCTCTCTTAAAAGTCGGATACCCTGACAAAAGTCTCTCAATTCTCTTGTCGTTCTCTCTCTGTCCCCTTCAAAACCATCAAACATGTCTGATTCCTCTCCTTGGCTCTCTCCTCCCTTCATAAAACTCCGCTTCTTCTCCCGAATCCGACGGTTCCTCCGCCTCAACTCCTCCAACAAGCGACACCCGCCGTCCGATCGCTTCGACAGGCCGAGAGTCGTTGATTTTGATCATCAAGAACAGCAGGGCAGTAGTGATCAAATGGAAATTGGAGAAAGTGGTGATCAGGGTTGTTTGGTAATTCTGCAGAGGGCGGTGAAGAGGCTTCACTTTGGTGGGTGGGAAGAGAAGGAGGCAGCAGCGGAGGAGATAAGGAGGTTGGCCAAGAAGGATTTGAAGATGAGGAAAGATATGGCGGAGCTCAGGGTTGTGCCGCCGTTGGTGGATATGGTTGGGTGGCGGCGCCGGACGGTGGCGGTTCAGGCTTTGATTGAGCTTGCAAACGGAAGTTACACGTAAGTTGGATTTCGAGTATGATTACTAGTAGTAGTAATAATTTCCCATGATTTGCATACCAAATATCTTTTCCCCCCATGATTTGCTTGAAATTAATATTTTGTTATTTGTTTGGTTTAGTTGATTTAGATCGAGTTTACTAGATTATTTCTTACTTCTTAGCCTCTCAAGTGGTTGATTGCCACCATCGAAGGTGGTAGCTTTGATGGTAATGGTGATCGAGTGGGTTTGAGTGTTCCCTCTCGTACACGATCCGACTAGATTCGAGTCCCTCCAATTGTGCGACATGCGTGGAGGGAACTTTTGGGACCTTTTGTACATCTAGTATATAGGTGGTGTTGTGGTGACAGACACTCCTTTCCGGGTAGTAGCAATGGCTCAAACCGAACATTGCCTACGATCACCTCCAAGGGAAGTTGCTGTGCTGGTCGTCCATTTCCACCCTTTTGCAATTCAAAAAAAAAAAAAAAGTGGTTGATTGCTATAGACATGTTTTATTAATGATTTGAATTTAATTGTTTAAAGTCAAGGGGTAGCTCATGTGATAATAGGATTGAGCGGTAAAACAGACATTTTGAGTTTGAAATTTGGCAACTTCTTAGAGGCAGTCCGCAAATGCCTCTCTTGTGAATCCTCTAGTTTCGGTGTGAGAATGATATGCCTTTGCCTTTGAATAGGCTGGGACAAATTCAATTGAAATGCGCGCAAACGATCCGAAATCGTAAAAAAATAAAATAAAAAATTGTCTGTCTTCCACTTGGTATAAGTATTTATCGTGATCGAAATCTATTTAGAATTGTTTTGAAAATGATGGCGAGGAGATAAGCGCTGATGTGAAATATAAGTCCACAAAATGAAGTAACAAAAGAAAATCTTTGTGGAGTACAAAATTCTAGTTCATTTGTATTTGTAGAAACTATTTCAATAAATAACCAATAATATTGCCAATTAAGTTAGAGTTTTGCTACAACCACGCATAATTCACACATCCACTCGCGTGTTTAATTGAGATCTCACACACACATGCATGTGTGTGGCCCACTAAACACGCGTGTGTGTTTTTTGTGCGTGAGTTGTGTATGTTTGTAATATAAATTTTGGTTAGCTTCCGGGTTGCTACACAAATTGTAATGACGTGGGAAGATTTTGATGGGAGCCTAACCAAACTTGCAAATGGAATCTAACCTAAGATGGGGTTCAGTGTCCACTATGGAACTTGTCCAGTAGCATGCACATTGCAGATGATGGCTTTAGCTGAAAATTCGCTGGGGTCCCCGTACGTGATTCTTGTCCATTTTGTACGCACAAAGTATCACCCTTTAGCCGACCCTTATCCCCCTACTGGTGGACACCTAATTTATTCTCCAATCATTCTACGGGCACCGATGAAAGCTGCACCTATGGTGTATACATCAGTACGTGGGGTCCACTTACGGATATGATACTTATGATTCGAGTCGTTCTTTATTTTAAGATAATTGTTTGAGTTGCCATGTAAATTATCAGCTTAATCGAATAACTCTAAATGCTTGGTCCAATGTACTCGCTTTTCATTCAGAATGTATGCCATGAATTTCTGGGCGAAAAATGGGTTATTTGGTTGAGGTCATTTTTGATGAGGCCACTTGAAAAATTATAATTAATTAATGAACGACTTGAATCATTAATATGAGACCCGTGAGTGGGTCTCACAAGCCAATTTGTGCACTATCGATGCATCTCGGTCAGTTCCTCAAGAGGGCCCAT
Source organism: Vaccinium macrocarpon (assembly GCA_022606695.1). NCBI lineage: Eukaryota > Viridiplantae > Streptophyta > Magnoliopsida > Ericales > Ericaceae > Vaccinium > Vaccinium macrocarpon. The sequence goes on along the minus strand of CM040173.1, from coordinate 13,838,527 downwards.
GGTAAGAGAAAGTGTGAGTAGTTTGTGCATATTTAACTACCATCTGTACAAACGAATTAGACAAAGTAAGGAAGGCCTCGCTCCTGCTCTAAAGAATGGCTATTAACCTGTTGACTTCATTATTTTCTGTTGACTTTTGAACCCTTACACAGTCAGGATACAATGAAACAAGCCCAGACCCAGGTGACCAAACTTCATCGAATAACGAGGCTTCAAGGTGGGTTGACTAACCACTAGACTCCAATGGGCTAGTTGGGGAGTGGAATAATACTAGCCATGACTCATGAAGCATTTTACTACTATAAAAGAAACCCACCTTTTATTATCATATAGTTGTTCCGATTTGATACATATCATTTGAAAATAGCTTCGGCTTCTTTTGTTGACCTTTGATACTTTTAAAAAGACAGACAATTTTTTTTAGTACTTGGATATTCAGGCTAGCTTGCATCTGCTCAACTAATTTTGGTGTCCTGAAGTTAATAATCGGACAAATTCTCCAATGACCTCAATGATCGGTGTTTATGGGGTTTGAACGTGCAACGTAATAGATGTCCAATACTTATTAAATTTAACATGTCCACCTAGCGAAACGAAATCCCATGGGATTCAAACTAAGACTCTTATCTAGCAATTTATAATGTATTCAATTTATTGGGGGAGTTTGAACCGATTAACTGTTTGATAAAATGTCTCTGTCAATTATGGTCGTTATCTAGCAACTAACAAGGTAGTCAAAGCAATAGAAATGGCTCTCTTTGGTTTGGCAGCTTTAGAATAATGAACCCATCAAGCGTTCTATAAAATGCGTGGAGGCCCCTTTAGTTTAGTTTATTATTAAGTAGTCAAACCAATGAAATGGCACTCTTTCCTTTGTACCTACCCTTAATTTTAGTGTCCCGTAGAGAGTTATTCACCAATTGAGCTTTGACATTCGGATTGGATGTCAATCTTATCTGAAAATTCAAACATTTTTCTGGGTTTTCCAACGTGAAATATGTCTTTTTTCTTTTTCAGGAACAAGGCACTAATTGTTGAGGCAGGAATCTTGTCAAAGTTACCCCAAGATGTCGATGTATTGGACGAATTAACAAGGCATGAATTGGCACAGTTGCTCCTATCGATATCATCTCTAGCCAACAGCAACTTCCGTCTCTCCTCACCGCAAATTGTCCCATTCCTTGTTGGAATTCTGGAGTCTAATTCAAGCATTCAGACTAAAGACTTCTGTTTGTGCACATTATTCAACCTTTCCACCATGCTAGAGAATGCAGGAAATTTGGCTACCAATGAGGTGATTTACATCCTCTTGAAGCTGTCTTTAGTAGAACAAACATCAGAAAAAGCCCTTGCAACACTAGGGAATTTGGTGGTGACCCTCCAGGGAAAAAAAGCTATGGAAAACAATTCCATGGTGCCGGAGAGCTTGATAGAGATTTTGGCATGGGAGGAAAAACCAAAGTCCCATGAACTCTCTGCTTATATTTTGATGATTCTGGCACACCAGAGCTCCACGCAAAGAGAGAAAATGTCTAATTCAGGAATTGTCCCTATGCTTCTTGAAGTGGCATTGTTAAGTAGCCCATTAGCTCAAAAACGGGCACTGAAACTACTCCAATGGTTTAAAGATGAACGACAAGCTAAAATGGGGCCTCATTCAGGGCCACAAACGAGAAGGATTGCTATAGGGTCACCGGTGACTGAAAGAGAGGCAAATGAAGGGAAGCAAATGATGAAGAAGCTGGTGAAACAAAGTCTTCATAAGAACATGGAAACGATTACTCGACGAGCCAATGTGACAGAGGATTCTTGTTCTAATCTCAAGGCATTGGTCATTAGTTCAAGTTCTAAGAGCTTGCCTTATTAGAGGTTAACATACAAGAACTTCACAAATATAGAACCTCCAATTTGTAGCTCTTCCTTCTGAATTTGCTCATATGAGTAAAAGGGAAGGGGATGAAGCCGCGAAGGAGCATTTTCTTTAAGATAGATCAGGGGAACTGCTAGCATTTTGTTTTTTTGTTTTGTTTTTTGTTTTTTTTTTTTTTATCAACGAACTGCTAGCATTAGAAGTTCACACTTTGTGCGACAGCTTACATTGCTGTAAATTATGGAAAATAAAAGTTTTACCGTCTCCCAGAGCAAAAAAATTGAATCTCTTGGGGCAATGATAAAAGTTACTCTTTCTTCTTTGATCAATACTTTGGTGACCATGTCTGAGTAGTACATTTTGGGTACCTCGTGAGGTGTCACAATTGCATTGCTAGAATGTGCTCTACTACATGACAAATGGGGTACATTCTACCAATGTAGTAGCGACACATCACATGGTACCCAAACATAGTCACCAAAATATTACTAGTGTTCTTCTTCTGTAGTATAATAACGTATTTTGTGCCCTTGTTTTATGCAATTACACATTTTCCGTTACCCTTATTAATGTCTAATAGACTTCCTTCACAAAAATCATTACGTATTTTTCATTTTCCTTACGATTTTGCCAATTGTTATTATTTTTTGAATGTAGGAGTATTTTATAACACACAAATTTTGCAGGCTGCACCTGAAAGTGAGGTGAAAAAGATTTCGTCACAAGGATGAATTCATGGTTTGGGAGAAAGGTGGAGGTTTCTCGGAAGGATGGGCGGAAGTGTAAAAGTGTTTGTTTCATACTAATAATATTCCTCATTAGCGGAACCTGGCGCTTTGCCAAAAAGGGTCATCTGTTAAATAATATATATCTGTATTTAATCTATTATGCGGAAAACAGATATAACTGGATCTTGAATTCAATACATCTCAAAACAATAAATTAAGTACAATAAATTAAGCGTACCTTCTTTAACCATCGAGCATAAGAAATAACAAACCCCTTAATTAGAAATACCTTAATTCTTGGCTCACCTTCTTCTCTCTGTCTCTAACTTTCTAGAATACCCAATAACTTTATTGATGGAAAAACCGTATATATAAGGGGTGGGTATTCTACCTTTTATAGAGGAGAGGAGAGGGCCTTAGAGATAATCGTAAAAGACTCCTAATCCATCAAGGACTCTTTCATTATCAGAGTTTTCCTTCATTTATAATTCTAATTAGTTATCACAATGAACCTTACAATTAATTGGCTTATCTGTTAGTGGAGGCCCAACTGTAACAAACTTGTACAAAACGTGAAGGCTAGTGGGCCACAATAATAGGAAAAGTCTAACATTCTCCCACTTGGCCCATTAAGCCGATTGTGATGCAAAGTGTATTTATTCCAAAATAAACATTTTGCTAAAATTGACTCGAGTGGGCTCCAAACAAAAACTTTGACACGTGATCACGAATTTAAAAAGCCAATAGGTTCAAACCAATTAGAAACTTTAATACTGTGATTAATTCAGACCACCAATGTGAGTCATAGCGGTTGTGTGGCACAATGCCATATTCCCTTCTATGCACTACACCATTGATAACCTTCACTAACCAAGTCCTTAATAGGAAATAAATCATTATTTAGGCTGTAATGCCTAAAAGCCCCAATAATTTGTCTTGTCAAGACAATCCTGTTGTACAACATCCAACATAATATGTGCACCCATAATTGGAAACAGGAAAATCAGAAACAAACTATAATGTGCGCAAAAATAGTGTCATGCACAATAACCACTCACTCAAGGGTTGTCAAAAGACCCATTCTGATAACATGTTATATGAGTCTTTGATGCCAATCCCTCCATTAAATGATCAACAATCATAAGAGTGGTACTTAATTTAAAATTGACACTTGTTGTTTCTGGACTCGTTCTCTAATAACCAAGTACGTTACTCCCATGTGCTTGGAATCGCTTAAATACTTGAAAATCTTAGAGAATAAAATGCAACGGAAATATTACCATAAATCTTCATTTGGTCTGGCAAGTGAGTCGACAACACCAAGACCAAAGATGAAGTTCCGCAATCATAAACATAACATGTGGCCTCAAAGCATGCCACAAACTCGATCTCCATTATGTGCGAAGCAACAAGGGAATGCTTCACACTCCAACAGAAAGAAAAAAAAAGAGGATAAAATTTACTTTCTGCTATCGAGTCAACCAACAAAATTTGAATTTGAGTATCCAATTTTTTTAAGTGAGAATATAGTCCTCTAACATTTTGTTTTATACCTATCTTCACTGCCTTCCAATGTTCCATTCTAGTGCAAGAACTCCCTAAAATCATTCATATGCTTTCTTAAGGTACTAGTTTTCACTAATTTAACACCCTTCAACATGGTGCATCATTGATTGAGCAATACTGCATAATTCGCTCAAGAACTCGATCGATATACTATTTCTAAGATAGTCGTAGCAATTTTCCTCCCGAGATCGATCCCTAAAGATCTCTATGCCAAAACATAAGACATCTCACATATATCAACCATCTTAAAGTTCTGAACGATATATTTCTTGATTTCATAAAACAAACCACGATTACTTCTAGCTAACAGAATCCATATATAGATTCATAATAATAAACTTACTCCCACTGACCTTCAGATATCCTTAAATCAAAAGGAAGTAATGGTATCATTAAACCTTATGAACCATTCGCTGGAAGCTTGTTTAAAACCATATATGATTTTCTTTAATCTGCAAGCTAAATATCGCTTTTTCTTTTTTTGCTGCGAATTCCTCCGGTCTTCACGTAAACTTTGTCATCCGCATAACCAATTAGAAAAGCGACTTTCACATCCATCCGATGTAACTCCAAGTCATAATGAGTTACAAGAGCCATAATGATACTAAAAGAGTCATTCTATGAAACATGAGAGAACGCTCTTTTTATAATCAATGCCTCCTTCGAAAGTGAAACCTTTGGTCATAAGTGAGGTCATATATCAGTCGATATTGCCTTTTACATCGTATTTGGTCTAAAAGATATACACGGGACTTCTTACAAGTAGCAAGCAATTCAACGTTGTCCCAAACACCATTTATGTGCCATTGATTTCAACTCATCTTTCATAGCATCAATCAAATTAGTACAATCATCCCTAGTCATGGCTTGTGAAAAAGATACCAGATTTTTTTTTTTTTTTACTTAATCCTAATACCAAAATCAGATTCTTGTAGACACTCCACATATATATCAAGAATGGCAGTCTTCCTTCCTCTCGAGATTTACTCAGAACTGCCAATTGTGGAAGTTCTACATCATTTCAATGGTGATATCCTCATGGAGTGGTAAACCAATTACATGAAGAGCAACAACTTCTCGATGAGGAAGAACTATTGAGACATCATCCCTCCCATCATCAAGATTCACCTTACTTGGTTTTTCACTCCCACTAATTTTGCCATTCTATAAGAATCTGGCATTCCCGGTTTCATTATCCTCGTACTGTAGTTAGGACCGTAAAATATGTACCCCTTAGACTTTTCTGAATAGCCAATAAAATATCCAGAATTTTTTTCTTGAATCTAACTTGTACTCTTGTGGATTATATATTCTAGCAACCGCTGGACAACTCCAAACATGTAAATGTCTTAAAATCGGGCTTCCTACTAATCCACAACTCAAAAAGAAATAGTTGGAATTACCTTACTAGGAATCCTGTTTAAGAGATACTTAGCGCCTTTAGTGATTCATTCCACAAGAATATAGGTACATTTGCAAAACTAATCATACTTCTAACCATATCCTCAAAGTGTACGGTTATACCTCTCAAAGAACACCGCTCTCACGTGGCATTCTAACATTATGAATTGGGCACGAATGCCTTCGCTTTCTACTAGTTTAGCAAATAGGATATTGGCTTGACTCATCATATTTGTCATAAAACTCACCACTTTTATTTGACCTCACTATTTTGACCTTTCTATCTAATTGTCTCTCGACCTCCTGTAATGCACACCCTCAAGGATGTCAATGGCCCGAGACTTTCATAAATTAGATACACATATCCATAATATGAGAAGTCCTTTTATAAATGTGGTAAAATATGTTTGCCCAATAAAATATGCCATAGGAATTCGCAAATATCAGTGTGAATTATCTCAAGAAGCTCACTTCTACTTGTGGCACCTTTCATTGTGTGCTTGATATGCTTTCCTTTAATGCAATCCACACAAATTTCAAAATCAGTGAAGTTTATGTGTTTTGAAATCCCATTCTTCACCAATCTTTCAATTCTATCCTTGGAGATGTACCCCAATTTTTTTTTTCTATGCCACAAGATTGAGAATCTTTAATTTATTTTCCTCTTTTCTTTATAGCTTCTTAAGACACAAATAGTGCAGTGTGAAATCTTTCCTCCCCAAATCTCACTACCTCCCTAACACAAATATTAGCTAGTTCTTTCAAAAGGTAAAATTTTGAATTTGCCAAATTCAGGTGGAAGTGAGATGAGTATAAACTACACGAGGAAAGACTATTCACTCGTATCCTTAAAGCTCCTAGCATTGCATCATATTTCATAGTAGTCAATTCAACCATAAGAGTGCTAGTAAAAGACTTAATAGCACATATAATTCATCTATCACAACCTTTAAAAAAAAAAAAAACTTCAATACATTAGAAGTCCTGTAATATGAAAAGTTTTGAAGTTGCTCATATGGTCAACTTAATGAACATGAGACTAAGTCACCCTATCTTGCCTAAACTGGAGTGACTAACTTGTCTTGCAATACGCTACTCAATAATATCCACATGCTTTTCAACGAGTAATCTCATGTCAAAAACCAATATACCAATACGAATTAATCATGTTCATCACATTTAAAGAGTTTGACCTAATGAGAACTAGAACATTAGATGCATAGAGTACAATGAAGTGGGGATAGTCATGAAAACAAAATTGGACAATGCTCACATTAAAACTTTGAGAATTTTAGCATTTATAATGATGAACCATTGATATCACCTAGGTCCTCCTTTTGGGCTTAAAACCTAAGTATACCTATTGTTCACTCATTAATCGGGTGCAACATAATCACCTATATAGGTCTAAGTAATTTATGCAGTTTTAACCAATTATTCATGTTACCTTTAGGTATCCAATCATAACCCATTAAATTGCACAAACTACATGCCCTACCCATTCATAATTATTTAAATGCGACTCCTTTGGGCTAGTCTCATTCTCCTAATTATGACTGCAATCGAGAATATCATTGACCTCAATATTAACCCCATTTAACAATTCCTTCACGTGAGCTTGAAATTCACAAGTTTTATCACCTAGGTCACTTTGGCGACTACTAAATCAATAATCCCCACGAAAAAATCAAAACTAACCAATGACATTCTCTCTCTACTTTACTATTGTCATTTAATTCAATCACTATTAACCAATTATGTGATTGGAGTCCCCGTATAATGACAATACTCTATTATTTTATTTGAGTTATGCGGTTGTCATACCTTAATTCAATCACCAAACTAATAAAAACAACAATATTAGTGTCCCTTTCATGTGATTGAAATTTTTCAAAGACAATTTAGTAATAACTTCTAACACATATAATAACCACAATGAGCAAATCAATCCAAGACACAATTAGCATAATAATTATTTCCAATAAGACAAACATGGAAATTAGTGTCCTCTAAGTTATGCCATTGTCATTCTTTTAACAAACTTTAACGTAGTTCGATATTCATAAGTTTCACTAACCTAGGTCACTTTGGTGACTACCAAATTAGTAATCCCTATGGGTATCAAACTAACCAATGATATACTCTATACTTTTTATTCGAAGTTAGGCTATCAAGGTCATATTTTTTTTTTTAATCATCCAATCACAGTTATAATCGAAATAAAACATATATAAACCGATCAAATATCTTTTATGTGATTGAATAATTCAATGACTATAACTCTAGCACAGATTCTGTGATTAATGAAATTAAATACTCAAATAATTTCTCAACACATGATTCCGTTAATCACTATTCGTAAAACCGTAATACACCATAATCGGAAAAGATAAAATAGATGAATAAGGCCTTTCGGCCTTTCTGGGTTTAGCAATAAATAATTAGAGAATAGCACACATATGGCCAATTCCAGTAGCTAAACCATTAAGTTGCAATTAACAATTCAAGTAGACGAATTGTGCTACACTTGTCCATCGTGTTTTAATAACGGAAAAAATAAATAATAATCGACGACTATTAAAAAAAACATGACATTAAAACAGTTCTTTTCCTATCCAAATAAAAGAACATGTAGCAACCTAGAACTTCTATCAATAACCCATGATTGCCTATTGAGTTTCAACGCAAACGCCAATTGTACTTCCAAACTATAATATTAAAAGGCCAATCACAGAAACCAAAATTACCTTTATCGCTTCTTTAAATGGACCGGCATCAAGAAGTATGTAAACACGTAAATATTCGAGCAACACAAATATTAATTTAACGATCGGAAAAAATTGGTCGATGCGTTTGTTGATTTTATTCCAAGATGTAACGATTCAGCAAACCATGCTCTGATACCAACTGTTAAATAATATATATCTGTATTTAATCTATTATGCGGAAAACAGATATAACTGGATCTTGAATTCAATACATCTCAAAACAATAAATTAAGTACAATAAATTAAGCGTACCTTCTTTAACCATCGAGCATAAGAAATAACAAACCCCTTAATTAGAAATACCTTAATTCTTGGCTCACCTTCTTCTCTCTGTCTCTAACTTTCTAGAATACCCAATAACTTTATTGATGGAAAAACCGTATATATAAGGGGTGGGTATTCTACCTTTTATAGAGGAGAGGAGAGGGCCTTAGAGATAATCGTAAAAGACTCCTAATCCATCAAGGACTCTTTCATTATCAGAGTTTTCCTTCATTTATAATTCTAATTAGTTATCACAATGAACCTTACAATTAATTGGCTTATCTGTTAGTGGAGGCCCAACTGTAACAAACTTGTACAAAATGTGAAGGCTAGTGGGCCACAATAATAGGAAAAGTCTAACATCATCAGCCCGCAACAACCTTTGTGAAGCCAGGCAAGTGACCCCTATCAAAACAGTAAAGAACAGAGGCGATACAGAGTATATAACAAATTGACTCCTCGGACAACCCACTTTTGTTTGTGGACGTGGCTTGATAGGGTTGCTTCCTTTCGGCCTTGGTTTTCCTCGTTTGTGCATTGAAGAATTACATGGTACAAGTTTCAATCTTTACCTTTTTTCGAAGATCTTTTAAACACTGCAAATCCCTTTTCTTTAGTAAATCTTGAGTAATAAAGATAAGCTTCTTCTGAGGTGTTGAATTCCATTCCTACCTTGGGTTCCTCAACTCTATCCTCACAATTCTCAATTGCTTCCTTTCCATCATCACACTATTTTATTAAAGAACCATTCAACACCCTTTCTTCTTCTTCTTCTCTATTCTCTCCACTCCATACCTCTTCTACTTTTTCATCTCTGCAAATTTGTGGAGACAGAGAACGCATTGTTGACGGAACAGACTTGGGCGACATAAGAGATGATGGTGATGATAATGGTAATTGAAACATCACCTACAGGTTAAAAGAAATAAACAAAACACTAGTCAGCAACAGATTTTATTAAAACGGTGAGTAAAATCATTGCATCTTGGTAATTTGAGCATTAAGGACCCATAAAGAAAGAACTTTTTCTGATTCGCTTTCATTTTAGCAGTAATTTGAGTATTAAGGAATTCGTTTGCCTTTTCAAGCTGCTCCTTTCGAACAAGCAACTCCTATACTTGCCAGTGGTATTCTACATTTGAAGAGACCTGGAATGGAAATTGATAATTGCATTTGGAGTAAGTACAAGAAATTGGGGGGAAAAAAGGGGAAAAAAAGAAAAGAAAAAAAGAAAGAAGATAACTAACACTGATTAGGAGGAGAAACTAGTAAGTAATATCGATATGTTTAAAGGTGTGGGTTGCTTGTTACTAATATATAATTTTTGCCTCTCAAACAATATATACATATATATTGTACATACACACATATATACACATATAAATATTGTATATACACACAGAGATAAAATCCATATTTATATTCCATATCTGATATCCAAAATAGCCTCAAATAGAGAAAAATCTGAAATTAAGGCAAACAACAATAGAGATCAAGGTAATGCCTGAGCTTGAAGGAGGAAGAAGAGGTCGAGAGTATCAATCCGATCTTCGTTTTTTTCACGTATTGATAAGACGAAATATGATCTTGGTTTGTGTCCCCCTAAAACTCTTCCCAGACCAACACCCGCGTAAATGAGAAAAGGTATAGACGTGAACAGATTTTGAAATTTTGGTTCTTTTTTTTTTAAATGGGTTTGGGGCCCAAAGTGCCATGTCAGCGTGTGTGTGTGTGTGAGAGTTATGTGAGTGTTTTTATGTGATAGTAGACTTGTTGGCATATGTGAGAGCATCGTGCACTAAATAAGCCCTTTACTTATTTGAGAACATAAATTTAAATCAAATAGCGTACTTTTACCTTTCAATATTACTTTTGACTGAGGAAAATTAAATGAGAAGGCCTGCAAATTTGAGCTTGTCAAATCTTATAAATGGGGGTAAATACATTCTTAATATCTCCATACATAGTATATTTCTTGGCGATAATTGCTTTTATGATCTGCAGTGTCACCACATTTTTTAGAAGTCATTTAAACATTGCACTCGCATGATTGGGATTAATTTTACTCATGGATACGGCCATCCAAAAATCATGGAATTTTCCCCAAAAAAAAAAAAGTTGAAGCTGTTTGTATGAAGACCAATGCAGATTTTGAGGAGTATCAGATGGTAACAAAAAACCCTAGATCTATAAAGATTTGCTATGATTTGATCTTTTCTAATAACCAAGCCGTCAATCAAACTTTAACCAATCAAACAACCAAAGTGAACAATCACATGAAACACAAGATTTACGTAGAAAACTCCTTAGTAAAAATTAGGGTAAATCACCTAAACACCTCCTATCCTATACTTCTTTTACCTAAACAGCCCATGAACTAAATTAACCTGCGACGACACCCCCTCAACAATCGAAAAAGTTTAAAAACCCTAACTCCGTTAAAAAAACTACCAGAAAAACATTTATGACCCTTATATCAATTCCCTCCTACTAAGTACTAACACTTCGATACAACACTTCATCAATCTCCCTTCTCTCTCTACACTCAGCTATATATATATATATATATATATATATATATATATATATATATATATATATATAGTAACACTTCTAGTCCGGTCTTCCTGTTTCCGGACCTCACGATCCAAATATTTTTTTGATGATCCGATCCGTCCAATGTGTTCAGAAGGTGTTTTCAAGGGTAATTGCGAGAAATCTTCAAAAAAAAATACCGGGAAGGCTTTGATCTAAGCGGTTTTTGCAAATTTTTTATATTTCCAGTTTTTGCGAAAACTGCTTGGATCAAGTCTTTCCCGGTATTTTTTTTGAAGATTTCTTGCGTGGACCCTTGAAAACACTTTCTAAACACATTGGACGACTCGGATTTTCCAAAAATAATTTGCAACACAAAAAAACCCATTTTTTCCTTATTTTCAGGAGGTGTGGACTAGAAGTTTTGGATATATATATATAGAAAGAGGTCAATGATCTCAAAGTAGAATTAAAACAATTAAAGTTATCACAACTTGAGGCTCAAAAAAGTATTTCTTCCGTTAAAAATAGACTCTCTATCCTTGAACAATTGAGTTTAAAACCCATAGAGAAACCAGAATCTGAACCTCAAACTTTATATATATATATATATATATATATATATATATATATATATATCATGCGCGCGCGCACGGAACAAGTTCCAGTACTCATTAAGTATCCCACTGAAGCTGAGAGCCTACAATGGCAGTGCCCTCCACATCTCTCGCATCCCAAATTTTAGACCCTAAATCCTCTCATTCCCCTCCTCACTTCTCTCCACTACCTCGATCTACAAGGCCAAAACCTGAGATCCCCATCGGCTCAACAAACACTGTTTAACTTCCGTGATCACACCGTGACAGTGGTCCGGTACCGGAACTTGTTCGACGCGATTGTGATGCCATAACTACCACGATCGCTGTGGCTGGGCATGAGAATTTCCCCGCGGTGGTGACGGAGACCGGGTGCCCAAGCGGCCAGGTGGCAAGAGGCGACAAGAATTCCGACACCTGCAATCGGGATTGGTTACGCCGTTGATTGGAAATCTGAAATTTGAAATTTGGATTGGGTTGATTGGAAATCTAAAATTGGGATTGGGTACACTGTTGATTGGACATCTGAAATCGAGATTTTGTATCCCAACATGACGATGAAGTTTTATGTCGACTTCTCCGTGGCGGCGGAGAGGATGGGTGGCGATGGAATTTTGGTGGTGGCTGGGATTCTGATGCCAGTTGGTGGTTTTGGCGTCAGAGGGTGTTTGGGAGGGAGAGGAGGAAGGATATGGAGTAAAAATATAATCGAGAGCAAATTTGAAAGAAAAATATGTATTTCGTCAAAAAAATTAACGGAACTGGACGGATTGCTAACGGAAAGAGTGTCGAGGATAACGTTAAATAGTAGAGGGGGTGTCGTTGTAAGTTAATTTAGTTCATGAGATGCCTGGATAAAAGAGGTATAGTATAAGGGGTGTCTAGGTGATTTATCATAAAAATTATGGGTAGGAATCATGCAATATAACCATTTTGAAACCTCAAGTCTTTCAAATGAATCACTTGTCGCACTTCATGAAAGAACTTAGTCTAAGAATAATTGTGTAAATGTCAAAAAAAATCTCGAAAATGATTCTTTTAGCAAAAAGTATCCATTGATCTTTGTAAGTCTTTGAGATAAATAAACCTTAGCCTCACGGCCCTCACCAGGTGTTTTTTGATGGAAAATGTGTTCTAAAGCTCAATACGGCCCTGGTACCCGTTCTTGACGTAACAGAGACTAGTCAAAAAGCAGGCTTGAGGGGAAAAAAAATTCTGCTTAAACGAACTTCCCTACTTCCGAAACTTTCAATAAATAAGGGTAACGCTCATTGTCACCCTTGAGATTTTTCTTAAATGACATATTCACATCACGTATGAGAAATAATAATGAATCCCATGTGGTTTCTGTCTGTTACACTGGTACCACAGTCTATAATTGTTTGTCCAAACATGTGATGAAATGGGTGAAAGTAAAACGTATCTAAAAAATACAATTGTTAAAGATATAAAAAGATTAAAAACTATCAATTCTAAATTATTTTGAATAAAATGACTTTTTTTTTTTATTCATTGGAGTATCTGTTTTGATGAAAAAGGTAAAATTATTAATAACTATTAACTTTTTAATATTTGAAAGAACCGCATTTTGATTAGAAAGAAAAAAATACTACTTTTGGGTAAAAAAAAAAGGAGAAGTGAGAGCTTTTTGATATTTATTTGGGAATGGCTATAATACACTTCAAGATTAATTTTTGAAAAAAAAAAAAATTATTTTGACTAGTGTAAATCTTATTTTGAGCAGAAATTGAATACAAAAGATTAAAATGTACTTAAGCAAATCCCCTCAAGGCCGAAGAATGGCCTTAAGGCCTATTCATTTTACCTTCAATAATCCTTGAAATTTCATCCTTCAAACTTGAATTTTGATGGATGATTGATGCCTGGACGTAAATATAGAAGTTGGGGCTCTGAAGTAGGATTTTTAGAAGGTTTGGACAATATCAGTTGACCGTAGAGAATAAAGGAAATGAAATTAGAATTTTCAAGGTTTCAAGGCTTGAATTTTTGACAATTTTTTGGACTCAAAGAGTGAGCTAAGGCGAGAAATAGCATAAGGTGGTAGTAGCAATGAATATGAGTGTATGAGAGCTGATGCCTGTTTTTGGAGATGGCAAGGGGTGTATATATAGGCTCAACAAGGATCAAAGTGAGGTTTAAAAAAGGTCAAAAGGTCCAAAAATGGTCTTAGAAACAAGGAACCTGATTTTAAGGAACTGAGGACACCTAGCCATGCTCATGTAATTGAACAAAAATGATGAAATTCCCTTGCAATATGCTGGTACGGATTTTGTGTGTGGGAATCAACTTGTGTGCACGGCTTGGCATTTGTGCACACAAGTCCAACTCGTGCACACCAATACTATTAGTGCACCTAAATGCTATGCTGGTTTTGGAAATTATGGAGCATTGGTGCTCAAGAATTTTAAGGGTTTTGGGGTTGGTGTAAAGGATTGATTTAGAAGTTCTTGGCATCTGAGATTTTTAAGAAGCGTTACTTCAAGCATCATCGAGGTATTTTTGACATTATTCTCATCATCGGGGTGACCATTTAGGTCTTGGTCCGAGAATCATAAGAAAGTCTAAATTGGGGTGTCTATAGGTCTCCATGATTCGAGTCATTACAACAAACATGGGTTTTTATAGCACAATTTTATTACTTTTTTCCTAGAATGCTATAACAGAGAGAGTGTAATAATGTTTACAACACAATAGCAAAGCGGAAGTGAGGCAGGAGGGTTTAGATAGTGTTTCATTAACTCGATTACAACATTTGCATATTTAGGCATTTAGTCTCACTTCGGGGGAGGAAATATTAGTCACCACTCACTTCAAGGGCGGAGCCAAGACATTAATCTACCTTGGGCTAGCCAAAATTTAGTAAACTACTATATTTATATATAAGCCAAAAAAAGCTTCATAACTAATATCCGAGAACCTTGTATATATAAATACGTAAATGTTCAAAAGAAAAGTACAAGAAAGTACACTATTGAAGTTGTACTTTACGATGTTTTACAGCGTAGAACTCATCAATTATCGAATCTGAATCAATATCTTCAACAAGTTCTCTTTCAATGAAGATGATCATAGAATCCGCAAGAAAATCGTCCCCCGTTTTGTTACGAAGATCAATTTTCACATGCTTCATAGCTGAAAATGCTCTTTCTGCAGTTGTCGTGGTAACAGGAAGAGTTAAAACAAGACGAATCAACCTTTCGATCAAATGATAGTTCTCTGACTTTTTCGTCTCAACTAATCCTTGGCATACTTCAGAAATGGTGGACATCTTCAGGAATTTCTGGTTTCGAGGTACATCAAGCTTGTAATGTTCGAACTACATTCTTAGATAATCTCTCTCTTGTGCATTGAAATCATTAGGATAATATTTCTCAGCAAGAGTGCAAATATTATCAATGTTAAAAGATTTAAAGCCATCCTTAGGTTCTAAAGTTGAGCTAAGAATAAGGAGTTCCACTACTCCCTCGTTGAACCTATTATTCAACTCCACCAATTGAAAATCTATTGCAGTGTTGAATATATCAATTTGGTAATGATGCTTAACTTTGAGGACGTCCTTTTGCTGACAAGTACGACCTGTACCTGTTTTGTGACGAACACTCATATCGGGTATATCAATGTCTTATTGTGCGCAAATTGATTCCACATACATCAAAAGAGGGCCAAAACCATCTTCTCTCAAGGTCTGAAGGAGTTCTTTTGTAGTTGAGACCAAGTCCATGGCATTTAAGATGTCTAGAGATTTTTGTTGCAAGGCTCGACAAAGTATATCAGTGATTGCCATAATTTTGTGCATCCAATGCAAAATAAATATGAACTCAAATGACTTCATCGCAATTAAAGCACCACTGGCTTGCCCACGTATAGTGTTGGAGGAATGTGGCCCCTCATACATCATTTGAAAAACGTCAATAGTTGCACCAAACATATCAATCAAGCTGCAAATAGAATCAAAATGAGAGCTCTAACGAGTTGTTCCAGGTCGATGCTGTAAGGACCCGTGTTTTTATATCTTTTTCGGAAAATAATGTTGGGGTAATGTGAGGAAATGTGATATATGCATAAGTGATGAGGTGAAGTGTAATATAAGTGGAATGGGGTTAAATTGGTTTACACAAGCCACTTTTGGGCTTGGGGTGTAATTATTTCTATGTATTTATGTGTGTGTGTATAGAGAGAGATACATTATCTCCCTCTTCTTCCAAAAAATCAGCCCATCCTCTTCCCGTCCTCCATTTTTGCTCCTTTGAGCTCAAATTACTCCCTCATCATCAAACCTCTTCACAAATTGACCAAAGATTCATCATCTACGCGCGTTTGGGAGCTCGGAGTACCATCTTTTCACACCGGGAGGGCCAAAAACGGGATTGCTCAATTTGGGGATCTAAAAATTCGTTTTGGGTTGATCTAGAGCAAGTCTTCACTTGAAGTAGGGAAATATCTAACTATTTTAAGTGTAAATGTTGTGTGTGTGTGTACATAGACTCTTGATTGATCCACAAATTTGTATCTTGTGTATTTCATTGAGAAAATCTTGTTTTGTTCTCAAATGGAGCTATTATGTGCTATCCCTTGGTTCATATATGATTTCCTCACTCAATTTGGATGTTACTTGTTCTTAATCTTGCAAAAGATCCATGTAATTTCTTGGAATTGGAAGAAACCCATTTTGGATCCCATTTTCTACTCAAACCTTGAGTAAATGCTTGATTTTTTGTTGATTGATGTTTCCTTGATCAAATTGAGTGTTAAATTGTCATTCTCCATCCAATTCCATTGATTTTTGGCTTTGGAATCATCCAATTTGGAGTTGTGTAGCAAAATCCCCAAAAATCTCATTTTTTGCACTTTTTCGGCATGCTCTCTGGAAAACCCGTCCGGGCGGGATTTTTGGCTGTCTGGGCGGTTTTGGTTTGTGTTGTTTTGGCCCACCTCCATGCACTTGTTTGGTCCCTAAACATGTTTTTCACTTATATTAGGACATTTTCCACCTTGGTAACACCTTGGTACCTATTGACAATGGGTAATGAATAATGACACTTGTTATGTGATTAAAGAGAAATTTAGAGAGGACGTGGTTCACACACGGATGTTTTGCACGCACTAGGGATGAGTGGAGTGTCTGTGACACTTGGAAAGGGGTTGAGTGACATGTGAGTCATAGGGAATATCTTGATTATATATATTGATATGTGATAATGTGAATGTGAAATGAATGGCACGGGGCCCGGAAAGGGTATGCCCGGAATGGCACGGGGCCCGGAAAGGGTACGCCCGGAATGGCACGGGGCCTATATGGCAAGCCCAGAAAATAATGAAATGATCAAGAGGAATGAGATACATAGTGACACGGGGCCTATGTGGCAAGCCCGGAAAATAATGAAATGATCAAGAGGAATGAGATACATATGGTAAACGTGTAGGACACTTGTGGTGTGTCAGGCACGTCCAGCTTGAGTTGAGAGCGCGAGAGATGGTAGTAGATGGAATCTAATAGCCTATATGTTGTTTTCAAGTCCTTTAAATTTAAAACCCTCTCAACTCTTGTTTCATGGGTTATGTTTCTTCGTCTATCACCCACGTACACTTCATTTCACTTAGAATTTTTAGATATTTCTCTACTGGGCTAGTGTAGCTCAACCTATAAATTTTCAGGTACCCATCACGGAGCATGATATGGAGTGCGTAGATTGCATGCATACATTGTTTTGAAAGCTACTCAGAGGAGTTACATTGTCATCTTTGAGCTCATACTTTTGACAAGACATTTTATTTTTTGTAACTTAAATGAGTTTCAATTGCTTTGACATTGAGATGTAACAACACTTATAAACTTATGTAATCAGATCCGGGATTCGGGTACCCATGAACATTTGAATGCTTCAATGTTGACTTACATTATTGTACTTGGACTATGACGTGGCCCGTGGATTTGTTGAGCGCCCACGTGGATTTTCTTAATGAATTATCTTTTAAAATTTCGAGGGCGTGACAACTTGGTATTAGAGCATAGGTTTTGAAAACTTAGAGACCGTGGGGAGACTCATAGTCTCGGGGCCTAAACTATTACATATTATTTTCAAAAAAAAGAAAAAGAAAAAGAAAACATGTTTTCTCATTCATCATGTGTGCTTGTGTGACATTCATGGAACATAGATGCATCACATAGTGTCGTGTTAGTAAGTAATGGGCATTGTGTTGAGTTGAACACCTGTGTTAGGATAACGTTGGAAGATTAGAGGCTTTGACATCATCATGATATTATTTTGACTTGTGTTGGCGAAAGAAGGTTTAACCATGTAAGAAAGTGAATGTGTTGCTTATTGAAATTATGTCTATAGTAGTAAAAATGGGTGAATATCTTCTCCTTTTGTCTTTGTGGTTTAAGAATGACGTGGATGATTGATTTGAAGGGGTGACTGGCCAGCACACTTCAAAACAAACTTCTAATGTCACTCTGTTACCACATGTGGATGAGTGGAGGTGCCAAAAGAAGTACATGTAGTAGAGTGAGTGTTGATATAAAGGAACATATTGTGTCTTTACTTTGAAAGCATATGGTTCTATAATTGATCGATGTGTTTAGTGTTTGAACTTTGACGTGATCGGAAAAGAGGACATGTGAATTAGAAACGTGCTTAATAAATTCAATGTTGTTTCACTATTGGAAAATGTTAGAATTTTCTTTGGTATCGTTGTGATCAGTTGAGAGTTGTCAATATTTGGAGTCGGTGGGCTTGTTTGTTGTAATTTGTGGAAGTTTGGGGTCCCAGTTAATTGGGTATTTCTTATTTGTGATTGACTAGATTGTTGGAGTAAAATCTTTGGATGTGGTGATTGTAGCAGTATCCTTTAAGCTTTTGATTGCTAATTTGTAGGATCTTTTGTAATGCACCGAAATTCGGTATGTGTGTTTATGAATCCATTCGTTTTAGATTGGTTGGGTGAGAACGTTATTTGACACAAAATTATGTATCTGTGGTGTGGGGTAAATTTAAACTTTATTCAAGTATGAGTTTGGGAAAGGTGTTTCTATCTATTTGTTGGGGTTAAACTTGGTGAACTTGGCATGATGTATCCTCTAACCTTGGAAATTGGGTTTTTCCGTAACTACCTAAGAGTTGTAAATCATTTGTGGTGATGAGGGGATATCTACATGTTTAACACAGTAATAAGAAGTATAGAACCCTTGGTATTAGCCAAAACTATCTTTTCGTAAATAAAGGGGAACCGTGTAGAAGGAGTTTAATTGGGAGATTTGATAGGATTCACTTGTTTAACTAGACAAAAAGGGGGTGTTTTCACAGTTGAGTTTGTCAGATTGGTTTGTCATATAGTTTATAGTGTGTTGATGATTAAGCTACGAGTAGATGGGTTTATGTATTGTTGAAAGTTTTGGACTAGTGCATTTGCAATATCCTGATGTGTTAGGACGTGAGCATTCGGGTTGCCCTCGATTCATAGAGATGAGTCATTTAATATGTGATTGTGTCTTGTGTATGTGACGGTTAATTAGAAGCGCGAGAAGTTATAGTGAGGTTTTAAGTGTCTATTCTTAATACTACTTTATGGGTGTGATTATGTTAAAAAAAAAAAAAAAAAAAGTGTTGAGGAACCGGCGAGATGAGACTTACTAGATGTTGTGTAAGGGCGATATGGGTTGATACTCACTCAAGTCTTTGGCAGTTTTAAATTCTAAATTTGTAAGTTACGATGGTTAGTACATCTACTTGGGAGAAACTAGAGAGCGGAGTGACGTCGATGCTACGATGGGAGGATATTGTCAGAAGTGAGAGTGTTGTACAAAATTAGTTTATCAGTAGTGAAGCAAATTGGTGATCTTAAGGCGAGTGTACAAATGATATGTGAATCGATGACGACAACTAGAGGTCATGGTGGGGATTATGCAGATTAAGGATGTGGTGTTTAATTATGGTTATGGATGACGGGATTTAGGGTGTCTTTCCAGATGACACATGAAATTATTTTGTTTAGCTTTTAAAATCGTTTATGTTTATCTTATGCTCTACTTGAGATATATAGATTTGATGGGAATGTATTGAAGAAATTGGGTTAGATACTGTTGATGACTGTGTGACCATACAAAAGAGACATGAGGATTTAATTAGTAGCTAATGTGGTATCTGGGTTTTAACAGTTTTGATTGAGATTAAGGAACAAGAGGTAAATTGATTGAGTAGTAGGACTAATGAAAAACAAGTGTATATCTATGAGGACTAAAGAGTTAGAGGATAGAAACTGGTGCTTGGGGCCAATAGAGGGGATAACGACAATTGTATGAGTTGAAATGGTTTGGTTAGCAGAGTTTTGGTCAGGTTTGGGTGTATTTGCTAATCCACAATTTCGAACTAGGTTGGTGATTATATGAGTTTAGTTTATCTTAAATTGAAGAGGAAATTTTTGAGGGACATGGGTTTTAATTCTAAGATGTATATTTTTGTGAATTGTTGACAGTTGGTATTTACGGTGATAGTTTGAATTTATGTTGGGGAACTTACGTGCACTTTCGAATAATTTGACGGTGGTAGAATTTGATGGAAGAAAGAGAATTCCGTGAGAACACCAAGGGAAGGTTGCGAGTGTAATCAGGTTGGAGTTTAATTCTCTAGTGCGAGGCATAAATGGATTAGAACTGTACGAATATTAGATTGTATGGGTGCTCGGTATACAGTGATGTGAGACGATAGCTAGAATGGGTGTGTACCCTTCAAAGTTTACTTGTTCTTCCTTTAAGGTAATTGTGGGTGATAATATTACTAATCGTCGAGTGTGTGTACAACCTAAGATCATTTAAATTGGTGATAATGAGATATGTGACAAAATAAAATTTGGGCTCAAACAAGGTAGGTAGGATTAAATGAAGTCGTACTTGTGTAGTCTTGCTTGAAAGTTGAGCTGGGTCATTTTCGTCTACGTTAATAAGGTGTGATGGAGCGTTAAGTAGAAGGTAGTTATGAGCGGTCATACTGGGAATAATGTTGAAAGGTGTATATAAGACTACATGATATGAATAGAGTTGAGATCGGGCTCGTTTAGAATTCGAGAAGCTAGAAGAGTGAATGGGACATTGAGTAAAAGATATATGGGTTTAACTAGGGTGTAAATATGATTTTGGAGGTTAAGTTGGGTGAAGTAAAAAGGCATGGGTTCTGAAGATTTTTGACTTGAGAGCTTTTGTTCTTAGTACCATAATTTTATGCATGATTTCTTTAGTATTGAAGTTCCTTCATTTGTGACTATTGTGGATGGGTTTCTAAAATTTCTTGTGGGGTTTAACGAGCTTATGAGCCTAAATGGACCTAAACTATGATTGAGTTGAGTGTTGAATTTTGGTGAAGAAGTTGTAAGATATATAGAAATTATTCAGCTTAGGTTGGTTATGATGATTTATGAGAAATTGCTGAAGGAATATGAAGTACCTGTGTGGTAAAACTTATAAGTGTTTGGTGTTGTTTGTTGATGAGATGAGCACATTGAAAATGGTTGGGAATAGAATTAAATGGATTTTCTTAGGATAATCAAAATTTTGGGTAATATTGATTAATATTTGTTGGGATAATGAGTTACATAGATGAAGTCTAGTAGTACTAGTAGCTTATGGATCAAGGTATGTGTTAATGTCATAACCTAGGGGGAGAGCACTGGAACATTTGGGTAATTAAAAATTTGGAATGATTGGGGAGTGATGATATGGTACCGTAAGATGTCCCTTACTAGTAAAACGTGGATGTATTAAGGCCTTTGGATGCAAATAGAGTGTGCTTGGTATCGAAATCCTTGAGAGCGTAGCTTTATTGTAATCTTTGAGATTGATTTATTCCGATAGGGTTAGAGCAGTTGTAGTTTGGTGAATCTAGATCAAAGTGCGTTATGTAAATTTTCCAAGTTAGTGTTGAAGGGGTATGGCTGAGAGTTTAGCTTCTGTAAGTAAACTTCTACACCTTAGAGCTTGAGATTATGATAAGGTCGTGGGGTAGAGTGTTTGGGAAATTATGGATTTATTGGGTTTTTAAATAAGAAGGCAATAGCGGAGACAAAGGGTAGCCAACTAGTATGCGTAGTGAATCTAGAGGATCTATGATTAGAAAGAGATTACACTTGGGAGTTGTTGTTTCACACTTAGATACATGTTAAGCCTAGTTGTTCCGTACATTGGAATGATCTAAAGTCTTGTTAGAAGCCGATACGCATCCTAGACTTGAGCGAGCAAGTATTGCGGGGGAAAAGTCTATACAGTTAGAACGGACATTATGAAATGATCTTGGTAGCAACGAGCTAATATAGAAATGGATGACGAGATAAAAGAAAAGTATTCGGGATAAGTCACGGGTTGGTCTATGTGAGTGAGGTGTTAAATTTCGTGTTTTCGAGTTGTGATATTGAATATATATTGCATATCATGATTGAATGTGTAACTGCTTGGATTGCATTGTTGTACGAAATTTTGAGGACAAAATTTTTCTAAGGGGGGTAGAGTGTAAGGACCCGTGTTTTTATATCTTTTTCGGAAAATAATGTTGGGGTAATGTGAGGAAATGTGATATATGCATAAGTGATGAGGTGAAGTGTAATATAAGTGGAATGGGGTTAAATTGGTTTACACAAGCCACTTTTGGGCTTGGGGTGTAATTATTTCTATGTATTTATGTGTGTGTGTATAGAGAGAGATACATTATCTCCCTCTTCTTCCAAAAAATCAGCCCATCCTCTTCCCGTCCTCCATTTTTGCTCCTTTGAGCTCAAATTACTCCCTCATCATCAAACCTCTTCACAAATTGACCAAAGATTCATCATCTACGCGCGTTTGGGAGCTCGGAGTACCATCTTTTCACACCGGGAGGGCCAAAAACGGGATTGCTCAATTTGGGGATCTAAAAATTCGTTTTGGGTTGATCTAGAGCAAGTCTTCACTTGAAGTAGGGAAATATCTAACTATTTTAAGTGTAAATGTTGTGTGTGTGTGTACATAGACTCTTGATTGATCCACAAATTTGTATCTTGTGTATTTCATTGAGAAAATCTTGTTTTGTTCTCAAATGGAGCTATTATGTGCTATCCCTTGGTTCATATATGATTTCCTCACTCAATTTGGATGTTACTTGTTCTTAATCTTGCAAAAGATCCATGTAATTTCTTGGAATTGGAAGAAACCCATTTTGGATCCCATTTTCTACTCAAACCTTGAGTAAATGCTTGATTTTTTGTTGATTGATGTTTCCTTGATCAAATTGAGTGTTAAATTGTCATTCTCCATCCAATTCCATTGATTTTTGGCTTTGGAATCATCCAATTTGGAGTTGTGTAGCAAAATCCCCAAAAATCTCATTTTTTGCACTTTTTCGGCATGCTCTCTGGAAAACCCGTCCGGGCGGGATTTTTGGCTGTCTGGGCGGTTTTGACAGGTTCATGGGCGGTTTTGGTTTGTGTTGTTTTGGCCCACCTCCATGCACTTGTTTGGTCCCTAAACATGTTTTTCACTTATATTAGGACATTTTCCACCTTGGTAACACCTTGGTACCTATTGACAATGGGTAATGAATAATGACACTTGTTATGTGATTAAAGAGAAATTTAGAGAGGACGTGGTTCACACACGGATGTTTTGCACGCACTAGGGATGAGTGGAGTGTCTGTGACACTTGGAAAGGGGTTGAGTGACATGTGAGTCATAGGGAATATCTTGATTATATATATTGATATGTGATAATGTGAATGTGAAATGAATGGCACGGGGCCCGGAAAGGGTATGCCCGGAATGGCACGGGGCCCGGAAAGGGTACGCCCGGAATGGCACGGGGCCTATATGGCAAGCCCAGAAAATAATGAAATGATCAAGAGGAATGAGATACATAGTGACACGGGGCCTATGTGGCAAGCCCGGAAAATAATGAAATGATCAAGAGGAATGAGATACATATGGTAAACGTGTAGGACACTTGTGGTGTGTCGGGTACGAGTCGAGCTTGAGTTGAGCACGAGAGATGGTAGTAGATGGAATCTAATAGCCTATATGTTGTTTTCAAGTCCTTTAAATTTAAAACCCTCTCAACTCTTGTTTCATGGGTTATGTTTCTTCGTCTATCACCCACGTACACTTCATTTCACTTAGAATTTTTAGATATTTCTCTACTGGGCTAGTGTAGCTCAACCTATAAATTTTCAGGTACCCATCACGGAGCATGATATGGAGTGCGTAGATTGCATGCATACATTGTTTTGAAAGCTACTCAGAGGAGTTACATTGTCATCTTTGAGCTCATACTTTTGACAAGACATTTTATTTTTTGTAACTTAAATGAGTTTCACTGTTTTGACATTGAGATGTAACAACACTTATAAACTTATGTACTGTATCTGGGATTCGGGTACCCATGAACATTTGAATGCTTCAATGTTGACTTACATTATTGTACTTGGACTATGACGTGGCCCGTGGATTTGTTGAGCGCCCACGTGGATTTTCTTAATGAATTATCTTTTAAAAAGTTCGAGGGTGCGACAGATGCAAATTACCCATCTAATTAGCCCCCCTCCCTGTCTCACGTTCACCAGTTTCTATCATATGTGAAACATTAATAGCTTGGGCAGATTGTAACTCAGTATGCTGTTTTGGAGAAGCACCAACAAGATTGACAATGGAAGTCAATTTTGAAAAGAACAACTAGATAGAGCTCTCAGTTTCAGCAGCTGCAACTAATGCTAGTTGTAGTCGGTGCGCAAAATAATGTATATAGTATGCATATGGGCACTCTCTAAGAAATAAGGCTTGTAATCCATTCCATGCCCCGCGTATGTTGCTAGCACCATCATACCCTTGACCTCGCATATTGTGAATGTCCATATTGTAACGAGTGAGCGCAACGGATATCTTGTCTTTAAGAGTTACTGTAGTGGTGTCTATAACATGCCCAATATGAAAAAAACGCTCTCGTAAAAACCCTAGGACATCAACAAATCTCAACACGATTGCCATTTGCTCTTTATTAGATGCATCCTTTGCTTCATCAACCAGGATACAAAATTTGGCATCCCCAACTTCCTCACGGATCTTGTTTCTCACTCTGTTAGCGAGAATATGCAAAATCTCCTTTTGAGTCATTGGTGAGGTATACTTTGCCGTTGGTGGAGCTTTTTCTAAGACAACATTAGTAACCCCATCGTTGAACTTTCCCACAAACTTTATCAATTCAATAAAATTAACACGGTTTTTTGAAGTAACGGATTCATCATGAGCTCTAAGAGCACAAGATTGCAAAGTAAGCCACCAAATACTCTCAATTGTTGCCGTAAGTCGCAGCCTGTTTTTCTGAATTTCTTCTGAACTAAATGTGTTTATTACTTTGTCAATATGCCGATCAACGTTCATTAAATCATCACAAGATTTCACTGCATTGAAATGTGGTGAATTGAGACCTCCTAGATGCATAAGAAAGGCTTCATTAGCCCTTTTCCAAGTTCTGAACCCCTCACTAGTTAATGTGGAACGCATTCTTGTTTGCTTTTCAAAAATGAAGCATGGAAAACAAAATGCTGCATCTTTGTTAGGGGAATACTCTAGCCAAGGAAATTGTCTGAACTAAGCCAATTGAAATCGACGATATTGCTGTCCTGAAACAGACTGTGGAAACTCTAGAAGATTAGGTTGATATGGCCCCGCTTTGATATAAGCTCGTCTAATCTCATCATGTTGATTAACGGGATGTTCCCGTATCGGAGGGCGTAACCCCCGCTCCCGTACAAGAGAACTATCATCAAATTCGACTCTTTGAATTTTAGGAGGAGGTTGCTCATCGGCAATTGAATCATCAGCATTGGATTGAGAAGGAATATCACTTTCTGATGTATCCACTCTTGGTTTGAAGAACGACAAAAGAGTTTTTCTTCCCTTTTTTGGTTGTTGTTCCATGACAATTTGACCCTAAATGAGTACAAGTGTAAGAACCGATATAATTTAACATCAGCCAGTACTTTATACTTACCATACAAAATCTAAGCACACCAGCCAGTGCTCTGCATAATAAGTGAATACTTACAGATTTGAAGTTTCGGGATTCGACGATTTTGATGAACGTTTAGAGATAAAAACAACACCCAAATACTCAATATATTATGATTCCCATATTTGTAAACGTTGGAGCTCGATCCAAAACCTAAACAATTGAAAAAAGAACACAATAAAGTACTGTTATAAACTTATAATAACTATTAAGTATTAACTAATAAGAGAGGCAGTAGAACTATATTGAGTAAAATAGTCAAAAGGAAAAGGTTAGAGAGTGGAGTTCATGGCCCACAAAGTTAAATATATGGGTTTTTTTTGGTTGTCTTTAAGTGGAGTCAAAGGACTGAGGACTAGAGGAGTATATTTATATGTATAGTTGAGGGATTTATGTCAAAGACCCAAAAGTCCCAAGTCCCAACCTCACCGAGTCAATGGAGTCACCGATAGAAAACCCCAGTTATATATGCAATTATGCACAGTGTATGATGTATCTCTGTTGGTGCAAATTAGAAAACAGAAACACCAAATTGTGAAAAAAGATCGAACAAGGAAGTGAAGGAACAACCGCTTACCGCTACGACTGTCGACCGTCTTGTTTAGGGAAAGTGAAGTTGGAATTTCCGTGGGTTTTGTTCTTCACTCCAGTCTCCAGGTATGACCGTATGAGAGAAAGTGAAACCTATTGTCTATTGATGTCTGTTTTCTTTACTCTTCCAACTCCAAGCCATTCAAATTTTATAAAACCGAACCGACCCATCTGAAAAAATTAAATGGGCTACACAAAAAATTAAGATGGGCTAAAATTTAAAATGAGGTGGGCTACAAAAAAAATTCAGATGGGCTAAAAATTAAAATGAGGTGGGCTACACAAAAAATTCAGATGGGCTATACACAAAAATGAGGTGGGCTAAAACTTATTTGGGTATAATTTTACATATAAAATTTTTTTTTTTCATTTTTTTTGCACTCCACCTGGGCTATAGCCCACCCCAGTCCCTTGTTGCCTCCGCCCTTGACTCACTTGGAGGGAAATCCCACGACACTGAAATTCCAAACGATTTCGCAAGAAACGGCGCTTAAAGGTTTGATTCTACTGAAAATCCACGACCTCTGGAAATCTCGCGATCTATGAAACGAATACGTGATAAAAAAAAAGTGATATTAAAAGCCCTCTTAAACATATAAACAATATAGCATTCAGTGTATGCTATGAACGTTATAAAATCTATAAAACTTATAGCATGCAATGAACCCTATAAAAGATCCCGACTTTTAATAACAGTGGCTGTCTTAATGTTCTTAAGAACGTTATCTAAAGCCTTCTATATTATTTTTCGAACGCTATCGAAAGTGTTTTTTGTTGTAGTGAGTTTAAAAAAATGGAGATTTTTTGAGAAGGACATAGTATAGGGGTTATTAATGGAATAAGGACATTAATTTTTTCAATAAAGCCAACAGGACATTTGGGCAATAGGTGATAAAAATACCCTGCAAGGATCTTGTTTGGCTAACACAAATAATGAAATTTTCATTTTTTTTGATATCTGATGGCACATATAACGTTATCTGTTGATCCTCCAGGACTGACCTTGTTGGCCTAACACAGAAAATGAATTTTTCAAATTTTTTTCATATCTGGTAGTGCAGATAAACTTATCTGTTGACCCTCTGTGAAGGGCTTTGTTTGACTAACACAAAAATTGAAATTTTCATTTTTTTTTTATATCTGGTTGCGCAGATAACCTTATCTATTAATACAAACATGTCATTTTTTTTTTCCAATTAGCACTTATATTGTTATGTGTTAATTTTTTCTAATATACAAAAAATTGATGGCATAGATACCCTGATATGTTGATTTTTTAAGGAAATATGTAGGTAATTGATTAGCATAAATATGCTTATTAGTTATTTAACCACTTCAATTCAATATTTAAGTAAGGAATAATGCTAAAATACCCATACAAATGCACTAGAGTGTTTTTCTCTCTTTCTTTTCTTCTGGAAAAAAAAAAAAAAAAACCCCTTCGAGAGGCTAGGAGGTAAGTTGAGAATTTGTGAGTTGCAAGAGTAAGAGGGTATTGTGCACTCTCTTGGGCTGAAGTATTAATTGACACAGTAATATAAAACAAACATATATGGTAGTCTGTTGCAATCTAACCTCTGTTTCATGCCAATAAAATTAACAAATTACCAAATATGTGTATATCTATACATAGTATCATACTAGCAAAAGCAAACATATATGGTAATCTGTTATAATCTGGCCTTTGTTTAATGTCGATAACAACAACAAATTATATGTATAGATCTATATCATGCTAGTAAAACAAACATATAAGGTCATTTGTTGCAATCTGGCCTCCATTTCATGCCATTTGCAGTAATAGATTACCTAATATGTGTAGATCTATACTCTGTATCATGCTAGCATAGCAGATATATATATATATATATATATATATATATATATATATATATATATATATATATATATATATATATATAGTAGTCTATTGCAATATGGTCTCTGTTTTATGATAATAACAACGACAGATTATCAAATATGATTTGAGAAATTCTTGTTGCCAATTTTTACATATGATTTTTTTATTCTGCTATCAAAATCGACCAAATGGTAATCATCTAAAATTTTGCTTCAAAGCATTAGTAATATACTCCCTCCATCCCAATTTGATAGTCTACTACGAAACTACGTGCAGTTTTCAAAGGAAAAAAAAAAAAAGAAAAAAAGACACTCCCTCCTTCCCTTTTTAAATGATCCCTTAAGGAAACGTGTATTTTTTAGACCTTAAAAAAAATATTCTTTCATATAACGTTTTTAAATTTTTCTTGCACCAAATTAAAATACTCAATGAGCACTTTAATTTGGTATTAAACAAATTAAAAAAACTAACGTAGTAATCAGTTCTTTGCATATTCCAAAAAAACAAATAAATAAAGTTATTTTTATGCCTAATATTCCCTAGAAAATAACAAATAAAGTTTTCTATCATCCTTGAGTTCTTTGTAGTTTTTCATGTTTTTTTTCTTCTTTTCTAAATTTTTGCTACATTTGTAGTATATATTTTGGATTAATCATCCATCTGAATGAGAGGAGTCTAAAATTAAAAAAAGTAAAAGACAATGTTTTTATTTCTTTGTTTTTAAATGTTGGGACTTGGCATACCTTTATCTGTTAAGGACACCGAACATTACGTAACGGGTATCGGGTGTAATGGTCATGAATTTGCTAAAATCATTAGCAACACTTTTAAATCTCAATGGTACAAATAACTTTTTTCTCATTGACTTACAGTATTTTGTCATATTCTAACCATTATTAAGTCAACAAATAACGCATTTTACCATTTCAACATCTTATACAAATTAAAATCAATATTGAACAATTAAAAATGCACTAAAGTGCATAATCTAACTAATGCAATGGTCTAATAATGAAACTAAAAAAAAAGGTTTCTTTGATGTTGGGGACAAGATGCCATTTGGCAATTACTAATCTAAAAGGAGTTCATGTCTTGTTCCATGAACACTTGTCTTGGATGCACTCCATGTCTAAGCACCAATTATTCATTCACTTCCCAAAGTTCATAATCCCACTGTCTGAATTAATTGGAACATGAGAAGGAAGGCAACGAACTCAGAAAAGTGTCAGATGGGGGAGCTTGGGCAATGCAGAAAAGTGTTAGATGGTTTTTTTTTTTACAGACAATTGGGCTAGACGCCAAATTTAGTAGCTTAATAGACTCTAAGCCCACTCTACTTATTTTAAATTAGTGCAATCCATTGGTTGAAAATATTTACTGCCTCTGGTCCTCCTATGGACAAAATCGCCCTAGGAATATGTGCACACCAAGGTTATCAACACTGTACCGTACCGGCCGGTACGTACCGGTTTTCTACAAAAACGGTACCAATGACCCTCAATACCGTACCGTGTTCAATACCAGTCGGTACCGGCCGGATACCGGCCGTACCAGAAAATACCGGGAATACCGGCCGGTACCGGGCAAATACCGGACAGAACAAAACTGCCACCGTATTTCGGCCATAACTTTTTACTCCGAACTCCGATCAAGGCAAGTTATATATCAAAATTTAAGAGAATTTCAAGATCTACAACATTGTAGTTACACATTTTTTCTAATTTGGTATTGATGTGACCCAAAAACTATGATTTCTGAATAGGGAGATTATAAAAAAATAGGGTATGTTTTTTAAAAGGGGTTTGTGATGCATGGGTTCAACTTCTATCACTACCAAACGTCAAATACAACAAGTATGTACTAAATTTACATAGATTAAGTGGATTTAAGAAAATGAGATTGAAAATGTCATATTCTGTGACAAATTTTGTGTCTCTTGAACCCTATCTCTCAATATATATATATAGTTGCGGCAAATCCGATACGGTACCCAGTATTGACCGGTACCGGTACCATACCGTACCAATAGGAAAACCGGTACTCGTGCCGATACGGTATTCAGAACCTTGGTGCACACACCTCTCCGTAAAGCACACCCCTCTCTCTGTCTCGCCTCACAGGGACTTGCCCCCTCTCTACCGTTGTCCTGCTACTGCTAGTCTCTGCAAAAAAAAAAAAAATTGACCCCACCTTTACTTTTAGGCAATAGTATTGATAGATAGGCCCCACATGTGCTTTTATTTTTATGAGGCCTCAAACCTTTATGTACACATGCTTTCCTGGAGTTCATAGTATTGGATATTTGGACCCATTTTGCATGGCATTGGGTCATCCTATAAGCCCTTCATTTTCACTTGTAATTATTTCATCAATCCTAATTTAATAGCCCGCTATAAAATTGCATGTAATTTTCACACTAAAAAATTATATACTTACAAAAATAATTTTTTTTATCCATATAGATATTGTTGGATAGATCTCATTGAAAACTTTAATAAGGTGTAAAAAATATAAAAATTATATTGTAAATATATATTTTTTAGTTTTAAAATTGCACGTAATTTTATAGTAGACTATCAAATTGGGACGGAGGGTGTACTATTTTAACACCTTCACTGTGAATTGATTGACAATAGACTACCATTTGGTTTAGTTAAAGAAACAAGTGTCCCAAATAATATTTGGTGATTCAATTGTACCTTGATTCTCTCTCTCTTAGAAATTGGGTTTGATTTTTGGGAAATAATACTAGACTACCATAGATTACCATATATGTTTGCTTTGCTGGCATAATACAAAGTACAGATTAACACAGATTTGGTAATCTATCATTGTTATTGGCATGAAACAGAGGCCGGATTGTAACAGATTACCATATATGTTTGTTTTGTTGGCATGATACATAGTATAGATTTACACATATTTGGTAATATGTTGCTGTTATTGGCATGAAATATATGCTAGATTATAATATGATACCGTATATGTTTGATTTGTTGGTATGATATAGAGTACAGATCTACACATATTTGGTTATCTGCTGCTATTATTAGCATGAAAGAAAGGTCAAATTGTAACAGACTATCATATATGTCTGCTTTGTTGACATGATATAGATAATACATTTACACATATTTGGTAATCTGTTGATTTTATTGGAATTAAACATAGGCTAGATTATAATAAACTACCATATATGTTTACTTTGTAGTACTTTGTCAAGATGCCAACTAATACTGAAGCCCAAGGGAGTGCACAATACCTTCTTAATACTGTAACTCGCAAATTCTCAACTTACCTCCTAGCCTCTCAAGTTATTTTTTTTCAAAACAAAAGAAAGAGGAAAAAAAAAAGCACTCTAGTACTTTTATTAGGGTATTTTAACATTATTCCTTACTTAAATATTGAATGAAAGTGGTTAAATATGAAAAATAACTAATAAGTGTATTTATGCTAATCAATTATCTATATATTTCCTTGAAAAATCAACATATAAGGGTATTTATGCCATCAATTTTTTTTTGTATATTTTCATGTTATGTGTTAGCCAAACAAGGTCATTCCCGGAGGGTTAACAGATTACGTTATTTGCGCCATTAGATATGAAAAGGGAAAAAGAAAAATTCATTATTTGTGTTAGCCAAACAAGGCCCTTGCAGGGTATTTTTGTCACCTATTGCCCAAATGTCATGTTGGCATTATAGGAAAAGTTGATGTCCTTATTTCATTAATAATCCCTATATTATGTCCTTCTAAAAAGAGCTCCTTTTTTTTTTTTTTTACATAGCAATGCATAGGAGAAAGAGTTCATTAAGGGTATTTCTTTTTCTAGTGTTGTTTTTTAGCCATCAAAAAATTTTCATCAATGTATTGGAGGCCTTAAAATAAGTTAGGCTGGGCTAAAAACCCTTTAAAGCCTCAAACTTGGCCTTTAGGCCAATTTTCTATTAAAAAAGGTAAAACTGAGTTTGATATGAGTATGAAAGGAATGGAGCTGATTTTGGGAGAATGTTGACACCCCATTTTTGCCCCGCTGCTCTGGATAAGAAATGCGTTATAGCAGTGGGTTTTGAAGCACAGTCAGACATTGTTAGAATTTTTTAAAGATGTGAGGGTACTCGCAAGGTGGAGCCAACATGGGGGGATCGTTTCGAAATTGTCCCAATCGTGATCAAAAGCGCTACGAACCATACATATTTCCGATGAACAACCATACAGTGTTTGAAAGGGCAGCCGTACGAGTCTCGGTGTCCAAAGGGGCAGCCGTATGTATCTCGAAATATTAGCGAAAATCAAAGGGTGCTAAAGCGTCGTTAGCTAGCGCCAAGTGGACCAAAGGTTGAACCGCAAAATGGGATTGGACAAAAAATTTACAACCTCTGTTCCAACCAGGGCCGGCCTTGACCCAAGCCTGGCAAGATCTTGGGCTAGGGTAACCCACCTAGGCCAGGGCAATAAAAAAAAAATCATAAGTTATATAATAAATTGCAAAAAGTTTCTTTTTTGTAAATGAATAATGCATTGGTGTGTTGGTCTCTTGAGGTGTTTTAAAATCATGCACGACCTGACTTGAGGTCGAGTCCCACAGTAGGCACGTATTTCATTTTTATTCCTTTTTCGACAAGCAAAAAAAAAGTTATATAGAGACTAACTTTTTGGAAACTCTCCATTCGAAACTCTCTTTTATTCCCATTCCTAGATCTCCAATTCCCCATTCGAAACTCCTCAGTCCCCAATCCCCATTCGAAACGGAAAAACCCTCCACCCTCGTGACCATTCCTAATTCCTACAGACTACCATCCAAATCAAATTCAAGGAATACAAATCCTAGTTTTGCTGACAAAATCATGGGTTTCCTACAGACTATATATGTGGTTTTGGCGTTTTGAAATACTACTTAGAAATTAGAATTTAAGAAGGAACAACCAAGTGCCAACAAAATCATGATTTGCTGACTTGGCTCGGCCGCTCGGCTGTCGACAAAGAAGAAGAAGTCAAGTTCTGTTCACCAATTAAAAGATTGCGTGAAGAGTCAAGTACCATAACCGATTAACTGAGATTACATTTTGGTTTTCTCTTTTTTGATGTAATTGAAGCTAAAAGCATGATATAACCTTGAATTTATTTTGCCTTTTAACTTATATATATATATATATATACACTGGTGATTTTGTCAAGGATTCCGGATTTCCCGGATTGAAGCATTTTCGGTGTTTTGATGCTTTTAAAAATTGTTTTTGGGAAATCTGAGCCGTGCAATGTGTTCAAAAGATGTTTTCCAAGGTGCATGCCAGAAATCTTCAAAAAAAAATCGGGAAGGGCTTGATCCAAGTAGTTTTTCGCAAAAACTGTAAATATAAAGTTTTTGCGAAAACTACTTGGATCAAGCCTTTCCCGGTATTTTTTTTGAAGATTTTCCGCGTGAACCTTTGAAAACACCTTTTGAACACATTGGACGGTTCGGATCGTCAAAAAAATATCAGGAAGGTGGAATCCCGGATCCGGGACTCCTGGACTAGATCACTACTTTATATTTTATATATATATATATATATATATATGTGTGTGTGTGTGTGTGTGTGTGTGTGTGTGTGTGTGTGTGTAAGTGGGCAACCAACTCGGAGTTCGTCTAGGGCAACCCAAATGGTTAGGCCGGCCCTGGTTCCAGCTTAGGTTTCACTACGAAAAGTCGCGTTATTTTCAAATCAAAAAATGAACTACTTCCGAAATTATTTTTTCGAATTTTTTCGACCAAATTAAAAGTACTTGACGAGTACTTTAATTCGGTGTGAAAAATTTCAAAAAATGATACACGAAAATACTTTATTTTTTTATTTGAAAAAATGCAAGACAAAGAAAGTGGGGATTATATTTGGGAAGAGAGGGAGTTAGGATTGGGCATTTCATCCGCCCCGTCTGAATCCGATCCGATCCCCGATCCGAACGGATCGGCAATATGGAGATTGGATAGGATATGGGAATTTTTTTTGAAAATGTTTGGGGATTCGATAGGGGGTGGAGATAGGCATGTCCCCCCGAATCCGTTCCCCGCTCCGTCCCCGCCCCGTCCCCGATCTACCCCGTCCCCGAATCCCCGAAATATAGGGGTCTATTCATGAATTATGCAACTTCAGGGTCTATTCATGAAATATATTATAGAATTAAATTATCAAATTATATATTAGTCATTATGGAATTAAATTATAGAAATTAATAAATAATATAAATTAATCAAATCATAGAAATTATCAAATTAAATTATAGAAATTATAGAAATTAATTTATGAAAATACTAAGTTTATATTTAACTATAATAATCTAAACTTCATATGAAGTTATCAATTATGAAGGATCCCGTGGGCCGCAAGGTGTAAAATTTCAGACCTTGAACTCCAATTTTCGGAGAAAATTTCGACGATCTGAGCCGTTAGAAGTGTTCAAAAAGTGTTTTTAAGGTCCTATAAAAGGATTTGGCAAAAAATACTACCTGAAAGGGCTTGATCGGAGCATTTTTTCATAAAATCGCTATATAAAAGATTGCTCCGATCAAGCCCTTCGGGTTTTTTTTTTTTTTCAAATTTTTTCATAGGACCTTAAAACACGTTTTAAACACATCTACCGGTTCATCTTTTCAAGAAATAGATTAGATGACCTTTAGTTGGTGCATTATAGTGTTCAAATGCCACTGGAAGCACTGAATGTGTTCCGATTGTGTGGTTACCGACATCGGATGATCATCAATTTCGGGGAGAATGATAGAATTGATAAGATGTTTAATCGTATTGGTTTAGATAAGCTTATTGCTAAATGCTAATACCCTTTTGATCTAATTTTTTATGCCAATAATTACTTGACGAGCCAAAGGAAAGGATTATGCAGTCAGTCTTGGATAAATGATGTTTGTGTTTCAGGCTTCTACATTGGCAACTCTAGCTACACCGGTGCGTATTAATGAGCCTTTTACCTCTTCTCTTTTTTGTAAAAGGTCAGGTGGGGGGTGCTATCATTTGATTATTTCTATGTTCATGTGCTGCTGAATGGTCTTCTTTTTCTGCTGCCATTGATGTCTATTAAATAAACCAAACCACCTAGTTTTTTATTTCTGGTTCTCTTGGTGTTGAAATCACTGCCCACTAATCTTATCTCATGGCTTCTGAACTTATGTTTTTTATTTACTTGTTACTGTAGGAAAAGTGATTGGATCCCTGAAATCTCCGTGGGGATCCCCGTTCCCCATTTGGAGCGGGGATGGAGGATAAAAATAAATCTCCGTTGGAGATTGGATAGGGAATGGATATGAGTAAGGGGTTTGGGGATTGGGGGTGGAGATAGTAATCTCCGGCCCCGATCCGTCCCCATGCCCATCCCTAGAGGGAGTATTGTTTTATTGAGCCCCATCTATAGTCATGGCCTAGGGCCACATCTCTAGACGTGGTACCTTTGGCCGACTACCACATCTCTATTCGTGGCCCAAACTGCCGTACATGCCTTCAGGAGGAATATTTATTAGACAGAGGAAAGAGGAGAGGATTCAAAGAGGGGTCTAGAGGTCATCAAGTGTTTTTTACCATAAAACTATAATTTGTTTTGATATTTTTACCGTGGTTTTTTTTTATCGTTATTCAAGTTTATAATGAAAATCAATTCATATGGTTTCTTTTCAAGGATCATGGTAAAATGCTAATTAAGTTTAATACATTAAATTTATCATGACTCATTGATCGATTTGTATGTATTAAAAAAATTATGGTAAAAAATAAGTGCATTACAGAAATTATGGTAAAAAAAAAGTGCATTACAAAAATTATTATAAGTTTGTAAAAATTTAATTGAGAAATAGGAAGTTAAAGATTTGAAAATATATATATCCTAATTGAGAATTCAAAATTTCCATTTCTATTTCTGTTAATATTTTCAAATTTGAAAGTGATGAAAGAGGTCAAATCCCTTGATTTAACGTAACTAACAACTAATTAGAGTCCTTATATCAAATAAGTAGTGTTTACCATAAAACTAAAATTTGATTTGAAAACTTTACCATGATTTTTTTTATTTATCGTTTTTCAAGTTTAAAATGAAAATCAATTCATATGATTTTCTGTTTTCAAGGATAATGGGAAAAAATGTAATTAAGTTTGATACATTAGATTTACAACGACTCGTGATCGATTTGTATGCATTCAAAAATAATGGTAAAAAACAAGAATTATGGTAAAAAAAATAAGTGTATTACAAAAATCATTATAAGTTTGCAAAAATTTAATTGAGGAATAAGAAGTTAAAGATTTGAAAATATATATCCTATAAAGATTTGAAAATTGAGAATTCAAAATTTTCATTTCTATTTCTGTTAATATTTTGAAATTTGGAAGTTATGGAAAGGGTCAAATTCCTTGATTTAAGGTAACTAACAACTAATTAGAGTCCCACTAAATTAGGAAACTAAATAATATATAAGGGTAGATATGGTATATTACAAAAGAAAAGGATGAAAACATAACTGTTCAAATTGACTGAGATGAAAACTTAATTAATGTCCAAAAATAGGATGATTATTTAATTACCTCTTATAAATTGATTTTGGAAATCTTTAAAGGTTTTGTAGTTTAAGTGTTACCCTGGAATTGTTGGCCCGACCTTTTGTTCGAAATTAATTTATATTGAATTGAGGATCGCAGACGCTGTCTAATTTAGTAGTCTGGGTTTGGTTTAAAAAATGACAAGCATTTTTTATTAACCAGTTCGATATAAATTAATTTTGAAATCAACAAAATCATTCAGGTTCGCTAATGAAAACGAGGGAATGAAAACAAAGGTTTGAACGACAAAGCCCGATTTTAAAGTTTTGTCGTCGATACACTTGGGTTTCAGTTTCTTAATGATATTCTCTATCTTTTATTCTTCTGACTAGGGATAATTTTGAAAAGGGTTAATTTTAGAAATGAAGTACCAAAAGGATGATGTACGGTGCCTAACACCTCCCTACTTGTAACAGTAAATCTCCGAACCTATTTTCTGCTTCCATAGATAAAAAAAAAAACAAAATCGCCAAAATATTTTCCTAAAGACGTTTTTCTCTAAAAATGTCTTTGGAGGGTGACTTAGCACACCTAAACTCAATTTTAAATTGCGACTCTCATTTTTAAAAGCAAGTCACAGTGTCAAAATTTAACTAAAATAATCATCGCATTTTGTCAAGTGTTCTCTCTGCCATTTCCCGAAATTGGGGGACGTTCACAGCAGAAAATTCTGCTCGTGACATAGAATTTCATTTTTTGAACTATGGAGATTTTACTCAAATTTAAAATTTTGAGTGAGTGACGTAGATGCTCCTATCATTTTGTTACGTGCTCCGTATTAGCAGCAAAACTTGAAATTAGAAAATGATTTTTTTATTTATTTATTGATCCCTACTTCAAGCCTCCGTATATTGAAATTGATTTGGCCCAGCTAGGCCAAGTTTGGTCAACTGAAATACCCGAAAGCCCTGATCGGACCGACTCCAGCGCAAATTGGTATCGGTCCCTCATAAATTTGTTCCAGATCGGTATTGAAAATGTTACCCAGTATCGAATCGGTCTCGGAGAATTTGGCCGCAGGGATGACAATTTCACCCATAACCAATAGATACCTGAACCATACCGACTCTATCGGAGCGATTTTTTATATTTTTTCCAAACCCATGGGTTGGGTTTGGTTTTCTAAACATGATACCCAACGGGTTTGGTCTTAGCAAGTAAACCCAAACCCAAACCGATCCATATAATATTACTTATAAGATATATATAAACATATTTTACTTTTATATACATGTAATTTTTATTTTTCAATTTATAAATTTCTATGATTTTTCATTTCATCTTCCTCTTTATTCCTCTCAAATCCTTTAAAAATCTCAAGAGTCTCTATAAGAAAAGTTTATTATTTAGTTATTTCCTTTGATTATGTTGGAATTTAGATGTTTAATGGTAAAATCATATAGTATGTTACTTTTTTGTTTTGATGTATATTTTTTCCCTTCATACGTTCATTAATAGAATGAATATTAATGAGAGTTTGGTGCGGTTTGGATAAAATCAAAATCTATATGGTTTGGTTATGGTGCACTAAAATTCATACCCGTCGGATATTGGTTTGGATTTGGGTATAGATAAATACTTTGGGTTTGAGTATGGTAATTGCCAAACCCAGACCAAACCAATCCATTGTCATCCCTATTTGGCCCATAACCACCTGATGATTTGGCTAAAAAGAAAAAAACTGGTTTTTTTCGTTGTCTTTATTCAAAAAAAAATTGCATTTTTTAGTTTTGCGTCAAGATTTTATGGTTTCTGGATTTATCTTGTCGAGACAAATCCAAAGAGTATAAAAATTATGGTCAAAAGTAATAGTTTTTTGAATAAAGCCGAAAATAAACCAGTTTTTTGGATTATTTTTCGTCTTTATTCACAAAATTTTAAGTTTGGTTAATAATTTTATACTTTTTAGATTCCTTTCATTAAGACAAGCCAAGAAACCATAACAAATTGACCAAAAACTAACAAATATAAAATTTATTTTAAAAAAAACTAAAAAACCAATTTTTTTCTTTTTAGCCAAATCACCCCTGAATCTAGATTGATTACACCCGTACTTAGTTGCGTGTCATTGAAATGAATATTGAAACTCCATGGGGTTTATAATTATTTCTGAGAGATATTTGTCACTAAGGTAAACCTCAGGGCATGTCGGTGAAGTTTTCTCATTGGTTGTGTGTGGTTGAAATAAACATTGAGAGGGTGTTTCACTAACCCTTTTTTTTTTTTTTTTTTTGGTCTTTTGGATTTTCTATTGTAGAAATAAACCAATTTGTTGCACTAGTCCACAGGCAAAAAAAGACTCCGCAAGGCAAAAAAAGCTACACCCTACCAAACAAAGCCCCAAGAAAATAGACTCCGCATGCAAGGCAAAAAAAGCAACACCCTACCGAGACTAAAACTAACCAACCAATCCGTCAACGCCAAGATCAATACCTGCAAAACAAAGATTAGGCGCAAGACACAATACTAATAAAATATATAACGGCGTTGAGGGATACGGAAAATGTAAGGGTCAGTAACACAGTCCTCAATAACCATCTCCTGTTTACGTTTCCTCCGAGTGTAGCTCCGAATGCCCTTGCAACCATTGTCACAATTAGCAACCATCTTGGCAATGCTCTTCTACTTCCAATGACCTTGACGCATAGCAATAGGATCCTCTGACCTACTCCTCCAGATGACTGTTACTCGCTTAGCTTGCATGTCTTTAATTCCTGAAGCCTAATCCATGACCCGTTTAGGCGTAGCAAGAGGAAACTGGCAATCAGACCAGTAGGATGAATCCTCTTCCACCTTAGAAGGATGGGAAAGCTCTAACAAACAGCCAATAGAAGATGCATCTTCTTCATCGTTGTGGAAAACATCCCCAGCTACATCGTTGAGAAGAAGGTTAGACTATGATGATGCAGTCACACATTTGGGTAGAGAAGAAGGAACCTCATCCATCAAATAAGGGCCGAGATTTTTTGGCACACTACCTGAAGGAACAACATCTTGCTGAGCCCTAGGAGAGACTTCTCGAGTCGACTCCTTCACTTTGACTTCAACAACTGAAAGACTTGGCATATGAAAAAATTGGATTTTTCGATCCAATTCCGGAAGGCATGTGCGACTTACAAGAAGAAAATCACGACCCATAATTACTTTTCTTGTGCGTTGTTTATCCCCAGCACCCCTTTGACTCTTTATACCACCAAATTGAGCCCTAATTTTGTTAGGCTCTTCCCGCTTCTCATATTTAGCAAAAGAACCATAGCCCCCAGGAGTAAATTGACATGATACCTCAAGATCCATAATTACAGAGTCTGTAGAAGCCGTCTTACCCTGCTCATTAGGCACATCTCTCAAAGAACTAGTCATTGTAAACTCCAATGTCTCCGTTTGTGTGCCAAACGTCGAAGATTCCCCAATATTCGCAGCTAGACTCCTACAACTCCGTGAAATCGACCAAGAATAATTTCCATAGGAAGAATTAAAGCACGCTAAATCCTCCATATCCTCTAAATCTGAATCATCCAAAGCATCATACATTTCCTCCCATGGCCCATAAGTAGCATTAAAGGCTTCCCGATATCAAGCAGCGGTAGTAACCCTAGCCTTAGCAGCTCATGCAGTCAAACCCCAATCCAAGTCTAAATCGTCAAAGGACATGTCATCTAAGCAAAGGGCCCGTTCCGGCCAAGAGAAGCTTGGACTATCCATGGGAACATCCGTATCAAAATGGTTAGCAATACCTTTACCTTTGGCCTTCTTGGATAGGTGGCCTGAACTTAGGTTAGAAACCACGGGAAACCCTTTCTTCCTACTAAACCCCTTCTTCAACATAATCACACGGACAAAATACACACTAAAAGGGTGTAATAGTTGGCACACTACTAGAAGAAGACAAACTAATTAATAGCAATCCTCAAACAAAAAACCATACAAACTCAAACTCCCAAATAAGCATCATAATTAGAAAACTATCCAAACATCTCTTGAATATCCAAAGAACGCTTGTAAATCACGAACTCATAAACGCCGACAAGGGTAACGAAAACCAGAAATCAGACCTGAGATTATGGTTGCCGGCAGAAAAAACCTCCGATTGACCTTTGAGGAGTAGCCTCTGTAAGAACCCGGTAGTCCTCCTCTGATATGCACTCCCTGAACGAACAGCTTTGCAGCTTGAAGATATTCCAAGAACGCCACTTAAACTTACAGAAAACGGACCTTTGCTTGGCTTGGACCACTGTATTGACAAACCAAAAACCTAGATCTTCTCAAAACTGAACCCAGATTAGTGGATCAGATACCTCTTTGCAAGACGAAACCGGCGCACTCCCCCTTTTGGCCGTCTGGGCAACGGTGGAGCTGCATGCGCGGCTAGAAGATCGACGGAGAAGGACGCTATTAGATACTTCTAGAGAGAGAGCCTCAGTGTATGGTTAGGCTTTGTTCTCCAATACATTTTATGTCATAAAATGGGAATTCTCATTTTAGTTGGGGTTTTATGGAATGGTCATAAAATGACATTGTTTTCCCAATACATTTTATGTAGACATTTTATGTAGTTTTCCCAATACATTTTATGGAATGGGCATAAAATGATATGTCATTTTATGTATTGAGAAAATAATGCCATAAAATCTCCCATTTTATTTCATAAAATAGGTTGAAGAACAAGGCCTTAGTTGGTTACCGACATTTTTGTCTCAGTGGAACACACAATAAAACCAGATCCAGATGGAATTTATAGTCATTTCGGAGGGATATTTTGAGGTAAACCACAGGGCGTGTTAGTGAAGTTTTCCCAATAGATAGAGGACATTTGTTGAACTCGTTCCATCGCATCCCCAAGTATCTATAAGACATTTACCCCCAAAAAAACAAAAAATATCTATAAGACTACGGCCAGTCCACCAGTTTTTAGGGCTTTGCGACTACCACCACCACTCCCCTCTCTCTTTGCCTCTAGGGTTTACTCTCTCTCTCTCTCTCTCTCTCTCAATCTAATGGACCCTTCGAAGAAACGCAAAGCCGACGACAACGGCACCAACGACGGCGCCCTTCCTTCAACCTTCCTCACCCCAGACGACGCCCGCAAGATACTCGAAACCCTAACCCACGACCAACTCCTCCAAATCCTCCAACCAGCCCTCCTCACCCACCCAGACGTCTTCTCCTCCGTCCGCTCCCTCGCCAACTCCGACCCCACCAAACGCAAGCTCTTCGTACGCGGCCTAGGCCACGAAACCACCACGGAAAAACTCCGCTCTCTCTTCTCTACCTACGGCGAGATCGAAGAAGCCATCGTAATCACCGATAAAATCACGGCCAAGTCCAAAGGGTACGGTTTCGTCAAGTTTAAACACATCGACGGCGCGATTTTGGCCTTGAAAGAGCCTAGCAAGAAGATCGACGGACGAATGACGGTTACGCAGCTGGCGGCCGCCGGGGTGAATAACGGGGG
The DNA here is from genome assembly GCA_022606695.1 of Vaccinium macrocarpon. NCBI lineage: Eukaryota > Viridiplantae > Streptophyta > Magnoliopsida > Ericales > Ericaceae > Vaccinium > Vaccinium macrocarpon. The sequence continues at coordinate 13,796,277 of CM040173.1, read as the reverse complement.
AGGTGCCGACGTTGCGGCGAGGAAGATTTATGTTGGGAACGTGCCGTTTGAGATATCGGCGGAGAGGTTGTTGGGGCATTTCTCGGCGTATGGGGAGATAGAGGAGGGGCCGTTAGGGTTTGATAATAGTAATGGGCAGGCTAGGGGTTTTGCGTTTTTTATATATAGGACTGAGGAGGGTGCTAGGGCTTCGCTTGTGGATCCTATTAAGAATATTGATGGGCACCAGGTAAATTGTAAGTTGGCTGTGGATGGGGGGAAGAAGGGTGTGAAGGCGGTAACTGGGGTGATTAATGGAGTTGGGAATACTGGGCCGATGAATGGGGATAATAGTAATAGGGTTGGTGGTGGGTCGATGCCGAATTCAATGAATTCGAGCTATGGTGTGGGTGGTGGTGGGTATGGAGGGTATAATGGTGGGCCGCAGCAGATGATGGCCCATCAGAATCCGCATTCGAATTCTCCATTGCCTTCATCTGTTGGTGGTGGTCCCGGATTTGGGAATCAGGGCCCAGCTTCATATGGGAGTGGTGGTGGTGGTGGGTATGGTGTGGGTTTCGGTGGTGGCAGTACTGGTGGGTATGGTGGGGGACAGTATGGGGGATCTGGTTCGGGCGAATATGGTGGATTGAGCAATGCTGGTTCTTATGTGAATAGGGTGCCTCCCAGTTCTGGTGGGATGTCATCTGGGGGATACCCGGAGAGTGGGAATTATGGGCTACCTTCTTCTGGTTTTCCAACACAATTGCAGCAGCCTCCCTCTGGTCCTAGAGTTCCACCCGGTGGAATGTATCAGGGTATGCCACCCTATTATTAAGGTAATCTCTCGTATATCGACTTAGTTATTTTTTTGCTTGGAATATAATTGGTTCTTATAATTCATTTTTCTTAGCTTAAGTTACCACTTGCCACCACCTTGTTTTTTTGTCTCATATTACAGGAGATGCTTAGGTCATGAAATTCTTGGATTTGATTGCATTCATGTTTTATGTTGTTGATAGTAGTATTCATTTTTTGTTTTACAATCCTAGTGTTTGGATCATCACTATAAACGTGCACTGATCTTCTACTTGATTGAGTTGGTGGACTTGGTTCACTACTATTTTTGTGATTTGTCCACTATTTTATACTATTTCCGGAAAAGTTTTGATCTTTGACGGTCTAGTTCTAATGTTAGGCACTCCATTTTTTGTCTTCAACTCCTGGCATGTGTTCTTGTGCTCCACCTCTGACCGGTATCTCTTTATTTATTGGAATGGCTTCTGATAAATTGCCTTTTGATGGGCTTTAGAGAATAATAAGCCAACGATTAATCAGGTCAATTCTCGTAGCATGTTCATAAGGTTTTGTTCGTAGTGGAGCATCCGGTTTCTTACTTGATCTAACCAAACCAAACCAAACCGAGTCTTATGTCCCAATCAATTGGGGCGGTTACATGAATCCTTTTTTTTTTTTTTTTCCATTTAGCTTTGTGAAATGTTGCTTGTTCATTTAGACCTATTAGACTCTAATAATTGCGCACTACCACATCTAATGTCAATTTGGGTCTTCCCCTCCCCGGAGCATTTCTACTGTATCCGCTCTCTTAACTACTGCATCCATGGGTCTACAGTGGACATGCCTAAACCACCTTAGCCTATTTTCCCTCAACTTATCCTTTATAGTTACTACACCTACCATCTTGCGGATTGTGTTGGTCTTGCCTAGTGATTTTATTGGTGGTTTTCTTTGATGTGGTGTCTAGTTCTTACTTACTTTTGTTGGACTTTGATGGCATCTTGCTGCGTGGAATTCACTGAACTGCTGCCTCTGCTAATTCTACAATATTGAACTTTTTTTTGGTTTGATTCGGAAACTGCTTCTCATTTTTAAGTGCCAAATTTGTTTCTTTGTGCTTGTTAACTTGCTGTTGCCAACTTTTGTGAAATATCAGATTACTGGAGTACAATTTTTAGTCCCCTCCCTCATAGGAAGTATTTGGTACAGTGTTCTCTGATTGGTCATTTGGTTTGTGTGTGTATTTGTTTGAAGTCTGATTCTAGATCCAATATGGAAAGAAGCTACTCATGAAGTCTAATGGGTTTTAATGGTTTGTTCAGTTTATTTAGCAAATTGGTAGAACTTCGCTGTGCTGCATTGCATAAAATATCACTGCATTTGTCTAGCCTGAAGTCTGTTTATGTGCTTCTTCTTCCTCTTCTTCTTCTTCTTCTTTTTTTTTTTTTTTTGTGACGCTTTGGAACATGCATTGTCTTCTAGTGTAAGTCAACTACCTTTTTTTTTGTGATTTCTGGAAAGTCACAGTATCTGACAAGAAGCAGTCAATTATTCGGAATGCCTTGGCATTTATCCATAACGCTATCCCTTTTATTGGTGCTAGATTTTTATTTATTTACTGTCCCTTCCCCTAACCGTTTACGTTCATGTTCACCACAGCTTCTACTCTAATGAGCTATGAGGCCATGCCTCTATAAATGTTATCTTGATATTCCCAGAGCGAAATGGTAGTGTGTTCGATTTTGTAATTTAACCAAAAAAAGAGGTTAAATGAGATCTTCCTTCTCATTCTTGGTGTAGTAGTAGTTGTATTTCTTTTGCTTGTTGCAAGTGGAAACCTTAAATGAGATCTTCCTTTTTTTTCTTTTTCTTTTTTTTTTTCCAGTTAAAAAAAAAAGTGGAAACCTTATAATAGTCTCAATTGTATTTGGTGCCTCATTAGCTAGGACTATGATTATCAACTTCTACCATATAATAGTCAATATGCCTTTTGTTCTGACTGGATTATATAATCAAATTGTCAATTTTTCATGTAACGTTTTGGAAATTTGAGTTCTAAGCCCTAAGGGTTATTGGCTCAACAATTGTATTGCTCCTCTCCTTTTTTGCTTTTTTGTCTCGTTGGTGATGCTTATATGAAGACTAGTGTGGTTGATTACTTGGTTTTTTCAAAGAGGTTTTTTACCTTGTCAGTTCTTTGTGATGAACTATCTTGAATGACCCATGTAGCTATTTCTACATTCGTGGAGTTGCTATTTCCAGATATCATATCATTGGCTGGACATAGAGTCTCTATGTGAAAATCAATTACCTATGCGCATTGATGGTAGCCACTTTGTGAATGTGGGGTTTTGTTGATTTGACATTATATTAATGTAATCTGTCATTTACTTTTTTTTTTTTTTAAATATGGCTGGATGTCGAATGATGGATTGAGCTGCATATGTGTTATTTGGTTCAGGTGTATGAGAGCTTCTTGGGCGGAAATGCTTTAAATGGTTGTGGTGATTTCCTGATTGTGCAGACAATGAAACCTTTGTTGATGAGTGGACTGCTGTGCCTTTTGCTGCTTCACCTTTAAGTTTTTATTTTCATGATTGTTGCCTTAAGTTTTACTGGAGTTAGTCTATAATGTGGATTCGGTGCTTATTTATATTGCAGCATTTGAGTTGCTAAATGTTTTCCTATTAGTTTTGTTAATTTAAATAATTGCCATCAGTGTTTACCAATTATTTTCTTTGGCTATACACTTGCACAGCATTCGATTGTTGAGGGCAGGGGAAAAGGAGAGATGCTTAATCTATTGCTACAGGGGTATTAGAATCAAGATTTTTCTTAGTTGTCCTCTATGTTTCTGCACTTAAAATAAAAGTATTAAAAGGGGAAGATATTTTTTCTGTATGCTTGCGTTGGAGCCCGATGTACAGTGCACATTACTTCAACAGGTTTTGTGACACCCATTGTTCATGGCTAGCACCATTCCAGTTTCTTGTACTTGCATTTATCTCTGTATGTGTGGGAGGGGAGGGGGAGAGCTACAACTCCTCTCCTTTGAACATTTTGCCATTTCTATACGTGGTTAATCTTGCTTTTCTTTGTTGTCGCTAGAGGCTTGGACACTTTCTAGATGGGCTGCAATTTGGTCGAGATTATTATTGCATACATGTCTCTGATGCATAGCTTAGGCGCCAACAATGATAGAGAATATGGGGATGGAAAACTACATGCATTAGAGAAGAGAATTAAGGATTTTTATTTCTTCACATTTTTTGTTTGATTATTCATTTACGTTTGATTGTCTGTTCTTGCATGACTATTTTCTTTTATTCTAGGATTCAATATGCCATTCTGTCCTTTCGTGTCCTGTATATGTAGTCTGTTTTTGTTGTTTGTTTCCAACTTGTTCATTGTTAATCGTACTGCTTGGACAATTCAATACTCTCTCTATGTTTGGATTTAAATTTCGTGAGGTAAGGAATGGAGCTGAACTATGGTTTGATATTACTTGTCTTATCGAATTTTTAAGGGTTACCTAAGAACAACAGATAAAAAGTAGCAATTTGTGAGAAATGAATTTTTATTATCTTCTCATTTCTTTACATAACCAAATTGATTACAATTTTTACCTTATCCCACGTCATTTTCCTTTTCGTTTCTTTTCCATTAAGTATCCTTTATTCCCTTCCATTCAGTGATCTTAGAACGCAACAGAGCATGGCCTATCAATATGTTTGTCTTCTTGCTATGACAAAATGCCTAGGAAAGTGGTAGTGAGATAAAGACAGCCAGACAGGTTACGTGGCAAAACTTAAATGTTGACGAGTTCACTTAAATACAAGGTTATAATATTATTTTTGAGTTGTGTATAGGTTGGGGTTCCTCAACTGGGGACAAATAGCATGGGGGAATTGTGTGAGTTCTAGAAACTAGGAGGGAATGGCGATTGCTCTGCTTGCTAGTTCTTACTAAACAGCTTCGAAATTACGTAGCTCTTTGTGCTAGAAGTTGTGAAAACTTGGTGCACGCAATGATGATTCTTGTTGTAGCATCGATGGCTGATTTGGCATTTTCCTTCGTTCCTTTTGAAACCGTATCCTCTGTACTTTTGAAAGAACATAGAAACTGTTGAGTGCTTTGAAGTGTTGTTTGGGCTGGGTTTAGATTGTGACTAAGTGGTGCTTTGGCTAGAGTATGATTAACTATGTGATCTCAAACTGGTGCCTTTTGCCGAATGAGAGGTAGTATTTTCACTGCTCTATTTGTTGTTTACCTCTAGGAATTTAATTGTGAGATTAGATTATATTGAAGGTGGAAATTTTCACTTGTTCGTCCATCGTAAGATTGAGTACCTGAGATTCCAAATTGTGTCTTGAGATGTATTATGTTTCGACAGATTAAATCCCATATGGTAGATCATGTCCGAATGTTATTGTCTGGGCAAATAGAGATTAAGCCCCTTGTGTTTATGGGGCGAGTGCATCGCGCGTTGCTGACATTTAGCGTGACGCTACTTAATGTGAACTTTAGTTTAGGTAGTATAGATTTCTTTTTGAATTTAGTGAAATCGTATTCCTTGATTCATCATTTTCTCAGTTGATTCTAATATCCGTGTCTTTTATTATGATCTACGTTGATCAAGTGTCGTGATTAATCCTTCATGACGGTTTTAATTACAAATTGTTTTTGTTTTAAGTACTCTCTTTAAAATTCTTTGATATTAAGTAAAACCATTTTCCTGAATTCACCGTTTCTTGGATTCTGTTTGTAGTTCATAGGATTTGGTTCGCTCCACTAGGATTGAAGTGGAAAGGCATATTTTCTTGTAGTTCACTGTTTCCTTGTTTCTTCCTGATCCAACGGGAAGAAGAGGAAAGGCATATTTTCTTTTTTGTTGCCTTCCTCTGATACAAGTCTTACTTGCATCAATCAGAATGAATTACGTATCAACTTCTTGAATTGTTGTACATGAAGCAAATAATGATCTAAGCGGGTGCTTTTTGAAGCCTACTGCAGAATTGATTTCATTTGCCTGCTAAAGATTTTGGGAATGTCGGAATTCTATGGAAGCCTAACTTATGTTCTCTTCCTAGAGTGTGTTTGGTAGAGGAGGGTTGAAGAGGTAATGTGCTTTCCAACGAATGAAGACCCTTGGCACGATAACAGCGGAGGAGGAGCCAGTGATTTGATCTTGGGTAAATCATATGGGGATAAATCGACTGACTGGTAATACCTTTTCGTGGTGTTGGAAATCCTGAAATTTACCCTGAATTACAGCCTCCAAAGCAGCGGGGGGAGGGAAGTACAAGGAGGGAGTGAAGTACAAGAGTGTTGTCGGAAGTATTACTCCAATAGAGCAAGAATGAGAGCAAAGAGTGCAATTATGTAGGATTTTCTGACATATTAACGGATGTGTATATTCGAGAAAAGTGCGTGTAATAAGAAAGAAAATAAGAAAGAAAATATTTGGAAGAATATGTTTTGATTTTGGCAATCAAGGCTATGAAACCGGACTATACTTGTGAGCAAACTGTAACACCAACAGAAACTATGTTATGAAGAAAACACCATTTAGTTGCATGAATGCTGTTCGTAAATCGTGAATCAAGTAAACGCAAATTGCATTTCACGAGTGCGAACAATGTAGAAGTTTTGTTTCGTAAATTCCTTTTCGAGTTGAATGAAATTTGGACTTCCAGTGGGTCTCTCGAGGCAACCGAAAAGGCCTTCTCGGGTTCATCAAATTTGTATGGAGTTTCAGCACGGCTACTTATTGCACCATTATCACCTTCTTGTTGTGGGGGTAATGGCCAGTGTTCTAAAAGAAGGTCTAGAAGGCCGAGTACTCGCCGCCTAGGCGCTAGAAGGACCCTCGCCGCTAGCTCGGCTTGGCTAACTATTCCAACTATTCCGATTAATTGCCCGACTAGGCGTCGAGTACTCTACCCTTGAAGCTAGAAGGTGCCCTCCTTTCATCATGATTTGAGGTTTAAGGCTAAATTCAATAGGAGAGTTTTCTATATTCTAATGCACAGCTTTATTGCTGGCATAATGCAACATATTGAATTCGGGTCTTCATTCCTTGGCTATTTTAGTGCCTTCATGTTTTGGAGTTCTGAAGAAGAAAAATATGAGTTTGCTTCCAAGTTCCTAAAACAATTCTGAGTGTGAGAGAGAGAGAGAGAGAGAGAGGTAGATGCAAGTAAGTTCGCCAAGGCTACCAACGGGGGTGTTCTGGTGGTTAGTGGTTTAGCTGTTTTATAATGGGACGAAAACATCGGTTCATCCTACAACACCCATGGTAGGCGGCACATCTTTGTTAAGGAGAGAGTGATTTTACATGACTCGGCTTGGTTTGTGTCTCATTTCATATTCTATTCTTGTAATATGTGATTTTAGTTTGATTATCAATGAAATTGTTCTTTGGAATCCTCTTATTGCTGTATTTTTCCCAACAAGCTGAGGAGTAGTTCTTTACCTTAATTGCAGATCAGAGATTCTGTACTGGAAACCGGCAAGTTCGATAAGGATTTCATTCCCCTTCGGCTTGGGTTTGAAGAGAAGCCAATCGAGCAGCTCACTGGGTGGGTAACTCTAAATTATACACACTTTCTGCCTAAATTGGGTTGTTTCTTTGCCTTCTGATCTTAGAGCTATTTTGTACAAGGATTCCCTTGCTTCCTCTAAGTGGGTTTAATGAATTTTCTCTTCATAAAAAGAAAAAAGAAGCGTGGTTTAAACTTCTAGAAATTGTTCATGCAAAGGTTAAATGATCAAAGAAAGTAGCTGGAGATTAAGGAAGAAAACCACAAGGTGTGGAAAACTTGATGTTGCTAGTGCTAATTGCAACAATTACAGCCGGAAATGAACCATCTTGTTTGGGTGCAGAAAGGGAAAGCCTCGTCCATGTTGGCCACTCTGTTAATAATTGAACCGGAGCCAATATTTTAGGTTCAATTGGTATATAACCCGAGCTCAAGTTAGCTGAATCCTAGATTGAGTAGCTGTGAGTCAAGGTTATAGTACAGAGCAAACAGGGCTGGCTTTTTGACATTTCGAGGCCTAATGCGAACCTCAAAAATGGGGTCCTTTCCAAATTTCTACAACATAACATACAAAACAAATAAATGCCGGCTTTTTGACATTTCGAGGCCTAAGGCGAACCTCAAAAATGGGGTCCTTCCCAAATTTCTACAAAATAACATACAAAACAAATAAATGAACTCTTCAATAAAATAAAATAAATAAATGCATGTACTCAGCATGGAAAAACTTGGGTTTTTTTTTCTTTTGCTTTTTCCCACTTGATCTCTAATTCATCTTCATTTGTTCGGTTCTTGTTTGTAGAGGGGAAATTTTCATTCGAACATGTGGCACGGATTTTGGGACGACATGTGGAACAAACCGATCAAATGATCTACTAAGCTTGGACCAACGGGGGGTGTACCCGCTGGAGGGGTACCCGCTGTACTTATTGACCCATTGGGGGTGTACCCACATGGCCTATGGACCCGTTGGACCTCTTTGACCCGCAATACTTATTTACTTTAAATTATTTATGAAAATAAAAAAGTATCCCCCTTTCAGAAACAATAACATTGCCAAAATTTTAAAATTTCAATCATAGCAAAATCTCATCCCCTATCTTTAGTACAAAGGGGAAAAACAACGCGTTTTTCTCAGAGGAAAAGGGGCAAAAGACAATCTTCCCGTACTCATAAAGATCATCCGATAATACCATTGTGCTTAGAAAAATCACAGGAACAATTACCCAGATTTTTTTATTGGCCAAATCGAAACTTTCCGAAAAAGTTATTATTATTATTATTATTATTATTATTATTATTATTATTATTATTATTATTACTATTTATACTTAGTCATATTTTCGAGCGACAGACAAGGATGCCTCATTTAAAAAACAACCTAATGGTGCTACGGCTTACGCCGTTCAAGCCTCAGACGAGAAATGATAACAAGGGAATCAAACTTGATACCCTGAAGAATAAGAGCATGACGAGGATAGATGTCAACTCCTAAACAAACCCAGACGAGTTAGTCTGCCCCGATCGACTTTGCAGGACTAGAGGGGAAGCCGATTAGAGGCTTGGTCGCGGTTTTGACATGACTGAGGAGATCGTGACCGCACTGCTTCTCGGGATTACTAGAGATTTTCTGTGGATTGGTGGCTAAGGACGAGGGTTCGCCGTGGAAAAGGCACATGTGGGATTACCGCGGGTGTTGCAGGGGCTGCAGTATGGATGGTACAGACGGAATATTCATGCACAATTTATGTGACACGTGTCCGAAGTTTATAAGTGGACTTGGCCCAGAAAGAGAGACCAAGTCCTCTATAAATAGGACATCCCTCCCACCTTTTGAAGGACCTTTTTTTATGAACTTTGAGAGTGATTCTAGAGAGAGAAAACATTCTCTAGAGAGCATTCACTCTTCTTGTTCAAGAGAGAATCCTGCCAAGGGTTCTTTCCACTGTTCTAGTCTCGTCCTTCACCAGTTCCATAGATTTCTCCTTAGTCCCTTTGTCTAATCATTCATTATTCTTGTCCCCAATTAGTTTAATCTTGATTTACGCACCTAACTAATTTCACCCTCTTACATTTGGTGACTCTGCTGGGGAGGAAAGTTTAGTGAATTGTCAGTACTAGAAGAGGACTAAGAACATCACAAACACCAATCATGAAACACGACGTTATTCTTGAGGATGCAAACTCAACCAATCACGGAAATGATCTTGGGAACTACCAAGGAGCTCTCAACTTAGAGGTTTTGAGGGGTATCTAGGACACTAAAAAAGTCTTGGTCATTGCCCTCGAAAATATTACGAACGTTGTTTTGGCTGTCATACCAACTCGCCCAACTCTTGTACTCCCACAGTCGAACCAGGTTGTAGCTCAGAATGGTGAAGCTAACACTCTTGTCCAAAACTTGAACTCTCCTATCCAAAACTTGGTAAATCTCTAAAACTCTCATGTCCAAAAGATTCCGCCACAACAAAACCCACTTATTGTTAATCCCTCAGGGACAGGTTCATAGACCAAAATGTCCCTACTGCAAAGAACAAAATCCTAGGGGGAGAACCAACTCAGTTCGTGACGTTGGCTAACCTTCAGGCCTTGTTACAAAAAGAGCGCACCAAAACAACTCTACCCTCCCTTCCCAACCCTGATATCCAACCACCTTAACCCCTTGTTGTGGCTCACATCCCTTACCCTGCAGGGTACACCCTTCCGAAGTTCATCAAATTTGATGGAAAAGACAGTAGCGCCCAAGAACACGTGGTTCGTTTTGTTGAAACTCTTGGAACATATGGTAACAATCATAACCTACGGCTCCGCGAATTCTTTAAGTCGTTTACTGATAGGGCTTACACGTGGTACGTTAACTTGGCTCCATACTCTGTCCTTACTTGGGAAGACATGGTCAAGAAGTTCTATACTAAGTTTTTCCAAGTACGAGAAAGGGTGACTACTCTCTTCCTTGTCAAGGAAAAGCAAGGGAGCAATAAAGATATCCTTGATTTCATCTATCGATTCCAAGACTGTGCAATGGAATGTCAAGAGCCACTTGAGGAGTCACAGCTAGTTCGCTACTGTATTGAAGGTATCCTGCCAGAGTATTGAGCATACTTGGTGAATCTCCCTTTACCTACTTTCTTATCCCTCATAGAGGCAACCTGTAACCTCAAGTCCACTGTCAAGCTCCCAAGTCGGAGTCGCGGGCGAGCAAGCAAAGGCCATTCTGTGTCTGCTACAACTCCCATAACTACACCACAGAAGCCGCAGGGGGAGGGTGCAAACTACAGAAAACGAAAGGAAAGATATGAAACCACAGACAACTCATAGAAAGAGAAGAACAATGCACCAGAGTACCCATGCAGTCTAGAGGATGTAAAAGCGATAATGAAGGAAAGGGTGGCCGATGGGGAGTTGACATTGCCGGAGGTCAACCGCACACCCAAGAAGAAAGATCAAGAGCAGCATAACTTTTGTATCTACCATAGACAAGTGAGGAATCATTCTATTGCCGACTGTTGGACCCTCCAGAGGATTTTTGCAAGAAAAGTGGCTCAGAACGGCCTAAGGTTCAAGAATGCAGGATAGAAGGATGTCCGCGAGAAGCCCTATCCCGAGGACAACAAAGAAACAAGAGGGGTAAACATGGCCGACTGCTACGGTTTCATGGAAGATTTAGACAACTATGAAAATGATGAGATCTACATGATCTGTTACTATGATGAGATTGAGGAGATTGCAAACTACAAAACACCAGTTGTCATACCCGACTCTGACCTACATGCCAAGGTGCTACAGAAGTGCACGAAGTTAAACCTTCTTCGATAGTCTAGGCTTGAGGAAACCCGCCCGCTTCGAGATAACGAAGGCAGTCATAAACATTGCAGAAACGCATCATGAGTCATGCATGGCTACAGATAGATTAGTACCATGGACCGTGCAAAATAGGGCAAGCACTATCACTTTCTCTGAGTCTAACATGAGGTACCTCCACCCTCACAATCGCCCATTGTATGTAATTGCCTATATCAACAAGATTAAACTATGCAAAACCTTCCTCGCCAGAGGGGCATCCATAAATATCATGCCAACTTCAACCTTCTAGAAATTGGGACTACCGGTGAGCAGGCTAGTGAGGCAACCGATTACAATCACCAACTTCATAGGAGACAAGAAACAATCCCTCGGATATGTCACTTTAAATCTCCATGTTGAGTACATCCACTCAGCCACTAAGTTCCGTGTGGTGGAAGGACAAATCAACTACCACGTCATACTAGGGAGGTCGTGGATGCACCAATATGCGGTTGTCCCCTTGAGCTATCATCAATGTATGAAAGGGATATATGGGGAGCAAATAATCACCGTCAGAGCTTCCGAGAGGCCTTTTGTAGCCAATGAGGATCCCAATGCCGCTTTCTTCACCCAACTCACGGAGGAGGGTGCCACGACAATTGCTATGCCTATACTCTACCCCTCATGGCTGGCCAACATAGTACTGGTGAAGAAGAAAAACGGATAGCTACAGCTTTGTGTGGATTTTAGGGACATTAACAAGGCGTGCCCGAAGGAAGAATTCCCACTTTCCCATATCGATATCTTAGTGGGTGCAACCTCGGGCCATCAAATGTTCTCGCCATGAATGGGTTCAATTGGTTATAGCTAGATCAAAATGGCCCCCGAAGACGCAAAGAAGACAGCTTTTAGGACCCCACTCGGGAATTTCTAAGACATGGTCATGCCATTCGGATTGAAGAATGCGGGAGCTATTTACCAACAAACCATGACGACAATATTTCATGACATGATGCACCACATAGTAGAGGATTACGTGGATAATCTTGTCGTGAAATCGAAGGAACGAAGAAACCACCCCGCGGACCTAAAAGCCATTTTTGAGCGTTGCCGAAAATTCAAACTTAGAATGAACCCGCTAAAATGCGCCTTCGGTGTCACCACATGGAATTTTCTTGGGTTATTGGTGCATAGGCACAGGGTGGAGGCCGATAAAGCAAAGATCAAGTCCATTGTAGACATGCCACCTCCACACTCCTAGCGGTCTCTAAAAAGGTTCTTAGACAAGGTTTCGTACTTGAGAAGATTCATACTTGCACTCGCGGAGATAACCTCACCCTTCAGTGATCTTTTGAAGGGGAAAACAACTTTTGCATGGAAGGAGGAGCACCAATAGGCCTTTGAGAAAGTAAAGGTTGTCTTGACCTCATCCCTGACTATAGTGGCTCCGTAGCCCGAAAAGCTGTCAATATTGTATCTCACTTCGACGGACAAGTTGATCGGCGCTTTACCAATGCAAGAGGTTGATGGGCAAGAGAGGCCGGTTTATTACATAAGTTGAAAAGTACAAGGACTGGAGGAAAGGTACACTCAGGTGGAATGACATTGGTTGGCTTTAGTCTTTACAACTCAGAAATTGAGACACTTTTTTGACATTCTTGGTCTAGATTGTGACTCGAAGTGACACAATCAAATACTTACTCTCGAGACCCGCAATCACGGGGAGAGTCATAAGATGGTTACTTGGCCTTGCCAAATTTGAGATAACGTGCGTCGCCTCGAAAACAATCAAGTCTTAAGCCTTAATAGATTTAATTGCACAGTTTCCAAGTGGGCAATGTGAGCCCATCGAGGACAATTTGAGAGAGGAAAGGATAGTGGCCATCACCACCGCCGCTGACGAAGTTTGGCGGACCCTCAATTTTGACGGTGCTACCGCAGATGGGCATGGCGGGGTTGGGATCATGTTGAGGAGTAACAAAGGAGAAGTTTAGTATGTGATGCATAAGCTAGATTTCGAGTGCTCCAACAATGAGGTAGACTATGAGGCCCTAATACTTGGACTAATGGCCAAGGAACGCTGGGGCACCAAGAGGCTAGATATTATGGGAGACTCTAAACTTATCATGAAGCAAACAAGAGAGTGCTATGGCCTCAAGGAGCCCGCTTTGGCACCATATAGGATTGTGGTTCAAAGGTTGTTGGACAAATTTGAAAAGGTCAACATGATCCACAGGCCGCGGACCGAGAATAGGTTCCCTGATGCGTTAGTTACACTGGGGGCAAGAGTCGAGGTACCGGAGAAGAGGTTTTTGATAAGTATCACAAAAAGGACTAGGCTGACCATGCTAGATGGGGATTACATCAAAGATCTCAGCCGAGACTGGCGTACCCCCATCGAAAGACAATTGCACATCGGGGAAGAAAATTTACCTTTATCGATCCTCTCCCAATATTGTCTCACCCGTGGTGATCTCTACTACCATGGTACACAAGGATGGTTAAGTCGATGTGTGGGGGCAACGGAGCCAGCAAAAAGATTAAAACAAGTCCACGACAAGACCTGCGGTGAAAGGGAGATAGCATTGTATAGGATAGTCCAACGCTAAGGCTATTATGAAAAACTTGGAGACTCGCATGGATGCCCCGGGAGCACAAAGAAAGATAGAAAATAAGCTATGAAGCTTGCCAGATAGATGTCGCCTCCATATTCGGGACCCGAGATGGGCCTATCCTCTCCACATAGTGGGAAATCCTTGAAAAAATACCAAATCCAACTACCCCAAGAGCCCATGTCCAATACCACCGTTTTAACCAATTTCTGACCCTTTTTTTTCAAATCAAGAAGTTTCTTTATTAGCCTCGACGGAGCTAAGCTAAAGTCTATCAATCGATGCATTATCTTCCTTAGTTAAAGCGTGGGATCAAAAAATTTATACCCGTGGTAACTCAATCCCATTAGCAAAGCCACATCTTCAAGAGGGGACCGCAATAACCCAGGTTGCAAGAAGGAAGTGTGGGTTTGGCGGTTCCACCGGGCCACAAAAACATTCAAGTTGGCGTTACTCCTTTTTATCTCAAGATTTGAAGATAGTAAGATTGGATTAACAATCTTTGCCTTTCTCAAGATGTGTTCATAAGTGGGATCGGTAAACAATTCGTCTACCCAAATGGCCCAATCTGACCTTGTGGGCACCCATGACTTCCGCGAAAAACCTTGAAAGTACTAGAACATCACGTTCATTAGATTCGTCACTTGATTTTAAGGTTAACCAAGCAACTGAATTCAACGTACAAAATTCAAGACTACCGGTCCATCATAATGAAAGTGATCTTGGTTTGGGAGCTAAGTTATGGGATGAGAATGTTTTATTTAAAAATGAACCAAACCCTGCCTAATCAAAATGATAAGTCTTTACTTATTATTTATGGGATTTTAAAAGAATTTTTAAAATGATTTAGACAATAACGAGAAATGGAACAAGAAAAAATAAATAAAATTAACAATGCATGAGGCTATATTCTGAGAAATGAAACGTTACCAATAATCAGTAAAAGGGCGAAGACTGAACTTCCCCTCAAAATCATGAATTCAACGACTATAACTCCGCTCGCCTAAAAAAATACTTTACTTAACTAATACTTCGAAAAACTTGGATTAAATGCTAGGTTTTGGGTAATTTTGGAAGATAGGCTAAAGACTAATGTTTTTGGGACTTTTGTGGCTGATTTGAAAGGGGAATTTTTGATTTAGGAAAGGGTTTTGCAAGAGCAAGACAATAGAAAACAAGGGTTTTTCTAGCAAGGATTTCTTGGGAATTCTTGTTGTTGTGTTGAAATGAGAGGCTTAAAGTCCTATTTACAGGCTTAGAGGAACCTTCTAAAAGTTATTTCCCACCAGAATTCAGATGGGAGGTGGGTGAATGAAGCATGGGAAACCATGCCAAGCTACAGAATCTGTCAGGAAAACCTGCGTCAAACCTTGGGGCTGCGTCAAAAAATGCTGCAACTCTAACGTAAAATGTTGCGGCTGCAAGTTACAGCTGCAAGGTTTGACTTTCTTTCAGCAAGATATGGAGGCCCATACCTTTGCAGTTGTAATGTCGGTGAGTTTCTTATGTTGTAGCTGCAAGGTATTTTCCGGGTCAGATTCATGGGCTTGTTTGTTGGGTTTTAAGGGCTAGGGATTAGGCCTTTCTTGGGCTTGATAGTCGGGCCTTGGTTTATTTGGATTTTGATCTGGGTAAACCCAAGTTAATCAAACCATTAACTAAATAAAATAAGATTCACAAAGTCGTCAATAATTTTTTATCATTGGGGACACATCTGGACTCTTGCTTAGAATTCATGGATAATCAAAATTGGGGTGTCTACAGTTGCCCCTCTTTGACAGTACTCATGTATCATTGCAGGATATGAGTGAATGTCAAAGATAAAAAGACAAATCCAATTGTTTATCCGTGTTTTCTAAGCGCAAAAACTCTATAAAATCAATTCAAAACAAGTGGTCGGGCTTGCAAGCTACCTATGTACCCCATTGCAAGGATCCGACAAAACATAGTTCACATGGGGCGTTCGAAATCATTAAACAATTCATTGGGCTTTCCTGACCCATAGAATCAAGCCTTGGGTTTTCCTGGCCCTTGACAACAACAAAATTCAATAATGGATTTTCCTAGCCCCTAGCGAAAACGTTCAATTTAACACCATTGGCTTTACTAGGCCGCTGGTAAAATAACAATGCATACCGTGGATTTTCATGCTCCATGGTAAAATTCAACTTGAGACCTCGGGCTTTTCTGAGCCTTTGGTGAAATCATCACAAACTTACTACGGTGAAATAGTCACAAACTTACCATAGGTTTTCCTAGCTCATAGTAGAAACCATGCCTTGGGTTTTCCATTGTGGGCACCCGTGACCTCTGCGAAAAACCTTGAAAGTACTAGAACATCGCGATCATTAGATTCGTCACTTGATTTTAAGGTTAACCAAGCAACCGAATTCAACAAACAAAATTCGAGACTACTGGTCCATCGTAACCAGAGTGATCTTGGTTCAGGAGCTAAGTTACAGGATGTGGATGTTTTATTTAAAACATTCACCCATCCCACCTAATCAAAATGATAAGTCTTTACTTATTATTTATGGGATTTTAAAAGAATTTTTAAAGTGATTTAGACAATTATGGGAAAGGGAACAAGAAAAAATAAATAAAGTTAACGGTGCATAAGGCTAGAACTTGAGAAATGAAACGTTACCAAAAATCAATAAAAGGGGGAAGACTGAACTTCTATTGATCAACGTCTATATGTTCCCCTCCAAATCACGAATTCGGTGAGTATAACTCCATTTACTGCAAAAAACAATTTACTTAGCTAATACTTCAAAAAACTAGGATTAAATGCTGGCTTTTGGGTAATTTTTGAAGATAGGCTAAAGACTAATGTTTTTTGGGATTTTTGTAGCTGATTTTGAAAGGGGAATTTTTGATTTAATAAAGGGTTTTGCAAGAGCAAGACAATAAAAAACAAGGGTTTTTATAGCAAGGATTTCTTGGGAATTCTTGTCGTTGTGTTGAAATGAGAGGTTTAAGGTCATATTTATAGCCTTAGAGGAACCTTCTAAGAGTTATTTCCCACCAGAGTTCGGATGGGAGGTGGGTGAATGGAGCATGGGAAGCCATGCCAAGTTGCAGAATTTGTCAGGAAAACCCGCGTCAAACCTTGCGACTGCAACGTATTTTGTAGCTGTAATGTCGGTGGGTTTCTTATGTTGCAACTTCAAGGTATTTTCTGGGTTAGAGTCATGGGCTTGTCTTCTTGGGATTTATGGGCCAGGATTGGGCCTTCTCTTGGGCTTTGATAGTTGGGCCTGGGTTTCTTTGAATTTTGATCAGGGTAAATCCAAGTTCATCAAAGCATTAAGTAAATGAAATAGGATTCACAATGTCATCAATAATTTTTCATCATTGGGGAAACATCCAGACTCTTTCTTAGAATTCACGAAAAATGATAATTGGGGTGTCTACTGTTGCCTCTCTTTGACAGTACTCATTTATCATTGCGGATTACGAGTGAATGTGAAAGATAAAGAGACAAATACAATTGTTTATTTGTGTTTTCTAAGCCAAAAACTCTTTAAAATCAATTCAAAACAAGTGGTTGTGCTTGCAAGCTGCCATTGTAGGGATCAGACCAAACGTAGTTCACATGGGGCGTTCAAAATCATCAAACGATTCATTGGGCTTTCCTAGTCCATAGAATCAAGCCTTGGGTTTTCTTGGCCCTTGGCAACAACAAAATTCAATAATGGGTTTTCCTTGCCCATACTTCCTTGGGTTTTCCTGGCCCATAGTGAAAACTTTCAATTCAACACCATTGATTACAACACCTACCATGGATTTTCCTGGTCCATGGTAAAATAAAACATGAGACCTCGGGCTTTTCTGAGCCTTTGGTGAAATTATTAGAAACTTACTACAGTTTTTCCTGGCCCATAGTATAAACCATGACTTTGGTTTTCAATTGTGGAGGTTTTATTTAAAAAATGCACCCATCCTGCCTAATTAAAATGATTAGTCTCTACTTATTATTTATGGAATTTTAAAAGAATTTTTAAAGTGATTTAGACAATTATGGGAAAGGGAACAAGAAAAAATAAATAAAATTAACGATGCATGAGGCTAGATTCTGAGAAATGAAACATCACCAAAAATAAGTAAAAGGGGGAAGGCTGAACTTCTATTGATCAATGCTTATATGTTCCCCTCAAAATCACGAATTCGGCGAGTATAACTCCATTCGTTGCAACAAACACTTTACTTAACTAATACTTGAAAAACTTGGCTCAAATGCTAGGTTTTGGGTAATTTTAGAAAATAGGCTAAAGACTAATGTTTTTGGGATTTTTGTGGCTGATTTTCAAAGGTGAATTTTGGATTTACGAGAGGGTTTTGCAAGAGCAAGACAATAGAAAACAAGGGTTTTTCTAGCAAGGATTTCTTGGGAATTCCTGTTGTTTTGTTGAAATAAGAGGCTTAAGGTCCTATTTATAGGCTTAAAGGAACCTTCTAAGAGTTATTTCCCTCCATAATTCACATGAGACGTGAGTGAATGGAGCATGGGTAGCCATGCCAAGCTGTAGAATCTGTTAGGAAAACCCGTGTCAAACCTTGCGGCTACAAGGTTTGACTTTCTTTCAGCAAGGTATGGAGGCCCATACCTTTGCAGCTGTAATGTCGGTGGATTTCTTATGTTCCAGCTGCAAGGTATTTTCTGGGTTAGATTCATGGGCTTGTCTGTTGGGTTTTATGGGCTAGGAATTGGGCCTTCTCTAGGGCTTGATAGTTGGCTCTGGGTTTATTTGGATTTTGATCAGGGTAAATCCAAGTTCATCAAAGCATTGACTAAATAAAATAATATGCACGACGTTGTCAATAATTTTTCATCATTGGGGACACATCCGGACTTTTGCTTAGAATTTACAGATAATAAAAATTGGGCTGTCTATAGTTGCCCCTCTTTGACAGTACTCATGTATCATTGCGAGTTACGAGTGAATGTTAAAGATAAAGAGACAAATCTAATATTTATCTATGTTTTCTAAGCCAAAAACTACGTAAAATCAATTCAAAACAAGTGGTCGGGTTTGCAAGCTGCCATTGCAGGGATCAGACAAAACGTAGTTCACCTGGGCGTTTGAAATCATCAACGAATCATTGGGCTTTCCTGGACCATAAATCAAGCCTTGGGTTTTCTGGCCCTTGGAACAACAAAATTCAATAATGGGTTTTCCAAGCCCATAATAATGCCTTGGGTTTTCCTGGCCCATAGCGAAAACATTCAATTCAACACCATTGGCTATTGGGCCGCTGATAAAATTACAATGCCTACCGTGGATTTTCCTAGTCCATGGTAAAATTGCACTCGAGACCTTGGGCTTTTCTGAGCCTTTTGGTGAAATCATCACAAACTTACAACAGGTTTTCCTAGGCCATAGTAGAAACCATGCCTTGGGTTTTCCTGACCAGTGGTGAAATGCATCAATGCAAATGCCATTGGCTATACTAGGCCTTTGGTGGATCAAAATCATTTCCGCATACAAAATTGGGGTTCGGCCCTAACAGATTTTTCAAATTCAACCAAAGTTGGGCCTCAGCCCGAACAGACTTTTCAAATTCAAACAAAATTGGACCTCAAAAAAATTGATTCTTCGAATTCATACAAGATTGGGCCTCAGTCTAAGTGGATTTCTTAAATTCAATGAAGATCGGCCCTCAGTCCAAACATATATTTTTCAATTCAACCAAGGTTGGGCCTCTTCCCAAACGGATTTTTCACAGGACCAAATGATGAAACTAATTCTTCCTTCCTCTGTACAACTTTGTTTCTCTATAAAAGGGGTGTACGGTTCATTGAGGTTCCAACCGGTGAAAATGTTTGCAGGTGATGCGTACGAGTTTTGGCTCCTATTTGTCCCTCTTGCCCTAATCGCTTCCGATGTCATTCTGACATTCGTGGATCCTCCATGGTTTGGTCTGGTCACTAAACCAAGGTTCATCTTGTACGGCTTCTACATCTTTGTCGCCTTTTGGTGTGTGGAGATGACGATTTACAGCCCTGAGCATTGGCAGTCAGCAGGGATGCCAAAAAAAAAAGGAGTGAAGCTTTTTGGCCTGATGAGCTCTAAACAGTTGCCCCTGTTTCTAGAATGAAGTTTCTTGGTCCAGCGAACTCTCAGCAATTGCCCCTGTTTTTATGTGATTTTTCTTCTTCTTTTTTGTTTTTGTTTGTTTGTGATTTTTCAAGAATGTTACAAATGATGCAATATATATACAAGAAAAAATGGATAAACCATTTTTATTGAAATAAAAACTCTGCCCTTGTTTGTTGAAAACATGGAAAAACTCCAAATTTTAATCAGCACAAATTCGATATGAGCATCCAAAATAAATATTGAAATAGGATTCTGATGAATTAAATGTGCACTAGAGAGTCCTAGGACGCCTGAAACATTTGCAAATACCCTCTCTTTTGAGCTTTTAGTCAAGAAAAAAAATCATCTACGACCTTTCAGTTTTTTTTTTGTTTGCTTGTTCACGATTGAATGGTAGATGATAGGTATGATGATGCTTGGCTCGAGCTCTCGTTTTACATATTTGTAACATCAAACTCCAATCAAAATAGTAGATGCTGTAACTTTGAGATTTACTTCTCTTGTTTTTCAAACAAGGTTTAGATTTCAAAGAAAACCATATCTCAACTTTCAAAAATCTTGTCTTCATTACAATTGATAAGTAGAATGAGAATGACTCCTATTCGAGTTCTGATCATATTTGTGAGCTGGATGAGCACGACTTCAATGTGAGTTTTGGTTTGCTTGTGACACGAGAAGTCGGTTTAGGCCAAGAAATGGGAAAATTCAGCCAGGTTTTATAGAATACGCCTTGTGGATGCAAGCTTGGTTCTACATAAGGGCAATTTGGGGAAGATGTGACCTTGGTTCCAGAAAAAAAAGATGTGAAATGGTTGGACAAAGAAGCAAGGGGGAAAAAGAGAAAGCACACCCAATGAAGAGAATGAGAAACTAGACTTTTCATTACTTCGTTGGACCCGAATAAATGTCTTGTCCCTAAATCTCTTTTGAAATTGTTTGAAAATGTTTACTTCCAGAGGCAAGTTTCATCTCATTAAGTATGAATTCAAGCATCAATAAAACTTGGCACTGAAAAGTATTTTCTCGCACATTTTGTTACGCCCTAGCATTTATTTATTTATCTATTTTTAATTAGGAATTTTGTTGTCGTTTATGATTGGGTGTTGTGGCCAGATCCTAATTAATTAATTTTGTGGGTATTAGTATACCGTTACCACTTGAAGGTATAAGCCTAGTTTTAGTACATAGATTATATTTATTGGGCCTTTCCTTTTATTAAAGATGTGTTTGTTATTTAAATATTGTAATTAGTTAGTTAGCTGTAATATAGGAATTTTTGAGTTTGTGGGTAGTTTTAAAAAGTTACTCATCTAAGGGTCGTATATTGTGGGCTAGGGTAATATTTTAAGAGAATATTGAGAGGAGGCTTTGGGATAGAACATGAGCCGTGAAAAAGGGTTTTTCTTTGAGGGGTTCTTCTACTCTTCTTCTCGATCTCTGTGGCAGTAAGTATCTCATTAACCTTCAATGTTCTATTAATTTTGAACAGTTTATTTGAGAGAGAGTATCAAGTTCTTTGGTTACACCTTGTGTCTTTGGGTATTTAACTTGTTCATGAGAAATCATTGGAGATGTTGTGGGGTTTGTTCGGTGGAAGAATGAGAACCGAGTGTGGTGTGAACATAGCCGGAGTTGGGTTTTGTGCGGTATCTGATGCGCATGTGATAGAGGTGTCCCCGTTGAACTATGAATGGTGCTATTTTGGTCCAGGTAGTTGTAGTCCATGGGAGTAAAAATTTATTGTTATTTTGGGAGACATGAAGGCTTGTGTTTTCTTTTGGAGTAAGTCTTTATGGCAGCACATATATATGTTTTTTTTTGAAGCCAAGTGTATTGTACAGAAACAAACAAAGAAGAAAGGAAATGGAATATCCTACTGGTGTGGTGGTGAGTAATTTGATTAGGCTTAAACATGGTTTTGTTTTAAGTGGTTAATGTAGTAATGCAGGATTTGGCAAATCGGGTTCTTTAGGTATAAAGATATTCTAGCTTAAGTTAAAATCAGTGTTATATTATCCGCATAGTTGGTTATGTCGTATTTTTTATTTTGTACATGTTAGTCTCTTTTTGGCGGGTCCGAGTTGCATTATTTTCGAACCTAGGCAAGTGGTTAAACATGTTACGTATTTTCGAACTCGCCGTGTCCCTTAAATTATTCTTTTGGGAAAATTATCATTTGATTATTGAAAACATGAATTTTTATTTTTTTATTTTTTATGTTTGATCTTTTAATTGGCATGTGATAAAAAAAAATGTTCTTTTTGGTGAGAACTTGGTGGATATTGATGGGAGCATTTATTATTGAAAGTCCAGGAAAATTAATCCTCTGAGTGCGGGTGACTCTGACTATTAGGGAAGAGACTGTGTTCTGGCCGGTGACCTTAATGCTCAACGGCTGACTTTCGCCAGATCGTTCTTAGGGAAAAGTTCCACGGGCTGCCTACTTGTGGTGACTCTAAGTTTCAATAATGGATCCAAAATTTTGAGAGATTTGTTCATTAGCACTTGGTACTGTTTGGTATTGGTTGTGGTTCCCTATTGTTGTTGGATGTCGTATTGTGATCACCAAAAGACTTGTTATTGATAAAAAGAATTTTTGATTTTGTTGTTTGTGGTACACCTTGTATGCCAAATTATGTTTATATGTTAAAATATTTTTATCCCTGATTTAGAAACTTTATTTATTATACATGATTTGCCTTTCACTAAGCTTGTTAGCTGACGAATTTAATCCACCATCATTTTTAGGGAAATCGAGCCGGTAGATAAGGACTTTGGTGGCATCTTGGGGATTATTGTGTGTGGACCTCCATCGGATGTTGCATTCAAGATTTATTATTTTATTTATTCGCTTCTGCACTTATTAAACCTTTTTGAAACATCGCATTTTTGTTATCGTTGGTTAATAATTTTATTGATTGGTTCATGGGATGGTGTTCCCCATGCTTATGTTGAGGCATATTTGATTTGATTTTATTAATAATAAAAATACAAAAAAAGATTGTTTAGTGGTTTGTGGCTTATTTTATTTTAGGTTTCGTGTCCACGTGTTAACCTTGTGGTTCACGGTCGGTCATTTCCCATTTTGGGGTGTGACACATTTCTTGATAATTTCCATATGATCAACTAATTCATGCATACACCAATCCACAAAATTTCAAGTATTGTACAATGGAACCTTGATCAATTAGGTCGAGAAATTGATGAATATGAACCCAACAGAACCAACCAATTGAATGGGCCGAACCTCAGATCAAGGTTGCCTATGTATCCCAAGCAAGTGAATCAGACCATAATGTAGTTTGAAGTTAACATTCTCTCGGGTATTAACACTCTTCTTTTATGCTCTTCCTTTTGCCTAGTACCTCCCTTTTGGGTTTTCGATCTAGTGACCTTTATCAAAATTTTAAACCCTAAATTTTCCCTAGGTCACCTGTGAAGGTTTCCAACCTAGCGGGTTTTTCATGCTCTATTTTTTTCCTAGGCCACCTGCCCTTGCGGCTTTCAACCTAGCGAGCTCTCTCAAGGGTAGTACTTCTTTAGTTGGTCATGCCACTGAATTCACTCTTGTCCAAGTCCATTATACGCATTGCTCCTCTGATCAAAATATCTTTGATAATGTAAGGTCCCACCCTTGTTGGCTTGAATTTCTGTCTCAAATCGTGGATGGGTGCTCAATATTTCCTTTTTCAAGTTCCATGGCTTGAATTTCTTGTCGAATATCAACTCTTCAAATCTCCCTATCCCTTTCATCTCTTTTCGTCCACACTTGACTAATACTTTTAGCAACAACACTTTTTGTTTGATAGGAAAAATAGAATCTATTTTGTACACCAAGGCAAAAAGGATTGCCCTAGTGGACTTGCAAATTGACACCCAATATCCCTGCATAGTGAAAGGCAGTTGGTTTGTGTTCGATACATCAAGGAGTTTGGATTGAAATTTTGTAATCTTTTAGCAATTCCAACACGTCCTTTTCTAAATGTGCACTGCGCTTGGATACGATCTTGTGGGGAACTCTACACCGACAGATGATGTTTCATTCAACAAATTGTGCAACCTGTTTGACCCCTTAAGCTTGATTTCTCTGTTGACGTAGATGCCCCATACTTTATGCCAATTTTACACAGTCTGCCTCCAATGATAGCCTTGCCCCAAGTATGTTGTCACTCTTATGTGGATCACTTTCTTTATGATCTTCAATGTCCCATTTAGATCTTTCTTAGCTTGTGCTCGATAACGTTGATTTCAAGACCTTGCAAAGACTTCTTTTGAAATCTATTGATAGTTCGATCAGTCGCTCACGTTTCTTAAAAGACAATATAGAACCAATCTGAACCATGTGAGGATCCTTTTCAGTACCAAGATTTGTTGAAATGAGTGAGCATGCCTTTCTTCCTCTTTTTCTAAGAAAAAGTTCTAATTCTTGAGGAATATCCTCTTCAATTTCAAAAGATTCTTTAGGATCAATGAAATTTGTTTCGGGCACAACAAGATAATTGAAGTCTAGGTTCTATTTCATTGATTGAAAACGTCAGTGACAAACTCGACTTCGAACTCAAAAAGGACAAGAACGCTTGAGCGTGCCAACTGCAATGTGTTTGATAGACTCAACAAAAAAAAAAAAACTGGGAAACTAACTCAGACTTGGACTCATTCTCATCGTTGTTAGCAATTACAACAAAAGTTTGATTTTTGTAATCTCCTACAACATCCATTACAAGGCTGGAGCAGTTCACATAATCTTTTGCACCAAACATCATCAGAGCATCATTTTGGCATGTACTCATGGGACCAAACTCTTTGTCAAACAAAAGACCTAACTCAGCCTGTTCTAAATTTTCAATCCAATTCCATTGTCTATATTTGTTTCTTTGCCCTTTAATGCCATGCATCTTGAAAGTCAACCATATACACCACTGTTTTGATTGTGGCAACAATTATGTTGATAGCAACATTGAGAAAATGGATGATGGGTTTCGGTTGGTCGGTGAGGATAGTATACTAGCTATGGTCAAGGTGTGGCATAAGTACTTGTGTGGTTGAGTTTGGGTTGTTGTTGGTTCTGGTTAGGCATGGGGTTGGCTACAACATTGTGTTTAGCGATTGGGTGCAGAAATGGTTTTAGTTATCGGTAGGATGGCCATTTGTTTCATAGAAGTTGCAATATTTTGTGGCGTCTTAGCGAGGTGGAAGGGGGTTAGGTGTTGGCATAGGGTCCAGAGGTTTTAGGATGCCTCTTTTGAGAAGGCATCCATAAATGGTTGATAGGGGGACTCCTAATTGGCCTGTGAGGGGGAACGGATTGGTTGCTAATGTTGTTGACTTCAGGTGGACGACTGCTATTACCAACATAATTGCTATTGCTGCCAGTAAAGTTTCCTCCACTATTTCCATACAAAGAGTTATTGTTGCCATTGAAGACCAGTTTTCCTCTCTGACTCGAGTCTTCTTTGTCCAACGACCCCGAGTTCATAGCATCCTCGATTGAGATTTCGGCTTCGAATAGACTTTCAAAGCTTGAGAAGGATTGTGTCACCAAGTACTTGGAAAATTCTGGAATCAGGTTCTTGATGGCCATTCTGATTTGTTCCTTCTTGTTAGGCCGGTCAACCATTTTTGCTGCCTTGGCTCTCCATCGGGCTATAAAGTTGGTGAAGATTTCTTTGGGTCCATCTTTGTAGCCTCCAATTTTCTTGTGGTCACTTTAAGTTAGACATTATAGGCATACTGGTTGATGAAAGGATGCCCAATGTCATCCCAAGTGTTCTTCTTTGAATGATCCAAATTCAAGAACCATTGAAGCGCCGTGTCAGTCAATGTTCGATGGAATAATTGTGTCAAATGCTGCGGCCTGATCCCCATTGGCATCAAAGTTTTGGCATAGTTCATTAAGTGTGTTTTCGTCTCTCCAGTGCCGTCAAACTTCCTAACATCGGGCATTTTGAACTTCTCCGATAGCTTGGTAGTAGGGAAAAGACACAGCCTATCCATATCCACTATTTGAGTACCCGATTATTTTGAACGGATGATAGTTCGCTTTAACTCTTCAATTTGATCTTGAAGAGTTTTATACTTATTAGTGGCTGATTGCTCAACATTCAGCAGGGGCCATGGTGCGGCAGCGGGAACTTCTATGTTTTGCCGGACCGGTTGTGGTTCTTCTTCATACCAATCCTCTTCGTAAATCTGGTTCATTCTCTCATTGTTGAATGGTGCTCTCCTTGGCGACGGATTTTCCGGTATGAGCCTTACCAAGGTCTTGATCACGTTTTCCATATCTTCGATGGACTTTTGCTTCGCAACCATGTTTACCCTCATCTGCTCCATCTCATTTCGTTCTGCCATTACTGGTTCAAAAACTAAAACGATGCCTGAAATAAAATTTGGAATAGGGGTGTCAATTAGATCAAGTATTGGACCAAGGATTCAGTCCCAAATGAGTGTATTCCTTCTTTCCAGTGAAAAAAGCGACAAGCAAACTAACAAGAAAATGTACCAACTGTCAGAAATAAAGACTAAGACCCTTTCTTTTTTCTCTTTTTTTTTACTAGAAATGCATTCGATGACCTTTTTTATTACTGAAAAAATGAACTCCTCCTCTAATTGGATGAAAAAGATTAACGGGTTAACATGAAAATGACCATTGAGTAGTTGATATAACCCCAATATATTCTAAATTTTTTCAGAAATCTCAAGAAATCCTAATTTTTATTTCTCTTTTTTATTTTGTATTTTTTTGAAGTGTCATTCTTATTCTATAAAAAATAAAAAGAAAGGGAGGTGAAAAGGGAAAAAAGGTAAAAAGAGATGGTGAAATGAAAAGTAGCGATCTCTTTTCTTTTTTAAAAGAATTTTTTTTTTGTTGTGGGATTAAAAATTATGATTGCATTATTTTCAAAAAATTCTTTTACTATATTGGGCAGTTATAAAATGACTCAAAGGAGACTAATAAGAAATGAAAATTTTTTTTGACAACTTTTGAAACCCGCATTTTTTATAAAAAGGAATATCCTCCTCCTCATTAAGAATAGGTAATCGCCTCCTCCTTTCCCATCATTTTGGTATAATTCCCTCTGATTTTCAAATGACAACTTGTATAGTTCATGGGGTATGTAGTGTAGGGGTGTCAAACGGGCCAGGCCGGCACGGGCATGGCCCGTTGGGAGGCGGCCCAGCACACCAGAGGCACGGTAAAATATCATGGCACAACACGAAACGACACGGTATAAGTTGGCACGCGGCATGGAAATGAGCGGGCACGACACGGGCTAAGGTGGCACGTGGCATGGAACGACACGGGCACAAGCACGGGCACGGGCACAGAAGTTGGCACGACACGGCACAGCACGGAAGTAGGACGGACATGGCACGAGCACGAAAGTTGGCCTGACACGGCACGACACAAGCACGGAAGTTGGCCTGGCACGGCACGGCACGAGCATGGAAGTTGGCTTGGCACAGAACAACACAATAGCTCGGCACGAGCACGACACAAGGCAAAAAAAAATGTTAAATATTTTATTTTTATGTATTTTTTGATAATCACAAAAATAAAAAGGAATTATTTTTTTGTCGTGTAACTTGTGTTAGTGAATTATATATTTATATCAAGTTTTAAAAAAATTAAGTCATGAACAAAAAAATAAACAAGAGGGAAAAAGAAGTTACAAAATTTTTATTGATTTATTTTATTTTATATTTTAATTTTGAGAGAGAGAGAGAGAGAGAGAGAGAGAGAGAGAGAGAGAGAGAGAGAGAGAGAGAGAGAGAGAGAGAGAGAGAGTTTGGACAAAAAAAATAAAATAAGCTTTTAAAATATTTTTTGCCAAGTTTGATTTTGATAATTGATACATTGCCTTTTATCTAATAAACATTTTGAAAAAAAAACATTTTTTTGTTTTTGAAAAAAAAAACATAGTGTTTTGCAACTTGTAAGTCGCTAAGTCATGAATTTTTTTGAAAAATAATAATAATTCTTTGTAGAGAGAGAGAGAGAGAGAGAGAGAGAGAGAGAGAGAGAGAGAGAGAGAGAGAGAGAGAGAGAGAGAGAGAGAGAGAGAGAGTTTTGACAAAAAAAAAGCTTGTAAAATATTTGTTTACATGTTTGACAATTGATACATTGCCTTTTATCTAATAAATATTTTGAAAAAAAAAATTAGGGAGTGAGAGATAGAGAGAGATGGACAAAAAAAGAAAAAAAAATACAAATTATTTTTATAAAAAAATGATAGAAATTCAAATTATATGAATTTGATTCTTTTATTAAATTATATTATAGAAATTATTAGGTGTTAAATTATAGAAATTATGTAAATTATAGAATTATTTTCATTAAATATGGTTATAGAAAATTATTAATTATACAAATTAAATTTGATTCCTTTCATAGTTTCACTGTCTCACTCTCACATAAATAGGATAATGGGCCTCCACTTTCCAGACCAAATTTCGACGATCGGAACCGTTAGATGCTTTTAAAACGTGTTTTCAACATCCTACGCAAGGATTTTGCAAAAAATAATACCCGGAAGTAGTTGATCGGAATAGGTTTTCGTAAAGCTACTATACGAAAACCTGGCCCGATCAAGCCCTTTTGGGTATTTTTTTCCCCAAATCTTTGCATAGGACCATAAAAACATGCTTTAAACACATCTAACGGTTCAGATTTTTAAAAAAATTGGGGCCTTGGCCTTGAAGTGGTGCATTATAGTACTGAAATTCCATTACAAGCACTTAATGTGTTTCGATCGTGTTGTTACCGTTATCAGATGATCATCGATTTTGGGGAGGATGATAGAATTGACGAGATATTAAATTGCAACGGTTCAGATCAAACATTCAAAAAAATGAGTCTGCACCTACCTTGCAATTCTATACATCAAACTTACTTGGTTATGAACCAAGCTACTGTGTTATGGTATAATGTACAATAGCCACACAATTGCAACACAATTATGATGATCCACACCGTTCACTTTGTTTGTGTTGATGTTTTAATGACTCTTGCCAATTTTTTCGACGATCGGATTTTGAAAGGCCCTCCATCGCAACACAATTATGATGATCCTCACCGTTCATGTCGTACAATGGCTTAAGAGGCCTACTTTTTGGTCCCACATGAATAATCCAAACCGTTAAATGATTTCAAAATAATGTTTCGTACGACATTGCCAAAAATCAGGTCAATTGATTATGCGTAACTTGTCGATCCACATTACAAATATCCAATTGATTTCAATACTTGCAGTTTTGGATAGACTAGTTACACATAGCCAATTGACTTGATTTTTTGCATGGCCGTAGGAAACATTATTTTGAAATCATTCAATGGTTCGGATTATTTATGTGGGACTAAAAAGTGGCCCCCAAAAGTCATTTTTTGTGCATTAGATCTTCTGTACCGGTAGACTAGCTAGCCCTAGTATAAATATACCATTATAAGGGATGCCAGCCACTTTTCTCATAACCCTAATCGTCTCTCTCTCAGTCTCTCTGACTGTCAAATGGTCTTCTCTCTCTCTACTCTCTCTCTCTCTCTCTCTCTCTCTCTCTCTCTCTCTCATCGATCTCATCTCAGCCACGGGACCACCGCTCACTAGTCACCACCATCATCCACTGGACCACTGCTCACCAATCACCACCACGACTCACGAGTCACACGATCCACAAACTAGTCACCACCATCATCCACAGTCACCACGATAACAATCCATAGTCACCAGTCATCACCACCATCCACCGAGCCACCACCTGTTGACGCTCACGCCCTGTGGTGATTCAATACCATCCACCACTGACGAGTCGCGATCTATTGATCCACACTCTCTCAGTCTTTCTCGACTCTAATCACCAGACCATCTACAGCTCACGAGTCACGATACTATCGATACACTCTCTCTACTCTAATCACGATCCACAGTCCAGTCACGATTCACAACTAGAATTTGATTTGTCTGGACTCTAAATCTAGGGTTTGATTTCTGTATTTTGGGTTTCATAATTTCATTTAATCACTGGTAAGTATTTTGGGTTTCTGTATTTTGATCAGTCATTCACCACTTACTCATTCACAACTGATTTTTACTTTTTTTTGTGTGCAGATGGATGCTGGTAATTTTGATTTTTTTGATGATGAACATGGTGGAGACCATGTTGTTACAGAGGGACGGGTTTTAGAGTCTGTAAATGTAGGCGAAGCTGCTTCAAAAACTGTTCACACTGGCATAGGGCCTTCTGGTTCTATTCCAGCAAATTCAACTCCTACTAATTCAACTATTGGTTCAAAAAGGAGACGCACGTCATGGGTATGGAAACATTTCTCTATAGTTGAGCACTTTAAAGATGAAAATGGTATTGACTTAGGAACTAGGGTTGTATGTAATTATTGTGGCTTGTATTATACTTGCGTTAGTGATACTGGAACAGCGCATCATGGTAGACATATTAGAAATAAACATCCAGATAAAATAGTTAGTGGTGAATCTGCAAGTAGTTTGGCAGATTTTGTTTAAACGAAAGAAAAAAATGAGAGATGGACTGGCCCGTTACGTAGCTGCAGCTGAACAACCATTTACTTTTGGTGATGATATTAGATTTGAATATTTTATGCAAAATTGTGTGAATCTTGAATTTGGTAAAGTTTCTAGAAATACAACCCGTAGTGATACAATGAAAGCATATAATGAAGTTAAAAAAAATTTGATTTGTGAACTTGCTAAACTTGGTGCGATAGCTTTTACTTCTGATATGTGGTGTGGTATAAATAATTGTGGTTATATGTGTGTCATTGCTCATTATATAGACTCTATTTGGACTTTGCAAAAAAAAAATTATTGCTTTCCGTTTAGTGGAGTTTCCTCATGATGCTGATCAGATTTTTGTAAGTATTGTGCGTTTTTAGGGATTATGAACTTGTTGATAAAGTTTTTAGCATTACTTTTGACAATGCAAGTGCTAATACTACTTCATTACCATTGTTTAAAAGAAATTTGACTTCTGCTTATTTTGGTGAATTATTGCATGTTCGATGTGTGTGCCATGTGATTAATTTGGTTGTGCAAGATGGTTTGAAACATATAGCACCATTGATTTCAAAAATTAGATCTGCTATTTTTTTTATTGGTACTTCCTCATCTAGGCAACAAGAATTTGATAAATTGTGTGTTATATGTTACAATGTGAAAGCAAAACAAATGAACTCTGATATTGTGACTCGTTGGAATTCGACCTACCTTATGTTAAAGTCTTGTAAGAAATATAGTGATGTGATATCTGCTTTAGTTAACCAAAGGTATCATGGTGATTCTTTATCTCCATCTGATTGGAAAATTGGTTTTGAGTGCATGAAATTTTTGAAAGTGTTTTATGTTGCTACATTAGCTTGTTATGATGTTCGTTATCCTACTCTTGTGTTGTGTTTAATCATCTGTACAATATTAGTCTCACTTTTCGTAATTATAGGGCACGCCTAAATTTTGTAAATGCTTGTGTGGATATGGAAGAAAAATTTAGAAAATATTTCGAGAAAATGCCACGACTATTTGTGTTAGCTGTGGTAATGGATCCTAGGATTAAGGTAGCAGGTGTTTCAGTGCTTTTAAGAGAGATTGGTACAAATTTATGTATTACTACTTTACCTTCGTTTGAAGATGTGGTTGATTTATTGAATGCCATGTATGCTAGATATGAATCTAAGTTTGGTGCAATTACTTCAGTTACTGCTGCCTCTTTGAACTCTTCTTCTACATGTAATGATGCATCTTGGTCTTTGCTTAGTTCAAGTTTAGGATTAGGAAGTTGCTTGGTCCTCGACAACGTATAGCCAGAAATGCTTGCGACCTTGGATTGTGTCGTAGAAAGTGTTGCCCCAAGCGTAGGGCTAGGTCGGAGGTAGCATAATAACCGGTAAGACTGGGTCGAATCCACAGGGACCGAACGCACCCGGCGTGAGAGTTGACTTGCGAGTGAGGGTTTAGCCTTAAAGCGGCAAACTTGGCTTTTGTGATTTGTTGGTGGATTCACTTAACTTCGTGAATGACACGGAATACAAAAAGACTAAATTAACAAAGGTAAAGCCTAGGGGTTCATAACGATCACAACCAAAGCTAACCAAATCCTCATGCTCGGTAACCGACTCAAGCCACCGTTAGGTGCACCCGAGCAAATGGTTTAGAAACTAAACCATCGCCTAGAAAAATGCGTTCCACAAAGAATAGGATTCTTGTGCCATTTAGACAAACATTTGAGTCGTCCTATCCCTAAGCATCGCACGTACCAAGTGGTCATGCCCCGGGCGACGTGCGATCAAAGGGGTTTACAGACCCTAATTTTGATTCATAAAAGTGAATCCCGATTCATTGCTCGACAAAAGTTGAAAGCCTTTTTTAAATTGCGCGAGGAAATGGACTAACTTTGGTCATGGGGAGTTAATCACCCCATGACCCTACCTAATAAACTACTCACACATTAAATTAACTAGGCTAACTAATTTAATAAAGGAAATAAAGAACATGATTAATGACTTTGAAAGTTGGTTTTTAATAAAGATCCTATGCTAGCCTAACGCTTTAATACTTGGAAAATTAACAAACAACCATGGTAAACTTGAGTTTAAGAAGGATTTAGCTAGGAAATGAAGAACAAGATTTAACCAATAAAAACACAAATAAACTAGATTTATATGTAGAGCCAACAATTACAAGAACTATTAATGAAGAAGAAAATACAATACAATAAAAACTTACCAAGGTTTTTGAAGAAAATTACACTAGAAGCTTGAAGACAACAATGGAGGAGAATGACTTAAACTAAAACTAAAAACTAATGGAGGAGATAAGAGAGAGGGAGAGAGAGAGATAATTATATACACACCATTTTCTCTCTCAAAAAATATCCTAAAAATAACAAAAGTAGTAAGTTTCCATAAGTGGAAAGTGCAAAAGTCCACAAAAATTGGTTCGAGCAATTTTGGACGGTCGTAATAATTCGGACCGGTCCGGAATCGTCTGGAAATTTTTGGGCAATTCTGGATCGGTCCAGAATAATTCCGGACCGGTCCAGAATCGTCTGGAAGACTGATTTTTTTACCCAACTTCGCGGGCACGCCCCGGCTTCATCCGAACTCGGAATGAGGTGATTCTTGAACCGTTGGAAAGCTCTATGAGTCTACTTTTAAACCCAATTGACCTCATCTTCATGGCCTTTTTAGAATGAGAGATATAAGTCTTTTTCTATCGGTTGGTCGGATTTCCTTGAGCCTCATAACTCTACACTTCTTGTTCCTTTGTTCCGGGCCTTCCTCGAACCTTCCAAAGCTCTTTGAATCCACTTTCAAGCTTCGGCGATTGTCCTCCACGGCATTGCGAGGTCTTGGATACCTCCGGGTACAACCGAGGATTATTTGGAGCTTTGGACACGCCTTTTAGCTCCGATTTTCTAAAACTTATCAAAAACACAACTCGCGCAAAATCAATCGTATAAAGGCACAAAATGCACGTATGTGTGATCACAATGAGCGAGATAAGCCCAGATATATACAACATTTGGGGCTTATCAGAAGTAACATTGTAACTTTATGCAATGAACTTCTTAAATATTTGGACCTAGAATCAGTTAGTGCGAATGACTTGATTAATTTTGATATCTTAGCATGGTGGAAAAAAAATGAAACGGCTTATCCCATTCTTTCAATCATGGCACGTGATCTACTAACAGCTCTTGTTTCTTCAGTAGCAACGGAATTTGCTTTTAGTGTAGGTAAAAGAGTGTTGGATGAGAAGAGGAGCAGACTAGCTCCAGACATTTTGGATTGTCTCATGTGCTTGAAAGATTGGGAGGATGCACGCCTTGGAATTGAAAAAAGCTTAGCTAAAGATGAATTCAGAGGTTATTATGCTGACTCCGATATAGATAGTGATTGATGGCATTTGTTTTATACCTATTATTCGTTTATTATGTTGGGGTATGTGTCTGTGGCTTATTCATTTCAGTAGTTAGACTGAAGTGGGTTGGCAACTTATGGCAACGTGATGTTGCCCCCACTTCAGTTGTGTGTTTGTGTGTGGGTGTGACAACTTATGGCAACATGAGGTTACCCCCTTCAATTCTATGTGGGTGTGCAACTTATGGCAACATGATGTTGCCCCTACTTCAGTTGTTGCTCTTGTGGGGTGTGTGTGTGTTGCTTTAGTTTGAAATGAATAAGCCACAGACACAACCCAGTATCATGATTTTAAAACTTACAAAATTAGCTGAATTGTGATTTGTAACTTACGAGGGTCTTAAATGGCAACTTAATGTTGAATCCATTTCAGTAAATCTGGCTGTGATGAAACATACCTGAGCCAATTATCAATTATGAGCCTTTTGGGAATGATGCTTGCTGAGCCATTTTGATAATATACCTATTTAGCGTATGATGGACTACTAAGTCCTTGATAACTCAGTACCACTACTGAATTAGCCATTTAGGTACTACATGCTGTGTGTTTGTGTGTGGGTGTCTTTGTGGAGGAATTACATGGGATGGTCCGGATGGATTGTCCTTGGGTGTGGATTCCTCTCTCGTGCAATGTAGGCCTCGGCTTCAATGGTGAACTTGGGAGTTCTTTAAACTAAGGTACAAGACTCTTTCTTTAGCTATATCGCGTAACTGAGGTACAAGACTCTTTCTTCATCTTGTGTGTTTTCCACTTGAATTTTTTATATATAACAATCACGCTATATCACATTTGGATTGAAAGGAATTTCCATGGCACTAATTGATTTTCATGGCACAAATTGATTTCCAATGGCAGGTTGTTCCAGATGACTCAGACTTGTGAAGGGGTTTTGCTCATTGGCTCATTTGGGCAGAATCACATCAACTGCACCTTATGACTATCATTATTTGTTATTTGTCTCCTTGGAAGGAGGCATTCCTTGGCATTATTTTGGAACCAGGTTTTGCTATTTGTCTCCTTGGAAGGACGCATTCCTTGGTACTCTTATGTCTTGTTGATGTGTCTCCTTGGAAGGAGGCATTCCTTGGTGTATATAAAAATCATGTGTTCGTTTTAGTCTTTAAGCTCTGCCATGAATTTATTGTTTGTTATATGGACTACTATGCTTGGGCAGAGCTGCTGTATTTCCATGATTATCAATTATGAGCCTTTTGGCAATGATGGTTGCTGAGCCATTTTGATAATATACTTATCTAGCCTATGATGGACTACTGAGGCCTTGGTAACTTAGTACCACCACTGAATTAGCCATTTAGGTGCAATTACTTCACTTATTGCTGCCTCTTTGACCTCATCTTCTACATGTAATGATGCATCTTGGTCTCTGCGTAGTTTGAAATGAATATGCCACAAACACAACCCCTTATGACGATGTTAAAACTTACAACTTAGCTAAATTGTGATTTGCAACTTATGAGGGTCTTAAATGGCAACTTAATGTTGCATCCATTTAGTTTTTTGCTATGATGAAACATACTTGAGCCAATGATGATTAGTTTAAAGTTTAAACTTCAGTTTTTGGCTATGATTATGTTGCTGCCTTGCTTATTCAGTTGTTGGCTTAGTTTAAACTATTGTGATTTGTGAATAATTCTGGGGTGTTATGGCTGCATTTATGCTTTATGGGTAGCGAGCTGTTGATAATGGAAGTCTGAGCCAATTTTGAGTTGTTTTACTCATTTGTTGTTGTTTGTGGACACTCTAATACTTATTCAATTAGTTCACTTAGTTGCATTTATGCTTAATGGGCATTGGGCAGTGATGATGCAAGTCTAAGCCCATTTTGGGCTGTTATACTCATTTGTTGTTGCTTGTGGGCAATCTGTTGGTTATTCAGTTAGTTCAATAGTTGAATTTATGCTATATGGGCACTTGGCAGTGATGATACATGTCTGAGCCAATTTATGTTATATTAGATGCTTGTGGACTACTTACTGCTATGTTTATGGATTGCCATTCCTGGGCAGTGTACACTTGCTACTGTTGAAGTTTTTTGGACAGAGTTGGTACTCATTTTCTGGGCAATGTTGATCCTCATTTTCTAGACAGTTTTATGGACATTGTTGATCCTCATTTTCTGTGCAGTGTTGATCCTCATTTTCTCAATTTCTGAACCAATTCACCAAGACCATTGACAAGAACCTTGTTGTATCTTAGCTAATATGTTGGTCTTTTCTGTTCTTGATGCATGCTACATGAGGTCCTAAAAGGCAAAAGCTCTATGTTTACACCTTATACTAGGACTGACTCGACTGAGTTATTGAGCTGGGTTTTGGTTTGCTTATTTTTCATAAGATAAAAGTGAACCATTGTAGACTCTGGGGTTTAAATCAATCTGTTAGCTTATGTGTTTCTGAACCAACTATTGCTGTTAGTAGGTTATATACCTTCATTATAGATCACAATGTTTTTCCTTGTTGAGCCTGTTTCTGTAGTTCTGTTGCTGTTGATCCTTGAAACTGACACTTCATTGTGTTTAATATGGTACATGGTAAGGCCAATGATGAAACCTGAGACCACTAGTGTTAAACTGACACTTCATTGTGTTTAATATGGTACATGGTAAGGCCAATGATGGTGCTAATGATCAAACATGTTGCTCTGGCAGAGGTTTACTGTGTCACCATTTGACTTTATGTTTAATATGGTACATGTGAAGTAGTTGTTAAGGCCAATTGTGGATGGCCCACGAATCGTTCAGTTTTGCGAATGAAAGTATTGTGATTGTTGGAGTAGCCACCTGGATTTGAGGTCCGAACCCTAGAAATCGATAAAAATATGACTCGTTTGCCAATTTGAAAAAGATTTCACTAATCATGGCGGAACCAAAGATTTCTCGGGTTCGGGGGTTTGGTTACGAGAGGGGAAGGGTTTTACGACACCCCTCTCGCCCGGTCCGTGAACCGGTCTCTACTTGATA
Organism: Vaccinium macrocarpon; assembly: GCA_022606695.1. Lineage (NCBI taxonomy): Eukaryota > Viridiplantae > Streptophyta > Magnoliopsida > Ericales > Ericaceae > Vaccinium > Vaccinium macrocarpon. The sequence continues at coordinate 13,759,536 of CM040173.1, read as the reverse complement.
TTTTGTGGGATTTTGAAAATGTTTGAAATTTAATTCTATCCACTAAAATAAGGAATCGAGGGTGGGAATCACATAACGACAATATATACAAGAGATACGATTCTACGGTGGATGCTCATGCATGTGATCTACACAAGTGATGATAATAACAATAAAGGAAATTACTATGAACATTTTCAAGAATAAGAAATCACAGAAATTGTACAACAATTGCAAGAGATTATGAACACAGAACATAAGAGACTGATTTACAACCTGGATCCCAGAATAGGGATTGAGCGCTTAAGGGTGATGGCTTGAGCGCTTAACCCTCATTCCTTTCATGCATTTTCCTTACTAGTTTTTCATGATTAATGAGGTTTTAAGACTCTTGACCACCTCATAAACATTAAACAAACGCCATTTCACTTTAGAAATCACCAGATGATGTTAAAAATCAAACCTACTTCCAAGCCAGTTTGAGCGCTCAAGGCTCATAGATTGATCGCTCTAATAAGTTTCTGGTTTATGTGAGTTTGACCCTTTTTACAGCTTCTTTTCTCATTCTTTACAAGATCAAACATTAATAAAACATTTTTCATGGAGAGTCAAGTGAAAACAGATGGCTTGATCTCTTAAAGAATGATGAAAAGAAGAGAATCACCACAAATTAATAAAGGAAATGCTTGTAAATGGAAGAGAGAGAGGGATTCAGATCATAAGCATAGTAATAACAACTCACACACACCTTCTAGTTAATTTATGGTGATACTCTACAAGAACAAGACATAAATATCAAAAGCAAGCTTCAAGAAAAACGACTTGGCCAAGTGCATGACCTTGAGCGCTTAAGCCATAATCTGGCTTTCTGGTTTTTGACCTTCAAGCAAGCTTTTGATACTTCCTCAGGATCATAAATACATAAAATAAAGATTTATGAGGTTGGACAGTCACTGTTTCGCACTCAAATATAAGATTTTCAAAGGTTTTGATGTTTGACCATCATGAAGTAGATAATCAACACTCATGCACACACTTTTTTAGGTGAAAATGAACTGTTCTGAAAGTAATATAAACATATCTGACTATTTAATGACGATCAAAACCAAAAGGGAACACAAAAACTAACAAAACAAGAGACTGTCTAAAGCTAGGCTTGAGCGCTCAAGGTCGGAGGCTTGAACGCTCAACCCCTGCTGTAACTACAGCTTTTAAAAGTGTTTTTATACAACTTTTAGACCTTTATGAGTTCAATGCAAGTATAAAGAACTTGTTTGAACTCACTGGTCTCCCTTAGAGGGATCAAAACAGTGCATATATCACATGTTTAACTACCTTTTGAAAAGGATTATAGCTTGAACTTGATTTTGAGCTTGATGATAGATGATTATGGACGTTTGATTGGTATTCTGGGTAGATGAGACAATGTATGAGATTGATTGATAAACAAAGGTCGAATTTGAAGCCTGAAAGATGGTTTTTGTAAGTGGTTTAGATGGTGAGTGATTGGTTATGTAGAAAGAGAAAGTGGTGAACGGTTTTAAGGGCTGTAAGAGAGCTGGATTGTATGAATTGGTAACCCCCCCAAACCAGGGGGCTATGGCTGGTTTTTATAAGGAGTGAGTGGGAGGGAAGAAAGGAGAGAGAGGAAGTGGGTTTGTATTTGAAAGTGGGTTAGGAGTAGATTTAGGGTAGTATAGGATGTATTTTACGTGTAGAAGACGTATACAATCGGTTAGACGCTCCTCCTGCATGAGATCTCATGATGAGATACTTTGCAGATTCTTGACTGGGATCAGAGTTGAGCGCTCAAAGCCGTAGGCTTGAGCGCTCAAGTTGAAATTTTGGGTTTTGAGCGCTCAAGGTCCATGGCTTGAGCGCTCAAGGTTACTGGTGGTAGGTTGATGGTTTTGCATTGGTTTGATGATGCTTTGGTTGATTCGGGTTGTTTTGATTGTTTGGGTAATGTTTGGTTGGTTTTAATCAAGTTCAAGCCATTTTCACCAGTTTCTAGTAGTCGCAATTGGTCCGTTTTCATCATCGGGAATGCTCGAATGCATCCCGGGTTCAAAATCGGGGTGTCTACACCAATGATGAATTATGAGGCCACTAATGTTTGTGTGCATTCTGGTGGAAATTAAGTGCACTGCATTTTCGTGTAGTTGTGTTGGTAGCAAGACCTGTTTGGCTTGAAATCTTGGTCTGTTTGTCAGCTATATTTGGGCTGTTTCTGGGCAATTTGCGTCATATGTGCTATCTGTTTATGTAGTTGTGTTATCTGTGCTCTCTGTTTGCGGGTTTGATCTGAATCCAAGTGAACTGTCTATTGCTGGGGTGTGTGTGTGGTTCCTGATAATTTATGGTTCTAAATGTGGCAATGATGACTGCCAAGTTCTGAGCCCTTGAATATGCATTATAGCTGCTGCTGTAATTCTTGAATCTGGTGTGCTCTAGCAAATGTTTTTCTAGGGTGTGTCTGTGGTTCCTGATAATTTGTAGTTCTAAAATGTGGCAATGATGATTGTCAAGTTCTGAGCCCTTGAACATGCTGCATGCATTATAGCTGCTGCTGTAATTCTTGAATCTGCTATAATTCTTGAATCTGCTATGCTCTAGATTAGTAAGATATCATTTGCTAGTCTTTTTCTCTCAAATATGTGCTTTCGGTTCACCTCATTTTGAATGAAAGAAACATTGCAATTTATAGGTGTATTGCTTGTGGTTTTGGGGCTTGGAGTTCAAAACGAGCTGAAGGTGGCGTGCTTGAGAGTTTACATTCCACTATTATTGTGAATAACAACATTAACGACGACTAGGTATACCGTTTTTTGGAAGTCTTGTAGGATTTGGATACAATATTGTAGCTGCCGAATGGCGAATGCTGAAAACTGAAGCTAGTTTTACGGAGAACTTCATTTTATGCCACAATGTAGTCTGCATTTCTTGAGGTTTTTGTGGATGGAAATGGTTTGCTTTTGCATGCGCAAGTCTTGTTATCTTGTAGGATTTGAAAGCTCATGTTGCGTTTTGATTTTGGATATACAAGGATGTGTAATGTGTTTGGTCGAAAAAAAGATTAAAGGGATCAGAGAGGATACATTTTTTCTTGCTTTACCTTCTACTTTTATTTCACCTTTGTATTAGTATACACCCAGAATCCGAAATTGCAGCACAATCTGAGCGGAAAAAAATGGTAGGCAATTTGCAAAATAGTACAAAGAAATTTCATCACGGGATATATAAATTTATATCAATTTATAGAAATAACAATATCAATGAAAGAAATTCAATTTCCTCTAAAAATGGCATAAATAAGTTATTAGTTTTGTCGTTTACCCAAAAAAAAAGTTATTAGTTTTGTTTAGTAAGCAACGTGTTGCAAACTTGCAATGTTATTAAAATATCCAGGAAAATCCGAAAATGTCTCGCATCAAGATGAACCCAAATACATGACACACAAGCATAAAAAAGAGTTACATACATACTTGCATTATTGCGAGGGAGTGATGGCAGCAGCCGCAACACAATGATGCAAAATATTGACTATTTTAAAAAAAAAATCCGAACATACAAGTGGTGAGGCATCCAAATTCAAAAACTATAACATGATAAGAAGGCACGTCATCGGCACGACACGACTAAAAAAACGCACGACACGGCACGACACGGCATGACACGACTAAAAAAACCCATGGGCACGGCATGACACGACAAAAAAGGCGCAGGACAACACGACAAAAAAACACGGCACAACACGATAAAAACAAGAACGACACGACACAACACGAGTAAGTCAACGGCACGACACGACACAATTAACTAATTGGGCACGGCATGACACGGCACGACTTCAAAAAAGCACGGCACGACGCGACACGACACAATAAAGTAAATGAGCACGGCATGGCACGACACGATGAAGTAAATGAGCACGGCATGGCACGACACGTAGCACGGTTGTCACGGCACGCCATGACACGATTAAGTAAATTGGCACGGCAAGGCACGACACAAAGCATGGTTGGCACGGAAATTGAATGGCACAGCACGCACTTTTGACACCTCTAATGTAGTGACACACAATCCTAACAAGGTTCTTGTCCTAATTTTAGATAGTTCTAGGGAGCACTATATGCAAAAGGCTGGTAGTCTCAAAGGGTACCCTGGCTCAAAGTCAAAGGCGTACCTCCCATTGCCAAGTATCATGCAAGGCAATGATCAAGCAGTAATAATGACTTATAACAACCAAAGGCTTGTTGGATTCTTCGACATAGCCCAAGTACGGTTACCCACCCAGGATATCGAATAATATTGAACAAGGTTTATGCATACATCGATGCACGTGCAATGCAAGAAAATCACTTTAAAAACTAAATTTAAAATACCATAAATTTTTTTCGAATCTAGCTCTCGTTTCTCCCAAGCGGAGTTGCCACTATGGGCACCCATGACCTCCACGAGAAACCTTGAAAGTACTAGAATATCGCATTCATTAGAGTCGCCACTTGATTTTAAGGTTAACCAAGCAACCTAATTCAATGTACAAAATTTGAGACTACCGATCCATCGTAACCGGAGTGATCTTGGTTTGAGAGCTAAGTTACGGGATGTGAAGGTTTTATTTAAAAAATGCATCCATCCTGTCTAATCAAAATGATTAGTCTCTACTTATTATTTATGGGATTTTAAAAGAATAATTTTAACGTGATTTAGACAATTGGGGAAAGGGAACAAGGAAAAATTAATAAAATTAACGATGCATGAGACTAGATTCCGAGAAATGAAACGTTACCAAAAATCAGTAAAAGGGGGAAGACTGAACTTCTATTGATCAATGTTCGGATGCTCCCCTTAAAATCACGAATTCAGTGAACTCCGTTTGCTGCAAAAAAACACTTTACTTAACTAATACTTCAAAAAACTTGGATTAAATGCTAGGTTTGGGGTAATTTTGGAAGATAGGCTAAAGACTAATGTTTTTGAGATTTTTGTGGCTCATTTTCAAAGAGGAATTTTGGATTTAGGAAAGGGTTTTGCAAGAGCAAGACAATAGAAAACAAGGGTTTTTCTAGCAAGGATTTATTGGGAATTCTTGTTGTTGTGTTGAAATGAGAGGCTTAAGGTCCTATTTATAGGCTTAGAGGAACCTTCTAAGAGTTATTTCCTACTAGAATTCGGATGGGAGGTGAGTGAATGGAGCATGGGCAACCATGCCAAGCTGCAGAATCTGTCAGGAAAACCTGCGTCAAACCTTGCGGTTGAAACAAAAAATGTTGCGGTTGCAAGGTTTGACTTTCTTTCAGCAAGGTATGGAGGCCATACTTTTGCAGCTGTAATATCGGTGGATCTCTTATGTTGCAGCTGCAAGGTATTTTCTGGGTCAGATTCATGGGCTTGTCTGTTTGGTTTTATGGGCTAGGAATTCGGCCTTCTCTTGGGCTTGATAGTTAGGCCTGAGTTTATTTGAATTTTGATCGGGGTATATTTGGATTTTGATCGGGATAAATCCAAGTTCATCAAAGCATTAACTAAATAACATAAGATTCACAATGTCGCCAATAATTTTTCATCATTGGGGACACATCCGGACTTTTTCTTAGAATTCACGGATAATCAAAATTGGGATGTCTACAGACCTTGGCTTCTCCACACTTTTATACGTGATGAAAAATATGGAAAGTCACCTCTTTCGATTTGGAGTCGAAGAATTGAGGAAGGATCAATGAACTCCGCATTACGGTTGTCACATTCTAGTTGTAACCATTGACCAACACCCATAATTCATCACCCGCTCCATCAAAAAATGGAGCCCGACGCAATTCACTTTTGTCAACCGGCCCTGGATCGGGCAAAGGCAGATTCTTTTTCGTTTGAGCCATTGAAAGAGTAAAACCCAACAACAATTATGGAGTCTCAAGATGCCGACAAGGAGGAGATCTGAAACAAAAAAAAAGTGCAAGATTGACCGGTGGCTGGGAGTGGCGGATGATGGTGATAGCCGGAGATGATGACCGGCGGCGATGGTCGGAGTGGACAGCCGGCAGTGATGCCCGCGGGTGGTCCGACCAAGGGTGGTAGAATGAGATAGTTGTAAAAGAGAAAAAAAAAATGCAAGTGTTGAAGGAGAGTAGTGGGGAAGGAAGAGTTGAGAGAGAGTGATTTGGAAAAGTGAATTGTTTTCTTGCTCCTACCAATGACTTAAAGTAGTTTTTGGAATCAAAATTTGAAAAAGAAAGAGAAAAGGGGGGTGTTTACATATAAAATTAACCAATCCAATGATTAATTGACACGTAATCAAAAGTGCCAGACGTTGGTAATTACGTGTCAACGAAGACACACTGGATTAATAAGATAAAATGGACTAAATACGATGTTGTATTACTTCTCAATTTAGAAAGGCAGTTATTGGCAGTTACGAGCCATTACTAAAATAAAGATTGGCCTCGAAGCCATGATATCAATTGCTAAATGCACAAGCTCCACGTGTAAACTTGAGAAACAAGGCGATTGGCAGTTAAAACACGTGGAATACTTCTGGGAAGCAGTTATTTCCCTAAACACGTTATCATTGGAGTCTGTTAAGCCAACGTGCATATTTAAAGCTTCTGGGATAAGAAAGAATTCAAGTTCAGACGTGGAGGAAGAGTAACTGCCAACTATCAGAGTGGAAGTTAGAGTTCGAAGCAAGCTAGATTCAAATTCATGGAGCGGGAAGTTCAAACTACAAGCAACGTCTATAAATAGAAGAAATTGAAGAGTGAAAAACCCCGGACAAATCTTCAACAAACAGCTATCAAAAAACTGATGCTTGGTTTGTTCATTGGCAAAGTAGTTTAGGATTTCGAACTCAGTTCGAAGTAGTTTAGGATTTCGAACGCAGTTCAAAGTAGATTAGAAAGTAGATTAGGAATTAGATTAGGATTTCTCTCGATTGTTCTTGTAACAATCACCCCTATCTCGGTTGTTCTTGCAACAATCACCTGTTCGAAGTTCTGTTACTTTGTATTTGAAGTTGGAGACAATTTCGAAGTAAGTTTGTCGTTGATTCATTAATCGAAGTGTCTTGTTTCTTTATTGTCTTTGATTTCCTAAGTTTATTGGTTTGCATTTCTTCACTTATTAAGAAAAATCCTCTTAATTGAGGTAATTGAACCAACAAAACACAATCGCCTGATTAGGTTTGGTTTTCCAAAGTTAATCTGAGGGAGGAGATTGAAACTCTCTCTGGCACGCTCGCACACAATTATTTTCCATTGCAAAGAAGTAAAAAAGAACCAAACACAGGGGGAAAACCCTTTACACTACAAAACTTGAATATATTGAGATGTTATAGAAATTTTTGTCCAACTAAGGCATACATGCCTCACTCGGACAAAGCAGCAAAATGTAGAGGGGAAATTTTCATTCGAATGCGTGGCATGGATTTTGGTACACGGTGCTCCGGCCATGCTCCAATGATCAAAAACATTCTCCTCTTAGAGCTCACCAAGTAGAAAAATTGCGCCAAAAATCAATGTGATCGGAGATCATTAAGTGTCATCGGAACACATAGAACTTAGCAATAATGGGTTTCTGTGGGTTTGATGTAGTGTTTCGGATCCATTCTTTTCAAGATAATAATGTTCCAATGAGGCACTTAATGATATCCGATCGAGCAATTTTTTGAAACACTTGTTAAACTCGATGAGCGAGGCCGGAGCACTGTGCATGGGCATGTACATCACCTCCCTCCAGTCCCACTCCTCCGCACTCACTCCCTTGGCAAAGCTTCTTTGGATGGGAATTTCATTGGCTTGATTTTGATTGGGCTTCCATGTACACCTCATATTTTCTGATCAAATTTTACTATCCGAATTGTTTAATGTGTTTAAAATATGTTTTTACGAGGTCCAACGAGGAATCATAAAAAAAAAATACTAGGAAATACATGATCCGATCAGTTTTTGATAAAAACTGTATATGTACAGTTTTATAAAAAATTGCTCGGATCAAGCCCTTCTTGATCATTTTTTTTTGTGACTGCTCATGAGGACTGTTAAAAACATGTTTTAAACACATTGAATAGTTCAAATCATCAAAATTTGATCAGAAAATATGGGAATTTGGGGAGTCCTGGAGTAGAAACCCAATCTGAGATCTCTGATGAGATCTGGCACCTATAGTATGTAAATTGTAGTAATATAAGTATATCTATATATTATTTTTTCTTTTGGAAGTCCAATTTATGCTCTTTTTATGTGATAAATTGATGTTGTTGGTGCATGTAAACTAGTTTGGATATCAACACGCAGTTGACAAGTTTTAGACTTTATGAACTGTGTATTGAGGCAATGTGAAGTGTGTATCGGAACAATGAGAATTGTGTATTGTTGTGTGTATTTTGGACTATGTGAACTGTGTGTTGGAAATATGTGAACTGCGCAATTCACTATAATTTTCTTCTTTTGCACGGCAAAAGAAATTTATTGCACCATATAGAATAGATACAATAAGGGGGGCATAGAAGGTTGGGAAGAGACCAACCAGCCACACCCAAACACTCCTCAGAAATCAAACAAACCTCTAGCAAATACTACACCAAACAAAATGTATGATGATTAGAAAAAAAAAATGCTAGAGAACCAGCCCCCAAAAGATAACCCACTCACAAACACCCCCAAAACACAACCCATATGGCACCCCAAGTGCAATTCACTACAATAACTGTCTATGAGAACCATCGAATGACTATGAGAATTGTCTATATGAGAGCTATCTATGAGAACTGTCGAGTGGCTATGAGAACTGACTATGAGAACTATTGAGAGATTATGAGAATTGTGTATATGAGAACTGACTATAAGAACTGTCGAGTGGCTATCAGAACTGTCTATGAGAACTATCGAGAGAATATGAGAATTGTCCGTATGAGAACTATCTATATGAGAATTGTCGAGTGACTAAGAACTGCCCTGTGAGAATCATAGAGTGGTATTTTTGTCCAAAATATTTTTGGTGAAAATAATTGAACTACGTGAACTGTGTTATGTAAATTATCAAGGGTATTTTTGTCCAAAATAATTTGGATCAGGACTATTTAAAATAATATGGGTTAGAAATTGATTCTAAAAATATAAAATTTACTAAAAATGGACATGTATACAAAAAGTTAAGAAGAATGAGCAAAATGGTAAAAATGCATAAAAAGTCAAGAAAAATGGCTGAAATAAAGAAGGAATCTTTTTGTCGAGGTTGGGATCAGTACAAAGGTAGAAAACGGGGCCGGCCTCTAAATTCCTTCTTCTTCTTTTTGGTCAACATATGTTTTTTTCTTCTTCTCTTTTGTGGTGCGGCATCCTTTTATTTATTTATTTATTTTTTTACTTCTTCTCTTCTCGGCATGAACCACCAGTCTTGTATTGTCCTACATGTTACAATAGTTAGGGAACTTCAATTAAGAGGTGAACTTAGTTCTGAAACATCTTGGGTTAGCAAAGCAAATTGTTAAACCAATTGGAACTAAAATAAAGTGGAAGATTGGGAAGGAGACCAAAAGGTCTCTTTCACATAGATAACTATGTACATTTATGGTATCCGTACATAAGAGCTTTGATCTCCCATCTCCTTGATAGGTTTTCGGCGCCGATTTTGACAAAGTAATAGCAATTTGATAACATGAATTAATATAAAGCCCATACGGCCTATGGAACTAAACAAATACTCTTCTGGATTGCCATGTCATAAAAAATAAAAAACAAAAGGTCACAACGTCGATTGTGACAAAATCCCACGGATTGTGCAATGTGAATTAATAAGTCAAGTGCGACCCACACCCACATATATATCCAAAAAAAATAAAAAAATACTAGTTCTAGAATACCAAAGTACTTTTAAAAAGCATTCTTGACGTGTGGAGAGGCGTAGATTCTTTAGTTACAAGCATGGAGGCTAATCGTCATAACATATCCTTGTGCTTGAATTTTGCCTACGAATTGCAGATTACAACGACTAGTATCTACATGCATATCCTTTTCCAAATCCGGAACCTGATCAGTAATTGGAAATTTTAAATGACTCTATTGCCATTGTTCAATCTCTATGTGCCAATTAAAGCTATTTTTGGTGAAGCACCATGAAGATCTAGAACTGTAAAGAGCACTTGGTTAAGAATTTTGTATTTGAATCTTGTATTAGTTTCAGACACACAGTTGGTTAAGAATTTTGTATTTGAATCATGTATTAGTTCAGACAGACAATTGATATAAGTTAAATACTAGTACACTTTTTCAAATGAAGTTGGTAGTTTTGATTGTTTTCGACTTCAAGTTTGAACGCAATCTTGGCTCGTATCCTTATAGTCGAATTTTGGTAAGTTGAGTCCGAGCTTTGTAAATTTTAGGTGATTTGAGCTCTAGTCTCTAGGTTGTTTTTGTTAGCTCCATGGCTCGAGCTCGAGCTTTTGTGAATTTTGGTGAGCCAACGTCAAATACCTCAGGGCTCTTAAAATGGATTGCTACCGGGCAAGTTGATCTAAAATGAATTGTTAATATAAAGAGAACTAAATAAGCACATAAGCAAGATTGTGACATGATAAAAAATGGATTGTGCTTAAATAGAGCAACGTTTACGCTGCTGAACTACCTTTGTCCAAGTCATAAACTACAATTTCGATGCCGAATTCACATCACGTCGGTAATAGAACAGAAAATGAAGAAGAAAAAAATCGATCGTTAAGGGGTACTAGTACTAACCTATATAAATCATTAACTGCTAACAATATAGTGCATCAACCAACTCATTAGTTAGCAAAATGGCTTTTACAGTAGGAAGCAAATTTATCATTGCCACTTTGCTAGTTTTAGGGCTACGGGCTTCGCAAACCACGTCGTGAAAACTGCCTGAATCATCAATGTCTGTGAGTCATGAACAATGGATGGCCCGTTATGGGCGTGTGTACAAGGACGACACAGAAAGAGAAATGCGATTCAATATATTCAAGGGTAACGTAGAGTTTATTGAATCTTTCAACAGAGCAGGGAATCGACCTTACAAGCTGGGAATCAATCAGTTTGCTGATTTAACTAATGAGGAATTCCGGTCCTCTCATAATGGTTACAAGAAGCCCTCCCACCTGGGGCAATCCAAAGTAACAAAATTTAGGTACGAAAACGTGAGTGCAGTGCCGTCTAGCATTGACTGGAGGAAGAAAGGTGCTGTCACTGCCATTAAGGATCAACTTCAATGTGGTATGTTTTTCGTCTTTCTCAACTTCCTTGTGTTGTTCGGAAACATTGTTGTTTGAATTCTTTTTCAGCAGTGCTATATGCGTAAAAAAATTACCCGGAATTTGGGAACTTGGGCCACTATATTCTCAAATTCCGGATAATTTCTGGGTAGTGTTTCTTGACGCTTACGGCTCGTTTGGATGACGTATTAGTTTAAGAGGGATTCAATAATAAGGGTAGATAAAATAGTAGGGTTGATTAAATAAGAAGGATAGACCCACATTGATGTGATAGTTAAGAAGAGGTGATTAAATAGTCCATGGCTTGGATGAGGGATTAAAAAAGGGGATAAGGGAGGTAGATGATGTAAAAATCTATCAAAAGACTATTTTGCCCTTGATAATTCATATATATTAAATTATGCATTTACGTAATTATATAAATACCAAAAATTATTAATTTGATATGCATGTTCACACTAAAGTTATAACACGTCGCGGTATTATTATTTTATAAAATCAAAATTAAAGGTAATTTAATTTTTCTCCCCGTTTGAAATCTTTGTTACCGAAATAATTCCTCATTTTCACCGTTGGAATATTTTTGCAACCGTTGAAATCCAATTGTAATTTTGGACCATCAGATTGTTTACTACAAGATTACAAAAAGCAAGGTGCATGAAACACTGGATTCTTTCTCTCCTTGATATCATCGACAAACTACTCCTCACCCAAAAAACTCATCTCTATCTCTTCTCTATTTCCTCTTCTCTTCTCTTCTCTCAGACTCTCACCCAAAAACATCGCAAAATTTTCCCTCCCCATGTCTTCCATGGCCGACCAAGATGATCGAAAAAACGGTGATTAGAAAAACAAGATGGTCCAATGACGACGATGATCGAGATGTAACCCCTGTTGTTGCACAAAATCAAGATTGTGTCCAAAGTTTTATTTTTTTTCCCAACGATGATGATCAAGATTGGTGCATCCGTCCACCACGGTCAGGACTTTTCATATAATTAGTTTGATTTTAGGAAAGGTGAGCAGATTTTGAACTAATTTTTCATGTAATTTTTTTTATCGCCAGTTTGATTTTATTTTCTGGATTTCTTTGTTAACATTACATTCAAGTTTATAATTTCCAAAATATTTGTACAAAATCTGAAATATCTTGTGATTTTGTTTGAGAGTAAAAATCAATTCTTGTTTTTTTGGATCGACAAATCAGTTCTTGTTTTTACATTAGGGGTAGGAAGGTAAAAAGGGGTTGGATATCACCCCAGACTAAACATAGATACCCCCTCCCCCTGCTTCTATTTAGTCAGGGTTTTCCCTGACTATCAGAGAAGGGAGATGAGCGAAATAGGGGCAATTTTGTGTTGCCAAATGATGGATATGGCATGGAAGAGGGATGAAGGGAAGAGGGATTATTTAGTCAGGGGCTATATACAGCATCCAAACGGGCTCTTAGCATTTTTCATTCTTTTTTTGTACTATTATTGTTAGCTCAATGTGTCATTTTCTCATCTGTGCTTTTTGATGAGCAGGAAGTTGCTGGGCATTTTCAACGATTGCAGCCACGGAAGGGATCCATGAGATCACTACGGGTAAGCTGATCTCACTTTCTGAGCAAGAACTCGTTGATTGTGACACAAATGGCGATGATCATGGATGTGAAGGAGGCTACATGGAAGACGGTTTTGAATTTATCCTTAAAAATAAAGGCATTGCCTCTGAAGCAACTTACCCATACAGTGCAACCGACGGCACCTGTGACATCAAGAAGGAAGCTTCCCACGCAGCCACAATCACGGGCTACGAAAAGGTCCCTGCAAACAGTGAGGCTGCTCTGTTGAAGGCCGTAGCAAATCAGCCGGTCTCGGTTTCCATTGATGCCGGAGTGTCTGCATTCCAGTTTTACTCAAGTGGGATATTCACGGGAGCTTGTGGGACCAACCTCGATCACGGTGTCACTGCGGTTGGATATGGGAGCGATGGTGGAACCAAGTACTGGTTGGTGAAGAACTCATGGGGTACGGGTTGGGGCGAGGAGGGGTACATTCGAATGCAAAGAGACATTGATGCTAAGGAAGGCCTCTGCGGGATTGCAATGGACTCTTCCTATCCAACTGCTTAGAAGTGTTGGTGAATCTCTATCTTAAATTTACAGCCAATTGTACTTATGCATAAGTGTTTCGGTGTGTAACTTACCTTGTAAAATCTATATATCCCATGCATGTAACTATGGTAATGAATCTAATAGTACTGAAAGTTTGCCCTTCTTCGAATCTTATGTTGGCCTCATTTATTGGGCACAAAAAACAAGGTATCCTAATACTTTTTTAGAAAATTAGAGGCCGGCCCCGTCTTCTTAGTCTTGGTTACATCCCGACCCCAAAATATTTTTCCAGACATGTGTAGGCTCAGATATTCCTGACTGGCTTTTTTGCCCTTTGTATTCCCAACCATTGTCAGATTTGCCTCAAATATGGGCCCTCCTACTCCTCTCTATCTCTCTCTCTCTCTCTCAAACCACACCCTCTCCTCCATGTTGGAGGAAGCTGTGTACCTTGGTGCTGTGCACGCTGGTACACGGTGCTCCGGCTTCACTCCAATGATCGAAAACGTTCACCTCGTAGAGCTAACCAAGTAGAACAAGCTATTGTTCCAAAAATCAGCTCAATTGAATATTATTAAGTGCCTCATTAGAACACATAAAACTTGGCAATAATGGGTTCCTGTGGGTTTGATATAGTGTTTCAGTGAGAGGCACTTAATGATATCCGATCAAACTGATTTTTTGAATACTTGTTCCACTCAGTGAACTTTATGAGATAAACGTTTCGATCGTCGGAGCCAGGCCAAAGCATCTTGCACGATCATGCACATCAACTCCCTCTAGTCCCACTACTCCACGCTCTCTCTCCATTGGTAAAGCTTCTTTGGACAGGAATTTAATTGGCTTGATTTTCATCGATTTCCATCGATGCATTCACAGGACTTCCCAGAATTCGTGAAATTTCAATTTAATAGACGACGAATAGAATCAAAATGAAAGAATCCCCAGTGAATGGGGTCACCTCAAGGTTACTGGGATTTCTCTTGAAGGAGTTTATAGTGGCTCTTTTTTGATTATTTGTATACAATCATCAGACCGAGATTGCGATCCATCCAAGTATTGGGCTTCAATGAGTGTGTTTGTAACATGTATACATACTAGTGCATTGTTTGTGCCCGTGCCTGAAGGCATCACTTGAGCAATTGACACATGTGTACCTGTCCATGTCTGTGCCCTTGCTCATTTTTAAGGAGAGGAGGTAGTGAGAGAGAATGTGGTTTGAATTTCAAAAAGGAAGGAGGGAGAGAATGTGGTTTGAATTTCAAAAAGGAAAGAGAGAGAGAGAGAGAGAGAGAGAGAGAGAGAGAGAGAGAGAGAATGTGGTTTGAAATTTTGGGTATGGTGGGATAAATTTTGTTGTAATATAGATATTTATAAATATGTGTGAGTGCATAAAAGATCCAATAAGTGATCTTTGATTGGGCTTTCATCCACACCTCATATTTCCCGATCAAATTTTCACTATCTGATCCATCTAATGTGTTTAAAACGCGTTTTTAAGGGTCCTACGAGGCATCATAAAAAAAATGACTAGGAAATGCTTGGTCCAATATTTATATATATGAGAATGGCTACAATACATACTCATTAAATGTGTGTACCATATGCACTTATTATATGGTTCAGATTATGCTACCTCATTAGCAATCATAACATTTTTTAGTATTTCATAACTTTTCAACATTATGATTCGTAACATTTTCTTCGATTCATAATATTTTGGTGTGTTTCATAACTTTTATAAAAAAAATCGTAACTTTTTTAGGGGTGAGTATAATACACACCCAAATAAGGGGTATGTATTGTAGCATTTTCCAATATATATATATATATATATATATATATATATATATATATATATATATATATATAGTATGTAAATTGTGGTAATATGTATATCTTTATTTTTTTTCTTTTGGAAGTCTTATTTATGCTCTTTTTAAGTGATAAATTAATGTTGGTTCATGTGAACAAGTTTGGATATCAATACACAGTTGGCAAGTTTCAAATTCTGCAAACTGTGTGTTGAGGCAATGTGAAGTGTGTGTCGGAGCAATGAGAATTGTGTATTGTTGGGTGTATTTCGGACTATGTAAACTATGTGTTGGAGCTATGTGAACCGCGCAATTCACTATAATAATTGTCTATGAGAACTATGCAGTTCACATAACAAACTAATTATGAGAACCATCACTTGACGCAAAATTGTCTATATGAGAGCTTTCTATGAGAACTGTTGAGTGGCTATGAGAATTGATTGTGAGAACTATCGAGAGACTATGAGAACTGTATATGAGAATTGTCTATATGAGAACTGACTATAAGAACTATTAAGTGGCTATGAGAACTGTCTATAAAAACTATCGAGAGAATATGAGAACTATGAGAACTAACTATGGGAATTGTCGAGTGATATGAGAACTTCCCTGTGAAAATCGTCGAGGGATATTTTCGTCCAAAATATTTTTGGTGAAAATAATTGAACTACGTGAACTGTGTTATGTAAATTATCAGGGATATTTTTGTCCAAAATAATTTGGATCAGGACTATTTAAAATAATATGGGTTAGAAATTGATTCTAAAAATAAAAATTTACTAAAAATGGACATGTACACAAAAAGTTGAGAAGAATTGGCAAAATTGTAAAAAAAAAATGCATGAAAAGTCAAGAAAATGACTGAAATAAAGAAGGAATCTATTTGTCAAGTTTGGGATGAGTACGAAGGTAGAAAGTGGGTCCTCTAAATTCCCCTTTTTTGGGTAAACAATAAACATATATGCTTTTTCTTTTGTTTTTTGAAAAAAAAAAAGTGAGAAAAATGTTGTGACTTGTGTTGTGCGGCATCCTTTGAATTTTTTCCTTCTTCTTTTCTCTGCATGCATTATCAGTCTGGTACTCCCTCCGTCCCTTTTATAGTGTTTAACATTTCAATTTGGGTTGTCCGTTAATAAATGTGTGTTTTGGAAAGTCAGTAGGTACATTTCCTATTTTGTCCTTAAAAGTGGATTTCTTTTTGAAAAGTTAGTGGGTATTATTATATTTATAAGGGTAAGTAGTGGAAAGAAGACGTAAAAGTTGATGTGAGATAAAATAAGTTAGAATCACGAGGCTACACACTTAAAAAGGAACGGACGGAGAATTGTAAATGTTACAATTGTTAGGGAATCACTTCATTCTAAGAGGTGAACTTTGTGTTGAAACATCTTGGGTTAGCAAAGCAAAATGTTAAACCAAATTGAAACTAAAATAAAATGGAAGATGGGGAAGGAGACCAAAAGGTCCCTCTCTCATAGATAACTATACACATTTATCATATCTGTACAAAAGAGTTTTGATCTCCCATCTCCATAGTAGGTTGGCGCCGATTTTGACAAATAATAGCAATTTGATAACATGGATTACTTATAACTCCCGTAGGACCTATGGAACTAATGGGTAAAAGTGGAAGATAATTTTGGAAAGTAGAGGTAAAATTTAACTAATGGGTAAAAGTGGAAGATATTGCCATTGTTCAATGTCTTTACGTCAATTAAAGCCATTTCTGTGAAGCACCATCAAGATCTAGAACTAGAATGAGCATACACTTGGTTAAGAATTTGGAATTTGAATTTTGTATGGGTTTAGATAGACACTTGGTTAAGAATTTTGTATTTTGAACCATGTATTAGGTTTAGACAAACAATTGATAGAAGTTAAATAGTATACTTTTGTTGGGTTTTGAGTCCAAACCCCCGCACCACACGCACGTAAAATGGTAAGAAAAATGAGACACGATAAGATTTACGTGGTTCGGCCAAAACAACGGACGTACTTCCACGGGGAGGGGAGATTCCACTATATTTCTGAGATTACAATCCGAGTTACACACTCACACAATCTCACTTTACAATGAAATTCTCACCGGTTAACTCGTGTATCTC
Source organism: Vaccinium macrocarpon (assembly GCA_022606695.1). Classification (NCBI taxonomy): domain Eukaryota; kingdom Viridiplantae; phylum Streptophyta; class Magnoliopsida; order Ericales; family Ericaceae; genus Vaccinium; species Vaccinium macrocarpon. The sequence goes on along the minus strand of CM040173.1, from coordinate 13,742,313 downwards.
TCGCTCTCACTCTCTACCTCTCTCAAAATGGCACACATACACATAAATGAGATACAAGAGAGACTTATATCCAAGAGATACAAGGGAAAGCAAAACCCTCCCAACTTGGGCCCTATGGCCGAGTCGGCCCACTAAGAAGTGGACCCAATTCATTGGCAAATCAACCCTACTGCTTTCCTATTCAATTTTTCCCAATCCTCCGCTTTAAGTTCCACCGGTTTAACTCCTTGATGATCTAAAGGGTCATAAAAGTCTTTTAATGCAAGCATGTCCTTTATCCGGGTCTTCCAAATTGAATAATTTGTAGCCGACAATAGGACCATAGAATTCATACTTATATCCGACATCGTAACACAAAGATAGTCACCAAAAAAGTCCCTAGGAAGTCTTAAAACTCTATTCGAAACTCCAAGTAACGTTTTAAAGCGATAAAAATAAAACGTACCAACAATTTTCGTGTCAAATCACCTTAAATCGACCTCGCGAATGAATTTGAAACGTCGAAATTAGTCTAGTATGAGTCTTGTACCTCCCAAAAGTGGTCAGAATCTATTAAAACCCCCTCTTGAACCTTTCTGGACCCTCCGAAGAGGTTTCTGAGCCCTTTGACTGCCACTGACCCCCTTGGAACCCCCTCCTGAGCCTTCTAACTCGCGGAACGACCCTCTGATAGCCTCTTGGACCGATTGAACCCAAGTCTGACCTCTCTGACTGAGATCGAGATCATTTGACCCAACACATGAACCGTCTAACCTTTTTCAAATGGGTTAGACTTCTCCTTCAACCTCGAACTGGCACATGCAGACCATGCAAGCATCTAGATCTGACTTGCTTTGCACGCCCCGCCTTCAACCGGTGCATGCGGTCTCCTAAAATGTCTTTCGGTGACCGGCCTTGCACCACCGTGATCGTCTCTATAAGGACAACAAAACTCTATGCTCAAACCTTGTACCCGATCACTCCACGTACGACCGCTAGGCCACGGTTGCTCCGCTTCTTTCTGCCGACTTTCAAATCGACTGTGAGAGCTTCTTCTGTAACCAAATTGGACAAGCTACCTACCGTTGAGTTCATCTTTGAGAGATGTACCTAATCCTTTGATCAAAAATCGATTCCCAACAACTTCGATTCAGACCAGAACTTAAACCGTATGTTAATGGCTTTCGAGTGACTTTTTCGGCTAATTTTTGAGCACTCTGGTGCTCCAAACCACAGCTCTGATACTAGATTTTGGGTGTTGAGTCCAAACACCCATACCACACACACGTAAAACAGCCAAAAACAAGAAAAATGAGACACAACAAGATTTACGTGGTTCGGCCAAAACAACAGACCTACTTCCACGAGGAGGGGGATTCCACTATATTTCCGAGATTACAGTCCGAGTTACACACTCACACAATCTCACTTTACAATGAAATTCTTACCGATTCACTCCTGTATCTCTCACTCTCAATCTCTACCTCTCTCAAAATGGCACACATACACATAAATGAGATACAAGAGAGACTTATATCCAAGAGATACAATGGAAAACAAAACCCTCCCAACTTGGGCCCTATGACCCAGTTAGCCTACTAAGGAGTGGACCCAACAACTTTTTCAAATGAAGTTGGTAGTTTTAATTGTTTTCGACTTTAAGTTTGAATGCAATCTTGGTTCGTATCCTTATAGTCGAATTTTGACAAGCAGAGCCCGAGCTTTGTAAATTTTAGGTGATATCAGCTCTAGCCTCTAGCTTGCTTTTGTTAGCTCCATGGCTCGAGCTCAAGCTTTTGTGTATTTTGCCGCGCCAACGTCAAATACCTCAGGGCTCTTAAAATGGATTGCTACCGGGCACAAGTTGATCTTAAATGAATTGTTAATATAAAGAGAACTAAATAAGCATATAAGCATGGTTGTGACATGATATAAAATGGATTGTGCTTAAATAGAGCAACGTTTACGCTGCTGAACTACCTTGTACAAGTCATAAACTACAATTTCAACGCCGAATTCACATCAAAACAGTAATAGAATAGAAAATGAAGAAGAAAAAAAAAATCGATCGTTAAGGGATAAATCATGAACCGGTAACAATGTAGTGCATCAATCAACTCATTAGTTAGCAAATTGGCTTTTACAGTAGGAAGCAAACTTATCATTGCCACTTTGTTAGTTTTAGGAGTAATGCTATAATGTGCTCTTCTCAATATGAGATTTTGTGACTCAAAATATGAGATTTTGTGGCTCTAAATATGAGATTTTGTGGCTGGAGATATGAAGTGCATATGGTATGCAACTTCATATGAATAGTCACAAAATCTCATATATTTTCAGAAAATCTCATATTTGGAGCCACACAATCTCATATTTGGACTCATGCGGATTGCTACAGTAATGCTATAGTAACGCTACAGTGCCACAATCTCATATTTGGAGCCACAAAATCTCATATATTTTCAGAAAATCTCATATTTGGTGCCACAAAAACTCATATTTTTAGCGACAAAATCTCATATTTTGGAGCCACAAAATCTCATATTTGGTGCCACAAAATCTCATATTTCCGTATGGGGTGCATACCATGTGCCATATCATATTTGGAGCCACAAAATCTCATATTTCCGTATGGGGTGCATACCATGTGCCATATCATATTTGGAGCCACAAAATCTCATATTTGGTGCCACAAAATCTCATATTCTCTCATATTTGGTGCCACAAAATCTCATATAGGAGGGGGTGTACATTGTAGCATTACTCTAGTTTTAGGGCTATGGTTTTTGCAAACCATTAAAACTGCCTGAATCATCCATGTCTGTGAGTCACGAACAATGGATAGCCCGTTCTGGACTTGTGTACAAGGACGACACAGAAAGAGAAATGCGATTCAATATATTCAAGGGTAACGTAGAGTTTATTGAATCTTTCAACAGAGCAGGGAATCGACCTTACAAGCTGGGAATCAATCAGTTTGCTGATTTAACTAACGAGGAATTCTGGGCCTGTCATAATGGTTACAAGAAGCCCTCCCACCTGGGGCAGTCCAAAGTAACAAAATTTAGGTACGAAAACGTGAGTGCAGTGCCGTCTAGCATGGACTGGAGGAAGAAAGGTGCTGTCACTGCTATTAAGGATCAAGGTCAATGTGGTATGTTTTTCGCCTTTCTCAACTTCCTTGTGTTGTTCGGAAACATTGTTGTTTGAATTCTTTTTCAGAAGTGCGATATGCGTAGAAAAATTACCTAGAAATTATCCGGAATTCGGGAACTTGGGCCACTCATTATCAAATTCCGAGTAGTTTCTGGGTAGTGTTTCTTGACGCTTAGCATTTTCCATTCTTAATTTTTTTGTACTATTATTGTTAGCTCAAATTGTCTTTTTCTCATCCGTGCTTTTTGATGAGAAAGAATTAGCTGGGCATTTTTCGACTATTGCAGCCATAGAAGGGATCCATGAGATCACTACGGGCAAGCTGATCTCACTTTCTGAGCAAGAACTCATGGATTGTGACACAAATGGCGATGATCATGGATGTAATGGACCGGTGTAGCTTTGGCCACTTTGGGATTAAAAAAAAAATTGATGTTTCCAAATTGTTGATCTTCTACGAAAAGTCATGTTATTTAGAGATAAAAATTAAACAAAATATTTTTGTATATAATTGCTTTAATTGCAACAAATTAAAGAACTCATGAGTACTTAAATTTGTTGCAAAGAATTACCTAAATTTTTGAATGGAAGTAGGAGTAGTTTATTATTTGATTCAATAATTGCACAGCCTTTCAAAAGGTTACAATAGTAATTTGGGATGGAGGGAGTATAGGTTTTGCTATATTGAAAATTACTTCTTCTTTTTTTGTGATAAGTATATTAAAATTATTTTGGGGTCCAATTACTTTTAGATGCTTCTTTAATGCTTTCCCTTTCTCGTCAAGCATCTATCTTTTTCCTGTCATACATAAAGTGCATTAGGCAGAAAGTTTGCTTTCCATTCATGACTTTCTTCAAATGTTTCAACTTTGGGTATTTAACCAACTTCATGAATAAAGTTTTTTTGGTAAGTACTTCATGCGTAAAGTTTCACAAGGCATTGAAAGATGCACATATTTGCCGCAAATAGAATAAATTCTAGTAGAACACTCTATCTCACAAGAGAAATTATTACACTTTCAGGTAAAGTCACAAGACACTTAAGAAGTCTTAGCCACAAAATAATTTAATGGAGCCATGACTAATTAAATATACCAATCCTGTAAAAATATGTGGTGGTTAAGGATCTAAGACGAAACATGACTAAGTGTTGGACGGGTACTTGAGGGGCGGTGAAGTAAAAGGCCCATCAATCAACCCCATGGTTATGTATTGGTAGGCCGCCTCGGTTAGGTGGACTCCATCCCAATTAGCAAAAGTTGAGGGACTATTGCACGATTTGGACCCTGTGTGCCCACACCTTGCAGAATTGTTGAAATTGTAAGGCCCACCTCCTCCACAGCATGCCTTCACCGCCCCATTGGTAAATCCTGCATACACAAATGTTTGTTTTTTTTTTTAACCTTTTTATATAATTTAGATCCAAATCAAAAGTAAAACCTAATAATAATAATAATAATAAAACTAAAAAGTTAATGTTTTACACATGACATCAGAGAGGAACTCTTCAATGCCATGCCAATAAAATAAAAAATACAATGCCATGCCCCCTTTGACAACTCCAAGAACACTAATGCACAACGATAGATCTAAAAGAGCCTATACGTGATAGATGTCAATAATATATTTACAACTTTTACAATCAACTTTTATAAACCCTACATTTTTTCCCTTTTTGAATATCCAATAGGGGAAGTCACAAACTGTACTGTATATTTTACAAATTGAAGGAAAAGCATCATCAAAAACAAGAAGTCAATGTGCCCAAATTAAATACTACAAAAGTACCACAAACGTAAACTGTACGTTCAAAATATGTGGACCACTAAATTCATTTTGGGCATCCCTTATCACCATTGGATTCGGGAATCCAGTTGTAGCACTACAAAGTACAAACCTATATATAATACGACACTCGCACCATTAATTTCAATAATTAATAGTTTAGATTTCATCTTTGTAATAGATTGCTTGAATCATATAAGTGCCGAGATAAAATCCAAGTCATTAATTGCACGATCAATGGCTTGGGCACTGCAGGATCCCCAATTACATCACTATAACCCCGAAAATGAGCAATGCTAGAGGCACTAAATAACTTATAAACTATAAAAGTGCACACGTCATTACCACATCAATACATGATGTAATACATGGATGAACTCATCCACTAAGAATGCTACTTTTATACTAAAATAGTAAAATGTAGTGCCTCTAGACTTCCATAAAAGTAAATTACTTGTGTACAATTTTTAGATTCTTTTCAAAATAATTGACATTTTTAATTTTGTGTCAAGAAAATACACGTACTTGAGTTCTTTATTTATTCAAAAAGCAGTCCCACGAGCAAGTGGAGTGTTACGGGTTCAAGCTCTCAGTAACGAAATCGAAAATCTTGAGTCACTGCACTATAGAATTAATTCCTGTGTCCCTAACTAATTACTACAATTAACAATATAAACTTTCGTTGAGCGAAAAGGAGCATACCGTGATGGAGCGGCTTGTGAAACAACTGTTTAGCAGCGCCATAATAGTCTGCGTAAATGATCCTTGCTTGGGGGTATTTTTGTCTCAATTTCTCCAAAGCAAGTTTCAGCTTAGCATTGTGATACTTGGAGAATGCATTGTACACCTTGAGACACCCATTTTGATCGTAGTTTGTTTTGTTTGGAGTTTGGAATAATGTCAAATAAACCGCGGAGCAACCGATCGGCAAGTTTCCCGGCACCACCAGCTCGGCCGCGCCTTCTTCAATCAACATCTTAATACATTTTGAAAAGAAAAAAAGAATTTTAATTATTGGATTGGACAACTAATTTCTAGATTTATTTGAGCTCTTGTCACTTGTAGCCCTAATGGTCATGCCACACAACTAGTTACTCATTTTCGTTTGAGTGTTTAGCGAATTTATTTGACCCTTTTTTTTTTTTTGGTGTACTCAGTTCTGAAATAGTTACTTAATGTGTATAATTGGGAATATATTTCTAAAATACCGAACAAGATGAAGACTTGGTGGTATTAAGCTCTCCCCCTATGGATATATGGGAATTCCTGATAAGGGATAACCTTAATCTTCATCAGATCTTAGACTAGACTTTAATGTTTATTTCCATGGTTGCCACTATGATTTTTTGGTTGTACTTATTCAAATTTTTTTTTGCATTTGTTGGTTTTTGGTCGATTTTTTGTGATTTCTTGGCTTGTCTCGATGAGAGGAATCTAAAAAGTATAAAATTATTAGCCAAACTTAAAGTTTTGTGAATAAAGACGAAAAATAATCCAAAATTTACAAAAAAATTGACCGAAAACTAATAAATGGAATTTTTTTTTGAATAAGGAAAAATCTAAAAAAACCAAAAAACCAATTTTTCCAATTCACCCAAACCAGGCCTAGACTTTAATGTTTATTTCCATGGTTGCCACTATGGTTTTTAGTTTCTGTAAACAACTTTGTGCACTTATGTTGCAACTTGACTCTCTTGCTTAAGTTCTAATTTATTTCTGAAGTACTTAAAAAAAAAAAGACCCATTCGGCCTAATTTTTCTTTTTTTTTTTTCTTGTTTTTCTCCTTCGCCTACTTTTTCTTTTTCTTTTTTTCTAAATTTTGATATCCATTTTAAATCAAAATATTACTACAATAGGATTCTTCCAAATGGGATCAAAATAAATTTTGACTAAAGACAAAAGTAAGCAATAATAGACCCAACACCCAAAAACTAATATTATCCTCTCTTTTTTTTATTAAGAAAATGAGATACTTTGATGAATTTATGTTGAGAAAAACTGTAGTTTTTTTATTAGGTTTCTATAGGACATGGGGTTGCTGGAACCAGATCCCTGTTCCAAATTCCCCTAGTTCTTCTGTTGCAAGGGGGTTTGGGCCGTGAAATCACACATAAATTTTTAAAACACAAAATTAAATTCATCATCAAACGACCCAAACCCCCCTGCAAAGGAGGAACAAGGGGTTGTCGAACCGGGGCTGCTACTGTGCATAAAACGCACAGCAGGTGTTGTGCACCATCCGAGTCATCCGTTGCTCGGATAAACAACCCACATTTCACCTCGGCACTTTTGCATCGAAACCGTTCGTAACTGTGCGTGCAAGATGAAATCTAAGCCGTTCATTCGAGTAACAAACGGCTCGGATGGTGCACAACACTTGATGTGCATCCCATTCACAATGAACAAAAATTTTGGAACGAAAGGAGTAAGTTATTGGAACGTACGGTGGTGGCAGAAACAATTGCTTCAACAACCAGAGGCACAAGTGCTTGAAGTTGTTTAATGCTTCCACCGACGAAGAACGGGTAGTTGTAATCATTTCCACCGATCTCTCCCACAAGAAACAGGGACCTCTTGAAGTAGCTGCTGCAATCTGCATGCGGGCACACCCAAATTCAATACTCCCAACTTATCTAGGTTGTACGTAGATTCAAGTAAAAAATGGCTTATGCACTACACAAGCTACCGATATTGCCATAAACGAAGAAAAAAAAAAAATGGTATATTTTGTGTCTAGGTAAGAATTTGTACGAATTTAAATGTGTTCTTGCCTCCATTTCGTAATTTTCCGTTATAAAAAGCGGTGTTAGTTTTTCACTTCCTCTATCTCAAAATTGTAGTCCGTTACGAGGAGTAGCATAATTTTAAGATAAAAAAAAGTAGAGTATTCCCATAATGATTTATCGACAATTTTTGGCACCAAATAAAAGATATCAACTTATTTTAAAAATTAGTGTGAAATTAAAAGTTGTGCAAAATAGTCACTCTGTTTGATTGAGAGTTTTGAGAAGAATATTTTGAAAAATATTTTTAAGATAGTGTTTGGATGGGTTTTTGGAAAAAATAATAATTAGAGAAATGTGTAATAATTGGAAAGAGATAAAGAGAGAAATGAGAATTAATGATTGGAGAAAGGGGTATGAGTAGAGAGATAAATGTGATTAATGATTGGTAGGTGAAAGATGGGGAAAGAATCTTTTTAATTTTTTTTGTTGAAAATGTAAGTAAAACACGGTGAGTATTTTTTATATTTCTTTCATTCAACAGTTACACATTTGTTGTTACGGGGAAAAAATATTGGAATGAAGGAGTAGTTTTGTATCTAAAAAATACCCGACTAATTGCTGTAATTGGCTAAATTTTTGAGACGGTGTAAAACAATAAAAGATGCTTTGAATATCTATAAAAGCATTAAACTTCACATCGAGGAAGACAAGAGGACACTGATTCAGAATAGGTGACCCACAATATCAAAACTATTGTCGATGTCAAAATTTTAGTAGATAGGAATTCAAAATTGAACATAGGTTACTTCACATAGACGCGGTGAGCGTGCTGTCCCTTAAGGGACGACATGCGTACTAACCCCATTCGAGCCATCCATGCTCGGGGATCAATGGCCTAGGCCTACTGAAGCTAAAGTCCCTACTTGCAATAGGCACGCGGCAAACGTAATGATAGTTTGTAGTGAATTAATGAACTCGATCGATCAACAATTCATTGCTAGTATTACCTTGTTTAGTGTTGCAAAGGGTGGACTTGAGGTTCTTGAACCATTGAAGCTGCACACTCAGTGAATCATTTGTCCACAGGAACTTTCCAATGCCTTTCTCATAGAAAACTTTTGCATCAAGAGCAGTAGCTCCAGCAACTGCAAAATTCACTCCATGCTGCACTTTTTCCCCTTTGGCAAGTGATAGATAAGGGGGTACATATGGTAATCCATATTCCTCAGCTGCATTTTTCAACATAATCTTACTTGTCTTAGGGTATATGTACACAACATATATAAGGGAAATTTTTTAAATATTTATGAATAGAGACGGCGAGTGCATAAATGAAAAGATATTATCCAGAAAGGGTGTAAGTATAAACAATGGCGGAGTCAGCATTTCGATTTGAGGGATCTGGACGAAAATATAAATGTTCATCTGGAAAAATATTTTTTGTGCTCTTGTATCAACACTGTGTTAGTATAATTTTGACCCAAAACATCAAAAATTATGTGAAATTATCATTTTTTTCCCATCAGTAACTGAAACATGTACGTCTGTATTTTACGAGCACGGAAATAATTCACAAAATTTCGTAAGGTGATGTAAAATTATTTGGATGTAACGGAGATTAGAAAATAGATTAAAAGATACTAACGTGCAAAATACCAAAAACTATATCCCTAACTCACATTAATTTTTTAACAAAAGAGGTGGGCTGCCGTTGGGGCCGCTCCGGCAAGGGCGGATCTATATAGAGGCAAGGGGGTCGGCTTACCGCCTTTGGTTGTAATTTCCCCTGGAGATATGTGTAGATTTTTTTGTTATTTTTGTCATTTTGCCCTAACAATCGTTGGGGCAGTTGTAAAAGTAGTAAACGAAATGATATGTTATGATTGACATACTAACTTTTTGTATATGTTGTATATAATTGTCGCTTCATTTTTCATTTGAATGATTATTTTTTGCGTATCGTTAGTCTTAAAAATATTTGGTAAAAATGGGAAGATGAGGGAAGAATACCGATGAAGTCAATCATGAGTCGTCCATCCGAGCACCGTCCAGTACCGCGTTTAAAAAATGTCTCACCGTAAGGGAGTTTGCCGATGACTGGAAATGCTAGGGCACCAGAGCGAAGGAAATTTCCAGTGTCGGCTAGGGAGTCGCCAAAACTATAAATTGAGTCATAGCTTAGGGCACTCGTTGGAACTGAGCTAATGAAACAAAATGCAAGGAGAAGAAGTATTCTCATGGTGACAAGCAATTTCCACAGAGAGAGAGAGAGAGGTTGTTGGTGTTGAGTTATAGGGCATTGCCTCTTTTTGTATGAGTAGCTGAAACTTAAATAGGCACTATATTTCCCAACTAAATTTCCAGCTCTTTTGAGTAAAGGGAATTAAATGGGATTGTGTATGAACCTGCGGTGCAAAATAAGAGTCTAGAAAGTTGTTTTTGTGAACCCTAAATGAATTTAGCTTTAGATTGTCACTTTGCTGACTATGGTGGGATCATTTTCCTTCTTCCCTACTTTCTTTGCTAGGTATTATATATAACCTCTCTGGAAAATTTTAATATCAAAATTATTTTTGTTGATTCCATTAATTTGATGCATAAAAAACTTATAATACGTGCTGGTACAAAGATTTTATGCACTGACGTTTGAGGATTATCTATCATTTTCCCACCTCTTTTTCCTTTATTAGATCAGGGCCAGTTTTTATGTTAACTGGTGCATTTTCCAAACTGGGCCAAACAGAATGAGACACAAACAAAAATAATCCTATTGTCCACATAACGAAAATTACTCCAATCATAATATGGGCTTTAACCAGGTGTTGGGCCTACAAAATCAAATATTCCCCCAAATTGCATTATAAATCAAAAGATATGCACAATTTTTTTAGAGGTCTCAAATAGTAACATGTACAACAATTTGACACGAAGGGTAATGCTCTGTGTAAGAAGCATGTAAACACGAGTGCGATGTTTTTTTATAATGGGATGTCCAAGCTAGTTTTCGCGAATCTTGACTAATTTCAGGGCCCTAGAGGCAACAACCAGGTATAACTTCTAGTGGCTCAAAGAATTTGCTGGCAAGGAGAATCGAACTTGAGACCTTATGTGGGAGCAAAACCCTAAGTCTCAAGGCAAGACCACTTTGCCAACCCCTTGGGGTACAAGTGAGTGTGATTTTGTTCACTTTTAAAAAAAAAAAGAGTGAACGTTACTCTCCCTCTCATTGGTTGAAATAATGTAGGTCATACCCCTGCAATACACCTTTTGGGAAGGGTAAGATCAAATTTTGGTGGGATCCATATTATTCCAAGGATACTGGTGGGACAAAATAAAAATTAAGTTTAAAAGGTTGAAGATGGGCTAAGGGGATGTTTTGGGAACCTAATTTTCAGCTTTTCATTTTTAATTTTTTGACTTTTTGGATTATGGTCAGAATGTATTTTGAATTTGGGAGGAGTGTTTGAGAGAAATGTGTAGAATATATTTTGCAAGAATAGTAGTGTTTGAGAGAACAATGATGGAAATGAGTTATGAATTGATTGTTTACCATTTTTTCCCTTGTTTCTTTATTATCATAAAAATATGTACGAATATTGTTTTTAGCAAACTTTTATAAGTCATATAGGAAAATAATTTTGTAAGCACATCCCATCCAATTTTGAAAGTTTTTATGTTGTCGGAAAATATGTTTTCATCGTCCTTTTTTTTGTAATTGAAATTCTCTTGTACTTAATAAGCAACAAGCCAACAATGTAAAATACTAAAGTATATAATTTTTAAATGTTTTTGTATTGAATTAAAGATCTCTATTAGTAGTTTAATTAAGTGCAAAAAAAATTAAAAATTATTTGCAAAAGTACTTTATTTTTTTATCTGAAAGATATTGCAAACAAGCCAACTAACCACCAATATAAAATACTAAAGTATATAATTTTCAAAAAAAGTTGTATCCAATTAAAGATCTTTATTAGTAGTTTAATTTGGTGCAAAAGAAAATAAAAATTATGCACGGAAGTAGTTTATTTTTTTATATGAAGAATTGTAAAGCAACTCAACAAGCCAACAAAGGGGTAGGAATGAGTGAAAGAAATTGAGGGGAAAGGGGAATGGTGAAAATAAAAAACCAGAAGTAGAAATCAAAAAGAAGGGTTGGACCACTTTTTGGGTTCTTATCAATAATGTTAGTTGGCCAAACACCCTCTAAATCTGGAAATAAAGATGGGCTAAATCACAAAAAGATGGGAATAAGAATGGGCTAAAGAAGACTATAGTTTGTTATTTACCCAAAAAAGAATATAGTTTGTTAAAAAAAAAAGTGACAAAATAAAAGCATCAATCCAACAAAACGAGGGGATATTTTGTCTAATATAAAAGAGTGGATAGAATTGAAGCAAAAAGACAGTACTAGCTGTGCTTGGATGAGTTTTGAAAATAAATTTTTGAGAAGAATTTTTAAAATAGTGTTTGGTTGGGTTTTTAAAAATGAGAATAATGAAATAATGATTATAGAGAGAGAGAGAGAGAAATGAAATAATGAGATAATAACTAAAGAGAGATTCTTTTTGAAAAGAAAGAATCTCACTATCAGCCCCTCCGAACGTTTGCAATTGATTACGCCTATGTTGCCTCCCTATTTGTTTGTTTTCTTGGATTTCGCCGCCATGCGCCAAGAAAGGGATCTGGTATTGCTTTTGATTGTTACGGGTGTTGGAAGTTCTACCTTCCTTCAATGAATGATTTTAGTAGCTGGAGAAAGATAGGGGTGCCATCGATCCCTATTTTATTGTCGCCCATTCTCTGGCAAGTATGGAGAAAAGCATGGCGCTTTACTCCCACCGACAATTATAGAGCTCAAACTAGAGCTATATTAGTCGTGCATCTACAAAGAGGAAAGACACACTTGGATACACAATGCACTTTCATATAGAGAGTTCTGATTTGAGGGAGAGAGACAGGCAAAGTTCAGTTCGCCAAGGCGCTCCTCTCGGAGGTGTTCCGTGATTCGTGGTTCAGCCGTTTTATCCTGGGAGACAAACGTCGGTTTCAACCTACAACACCCTCGGTAGGCGGTGAATCTGTTTTAAGGAGACCGTGGTTACACGAGACTCGGTTCTCAAATACTCCAATTCTGTTTGTATTTCTCACTAATTTATTTTGCAATTATATTTGTATTTGTACTTCTAATGGAAATTATTCTTTGGAATTCATGTATTTGCCATAATTTTTCCAACAAGCTTAAAACAGATTTTGATCGTGTGATAGGCAAAAATTGAATTTCAGAAAATAATTTCTGTTCAAGTCTAACGTTTTAATTGTAGAGCAAATTCAAACAGATTTCTTAAAAGCCGTGGGTTTTATTTTTCTATCCAAAGTATACAGGAGAGTACTTTAGGGCTACATGGTTTTTTGAAAGAAAAAAAAATACAGTGTGGGTTTTGGAAAATTTTTAGTCATTGTTAGGCTTCGGCCTGTGTAAGTCGTGCGCGACTTGACTTATGAGATGACAAAAATGGCTACGGCCTTGGGCAGTCGTGCGCGACTTGGCCTTGGATTGGTGTATAGATCAGCCTCTAGAGTAGTCTACCTGGCTTATGCCCTGACACTGCTCGGCAATGATCTAATTTTCGGCCTTAGTCATCTGTGTGTGACGGGTGTTAAACCATTGTTGGTTTTTAAGATTAGATTGCATATCTATTCTTGTTGTCAACATTGTAAAGATCTATTCACTAATATGAAGTTGATCTTGTTTCAGAACAACATGTCGACTGATGCTACTGGAAAGAGTGTTGCTACTGGAAAAAGCACTGATGTGCAGACTCCTCCAGTTTTAGGAACTACAATGAAACCTCCCCCTGGAGTTCCCACGTTTCCGATGACCCATGTGGATAAGCCAAGAAAGTTTGGGAGTGGAGCTGATTTTAAGAGATGGCAACAAAAGATGTTGTTCTTTCTCACCACTCTCAATTTGGTTGCATGTTTGACTCATGATGCCCTAGTTGTTGCGGAGGATGAGACTGATAATCAAAAGCGGATGGCTCAAGATATCTAGAAAAACGCTGATTAGCTGTGCAAGAATTACATTCTGAATGCACTGGAGGACTCTTTGTACTCTGTGTACATTGATGCAAAGTCTACTAAGGAACTGTGGGAGTCCTTAGAAAGGAAGTTCAAGGTTGACGGGGCCAGGTCCAAGAAGTTCCTTTTTGGCCAGTTCCTTGACTTCAAAATGGTGGATATGCGATCTGTCAGTGCACAACTCCACGAACTTCAAATATTGATAAATGAAATCAAAGCAAAAGGAATGTTGCTAAGTGAGCCATTCTTGGTGGCTGCGGTCATCCACAAGCTTCCTAAGATTTGGGAAGGGTTTAGGCACTATCTCATGTTCAAGACCAAAGAGATGACTTTGGAAACCCTTTTCATGAAGCTTAACATGGAGGAGGAAAGCCGGGCTAGGAACAAAGCTGCCCAGTCTCCTCATATGGCCAAGGCTAATGTGATTGTCCATGGTCAGTCTTCGGGTACGAAGAAAACCCAACATGATAGGCGTTCTGATAAACGATCTGACAAGCATGTTAGTAAATAGAAGGATAGAGGTGTCAATCTGGGACCGAGAGGTGGTGTTGCCAAGAAGCAACAAAAGGTCTAGTTTCAGGGGAAATGCTTCAATTGTGATAAATTTGGGCATCAAGCTTCTGAATGTAAAAAGCCATTGAACCCTCGTACTCAAGCACATATAGTAGAGGGTGTTACTGATCTCAACCTCTCAGCCATGGTTTCTGAGGTTAACTTGATGAGTTCAAACCCACGGGAATGGTGGGTTGACACAGGGGCAACTCGTCACATCTGTTGTGACAAATAGATCTTCACCACTTTCGAGCCGTTTACCGACGAGAAACTCTATATGGGGAACTCAGCCACCTCTGAAGTGGCAGGGAAAGGCAAAGTGATTCTGAAGATGACTTCAGGAAAGAAGCTAACTTTGAACAATGTGTTGTTCGTGCCTGATATCCGCAAGAATCTGATCTCTGGGTCGCTCCTAAGCAAGCATGGCTTCCACATTGTATTTAAGGCGAATAGGGTCACTTTGACCAAGAATGGGGAATATGTTGGGAAAGGGTACATGACCGATGGTTTGTTCAAAATGAATGTAATGACTATTA